>JASEKS010000016.1:0-622218 GCA_030770415.1 Pleoardoris graminearum
CTCTTTATAATTATTTTTTTATAATCTCTACATTATTTTTTAATAGTACTTTTTAATTTTTCTTTTTAGAACTTTTAGTTAAGTCTCTATTAATAACTCTTTTATTTCTTTTACGTAACTTTTTTATACCCCCCCCCCCCCTTTTTTTTTTAAAAAAAATAAAGCTACGCTTTTAGCATAGTATCTATATTTTTTAAAAAAATAACTACTAGCTACTATAGGGGTTCCTGTAAAATAATTTTATAATAATTTAAGTATAATAATAGAAAACACAGCGTATAGTTATATATTAATAGGTATATTAAAAATACTATACTTAGTTATTATAAGTTAAAATAGTAATATATAAGTAAGCGTTATCTTTTAACCTAGTACCGAACGCCTATTTATAAAATAAAAATAAAATAAAATAAAAGTAGTTAACTGTCGCTAGTATACTATAGAATATTAATATATACTAGCGGTCCCAGTACTATATTCGCCTATATATATAGAATAATAAAAAAAGTATAACTAGCAGCCTACTACGCTAGGTAGTTACTTATACCTTCTTTTATAAATATTATATTATAATAGCTAAATAACTTTATAAAAGTAATAAGCGTAATACCTAGTATTTTACTAAATATATCTACGTACTGAAGACCCTCTTACCAGTAATTTTTAAAAAGTTTTAGTATACTACAATAAGCCTCAGGCTACCTAAGTAGTTAGGTAGTATAAAATAAATAGTAAAAGTAATACTTTTAGACTATAATTTTATAATTAAAATAGGTAAGCTTACGCTATACCTATATAAGTATAGTAATAGTAATTATTACTAACTTATATAGTAGACGAAGGCTATATTACTAATACTAATTTAAAATATATTCTTAAATAAAAGTAATAGTTTTTAGCTATACTAAATAACTAGAATAACCCTAACTATATAGAGTTTAAGGATAAAATATTATAATATATAATAACGGTAATAATAATAACTTTAATATAATAGCTACGGAACACAAATAAGTTAATAAAAAAAATATTAGTAATAATATAAAAAGAGCTATATATAAGATAGTAAACATAATAAACGTAGCGATTATATATAGATTAAAAAGAGAGGAGCGTTATAAAATATCTATAAGTATAGGTAAAATAGTATATAATAGTTTAAATATAAAATATAATAATTTAGATATAAAAAAAATAAGTAATTAGTATTAAAAAGAAATAAAAAAGTTTTTATTTTATTATATACCTATTAATAAGTACTACTATTATAACCTATTAGACCCGACCTGTTACAGTCGAGCCCGTTTATACCCCCTATATAAATTTTTTTTTTTATATTATAATTATTCTTCTCCTTTTTTTTAATTCTTTTTATAGTATTATAAATACTATTAACAGTTTTTCTTACAGTAGAAATCATTATTAAAATAGAAGTATTTACTTTTTAAAAAAAATTAACTTTAGATTTAAGTTTTAAAAGAGTTACACCTATTTTAAAAATATAAAAGTTTAAGTTTATTAAAGCTAAAAGATACTATAATGTATTATAATATTAATAATATATAACGTAAGTAGTAATTATATAAGTATAAGCTAACTTTTTATTAGTAATTTAATTTTATAATTAGATTACTAATATATTTTAAAAAACTACTTACGTGATCTAGATTAGGTCGAAAAGGGTATAGTTAAAATTTTAGTTAAATATATTTACTAACTAAAATATTATAGGAACCTAAAGTAAGGATTAATAAAATTACTATATTTAGGTAATTTGAATTTATTATAGGTAATAAATATATCGTAACTAAAATTCTAATAGTAATCTTCGTAATTTTCTCTTTAACACAGTATTAAGTACGTACGTTTAAGTCTATTATTAAATTTTGTATATATTTTTAAAAAAGATAACTTTTTTAATTAGTCTTTTCCAATATTACCCCCCTATAATAGGTATTTTCTTTAATACGTTTATATAGGCTAGGTAAGCGTATAGGGCGTACTTAGTATCGCGTTTTCAGCGAGGAAAGAGATATAATTATAAATAAAAATACTAACTATTATTAAACGCTACACTACTAATATATATATAAATAGAACAAAAAGTAATATAAATAAATATAATTTCTATTTTATAAAAATAAGGTTAAAAAAGTAACTAATAGATTATAATAGTAGTTATTAATATTATTCTAATATAATAGTTATAAAAGATAGTAAAACTAATAATATAAATACTATATATAAAATTGTAAATATAACTAGTAAAAGAGCTACTACAGCTATACTATTTATTTAATTAATATATAAATATAATATATAAGTAGTAAATATAATAAATAAATAGAGTAATAGTATATTAAGAAAAAAAAGTATTATTAAATCTCTATAAGTGTAAATAAAATAATATATAATAGTTTAAATATATATATAATCCGTGCTATACCTTATGTAATCTAGTCTTCCCTAACGTTTTTAATACATTAAGTATAAAGGTATATATATACTGCACCTTTGTTAAAATTTCTTTTAGTTACTCTAAGCTACTACAGTTACACTATGTATTTAATTAATATATAATTTAAATATAAATAAAATAAAGAATTAATACTAAAAAGAAATAAAATAGTTTTATTTTTATTATAAATCTATTAATTAGTATTATTATAGTCTATTTAATCTACTCTATTACGATTAAGTCTAGGTAATAGAAAATATTTATTTACTAAAATTATACTCTAATTATATATTATAGTAAATAAAGGTATATATATACTCCTCCTTTTTTAAAACCCCTTTTAGTCGCCTACACAGCCACTACAGCCACACTCTTTTATTTAATTAATATATAAATATTATATATTATAGTATTTTTAATTAAATATACAAAATAATTAATCTATTTTTAAATAAATTAATTATATTCTTATTTATATTCTTAATATACAGAATGGAGATATTAATAATTTAATTATTTAGATTTTTAAAATAAGTTAAGTTATATAAAATACCAATATAAAGCTTATATTTATAGTACTTTTAAAAAGTTAGTAGTAATACCACTAAAGTTAGAATTGTTATTATTAAATATAGGTATAAAAATATAGAGTAAGAATATATATAAATATAATAAATAAGTAAAAAATATATATATCTTTTCTTATGCCGGTGCTCACTCTTAATTATAGTTTACACGCCTAGAGTATAATTTTAATATAATTATTTTATTACGTCTATTAACTTTTACTAGTATAGTTACTATATATATACTATTATTATACTATAGAAATATATAGATTTATATACTAAATTACGTCTATATAATTTTTTATATTTATATATAAACTCTTACTAGAATCGTTAGTATATATTATAATAAAAAAAATTTAATATTAAGATATTTTTATAAAAGTAAAGATAGAACCTAAAAAGTTTAAGAGCTTAAAAATATACTAGTGTTAGGTTAGTATATAAATCTAAGTTCTTATTTTTATAGTAGAAAAAATCTTAAAATACTAAAATTATATTTATATAGATATAAAAATAATAATTAAGTATATAATATATATAATATATAAATTTTTCTATATTAGTCTTATGATCTAATCTTAGAAATCTATTAATACTTATATATAAAAAAATAAATAAAAAGTTAGTAACTTAAATAATAATATAAAAGTAAGAATCTAAATATATAATAAGTAAATTATACATTATGTATTAGTTTTTAGAATATAATTCGCGTAAAAAACTAGGTATAGAAAGAAATTCTAGACTTTAAGCCTAATATATAAAAAGATCTTATATTATAAGAATCTATAATATTATATATATATTAATTAAATAAAAAAGTATGGGTAGAGTGGCCCGAAACAATATAAAAAAGAAAAAAAAAAGAAGTATATAGTAAGGTGGCACAGTAGGTAAGTATTTAAATATATATTATATTCCTTAAAGACTCTTTAAATTTTTATTATTTTCTTAATATTAAAGGTTTAATTTCTCTTTTTATTATAGTTAATTAACGTACTTCGCGAGCTTTATAAAGTCGCGATATAACGTAATAATAAATACTTAATAAATACTAAATAGCTTATATATAATAAAGCTATATATAAGTAGTATAAATTTTAAACTTTTAAAAGTTATACGTTTTCTTTTTAATAAGAGTTATAGTACCCTACTAAATATAGTAATACTTATACTTTAATCTATATTTATAAATTATTAACTACTTATAATTATATATAAGGTAATTAGGTATTACTAGACGTATAAACTTTAGGACCGATAGAGTTATTAGGAAGTTTAATAGATACTATAAAGACTTAGTATAAAATTAGGTAGAAAAACGTTACTCTAAATTTCGTAATAAGTCTATAATAATATTATTAGTTTATAATATTAATAGGTAGAATAAAACGTAATAAAAATAAAATATAAAAAAATAAATAAGTCTTTTATACTCTTACTTAAAAGTAACCTTATTATAGTATTCTTTATATACGTCTATTTTATTAGTAAAAATAGAGTTTTTTAAAAGTATAGAGTATTACTAAGAAATTAATATAAAACTATAGAAAACTAAAATCCCTCTTAGGGAAAAGAATAAATCTAGTATATAATACTAAATATCTAAAAATAATTTAGGCTAATATTACTATCTAAATTTAGATAAAATAAAAAATCTATTCCTAAATAGGCTTAGTGTGGCGAACTTAGCCTAATTAGGTTAAATAAATTAGTAATTTAATATAATTTTATTTAATAATAATAGTTTAAAAATAGAAGAATAATAGACTATAAAAGACCTAGCTTAACTATAATAGTCGGGTCTAATAAATTATAATTGCACTTATTAATAGGTTTTTTATAATAAAAAAGAAACTTTTTTATTTTTTTTTAGTACTATTTATCTATTTTCTTTATACTTACACTGTTATATATTATCTTACCTACACTTATAAGTATTTTATAACACTCCCCTCTCTCTCCTTTATATATTATTATTACGTTTATCTTTATATTTGCCTATTTTATTTACTATCTTATATATAGCTTTTATATATTCTCTTCTTACCCTTAGGGCCGGTTTCTAAAATATTATTACTAGTATTCTTTTTACTAAGTCTTTTATATTTTATAACTATTTTACTGCTAAATTTACAGTCGTATATTATAATATTTTATTATTAAACTTTATATAGTTAGAGTTATTTTAGTTATTTAGTATAGCTAGGAGCTACTACTTTTACTTATAAATATAGTGTAGGTTAGTATTTATAATAATAAGATTTTTAAAATTTTTAGTGTTCTTTACTATTGCGACTATATAGGTTAATAATAATTACTATTCCTATAGCCGTATAGGTATAGTATATATTTATTTATTTTTAGTATAAAGTTATAGTCTATAACTATTATAGCTATTTATTATTTTATATCTATTTACCTATAAAGGTAGAGTTTTCTAGTAGTATACTAAAGCTTTATAAAAATTACTAGTAGAGCGGTTTTTATAGAAATAGATTTAGTAAAATACTAAATATTATACTTATTACTTTTATAGGACCGTTTAACTATATTATAATATAATATATAACGTATAATATATAGCATATATAGTAATATTTATAGAGGAAGATTTAATATAGCTATTTAGTATAGTAGGCTATTTATTATACTTTTCTATTAATAAAGGCATGTATATACTCCTCCTTTTTCGAAACCCCTTTTAGTCGCCTATACAGCTACCACAGCCACACCCTTTTGTTCGATTAATATACAAATATATACTTTTCTATTATTATGTGTGTGTATATATATATAGTAGTAGAAACGCCGACGTATATTAATACCCTATAGTATACTATAGATATACTACCTCTTTTTTTTTTTTATAAATAGGCGTTTAGTACTAAATTAAAAGGTAATATTTACTTACGTATTACTAGTTTAACTTATTATAATTAAGCTATTCTTAGTATACCTATTAATATATAACTATACGCTATATTTCCTATTATTATATCTAGATTATTATAAAGCCGTTTTATAGGAACCCCTATAGTAGCTAATAGTTATTTTTTTTTAAAAATATAAGTACTACGCTAAAAGCGTAGCTTAATTTAAAAATATAGAGGAAAAACGAGCTAAAACTTATTAGATTCTAAAATTAAAGAATTAGTACTACTTTTATAAAAGAAAGTGCTAAAAAGCTATATTATATATACGTAAAGAAGAAATAGATTTTCTATTTTAAAAAGTTTTATAAGCTAGTAATATAAACTCCAAACTATTTTTTCGTAATATATCCTCTAGTTAAGCTAATTAAAATAGCTTAACTATTTAAGCAGATAAAAATTAATTCTTTTAAGCTTATAGTAATTATAAAATTAATTTTAAAAAGAACTTTTTTAAATAGATTTTTAGCAGGTAGTGTTACTAGATAATAAAGTTTTAAAATAAAAGACTAATTATAATAACTACGCTAGTATTTAGTAATATAGATAATATATATATATATTTTTTACTAACTTTTTTAAAATAATTTTTACTCTTTTTTTATCTTTTATTATTACTCTTATATATTCTCGTACTCACTCCTAAGTAGGAGTATAAAAGACTTATTTATTGTTTTATATTTTATTTTTATTATATTTTACCCCGCCTACTAATATTATAAATTAATAATATTATTATAGACTTATTATATAATTTAAAGTAATATATTTCCGCCTAATTCTATATAAGTTTTTATATTATCTATTAAACTTCCTACTAAAATAATAATATTATAAAGACTTACTAAAATAAATTACGTATATACCCAGCTTATCTAGTAGTCTTATAAAATAAAAAAAGCTATACCTACTATCGTCATCACCTACGCCGCTTATAGGTAAAAAAAACATACTTATTACCTAGTTAGTAATATCTACTAATTAAAAATAAAAATATACCTAATATTACCTAGCCCTATAGTAATATATTACTTAATTAAAAATATTTTAAATCCTAAGCGTATACTCCTAAATATATATTATTTTATTTATTTAGTTTTAACAGTATCTAAAACTTACTATAAGTTTTTTATACTATTTACCCTCTTCTATCTTTTATATATATATTATAGTCTTTGCCTAAGTAAGAAAGCTCTTTTTTACGCTTTAGTTCTTTTAGTAGTATACGCTAAGTATATAGCTAAATCTATAAAAAATAATAAATTTTTACTTTTTAATTTAGCTAGCAGCTATTTTAAACACTATTTTAATAAGTTATTTATAAAAAAGTTTATTAATTACTAAAGTACTATAGACTACTTTTAGGGCTAAAATTATAATATTATTATATAATTTTTATATAATCTTATTAATAAAAGGCGCGTTTATAATAAAAATAAGTAATAAATTTTTATTAGTAGCTTAAGGTATAACAGTAGTAATAGTAATAGTATAAAATAACTTAAAAAAGACTAAATAGATATTTAGTAAAACTTTAAAAAGTAAAAAATAATATAGTATAAAATATAAATAAATAGCTAAACTTACTAGCTTTAAAAGCTAAATATTTTATTATAGGTACTAGGTAATCGCTTAACGACTCTATTAGTCCTAAAGTTTATACGCCTAGTAATACCTAATTATCTTATATATAATTATAAATAGTAATTACTAATAATCTTTAAAATAATTACGAGCAGTTACTAATCTATAAATATAAATTAAAATATAAATATTATTATATTTAGTAGGGCACTATAACTCTCGCTTAAAAAAAGGAATATAACTTTTAAAAGTTTAAAATTTATACTACTCGTATATAGCCTCGTTATATATAAGCTATTTAGTATTTATTAAGTTCTTGTTATTACGTTATACCGCGGCTTTATAAAGCTTATAAAGTATATTAATTAACGTTCTTATACTATCTATTTTATATTTTAGCTCTTCTATTTACCTTCTTTCCTTTTAATAGCTCTCTAAGCTTTTTAATTATTATAAATATTATAAATTAACTATTTATATTACTACTATTATAGCTATAGTAAGCTATAATACTATGTTTAATTTTTAATTTTTAAAATTTTTCTAGATTTCTAAATTTTAATTTTTTCTTTTAATAGCTCTACTAATCTTTATTTAATAAATAAAAGTAAGGTTTTTTAATCCCTTTTTTAACATAATAGTTAATAGCCTAAATATAGTTAAAAGTAATTAGTGTTTTAAATATCTTAAATATACTAAAGTTAGTAAGAAGTTAATAGGGTCTAGTTTTTTAGATTTTAACTTTTTACTTAGTACTATTTCTTAGCCTGTAAATACGCTTTATAATAAGTAAGTAAAAAAAAAAAAATAAGTGTTATAAAATATATAAATAATAGGCAGTTTAGTAAAACTAAAACACTATTTAGCCTTAACTAAAAATTTTTATAATTTAACTAAAAATTTTTATACTATAATATTTAAAAGTTTCCCTACTTCTTTTATAAAATAATACGCTATTATTATAAGTAAAAAAAAAAAATTTTAGGTCTCTAATAGATAAAAATTTATTTAATTTTTTTAGTTAAAATATTTTATAAATCTTTATATTTTTAAAAAAAAATTTTCTCTCTACTAATATAAGCTTAAAAATATTATTCTTTATCTCTAATAGATAAATTATATACTTTTTTAAGCTTTAGAAAATAATCTCTCTAATTTACTACTTAGTAATTTTAATAATTTTCTTAGTTTAATACCTATACTACGCTCTATAATAGTTATCTATTAGCTAGTTTTTAAGTACTTAAATATTATATAGAAAGCTTAATACTAATAAAAAATTTAGTAGATTTTTAAAATTATTAATTTTATTTAGCTTATTTTCTTTATTTAGCCTTTTTAAGCGTAGAGCACTATCTATACTTTTTTTAATTTAGCTTTTTTAAACTCTACTAGATTAGGTTTAAGGGATAAACTGTATCCTATAGTAATTAAAAGTAAATCTAAAAATACTAATAAAAATAAAAATAGTAAACTACTTATTTTATAAACTCTATTTCGCTATAGAGATAAGAATAAGATTAATAAAAAATATTTTAAACTTTTTAATTTATAGTTTTCTAGAGTTCTGTTTATTATTTTATATTAAAATTAAAAAAATTAAAAAACTATTAAATAGTATATATATAGCTTAATATTACTAATAGATTATGGGATTAAAGTGCTTAGTATTTTACTTTTATTATTTAGGTAGTACTCTATTTAGTAAAAGTAATAGTAGCTATTATAATACTAAAAAGCTAAGCTTTTATTATTAAATATATAAGAGTAAATATAGTTATAAACTAATATACGTACTAATATTTTAATCTAGATAATTAGAAAACTTAGATACTTATTATTATAGTTCTAATTATATATAAAAAATTACTAAGCACTTTTTATTTTACTATAAGCTACTCTATAGTAAGAAGGTAAAGGAGCTTATTTATAAAAAGATATAATCTTTTTAATCCGCTTTTTTTAATTTTTACTAACGTAAATTTTATAAACTATAGAGTTTAATAAATTATAGACTACTATTAGGTAAATAATTAAGCTAGATAAGAATTTAAATAGTAACTCTATAAATAATATTTTTAATAAAATTACTTTATACTATACTTAAGCTATTTAAAAGTTTAGTAAGCTAGTAAAGTTATTAATTTATTAAGTTTCTTTATTAGGATTATTATATAAATTTTATTATTTAATTATTTTATTTTATTTTATTATTGTAGAGTTTTTCTAAGTAGTACGGTTTTAAATTATTTATTATAAATAGTTACTAATAAGTTATTTAATATTTAATTTAAAGCGCTTTGCACTCTATTATTATATAATTTTTTAATATTCTAGTTTAGTAATTTTTTCTTTTATATTTTTAAGATTTAGTTATATTTTTAATTTTTAAATTACTAAGCTATAAAAGCTTTTGTTAACCTATTAGCTAGTATATTACTTATTTAAAGGTATTTAATTTTAAAACTGTTTTTTAAATGTTTTTAGCGTAGCTATATATTTTATATATTTATATAGCGTACACGGGTAGTTATATATTTATTTTTACTTATAACTAGCCTAATTATTTACTAATTATTATAGAATATACGTTACGTAGCTTTTTCTTTTATATATAATAAAGTTGCTATTAGTAACTATTTAATTAGGAAGGAAAGTACTATATATATTATATAACCTAATAACTAGCTTTTAAAGATACTATACTAAGTCTAATTAAGAAAGATACCGCGTTAAGACAGGTACGTAATAACTACTTAATAATACTTAATAGATTCGTAGTTTAGTATAGTTTATTACCCTATATAGTAACTTATACTAGTATATCTACTATTATAAACTAATACTAAGTAGGTATTTATAAAAAAAAATATTAATATATTATTTCTTTACGTTTATCTGTAAGAGCTATATTAACTTTATATACGCTACGTCCTTACTTAATATAAAGGTAGGCAAAAATAAAGGTGCTATAACCTAGGGCCTATTAAATATAGGATTTTTTAAATTTTACAGCTAGTAGAGTAATAACTTAATAGATAACTTATTAGACGGTAGCTGTAATAACGGTAGAGTAATAACTATAAAATAATAATAGAGTATTTATAGGTTATTATTTTAAGTAGAACTATAGGCCGTATATAGCGCGTTTAAAATAGTAAGCGTAGTAGCTTTCTCTTTTTCTTATAAATACTATATAACGTTTAGAAATCTTTTTAATATAATTAAAATAAGACCTTTTATCTTCTCTTTATTATATCTATAATATTAGTATTTTAGTATTTAATAATTAGACTACCGAGTAACCTCTAGCGTATAATATAGGCTTTTACTAATAGTAATAACTAGCTAGGTTATATTAAAAACTACTTTAACTCTTATCTCCGCGTAGTATAATAGGCTGGCCTACTTAATAGGTTAAATCCTTTAGTTAATATCTTTAATTCTGATTTAATCCTAACGCGCCTCTTCTTACTTAAAATAGATATAATTCTTAGCCTTAATAATACCTATAAGGACGTTAAGGTCTACTTTTAATTATACGGTAATATAGTAGACTTTATAGTATAATAGCGTAAAAGGGGTAAAACTTTTTTATCTAAAGTAGAGAACGGCGGCGGCGGCGGTAGTAGCAGTAATAGTAGTAATAGTAATAGTACTTTAATAATAAAAAAAAGAGACTTTCTTAAAATAGTAAAGGAAGCGAAGCTTTAATAGAAGAAACTTATTAAAGTAGTTAAAATTATCCGGGCGCGGGGATATACGTACGTATAAAAGTAGAGCAGGTAGTAATAGTAGGAAAAGGGTATACTATAGCGCTATAAGGTAGTCGTAGGAACTTACTATTAGGAAAGTTAATAATTATTATAAAAGGATTAAAGAATTTTATAGGGAGTATTATACTATATTTTAATACTTTAATTACTATCTATTTAAAAAGGTTGCAGGTTATTAGCGCTAGTAGAAAAGTTATTATAGTTACTGCGTAAGAAGCTTATTAAAAGTTAGTTAATTACGTAATATAGTAAAAGTTTAAATAGTTAGCCTAGAGTCGCGTAACGTCACGGCAATAACCCTAAAGGAGGGAATATTAATATATTATAATTATAATATACGTTGTAGCGTCTAAGGTGCTATTTACTAATAATAGTATACTACTATTTTATAACTAAAATACGCGCTCTTAATAGGTTAAAAAATAAAATTTTAGTAAAATATATATACTAGACTTATTTTAGCTTATACTACAGAATATAATATATAATTTAAGCTTTTAAATTAAACTAAATAAATAACAAACGTAAAGTAGTAAGTATATTTAATATAGTTACTATATTACTACTTATTTTTATAGGTAATCTGTAAAAGTTTATATTTAAATAAAATAATTCTATTAACGTAGGCGTAGACTTTACTATATATAAAAAGAAACTATAATATTTTATAAAAAAGCTAAAAATCTGCTGTTTAAGAATATTATTAAATAAAAAAAATAATACTAAAGCTACTATAGCTATACTACTATACTAAAGAATTAATAAATAGGGGTAAGTTACTTACTACTAATAATAATACTAATACTAATAATTATAGGGCGCTAAAGTAAAGAGATAATATAGTTCTTTAATAAGTAACTTAGTACGTTAAAGACTATAATCTATAATATAAAGAGCGTCTATAATTCTAATTAAAATAATATAAAATAAAAGTTACTAGTATATAGAGAAGCGCCGTAGCGTAATACTATAAAGAATATTTAGAGGTAAGTAAAAAGAGATTTCTAAAGGGAGAATAATAAACAGCTAGTATAAGAAAATATAAATAAATAGCTTAGTATATAACTAAATAAAATAGAATATATTATATTAATTATGTTATTATAACTTTAAAACCTCTAGGTCTCTATCGAGACCGGTACGTAGCTTTAAGATTTAGAGTAAGTTTTTTAAAAAGCGCTTTAGAGCTATTATTTCTTTATTTATATACTTAAGCGCGAGGAGCTCTGTTTTAGTAGTTAATATTATAATAGTAACCTATCTTACGGCTTTTTAAATAATTATACCCCTAAATAATATAATAATATAGTTATATAAAAATTATTTACTTTTTAAACTATCTATAAATAAGGTGTTTAAATAGATTATAAGTATTAAGCCCTTATATACGCTATACTAAATTACCTAAAAGTAAAATCTATAAAAAAATATAATTATATATTTTATTATAGTAAAGTACTCTTTACTTAAATTAGTTAAAAAATAAGAAAGTTTTAAAACGGCGAATACTATATTTGGTTATATTATAATAGTAATATAAAATATAAAACTAATACGCTCTTAATATACTTTAATTTTAATTTTTATTACTTCTTCTTTATTTTTAACTAGCTCTTTTAATAGTAAAGGCATTAGTAAAAAGAATACTAAATTAGCTACTCTAAATTTCTTTATAATCTTTTTATTATATAAATTATAGATTAGCGTAATTATTTAATTTTCTTAATTTCTAATTACCTATATTTTAAAATACTATTTTATAGCTTTGCGTATTTCTATTTTATATATTTTTAAAAGCTTATTACGTAGTTTAAAAGCTTTTTACTAATAAATTTTATAGTATAAAAGCAGAATAATATTTATATAAAAAAGTATAAAAATCTTATAATCCGCGTTAAAAAATAAGTAAGACTCTTCTTTTAAGTAGATGAGGCTAAGCTTAACTAGGGTACTAAAAAATTTCTTATACTATAGTATATATAAGTCTTTTAGATTATATAGAGCTTAATTAAGCTTTATATAATTATCTTTTTACTTATAACTATTAGGTAGTTTGTATTATACTAAATTTAAGGAGTTAATTAGTATATTAAAAAATATACTAATTATATTAAGTTGTAAAATTTTTAAATTAAACTTTACTATAATTACTATAATTATATATAAAGAGCGCGCTACGAGCGTTATAGTATATATTAATAAAAGTATATTTTTTAACTAGGGGTTGCCTCTAATAATAAGACAAATTTTATATTTTATAAAATAACTATCCTAATTAAACTTATAAGTAAATACCTATTTAAGTAAAAGTAGTTATTTTGCATTTTTAGAGCGCGTAACTACCTATTAAATTTATTTTTTAAAAAGTATAGTCTATTCTTTATATATAGTCTAGTAAAAAAGCGGGTTAAATAGATATATAAAAATTATTTTTTATATTACTAGCTCTTTTAAAAGCTTATTATAATATATATAAGTTTTATTTTAAAATATTATTTTTTTAAGGCCCTATTCTGTATCGTAGTTTAAATTATAGTATTAATAGTTATAAACTTTCTACGCTCTTCTTATATAAGATTTATACTAAAAATAAATATATTTATATAAAGTTATACTAAAGAGAGCTATTTATACTATTAAGTAAAGTACTTATAAGCTTTATATTATATAATAGCTTACTCTCTAGGTTAGGGATTAATAATATATAAATACTAAGTAAGTTTTTATTTTTACCTCTTAGTTTATTAGAATCTTTAAAATCTAATCTATATTACTTTTAGCTTTATTAAGTAGTTAGGTTATAATCCCTTATAGGTCTCTATATTTTATAAGTAGACGTACTAATTATTTTACTTAATAAAAGTACCTCTATATTACTAATTTAAGTAATAGTATTTAATAAACTTTTATCTATTATTTAAAAATCCTATAAGCTTTTTATTTTAGACTATTCTACTCCTTTACTAAAATATATTTTATAAAAAATACTAGAATATTTACTATTTTTAGAGTTTATATTATTAAGTTTTTTAGGCTCTAAAATAGGCTAAGGAGAGATTAAACTAATATTTATATTATATAATATATAGATTTATAACTATTAGCTAGTTATACTAATAGCCTATATATATACTATTTATATAGAGTTTTACTTATCTAATTAGTTAAAAAGATAAGATAAGACCTATACTAAAATACCTTTAAACTATTATTTAGGTTACGCAATATTTCTACTAATTTTTAGCTTACTAGAGCTATTAGCTTATATATTAAAAATTTTATTAAATACCTTATCTATATCTATAACCTTAATAGTATATAAAATATTTATAAACTTTATAGTCTTTTTTTATAGAATAGACTAATCTTCTTTTCTTTTATAAAAAAGAGTTTTATTAAACGTAATATTACGCGTTATAATAATTTAGTTAAGTAATAATACCTATATTTTATAAATATTAGAAGCTATATAACTAATTAAATATTTAATATAACTATATAAATTTATTTTAAATATATATTTATTATACCTAACTATATAATTTTTATTTAGTAAATATACGTAATAACTATAAATGTATATATTATTTTAATTTAGGTATAAATCTACTATTTAGTACTTTATAAACTTAGATTTATAATAATAAAAATACTATTTAAACTAGCTATAAAAAACCTTATTTAAAGATTATATACTTTTAAAAGTTACTAGACTAATTATAGAAGAAAAAACGAGCTAGAAATTACTAGATTCTAAAATTAAAGAGTAGAGACTAGTTTTATAAAAAAAAGCACTAAAGAGCTGTATTATATATATATAAAGGAGAAATAAATACTTTATTTTAAAAAGCTTTATAAACTAGTAACGTAAACTCTAAAATATCTTACTATAATACACCCCCTAGTTAAGCTAATAAAAATAGCTTAACTATTTAAGCAGTTTAAAATTAATTCTTTTAAGCTTATAGTAGTTATAGAATTAATTTTAAAAATAGCTTTCTTCGGCGGGTAGCGTTATTAGGTAATAAAACTTTAAAATAAAAAACTAATTATAGTAGGCGCACTAGCGTTAGTAGTATAAAAAGTATTTATATAATCTCTCTACTAACTTTTTTAAAATAATTTTTACTTTTTTTATACTTCTAACTATTATTTCTACGCTTTTTTATACTATTTATACTGTTTCTACGCTTTTTTATTTAATTTTATTTTTTAAAATAGCTTCTTAAGCTTCTTAACTATTATAAGTATTATAAATTAACTATTTATATTACTGCCGCTGTAACTATAGTAATATATAATACTCTTCTTAATTTTTACTTTTTAAAGTTTTATTTAAATTTCTAAACTCTAATTCTGTTTTTTAAAAATTTTATTAATTTTTATTTAATAGTTTTCTAATTCCTCGTATATTACTATAGTCTAAAACCTAAATATAATTAAAAGTAAATAGTATTATAAATATTATAAGCTTACTAAAATTAGTAAGGAACTAATAAAGCCTAGTTCTTTAGTTCTTAGTAAGTTATTTAATATTATTTTTTAACCTATAATTACGCTCCGTAAGAAGAAGTAGTTAAAAAAAAATAAAATAAGAAACGTAAGGAGCACTAATAATAAATAGTTTAAAAAAATTAAAATGCTATTTAGTTTTAAATAGAAATTACTATAACTTAAATAGATATTTCTATATTATAATATTTAAAAGATTACTTATTTTTTTATAAAATAATACGCAGTTACTGTAAGCTTTAAAAAATTATTCTATATTTTTAATAGATAAAGATCTATTTACCTTTTTTAATTAAAAGGTTCTGTAAATTTTTTAATTTTTAAAAAATATTATCCGCGTACTATTATAAACTTAATAAAATCTATTTAAGACTTTACTTTAAATAGGTTTAGGTACTCTAATAGTCTTAATTATTATTTATAATATACTCCCTAAAACTCTAGAAAAAATTTTTAGTAATACTAGTAATTTTTTTAATTTTATACTTATATCGCGCTTTATAACCGCTGTCTATTAACTATTTTATAAGTAAATAAATATTATACAGAAAGCTTAACGCTAATAAAAAATTTAAAAAACTTTTAAAATTATTAAATTTATTTAGTCTATTTCTCTAGTCTAGTCTTTCTAAACGTAAGACGCTATTAGCGCCCTTTTTAATCTAGCTCTTTTAAGCTCTATTAAGTTAAGTTTAAGAAATAGGCCGCGCCTTATAGTAGAAAGCAAATCTAAAAGTAAATTTAAAAAAAATAAAAATAAGAAATTATTTATTTTATAGACTTTATTACGCCGTAGTAATAAAAATAATATTAATAAAAAATATTTTAAGCTTTTTAGTTTATAGTTTTTTAAAGCTCTATCTATTTTTTTATATTAAGATGAGAAGAGTTTTAAAACTATTAGATAATATTTATATAAATTAATATTACTAATAGTTTATAGGATTAAAGTACTTTATATTTTATTTTTATTATTTAAGTAGTACTTTATTTAGTAAAAGTAATAGAAGTTACTATAATACTAAAATATAAGGCTTTTATTACTAGGCGTATAAAAGTAGATATAGCTGTAAACTAATATATATACTAATATTTTAATCTAAATAATTTAGAAAAATTATATACTTACTATTATAGTCTTAATTATATTTAAAAGATTACTAAGCGCTTTCTATTTTATTATTAGCTGCTTTATAGTAAGAAGGCGAAAGAGCTTACTTATAAGTAAATATAATTTTTTAATCCGCTTCTTTTAATCTTTACTAATATAAATTTTATAAATAATAAAGCTTAATAAATTATAAACCGCTATTAGGTAGATAATTAAAATAAATAAAAACTTAAGTAGTAATTTTATAAATAATATTTCTAATAAAATTACTTTACGCTACGCTTAAACTATTTAAAAATTTAGTAAACTAGTTAAATTATTAATTTATTAAACTTCTCTATTAAGTTATTATATAATTTTTATTATTTTATTATTTTTTCTGCTCTTTTATTATAGAGGTTTTCTAAGCAGTACGGTTTTAAATTATTTATTATAAATAATAGTTAATAAGTTATTTAATATCTAATTTAAAGCGCGTTGCGCTTTATTATTATATAATTATTTAAAATTTTAGTTTAGTAATTTTTTCTTTTATATTTTTAAAATTTAGTTATTTTTTAAATTTTTAAAATTACTAAGCTGTAAAAGCTTTTATTAACCTATTAGCTAATATATAACTTATCTAAAAGTATTTAATTTTAAAACTTTCTTTTAAATACTTTTAGCGTAGTTCTATATTCTGTATATTTATATAGCGTAAATAGGTAGTTATACGCTTATTTTTACCTATAACTAGCCTAATTATCTATTAGTTATTACAGAATATACGCTATATAGTTTTAAAATTTAAAATAAGTTCTTTAAAAAAGCGTTTTAGAGCTATTATTTTATTATTTATATATTTAAGCGCGAAGAGCTTTGCTTTAGTAGTTAATATAATAATAGTAGTCTATTGTACGGTTTTTTAAATAATTATACCCCTAAATAATATAATAATATAATTATATAAAAATTATCTATTCTCTAAATTATCTGTAAATAAAGTATTTAAATAAATTATAAGTTTTAGGCCCCTATATACGCTATACTAGATTACTTAAAAGTATAATCTATAAAAAAATATAATTACGTATTCTATTATAGTAAAGTACTCTTTATTTATATTAATTAAAAAATAAGAAAGTTTTAAAACGGCGAATACTATATCTAATTATATTATAATAATAATATAAAATATAGACTTAATACGCTTCTAATATACTTTAATTTTAGCTTTTATTACTGTTTTTTTATTCTTAACTAGCTCTTTTAATAATAAAGGCGTTAGTAAAAAAAATACTAAATTAGCTACTTTAAATTTTTTTATAATCTTTTTAATATATAAAGGTATATATATACTCCTCCTTTTTTAAAATCCCTTTTAGTCGCCCCGAGCCACTACAGCCACACTATTTGTTCGATTAATATACAAATATAATCTTTTTAATATATAAATTATAAATTAGCGTAATTATTTAATCTTTTTAATTTCTAATTACCTATATTTTAAAATACTATTTTACAGTTCTACGTATTTTTATTTTATATATTTTTAGGAGCTTATCGCGTAGTTTAAAAGCTTCTTACTAATAAATTTTATAGTATAGGAGTAAAATATTATTTATATAAAAAAGTATAAAGATCTTACAATCCGCGTTAAAGAATAAATAAAACTTTTTTTTTAAATAGATAAAACTAAGCTTAGCTAAAATATTAATAAAATTTTTATACTATAGTATAAGTAAGTCGCGTAGGCTATATAAAATTTAATTAAGCTTTATATAGTTACCTTTTTACTTATAGCTATTAAATAGTTTATACTATACTAAATTTAAGGGGTTAATTAGTATATTAAAGAATACGCTAATTATATTAAGCTATAAAATTTTTAAATTAAACTCTACTATAATTATTATAACTATATAAAAGAAGTATACTGCAAACGTTACAGTATATATTAATAAAAATATATTTTTTAACTAAAAGTTACCTTTAATAACTAAACAAGTTTTATACTTTATAAAGTAACTATTCTAATTAAACTTATAGATAAATACCTATTTAAGTAAAAGTAGTTATTTAATACTTTTAAAATACGTAACTACTTATTAAGTTTACTTTTTAAAAAGTATAGTCTATTTTTTATATATATCCTAGTAAAAAAGTAGGCTAAGTAGATATAAAAAAATTACTTTCTATATTACTAGTTTTTTTAGAAGCTTATTACGGTATATATAAGCTTTATTTTAAAATATTATATTTTTTAAGACTTTATTCTATATTATAGCTTAAACTATAATATTAATAATTATAAGCTCTCTACGCTCTTTTTATATAATATTTATACTAAAAATAAATATATTTATAAAGTTATACTAGAGAGAGCTATTTACGCTATTAAGTAAAATATTTATAAATTTTATATCGCGTAATAGCTTACTCTCTAGGTTAGGGCTTAATAATATATGAATATTAAAGGGGTTTTTATCTCTACCCCTTAGTTTATTAAAATCTTTAAAATTTAATCTACGTTACTTTTAGCTTTATTAAATAATTAAACTATAGTTTTTTATAAGTCTCTATATTTTATAAATATAAATACTAATTATTTTATTTAATAAAAAGAGTTCTATACTACTAATGTAAGTAATAGTATTAAATAAGCTTTTATCTACTATCTAAGAATTCTATAGACTTTTTACTCTAAACTATTTTACTCTTTTACTAAAGTGCACTTTATAAAAAATACTAAAGTATTTATCTTTTTTAGAGTTTATACCCTTAAAGTTTTTAGGCTTTAAAGTAGGCTAAAAAGAAATTAGACTAATATTTATATTATATAATATATAAATTCGCGGCTATTAGCTAGCTATATTAATACCCTATATATATACCGCTTATATAGAGTTTTACTTACCTAATTAGCTAAAAAAATAAAATAAAATTTATACTAAAATACCTTTAAACTACTATTTAGATTACGCAATATTTCTACTAATTTTTAACTTATTAAAGTTATAGGCTTACGTATTAAGAATTTTATTAAACGCCTTACTTATATTTATAATCTTAATAGTATACAAAATATTTATAAGTTTTATAGCCTTTTTTTATAGAATAGACTAATCTTCTTTTTTTTTATAAAAAAAAAATTTTATTAAACGTAATATTACGCGTTGTAATAACCTAGTTAAGTAATAGTACTTATATTTTATAAATATTAAGAGCTATATAACTAACTAAATATTTAATATAAGCTTATAGATTTATTTTAAATTTATACCTATTACGCCTAGCTATATAATTTCTATTTAAAGAATATATATAGTAACTATAAATCTATATATTACTTTAATCTATATATAAATCTGCCGTTTAATACTTTATAAGTTTAAATTTATAATAATAAAAATACTATCTAAACTAATTATAAAAGACCTTATTTAGAAATTATATACTTTTAAAAGTTATTAAACTAATATTATAAAGCACTATAACTACTTTTATAATTTTTAGTTAAATCTTCTTTAGTATGTTTACACTAAGTCTTATAATAATAATTTTATTAATAATTTTTTAATTAGCGCGTTTAGCGCCGCCGTTTAGTTTATATATATAAAGAGATAGTATTTTAATACTTATACTAAGCTTTTTTACCTATTTTTTAAAGCGTAATTTTTCGTGCTACGGTCTAGTAGTAATATTATTATTTTAAAAAATTTTTATAATCTTAAGTTTATACTAAATATATACCTATATAGTAAAGCTTAAAAATACTTTTATAAGCTTTAAAAGTAACTTCGCCTATAGGCTTTATATATAAACCTTCTTACTATAGTTATTTTTAATTAATAATATTTATTGCTCTCTAAGCCTTCCTTTAAGTATATTAAAAAGATTTTATAAAATACGCTAGTATAGTTATAGTAATTTTTTTTTAAATTTTTAAAAAATTATTTAAGCCGCGTATATAAGGGAATATTACTTATAATATATACGCTTAATATTTAAAATATAAATATTTTACGCTCTTTAAACTAGAGTATATAAAACTTTCTAACCTAAATATCCTATTTTTTAATACTATATATTTTTAGTATTAATACGCGGATATATTAACTATAAATAAAGCTTTTAATATATTAGTATTACGCTCTAAACTAAAAAATAAAAGAATAGAGGCTTATATTTAATAAATATAAAATTATACTTATAAATAAGCGTTATAAATATAAGACTCTGTTTTAAAAATTTTATATATAGTATATTATTTAAGTCTAAGTACTAAAGTCTCTTATTATATAGGTAAGCTTTAAATACTATATTTAACTAAAATTCTTCTATAATAGCTATATTTTTTAATATAAGGTCTTTTATAGAATTTCTATTTAGACTGTTTAAAACGTTTTTAATTATATAGGTTTTTATACTAAAAATTAAAAAAGCTTATATTTTAGTTTTAATAGTATAGATACTATTAGCTTTCTTATAAAATTTTAAAATAAGTAGTAATCTATTATTTACTAAATATAAAATAGCACTATTATTAAGAATAATATTTTTAGAAAGTATATAAATATTATAGTTTTATATAAAATATATACTATTACTTTATTATAATTTACTATTTATAATAAGTAAAAGATTAATAACTATATATACTATAGAGCTAAGAAATTTTAGTTTATTAAACCCCTTACTCTATAAGGTATTTCCTTTAAACTATTTTTTTTACTTAAGTATATTACAAAGAGCTATAAATTTATTAAATTTAAGGCGCTTAAAGAGCTTTTTTTTATTTTTTTTAAAAAGCGGCGTAGTCTAATTAGTATAAATATTTATTAATATTAGCTATAAGCGGCGGTACTTAGTAGATTTTTAATAATACCCTTTAAGTCTATAAAAGTATTAGTATAACTTACTCTTATATTTTAGTTATAAGCTATTTAATTAGGGGAACAGGCTTTATTTATTAAGTATTATAAAAATTTTAGAACTCTTAGTAGTTAACTTAATAATTTTATTTTATAATATTACTTAGAAGATTTTTTTAACTTCTATTAAAAAGAGCTCTTTACCTTTAAATATTAATTTTTAAACTTAGGTTATACGTATTTACTCTACTTAATTAAGTACTAATTTTTTACCTATAGCAGTAAGAAAGTTAGTAATAATTAGTTTATTTTAAATATTACTAAGCTTATATATTTTTATTTTTATATAAAGAGCTTTTTATTTATAATACTATAATTTAGACACTATTTTTCTATACTCTACTTTCTTTAAATAAGTATAATATTATTATTATATAATATTCTTAGCTACTGTATTAGTAGTTAAAAGCTCTTATTTAAGGAAACAAATAATTAAATAAGTTAAAATATCCCCTTTAATAGTATAATATATTTAAACAGCGCTTATAAGCTCTAAAGTAACTATTATACTAATCTAGTTCTAAATATTTATTACTTAGTTTACTTTAGTAGTATACTTAGTTAAGCGGGTATAGTATATATTAATCTTTATATTATAATTATAGTAAATTTGTATAATTTCTTCCTTAAACACTTCTATAATATATAAAAGCTTTAGTATTAAAAAAGAATTATTAAAATTATTAACGCTTTTAAGATTAAAATTAATAAAATCCTAAATATAGTAAAGTATATACTGTATTTTAAACTACGTATACTAAGTTAGCTAGCTTACTAAATTAGTAAGTTAGACAGTATTAGTTAAGAGGGATATAATAGCTTTAAATATTATAATATTTAAAAAATTATTAGTCGTAAGACTTACTAAGCGTTTAATAGCTAAAGATATAAATTATTGTTTTATATATATATAAATAATGTAATACTTACTAGGTCTATAAAACTAGAAGTTTTTAAATAAAAAATTAAAGAATTAATTAAAGCTTTAAAAAATAGAATTTTTAATAATTAAATACGCAGGGAGAATCTTCTTTTATTTTTAAAATACTAGACTTATAACTATAGAAAAAAAATAAGCTAAAAATTATTAGATTCTAAAATTAAAGAGTAGGGACTAGTTCTATAAAAAAAAAGTACTAAAAAGCTATATTATATATACGTAAAGGAGAAATAAATACTTTATTCTAAAGAGTTTTATAAACTAGTAATATAAGCTCTAAGGTATCTTACCGCAATACTAATATTATAAAATACTATAGCTACTTTTATAATTTTTAGCTAAAGCTTCTTTAGTAAGTTTATACTAAGTATTATAGTAATAGCCTTATTAATAATTATTTAACTAATACGTTTAGCGCCGCCGTTTAGTTTATATATATATAAAAATAGTATTTTAATATTTATATTAAACTCTTTTATTTATTTTTTAAAGCGCGATTTTCTATACTATAGTTAGGTAGTAATATTATTATTTTAAAAAATCTTTACAGGGGGGTGACATTAGGAAGGGTTAATCTAAAAAGTTACCTTTTTTAAAATAATATAACTTTTTAGTTATAAGCCCTAAAAATACAAGAATAATACTATTTTAAAGAGAAAGTCCCGTATGATCTACTTAACCTATTAGAGGCTGCTTACTGAGGGGTTTAGGGGTTAAAAAAAATTAGTAAATATAGATAATGTTTAGGAACCTATTTTAGACTATAATAACTTTTTATTTAAGGTGTAAAATTTGGTTATATTTATATATATTATAATGGTACTTATAATATATAAGTAAATAAAATATTTTTATATATTTATATATTATTTATATAATTATATATAAAAGTCAAATTTTCAAATTTTTAATAATAAACTAGTAAATAATATATTACTAGTACTTAGTATAGTAGCCTTTAGCTTCTATAACTACCTTATAATAGTTAGGGAGTAATAAAATATAATTATTAATAGCCTCTTAAGATATTTTATTTTATTTCTTAGTAATAGCTCTTTTAAAGACTTCTATACTATTTAAACTACTTCCTATACCTAAATTAGCCTTTTTATTTTTAATTAGCCCTAATTTTAATAAATTCTATATATTTTCTATAGGGGCTAAATTAGGACTATAGGCTAGGTAAGAAAATAGTTTAATTTTGTAATTTTTAAACTAAGTTAAAACGTCTCTAGTTTTATAAATAGGAACGTTATCTTATTAAAATTGCTAATCTAAATTAATATTAATATAAAGTTTATAATTATAATATAATATAATAATATACATATATATATACATTATATTAATAAAAAAAGGAGTAAAAAAAAGTTATATAACTTACCCCTTTTTATTAAGGGTTTAACTTTAGCTATAAGAACTTTATTTATATAGTCCTTACTAGTATAAGAAGTAGAAGAATTAGGTATTTTAATAAATACTAAATTATTTCTACCTCTTACCTAAATTATATTATAAATATATAGGGTAAGTTTATGGCTTATAAAATAATTAATATAATTAATATTAAAAAACTAAAACTATAGCCTAAAAATATATAAAAAGTTATATATTTTAATATTTTAAAAAGTTAAAATAAGTTACTTTGTAATTAGCTAACAGCCAGTTCTCTTTTAATTTTATTATTACTCCTTTTTCTATAAAACTCGTTTTTAGTCTTACCCCTTTATATTACTAACTTATTACAAAATATTATTTTTTTCTAGTTTTATATTTTTAATATTTTTTAATTGTTCTTTAGCGTATTTTACTTTTTTTTTAGCACTTTCTTTATTAATTAATAGTTTTTTTTTACTTATATTAATATAGTAACCCTCCTCTTTTAAAACTTTTTGTAATTATCTTTTTAAAATCTGTAGATTATTATCTAGTAGTTTACTTTTATTATCCTTTTTAGGACTTTTAGTTAAGTCTCTATTAATAACTCTTTTATCTCTTTTAGTTAACTTTTTTATACCCCCTATATAAACTTTTTTTATATTATAATTATTTTTCTTTTTCTTTTTAATACGTTGTATAGCGTAATAAATAGTAGTAGAAGACTTTTTTAAAATAGTAGTAATTATAGTAGAAGAGTTATTTGCTTTTAAAAGTAAATTAACTTTATATTTAAGTTTTAAAAGAGTTAAATCTATTTTAAGAGAATAGGAGTTTAAGTTTATAAAAGTTAAAAGATATTATTATATACTATAATATTAGTAATATATTACGTAACTAGTAATTATATAAGCCTTAGTAATATTTTTATAATTAATATAATTTTATTATTAGATTACTAATATACCTCGAAAATCTAGTCACGTGACCTATACTAGGCCTAAAAGAGTATAGTTAAAATTTTAGTTAAATATATTTACTAACTAATAAGTTATAGAAACCTAATAAAAAAGTTAAAATAATAACTATATCTCTGTAATTTTAATTTATTATATATAATATATAGAACGTAACTAAAATAATTATAGAAACTCTATAACTTTTTCTTTAAAACGGTATAACTTACGTATTTCTAGGCTTAGTAATTAATTTTATATTAATTTTTAAAAATAGTAACTTTTTAGATTAACCCTCTCTAATATTATCCCCCTGTATAATTTTAAGTTTATACTAGATATATACCTATATAATAAAGCTTAAAAATACTTTTATAAACTTTAAAAGTAATTTGGCCTATAGGCTCTATATATAAACCTTCCTATTATAGTTATTTTTAATTAGTAATATTTACTACTCGCTAAGCTTCCCTTTAGGTATATTAAAGAGATTTTAAAAAATACGCTAATATAATTATAATAATTTTTTTTAGTTTTTAAAAAATTACCTAAGCCGCGTATATAAAAAAATTTTATTTATTACTCCTTAAAGAGAAAGAACGAAAAGAGCTTATATATTAAAATTAATTATATGTGGCTAAACTTCGGACCTAAATAAAACAAAAATAAGGCGCTAGTATTAGTTAAATTTAGTATATTATATATTTTCTATTAACTAATAAAATATAATATAATATTATTTTTTTGTATACTAATACGTCTAATAATATTATTACGCAGTATTAGCTATTTATTAGTTATAAAATTTTAAAACTATTTTATTAGTCTTAGACTAATACTGCCTAATATAATATTTATAAAAACTTTTTTTTTTAGTACCTTTATACCTGCAACTTATACGTGTATTAATAAATATATAAAGCGTAATAGGTTAAAATAACTAATATAATATTTTCTTAATTTTTATTATAACTTTCTATTTTAATATTATTTTTTTTTATACTACTTATAAGTCCTCTAAGTATAAGTGCTTTAATAATTAATAACCCCGAAATAGTTATTTTTAAAAATATTATAAAAATATTAGACTAATTTTAGTAAAAGGTATTTTATATATTTCTTATACTATACTATTACTTTATAGAGAACTTTAGTCTATTTTTAATTATTTAATTATTTTTAAACTTTATCTTTTTAGTTTTAAGTAGGTTAAACTACTAATAGACTATAACTATTATATTTTATATACCTTTTTAGAATACTATAGTATTATAGTATAATAGAAAAGGTAATTTAAAAAAAATATCTACTTTAAATTTCTAATATAAGATAGGGAGCTTACCTATTAAGCTTTTAAACTTTAAGAGTAAATTAAATAGAAGCTTTATAACTCTAATTAAATATATAAACTTAAAAAGAACTATATTTTTCTAAAGAATTAATAATTAGTATTTAGATTATAATAAATATATTTTTATTAAAACTATATTTTTAATTTTATAATTATTACATAAGTTTTATTATAACCCTTAAGGGCGCTAAGACTAATACCTAAACTAATATATTTATATACTAATTAAATAAAAAGTATGGCTGTAGTGGCTCAGGGCAACCAAAAGGGGTTTTTAAAAACCTAAACTAATATTTAGACTTATATTTTAACGCGTTACGTATACGTTTATTACCTTAATTATTTTTTACTTTTAATTTTTAATATAGCCGGCTAACGTAGTACTTATATTTATATAAAATATAATTAAATATTTAATTTATTAAATAATATATTTACTAATAGAAAACTAAAGAAACGGTATACTAATTACCGTAATAATATTTATTTAGAGTTATAACTACTACTTTTAAAATATTATATATTTACTAATATTATAAATACGCCTATGCGCCGTTCGCTATACTATAGTCTATATAAAAATACGTCTTTTTACTATTTATTTATATTCTTATTATCTCTATATATATTAAATATTTTTACTTTTTTATTATTACAACAATCGAGTCCTACGCGTAGCTAATTTTATAAAAATTTTAATTTTTTACTTTTATTATTATTTATAAATAAGTTAATACTAAAGTATATAGCTATAAAACCTCTCTATACTCTATTATAAAGAAAAATATATTTAACCCCTATTAAGTATATACTAGATTTAGAAGGTGTTTTCCCTAACTAACTTTAAGTATTAAATAAAGTATTAGTCTTTATAATTATAAGAAATAATTAAAAGTTATATAATAAAGAGTTAGATAGTTATAGATTAGATAATAATTTTTTTAATTTAAATAACTTTCTAGTTATAGAAAGGAGGGTAAACTAATAAAAAACTTTAGTAAGGCCCCCTATAAATAAAAATAGTATAGACTACTTTTAGAAGCCTATATTACTATTTAATAAAGAGATATATATTATATAGTTTTATAAAGTACTAAATAAGATTTAGATAAATAAGTATAGGATATAAAACTAATATTAGTTTTATCTAAATATCTATAAAAATAAGTTTAAGAATTATTAGCAGGATTATATTAAAAATTTTAATTTAGGTTATATTTCTTTTTATAGCGCTGTTAATAAAATAGATTCTAGAACTATACTAGCGTCTTTACTTCCTCTTACTAATATAGAGGAGTATTTAATTACTTATATTTAACTTATAATAGAAGCCTATACCTACTAAAAAGCCTAATATTACTATTAGAGTTATATTTATAATTTCTTTATAAATGCTACGTAGATCTTTAATTAGTTATTTAGACTTTTTTAAGATATTAAAATTTTTATTTTAAAACCGGCCTATATTAATAGTTAATTAACGTATTTTATAATCTTTATAAAGTCGCGGTATAATATACTAATAAAAACTTAATAAATACTAAATATCTTATATATAACGAGGCTATATATAAGTAGTATAAATTTTAAACTCTTAATAGTTATACTTCTTTCTTTTAGTAAAAGTTATATTATATTTATATTTGTATATTTATATATTAATTAAACAAATAGTGTGGCTGTGGTGTCTTGGGACGACTAAAAGGAGTTTTAAAAAAGGAGAAGTATGTGTATACCTTTATTAGTAAAAGTTATAGTACTCTACTAAATACAGTAATACTTATACTTTAATTTATATTTATATATTAGTAACTACTTATAATTATTTTAAAGATTATTAGTAATTACTACTTATAATTATATATAAGGTAATTAGGTATTACTAGGCATATAAATTTTAGGACTAATAAAGTTATTAAGCGGTTACTTAGTGCCTATAATAGAATATTTAGCCTTTAAAGTAAGTTTAACTATCTATCTATACTTTATACTATATTATTTCCTGCTTTGTAAAATTCTATTAAATATTTATTTAGTTTTTTTTAAATTATTTTATATTATTACTATTACCGCTATTATATTTTAAACTATTAATAAAAACTTATTATCTATTCTTATTATAGACGCGCTCTTTATTAATAAAATTATATAAAAACTATATAGTAATATTATAATTTAGCTCTAAAAGTACTCTATAGTACTTTAGTAATTAATAAATTTTTTTATAAATAACTTATTAAAATAGTACCTAAAATAGCTACTAGCTAAACTAAAGAGTAGAGGTCTATTACTTTTTATAAGTTTAGTTATATACTTAACGTATACTACTAAAAGAACTAAAATATAAAAGAAAGCTTTTTTACTTAAGCAGAGACTATAAGGTGTATATAAAAAATAAAAAAAAGTAAATAGTATAAAGAACTTATAATAAATCTTAGATAATATTAAAATTAAATAAATAAAATAATACGCGTCTAGGAGTACGCGCTTAGAATTTAAAATACTTTTAATTAAGTAATATATTACTATAAGACTAGGTAATATTAAATACGCTTTTATTTTTAACTAGTAGGTATTACTAACTAAGTAGTAGATATTTTTTTTATAGGCGGCGTAGGTGCCGATAATAGTAAGTATAGCTTTTTTTATTTTATAAGACTACTAGATAAGCTAAATATATATATAATTTACTTTAGTAGGCCTTTATAGTATTATTATTTTAGTAGGAAGTTTAACAGGTAATATAAAAGCTTATATAAAATTAAATAAAAAAATATTATTTTAAATTACGTAATAAGTCTATAATAACGTTATTAGTTTATAATACTAGTAGGCAGGATAAAACGCGATAAAAATAAAATATAAAAAAATAACTAAGCCTGTTATACTTTTACTCGGAAGTGGCTACGTTAATAGTAATAATCTAAAATTAATTAATTACTAATTTAAAAAAAGATTACCGGATTTACTACTTAATTATATAGTAGTAGTTATATTTTTTAGTTTTATATTATTTTAGCTATAGTAATATATTAATAGATTTTACTATTATTAAAATACTCTCTTTGAATAGATTAGTTAAAAAATAATTAGAGGTTATTTACTTAAATATAGGAGATAACTCTATAGAATTTAAAAATTAGATTAATACTTAAATTAATACTTAGACTTATACCTAGACTAATACTTTATTTTATTATAATTTAAACTATAGTATTATAAATAATAAGTTTTATAATAGTTTAGATAAATTAAATAATTTTCTATAAAGTCTAGAAGAATTATTATATAAAAAAGTTTATCAGACTTCTAAAGACCCTAACTTTAAATTAATAAATATATTTACTATTTTTAATTTTAGCCCTTTAGTTTCTAAATTTAAGTTCTTTTATAACTAGATTTAATTATATACGTAGTAAATTTATTTTTGTATATATATAATTTATTAAATCTTTATATATTTATATTTATATATTAATCGAACAAATAGTGTGGCTGTAGTGGCTCGGGGCGACTAAAAGGATTAAACCTTTATTATTAAATTTAAGCGTACTATACAGTTCCTTAGTTTTATCTTTTTATTTTTTTTATAGTTTTACTAATTATAATAAGTCTTATTTATAGAAGGTTAACTTTATTATTTAAATATATTATATACTATACTATAAAAATAGATAGTTTAGTTATTATTTATAATTTTACTATATTATTTTTAATTATATTATACGCGAAGCTTCTACTACGTATATTAAATTTTTAGCTTACTAAAATAATAATAGGAACGTAATAGGTATAGAGGATATTTAGGTATAATTTAATAGCTCTAACTAAAGTATATCCCTTATTAATAAAGTAGTTTAAATAAATATAAGTCTTTAAAAAATTAAAAGTAATAGTAAGTATTACTGTAATTTTAGCCTAATACTTTAATTAATACTTATAATGTACAGCTTTACGAACTTAAAAGTTTAATATTATTTATTATCTTTTTTATAGCTAATAACTTCTAGTATAACTTTCTTTATTTTATATTTTATTTTATAAACTAATAAACTAGCACTTCTATAATTTATTAGTAGCTTACTTAAAAGTTTATAAAAAATTATTTTTATATTATTACTTACTATTTTTGCGCACGCTTTACTATATTTAAAAAATATATTTTTACTCTATTATTAAATATTACAAATTTTTAAAATTAATATAAATAGTAAGGCCGTAGTAGTATATATAACTCTAGCCTATACTAAATTAGTAATACTCCTAATTTAAATATTAAATTAGGCCTATCTATAACTAAAATTAATATAAAACGCCTAGCCTAATACTAAACTAATATAATTTCTACTATGTATTTTAAATCCCTTTATTCTAATACCGCTTTAATAGTTATTAATAATATAACGCCTCTATCTCTTCTATATAACTAGATAACTTTTAACTATTAAAAACTATTATTAATATTAACGCAGTATTATATCTACTATTATATTATTTTCTACTATTTTTAAAAAAATAAATATAGTAAAGAGCTAGTTTATTAATTCTACATACCCTAGTCTATATAAATAAAGCCTATATTTAAAGTACTTTTTAGTAAAAGGTATAAGTAATTTAAGCTAGTATATAACTACCTACGCCTAAATCCTTACTATTTAGTCTTAGTATTAGACTAGTAAACTAATACTAATATTTAAATTTATACTAGTATAGCAGGGGTATAATAATATATTAATATTTATACTTTTAAACCTAAGAAGAAGACTTTACTATATAAAAATTTAGCTAATTTTATTTTATTTTATATTAATAATAACTACGCGCTTACTTTGTTTACTTTAAAGCTTTTAAATAAAACTATTACTAAACGAGATTATTTTACTTAAGAGGTCTTATATATACTATTTAAGTTATCTCTAGTTTACTTATTACGCGTTATTATTACAGTTAATTATTATTTAAAATTAATTTAGTTAATAGCCTTCTTCTTTAATTAACGCTAGCCTATTCTAAATAATAGACCTAATAATATAAACGCGCTATTCTAATTAAGTTATTTATTACTATAAAAATATAAGGAGCGCCTAGCTACTAAAGAGGTAATATTTTATATTAACTTTTTTTTTATTTTAACTATATAAAGCGGGTTCCTATATAGCGCCTTTAAGTAAAGCTAAAAGTTTTATTATACTTTTCTAAATACTTGCTAATAACTAATTTTATCTAATTTTATAAAATTAAATATATACTTTACTATCTATTCCGTAATTTTAATAATATATAAACTATTTTTAGTACTATATTTTAGACTAATACTAAAGCCTATATATTTTACTAATAGTATTATATATATCCTATTACTAATTACTATAGAGAAGAGATTAAGAATATTAAACTAAAAGATTTTAATTTTAAGAAAGTACCTATAAAAAATTTTTTAAATTTTATAAGCTTACTACGCGCGGCCTAGCCTTAAATAAATAACTAGTTAATAGTAATATTCTAAAATCCTAGCTAATTAATTATACTAAGAACTAGAGTATAAATAAATATATTAATTTATATAATCTTAATAGTACTATATACTAAAAAAATTATATTTAGAAGTATTTAGTAGTTATAAGAACTAATACTAATACTAATACTTTAGCTAAAAGGGAAAGGCTTCTTTCTAATAAGTAAAGACTTTTATTTAATATAGTTATTAATTACTTTAGAACTATTTTAACTAAATATTTTTTTTTTAATTACTTATTAATCTAGATAGTAAGATTAGTACTAAAAAATTTTATATTATTAAATTAATATTTACGCCACTTAAAATATTAGTTTAAAGAACTAATACTTTTTTACTAATTATATAATTTACTTTTACTAGTATTACTATATTTTTTATTAATAGTTATACTATTAATAACTTTTTTTTAAATACTAGTTATATATAAGAGCAGCCCTATAAAGCCCCTTAGTAGTACTATATTATAATAGTTTTAGGCTACTTTTATATTAATTTAGTATATTAGTATAAAGGTACTTTTTCGACACATTAAGTATAAAGGTATACATATACTCCTCCTTTTTTAAACCCCTTTTAGTCGCCCTAAGCCACCACAGCCACACTTTTTGTTCGATTAATATACAAATATATATATAGTATAAAGGTACACATATACTCCTCCTTTTTTAAAACTCCTTTTAGTTACTCTAAGCTACTACAGCCACACTATTTGTTCGATTAGTATATAAATATAGTATATTATTATTAATAAGAAGTTTATAGTTAGTCTTAATCTATTTACCTAGATTAATACTTACTTAAGAGACATTTAATCTAAGTTAGCCTATTAACTATTTACTAGTTTTAATATTACTCTTTTTAAAAACTTTTACTAGCTACTACTAATTAAAAAGTTACCTTTTTATAATACCTTTTTTTTACAAAATAATATTTACAGCCGCGTATAATAGTTATATATATAGTTTACTAAAACTATTATTCTAAAGGTTATATAGTAGTAGTAAAATAATATAAAAACTTTTTTTTATAACGCTCTTTCATATTTTAGGACTAATAAGAGTACTTATACTAATTAAAAACTTTTTTAAATAAAGTATATATCTATACTTTTTTTTACTAAACTTAGTATATTAGAAAATATATTTAGTCTTTATATATACTAAAAAGAGATATACTAAATAAACTATAACCGATTCTAAAACTAATACTAGCTTATATTAGTCTATAACGCTAAGTATAATAAACTATCTTACGCCTTTATACTAGCTAATAAGGCTAGAAATTTAAAGAACTAGCTTTTACTTTTTATTAGTGTCTAGATAATACTTTTTAGTAATATATAGACTAAACGTAATCTTATAAATAAAGTAATTAAAAAAATTATTAATATAATTTAGTTACTATCTATATAGGATCGTATTATAATTCTACTGTTAGCTATTCTTATTATATTTAAATAGTATACTAGGATAAGACTTTATAATATTAAATTTAAGACTATAGTAATTTTTGTATGTTTAATTTTATATAAATTTATTTATAATAGAGTAATAATAATCTGCGCCTAATTTCTATTTTATTTATTTTAGGCTATTACTATTTATAAATTTTAGAGACTTAGTGTTTATTTTACAAAAACTCTTATAACTAAAAAAAAAGATTTTATAGTTAGGCTATTATACGTAGCTATTTTACGTATATATAGCTTATATAGTTTAATATTTAATATATTATTTTTTTATTAGAGGTTAAAATTAAAAAAAGAGAAGAATATATAGACTAAATAGAGAGATAAAAAAAATTTAATTATTAACTATTTAGAATACTTTATATATATAGCCTCTTAAGAAGGTTATATTTATACTTTTCCTTTAACTAATACCTAAAACTAATACTTAGAGCTAATATTTAAGGTTAATACTTAAGGCTAGTACTATATTTTTATATTTTTATATTATTATTTCTCTATAGTACCTATAAAAAAGTACTAATTAAAAAGTAATCTCTAATACCCTATATATAAAAGGGTATAGATAAGATTTATTTATTCCTTTACTAAAAAAGGTAGCTAAGCTTAATATTCTTTAGAACTGCTAGCCGCCTATTTTTAATAGAGTATATTATACTTAATATTTTTATTATCTTACTTTAGTAGTAAAGGTTTAGAAAAAAGTATTTATATTTATTCTCTATTAGTAAGTACTAATACTAATACTATATTTATATACTAATTAAATAAATAGTGTAGCTGTGGTGGCTTAGGGCGACTAAGAGGGGTTTTAAAAAAGGAGGAGTATGTGTATGTCTTTATTGTACTAATACTAATACTTTACTTATAGTATAGATGTTAATTAATAAACTAAGTATAGTTTTAATAATCTAGTTTATATAATTAAAAAAAGTATACCTATTTAATATATAGTAGCTATATTTTAATAAATAGTAATATTTTATAATATAATAGTTTAAAATATTACTATAGCTAAGTTAGTATTTATATATTAGACTAAGTATAACCTTTTTATTAGTAGAGAATAGGCACTAAAATAGTAAAATAGAAAGCCTATTATAGCTATTAATATAAAAATAGCAGGTACTTATTAATACTATATACTAAATAATAATTTATTATATATTTAAATTAAAGTAGCCTACCCTATTTATTAAAATTTATTTACTTATAGTAGTATATTTTATTTTTAGTTAAGCTTTTACTTATATTTTTCTAAAGCTAAATTAATATTTAGAACTAACTATTAAATATAACTCTATAAAGTATTAGTCTAGTATTAATCTAGTATATATTTATATATATATCTTAAAATTAATATAGCTAATCCTATACTATAGTATATTTATACCCTTTTTTAGAAATTACTACTTTAGATTTACCTACCTATAGATTTTATAGTAATATTAAAACTCTTTATATAATAGACTAATAAATATTACTCTTTTAGCTATATAAATTACTTTATCTACTTTTATAGCGCGTCGCTCCTATTTATTATTATTAATATTTATAGCATCTTTTTTTTTCTATATTTACTATAGTATTAATACTAACGCTAATTTTAGTATTACTAAAGCTTATATTATTTTAGCTTATAATATAAGTTACTGGATTAGCTAGTATATTAAAAAATATACTAAAGTATAGGGTGGGGTGGCACAGTGGGCAAGTGCCTAGAAATATATTACATTCCTTAAAAATCCTTTAAATTTTTAATATCTTCCCTATATTAAAGGTTCAATTCCTCTCCTTATTATAGTATTCTTTAAATACGCCTACTTTACTAGTAAAAAATAAAATTTTTAAAAGTATAGGGTACTGTTAAGGAATTAATATAAGACTATAGGAAGCTAAAAATTTTTATATAGAATACGTTACATCTAAAGGTATAAGTAAAGTATTTAGGCTAAAATTACTATCTAAAGTTATATAAGATAAAAATTTATACCTAAATAGGCCTAGCGTAGCAAACTAGTCCTAATTAGATAATAAATTAGTAGTTTAGTATAACTATTTAGTAAATAATAACCTTGTTAGAAATTAAAGAGCTAGTTTTAGTTTATTTAAGAGATAAAAGCACTTTCCTTAAATAGTTAGGTAGCCTTAATATAAAAGGCTTATTTTTTAAAAAAAAAAAAAATAAAGTATAGAAAAGTACTAGGCATAAGAGGTATATTACTTATTACTAAAGACGCTATACTAGTAAAAACTAGTATATTACTAAAAAGTAATTAGCTATTAGAGTAGTAGTATACTAGTAAATATTACTTTAGTATATTATATATAATTTATTATTTTTTTAGTAGTTCTTTAAGCGGTATTTATAGTATATTATTTTTAATTACTTTTTAGACTATAACTTTTTATTACTAAATTATTTACTACGCGTACTTAGTAACTATTAGTATCTAAAATTATTACTATAGTTATATTATTAGCTTATATATATAACTACTTTTTTACTTATCTCTTTATTACTAGATTAGTACTATTAAAAATTAGTTATACTACTATAAGTAGCCTGTAAGTGTATACGTTTAATTATATTTTTTAATTAATTATTTTAGTATAATTCCGCTATAATACTTCGCTAAAGAGCTTTTACGTTATTATAGTATTTTTTTTAAGTATTTATTAAATAAATATTTCTTGTCTACGCGACACTTTTTTAACTTTTAAATATTTATTATTTTATATTCTAAGGAGGATCGCTAACACTTATAAGGTATTAGTATTTATAAAAAAAGTATAGTAAAGTATAGGTTATAAAATAGTAGTAATAAAAAACTAAAAAGGTATAACTATAAAAATAAAAGACTACTATTATTATTTAGGATTATTTATAGATCTGTGCGTACAGATATATTATATATAATTTATTATATAATTATTTAAAAACGCTTTTATAGTAAACTACCTTTACTTTATATTTTATATATTTTTATTTAGTTACTGCGTAGTTATAATATTAAATAGTTTAAGTAGTGTATTATTAGCTAAGTATAAAATATACCTAATACTTAAACTAATACTTAAATTAATTATATTATTTCTATATACTACTATTACTCTCTCTTTTACTTTAGTAAAAATATATAATTATACGTTTACGTATAGACTTAAACGCGTTTATATACTTATTAAATTATCTAAAATAGTATAACTAATTAACTAATAGGTAAACTTAGGTACTGTAGGCTATATTATATTTACTATATATATACGACTGTAAAGCGACTAATACTAAACTAATATTAGTTTTTACGCCTATATTATAGCTATACTATTTATTTTATACAAATTAGTTATTTTTATTTCTACTTAGTTATTTTATTATAGTTATAAACGCTAGTTATATTTAATAATAATATATAAGGACTACTCTACTCTACTCTCTCCCTTTATATGTTACTTTTTTTTTACTTTTTTTTTTACTTTTTATATTATACAGCTACTATTTTATTAAAACGTAAATTTTAATAGTAGTTATTACTAATCTAAATTTGCCTACGTATACCCTATAATACCCGTAATATAGTATATATTAAAAAAAATAAGCTTTTACTAGATTACTACTTTAACTTTTATACTAAAGGCGGTAAAGGCAGTAAATCTTTATTTATAAATATAATAAAATTATTTTATAGTAAATAAGATATTCGTTTAAATATTAGTTACTTACTAATATTAAATTAAAAGTTTTAATTTTTAAAATAAAAAGCTATTTAGTTTATAATAATTCTAATCTATAGAGTTAGAAGCGTATACTTAATTTTATAAAAAAAGTTAATAAGTTTTATTAGTATAAGCTAAATAATAAGTATTAGTTTAGTATTAGTTTAGTATTATACTTATTTATTTTTTAGTTTAAATACTTTAAGAGATTAAGTATTATTAGTAATTTACTAATCTCTTAATATATATTACGCTATTTTAATAGCTAGTTTATAAAATTACTATAAATATTAGTCTAATACTAGATATACGCTTTTAATAAAATATAATTAAAATATTATAAACTATTACTAAGTTCTGTCTTATTTTTTTTTTTTTATATAATAAAGTTACTATTAGTAACTACCTAATTAGGAAGAAAAGTACTGTATATACTATTATATTTGTATACTAATCGAACAAATAGTGTAGCTGTAGTGGCTCGGGGCAACCAAAAGGGGTTTTAAAAAAGGAGGAGTATATATATACCTTTATGTGTATATACTATATAACCTAATAATTAGCTCTTAAAGGTACTATACTAAGCTTAATTAAAAAAGGTACTACGCTAAAATAGGTATATAATAACTACTTAATAGTACTTAATAGTTTTACAGCTTAATAATTTATTACCCTATATAGTAACTTATACTAGTATATCTACTATTATAAACTAATACGAAGTAGGCATTTGTAAAGAAAGAGATATTAATATATTATATTTATAATACGTAGCACGACGCGTAAAATATTACTCTACTAACTATAGTATAGTACTTCTATAACTATATATTTAAAAAGCGCGCTTCTAACACTGTAAAATAAATAAAATATATATATAGGCCTGCGTTAGGTATCGTAAAATATATAATATCTATAAAATATAATATAGGCTTACGCTAGATATTATAAAAAATATTATAAAAGGTACTATAAAGGGTATTATAAAGTATATAATATCTATAAAACTACTAAACTAATATTATAACTAAACTATTATAACCTATACTAGGTATAGTAATTATTAATAACGTCTAGTATTATATATAGTACTATAGTACTATAAGCGCGTAACTAATAAGTAAAAATAACTATTATATAATAGGTAAGGTCTTTAAAGGTTTAGGGCTATAAATAAGGTAACTATTATATTATAATCTGCTTATATTATAAAAAAAAGAGCTAATTAGCTTATTACTTATAAATATATATTAGTTACTAAAAATATAGAGTAGGTTACTTTGTAGGGGTAATAGTAATAACTAATAGATATAGGTAAGTTAAAGAAGAACTAGCAGCATAATAAAGACGACTAGTAGTATAATAAAAACGTTATTTTAAGTATATAAGAGCGCTTACTAGGTATAAAGGTAAATATAGAAAACTATTTAAGCTTTATTAAAAAGGTAATAAAGTATACTAGTATAGGTGTAAAGTAGGTAAAGGATATAAAAAGCCTTAGGGCCTTCTTAGGCTAAACACTTTTAACTATAAAAGTTTAGTAATAAAAAGTAACTAAATAAAATAAAATATTCTGTATTAATTATCTTATTATAACTCTAAAACTTTTAGGTCTTTATTAAGACCGAAGTTCTGTCTTATTAATTTTTTTAAATATAGATATTAGTATAGTATTAGTTTTTACTAATATAAGCTAATATTTATAAGTATAAATATAGTTACTATCTACGCTAAGCGTATTACTATTTAATAAAAGAATATTTAGCTTATATATTATATAGCGTTAGCTATACTTAGTAATAAATATATATTTATTTAGTACTATTAACACCTATATAAGTCTTTAAATAGTTTTTTTAATTTTAATATTCTCCTAAATATAAACCGTAGTAAGAAAGAGCTTATATCATGTAAAGAGAGGTAAAGTGTAGTGCCGAGACACTAGTCCAAAAAAGGTAATAAAAGAGCTTATATAAGTAAAAAGAGAGTTAGTAAAAACTACGCCTTAGCTTAAATGTACGCCTAATACGTAATAGTTATATAAAAATTTTATACTAAGTACTAATAGGCTAAGTAGTATAAATAATAATAATTAAAAAAATAATAATAGGTTAACTATAGCTATTATTTTAAATACCTTAAAAACTAATATTTTACTATAATAGACTAATACTTTAGTTACTCTATTTAATAATACTTTTAAGTTTTAGTCGTCTAGAACCATTAAACTAAAAAAGGCTTTTAAAAATAATAAAAAAAAGAAGAAAATAACGCCTAAGAGTAACTAGTATAGTAGTATATATTTACTTAATATTACTTAAATAGTATTATAGTTTACTTAGCCTTTTTTTTTATATTTTATTTTAGTTTTAATTCCGTCTAGAGTACGTATATTAATTATAAAAATTAAAAAAAAAGCTAAAAAAAAAAATTATATTATAGCTACTTTTTAATATTTTTTAAACTAGAGATAATTTTACTATAAGTAAAAGTAAAATAGTGTAGTAACTATTTAATTTTTTATTTTTTTAATTATTTAACACCGTCTATTAGGAACGTAATAATACAAATTTAAATATATTTTTTAAATACTTTTTTAATACTACTTAGTAAGATTCCGGTTTAAATATAATTTAATAAAATTTTAATATAAATACTATTAATAAGAATCTACTTATAAAATATACTAATAAAAATTTTTAAGTAGTTTTAAAAATATTAAAAGAATATAGCGCTAATAATTTTATTGTTTTTATATTTTTAACTACTTTTTTTAAATCCTTAACTATTTCTTTAAAATAGCCTACAGACGTTACTTAGTAAATAAAAATAATAATACTTAAAATAATAATTAGTAGTAAGAGTAGGAGTAGCTTATTTAATAATAGAGTAATAAAAATAATTAATTTTTCTTTAATTTACCTATGCACGATTAGTAGTAATAGTAAGTATAATTTTTTAAATAGTAAAATAAAAAAGATAGTTAACTTTTTTTTAACTTACCTATAAGTACGGGATAGAATAATACTTTTACTACTATAATAGTTAGTATTAGTCTAGTATTAGTCTAGTATTAGTCTAGTATTAGTCCTTTTAGTATATTAACTTATTTTAGCTAGTAAACTAAGCTTACTAATTATTTTTAGTATACTTATACTATTATACTAGCTATTACGCTATAAGTATTAGACTAGTATTAATTTACGTTAATTACTAATTTATATATAAAATATAGTAAATATATTTACTGCTAGTTTAGACTTAGTTTAAAAGTTATAGGCAGTTATTATAATTTATAGGCGGGTTATACTTAGTTTATTAAGTCTTGTAATATTATAGGCTTTTATATTATTTTTATCTATTAATAAGCTTTATATATAATTCTTTATAGATTTCTATATATAGCTTACTAGGGATTTTTATATACTTAATAATAGGTAGATTCTACTTTTTATAAATAGAATTCTATTTATAAATATTTTATTTTTATAATATAAAATCTCTATATTACTATCTAATCTCCTTAAGGAGTAGTCTAATTCTTTTACTTAGATTAGTAATGTATTTTAATATATACGTTTAGTATTTAAAATATAACTATTTTACGCTTTTTAGACTAAAGTATATAAAACTTTTTAACTTAAATATTTTACTTTTTAGTATTATATCTCCTTAGTATTAATACGCGAATATATTAACTATAAATAAAACTTTTAATATACTAGTATTATACTCTAAACTAAAAAATAGAAGAATAGAGACTTATATTTAATAATTATAAAATTATACTTATAAGTAGGTATTATAAGTATAAGACTCTATTCTAAAAATTTTATATATAGTATATTATCTAAGTCTAAATATTAAAGCCCCTTATTATATAGACGAGTTTTAAATACTATATTTAAGTAGAATTCTTCTATAATAGCATTATTTTTTAATATAAAATTTTTTATAGTATTTCTATTTAGGCCGTTTAAAATATTTTTAATTACTTAAGTTCTTATACTAAAGATTAGAAAAGCTTATATTTTAGTCTTAATAGTATAAATACTATTAGTTTTTTTAGAAAATTCTAGAATAAGTAGAAATTTATTATTTATAAAATATAAAATAGTATTATTATTAAAAATAATACTTTTAAAAAGTATATAGGTATTATAATTTTATATAAAATATATACTATTACTTTATTTTAATTTATTATTTATAATAAGCGAAGGATTAATAACTATATATATAAAAGAACTAGGAAATTTTAGTTTATTAAACTTTGTATTTTATAAGGTATTTTTTTAAGCTATCTCTTTTACTTAAGTATATTATAAAGAGCTATAAATTTATTAAGTTTAAAGCGCTTAAAAAGCTTTTTTTTATTTTTTTTAAAAAGCGGCGTAGTATAACTAGTATAAGTATTTATTAATACTAACTATAGGTAATAGTACTTAGTAGGTTTTTAATACTATCTTTTAGGTCTATAAAAGTATTAGTATAATTTACCCTTATTTTTTAGCTATAAGCTATTTAATTAAGGAGACGGACTCTATTTACTAAGTATTATAAAAATTTTAGAGCTTTTAGTAGTTAACTTAGTAACTCTATTTTATAATATTATTTAAAAAATCTTTCTAACTTCTATTAAAGAGAGTTTTTTATTTTTAAATATTAATTTTTAAACTTAAGTTATACGTATCTACTTTATCTAATTAGGTACTAATTTCTTACTAATAGTAGTAAAAAAGTTAGTAATAACTAGCTTATTATAAATATTACTAAGCTTATATACCTCCGCTTTTATATAAAACGTTTTTTATTTATAATATTATAATTTAGAAACTATTTTTCTGTACTCTACATTTTTTAAATAAGTATAATATTATTATTATATAATATTTTTAGCTACTGTATTAGTAGTTAACAACTCCTATTTAAAAATATAAATAATTAAGTAAGTTAAAATATTTCTTTTAATAATATAATATATTTAAGTAATACTTATAAGCTCTAATACTACTATTATACTAATTTAGTTTTAAATACTTAATATTTAGTTTACTTTAGTAGTATATTTAGATAAATAGGCTTAGTATATAGCTATTTTAGTAGTATAGTTATAGTAGATTTTTATAATTTTAGCTTTAAATACTTTTAAAATATATAAAAGCTCTAGTATTAGAAATAGATTATTAAAATTATTAACGCTTTGAAGATTAGAATTAATAAGATTTTAAATATTATAAAGTATATACTATATTTTAAGCTCTACATACTAAGTTAGCCAGCTTACTAAATTAGTAAAATAAATATTATTAGTTAAAAAGAATAAAGTAGTTTTAGTTATTATAAAGCTTAAAGAAATATTAGTTGCGAAACTTACTAAGTATTTAATAGTTAACAATATAAAATTTATTATTAATATATAAATAAGGCGATACTTACTAGATTTATAAAAGTAAAAGCTTTTAAATAAAAAGTTAAAGAATTAATTAAAGCTTTAGAAAATAAAATTTTTAATAATTAAATATATAAGAAGAATTTTTTTTATTTTTAAAACGCCGGGCTTATAACTATAGAGAAAAAATAAGCTAAAAATTATTAGATTCTAAGATTAAAGAATTAGAACTACTTTTATAAAAGAAAGCACTAAAGAGCTATATTATATATATATAAAAGAGAAATATATTCTCCGTTTTAAAGAGCTTTATAAACTAGTAATATAAGCTCTAGGATATCTTTCTGCGATAAAAAAAAGGCTATAGAAGAGAGACGTTTATAAGTATAATAAATAGGGGTATATATAACTATTTCCTAATTAGGCAGGTACGCTAATATTAGCGTCTGTTTTTTTTTTTAAAAAAAAAATAGAATAAAAGTATATTTATACTTTTATACTTAATATATTATAAAAGCTAAATAAAGTAATATTAAAACGAGTATAATACAGTAATTATATTTTATATTAGTAGATTTTATTAAAATTATAGTTATATTATTAATAAAAGTAGTTTTTAAGCTATAAGCTTAATATTATAAGCTATTATTTAGAATATTAATAGGCTCTTTTTATAGCTTATACTTATACTAATATAAAAATTATAATATAATTTATTATAAGAAAATTACTATATTAAAGCTTTAATAGTACTACAACCTTCTAATTTTTATAAAATATTATAGGGTAGAGTGGCACAGTAGGTAAGTGTCTATAAATATAATAAATTTTTAAATATTTAATAAATTTTATATAGTAAATGTTTAATTTCTCTTCTCACTATAAATATTTTTTAAATATGCCTATTTTACTAGTAAAAAGTAAAATTTTTAAAAGTGTGGGAAACTACTAAGTAATTAATACAAGACTATAAGAAGCCGAAATTTAAGTTAAAAAGCCTTACTATTTATAGGTATATTGGCTATATTACTATTTAAAGTTAGATAAAATAAAAATCTATTTTTAAATAGGCTTAGTGTTGCAAAATAGGCCTAATTAAGTTAATAAAATTAGTAATTTAATATAACTTTATTTAATAATATTAGTTTAAAAAAAACTATAAAAAAGAGATATTTATTAAACATAATTATAAGAGTATATATATAACTATTTTTTAATTAGGTAGATATACTAAAAGTTAGCGTCTATTTTTTTTTAAAAAAAAATATATTATATATATAGTATAGTGAACGGGTTAGAGTTATATAGAAAATACTTAAAATTATATATACTATTTTATTATTCTCTTAGTTTTAGCGATAATAAAAGTTAATTTTTTTTATATACTATAGAACTATATATACTATTAAAATAGCTAAATATAAAAAATTTAAATTTTTTTTAGTACTCTATAGGTCTGTTTTTAAATCTTTTTTTAAAATTGCTAAAAAGAATAAGAAAATAAAGAAATAAAATTTTTTTAAAGCTCTTTCTCTATACTATAACCTACGCTATTAATACTAAATTTAAGAACTTTAAAGAGTATTACTTTACTTTATAGTATAACATAGTTATAAATATCTATAATTAAAAAAATTATATTATAAAACTTTATTAATTAATAAAAATAAAAATAAAAATAATATAAAACTACCTCTTCTCTTTTACTATTATAAATAATAATAATATTAAGTATAAAGGTATATATATACTCCTCCTTTTTTGAAACCCCTTTTAGTCGTCCCGAGCCACCACAGCTACACTATTTGTTCGATTAATATATAAATATAATATATATAAATAATAATAAAATTTCTACTAATTTTATTTACTACTACTAGAACTTAGTATTATAATTTTAAAATAATAGTAGAGAGGGAACGAAGAAAGTAATATATAATTATAAAAGTTTATATAAGTAAGAATATTAAAGTCTTTTTTAAAAAGTATATTCTAACTTTTTAATTATAATTAATTAAATAAAGGTATATATATATTCCTCCTTTTTTAAAATTTCTTTTAATTACTTATATAACTGTTACAACTATACTTTTTATATTATTAATATATAAATATATAATTAATTACTTAATAATATAATACTAACGTTTTTAGTGTATAGACTAAAGTTAAATTATAAATAAAAAAAATATAGTTTATATTATTAAATATTACATAATTTAAAATTTACATGTAAAGTAAAACTAAATTTTACAATACGTAATAATTAATAATATAAAATATATTTTTAATAATATATAATTTAATGCTGGCCTATAAGGTAAATAATTATTATTATATTATTATTTAATTAATTACATTTAAAAAGTTAGTAAATACTTTTCAAAAAAAGACTTTAGTATTTTTATTTACGTGAGACCTAAAGTGTTCTGTACGATCCTAATCCGTTTACTATCCTATTATATAAAAAGCGGTAAAGTATAGTATTAAGACACTAGTCTAAAAAAAAGTATAAGCGAAAAATATTATATTCTTAGATATAGTTAAAAAAAATAAACGTATATAAAAATTATACCTTACCTAAATTTTTTAATATATTAAGTATAAAGGTATATATATACTTCTTCTTTTTTAAACCCCCTTTTAGTCGCCTATATAGCCACTACAGCTACACTATTTATTTAATTAGTATATAAATATATATATATAAAAATTATAAAAAATAATTTTATATTAGTTAGTATTAAACTTATAGCTATAGTATATAATTTAATATATAGCTTAGCGTACTAAAGTTTAGTATACTATAAAAATACTATCCTATATATATATATATATATATTACACATAAAGGTATGCACATACTCCTCCTTTTTTAAAACCCCTTTTGGTCGCCCCGAGCCACCACAGCCACACTATTTGTTCGATTAATATATAAATATATATATTACACGTTAAGCTATACACTAAAATTATAAATTTAAGTTTTTTATTAATTAAATTAAAAACGTTTCTTATAATTTTTATATATACTCATTTTTTATACTATATTTAGGGAAATAACGTTTGTAGATTATATTTTTTTTAAACTACTATTTTAATACTATACTTTATTTCTTTTTATATAATATATATATATATATACTTATTAAATAAAAGGATGTAACTATAGTAAGTAGAGTTAACTAAAAGAGATTTTAAAAAAGAAAAAGTATATATATACCTTTATACTTAATATATTAAAAATAGTAATTTAAGACTAGACTAAAAATAGTATAAATTTTATATTATTTATTATTATACTATATAATCTATTATATTATAAAAAATTTTTATTTAGTAAATACTATACTCTATTTAATTTCGTCTTTACCTGTCCTATTTAGTATATTAAATATATATATATATATATTTATATACTAATTAAATAAATAGTGTGGCTGTAGTAGCTGTATAGGCGACTAAAAGGGGTTTTAAAAAAGGAGGAGTATATATATGCCTTTATACTTAATATGTTAAAAAATATATATTAAATATATACTTTTTCGACACATTAAGTATAAAGGTATATATATATACTTTTTCTTTTTTAAAAATCCTTTTAGTCGCCTATACAGCTACCACAGCCACACTCTTTTATTCGATTAATATATATATATATACTCCTTCTTTTTTAAAGTTACTTTTAGTTATTTCTAGCTACTATAACTATCTATCTTTATTTAAGTAGTTATATATATATTCATTTAATAAATATTATAATATTAAAAATGAAGGCATACACATACTCCTCCTTTTCGAACCCCCTTTTGGGTCGCCCCGAGCTACTACAGCCACACTTTTTATTCGATTAATATACAAATATATAATATTAAAAATTTATAGTATTTTAATACTAGAGTTATAAAATATATACTTTTAATTTACCTTTTCTAATACACTATATATAAATATATATATATTTTTTTTCTTTTTTTAAAAATATCTTTTAGTTGCCTGTAGCTATTATAGCTATATCTTTTTACTTATTCTTATATTATATAATATTATAATATATATTTATATACTAATTAAATAAATAGTGTCGCTGTGATAGCTTAGGGTAACTAAAAGGAGTTTTAAAAAAGAAGGAGTATATATATACCTTTATACTTAATGTGTCGAGAAAGATATAATATTATAAAATCTTTTTAATTTCTAATAATATTATTTATACATTTAACTTCTACTTTACTCTTTAAGAATTATAAAATTAACGAAATAAAGATATATATATATATTCTTCCTTTTTTAAAACCTCTTTTAGTTGCCTCTAGCTACTACAGCTACACCCTTTGCTTGATTAATGTACATATATATAATATTAAAGAAGTAGTAAAATAATTATTACAATATCTAAGGCCCGGGCACCGACGCAGGAGGTTCCAATTGCCCTATCCGGGTTATTACGACGTAGATACTAAGGTCCCATCTCTATATGTAGCGTTTTGACTTGAGTCGATCGGCTCTGGCATAAGGAGCAAACATGTGCAGCTTCAAAACCCACCTGGGCACTCGCAGAATCGCCGTGGCGGAGGAAGTTTTCGGTGGCATCTATATATACCTTTTCGCGATTTGCGTGGAGGGTAAGGCATAAATACCGAGCTGCTGTCCTCGTCTCATCCCCTAGACACAAGCGGAAACGGCGTATAGAAAGGTAGATGAATTAAAACGATGAGAGTTGTCTGCTCAGGATAATCATGAAAAATTGGCAATGAGATACAGGAATGGAGCCGTGTCCGGACCAAAAGTAGAACTCCCGAAGTACTACGACGTTGGGAAGTCTGGTAATCTCACAAAGAGTAACATACCTGAAGTTTCATGGCGTCTTCTGGCGACATAAATCTATCTCAGCATTAACGATGTGCTTGCGCTCTATCTTTTCCGACAGCATGAAAATCCTGCTGCCCCCCTACACATGAATCCTGTGTAGAAGAGAAGTGCAAAATCCTTCTTCCCGTAGATCTATTGGGCCTAGAACCTACTTCGATATCCGTCACCAACGTGACTTATGTCGACCTCGGGACTCTCTTGGACTCCCAAAGCATCATTATCAACTCTCTTCACATCCGACCGATATTGCAGTATCTCCAGGGGCCCCTATGACTTCCCACCTCCTCCTGACTTCAATCTCTTGCCTTATAATAGTTCGGTCGATCAAACCTTGGAACTTATACAAATATCCTGCTCTCTACTCTATATCTTTACTTCTCACACGAACACTGGACTCCACCAAAAGCTACTTTTTCAGCGGACCATAGAACCCTTCTCTCTACCTGGGAGTAATACTGAAATAAAGAACACAGGCAATTCAAAGCACCGTCCATAGACCATAAAAGTCTAGATAGCGAGTCAATAGTCCTTCCGTACTTCTCGTACTCCTCTGTAGCCCTGAACAAGGTCCTATTATTAACGAAGCAAGGGCAGGACGTAAATCCACAGAAACATTACATCTTTCCTAGCAAATAGGGCGAGCAAACTCCGCCTAAACTACGTAGCACACAACGCTATAGAGACGCTGAGCCATTATTATCATATCGGCCAGCTGCGAAGCATGCGGACGGATCTGTACAAGTGCCGCAATCACCAGCATATGACCTTATGACCTCCTCCTGTCATACGTCCAAATTTGCAGCCGAAACGCCGAATGGGACGCTTCCAAGGTTGAGCTGTACCAAAGACCCAAACGGAAACGATGATGCCTTCCATCGCGTAGAGTCTTTTCATTGGTCTCAAACGTTGTTATATCCGAACCATGGAGAGTCTTTCGGTCCCCGCTCCCAAAGACAGGAAAAGCTTCGAGCGTGGCAGACACAGTATTAGTTAGACCAAAGACCTTGGAATCCAGATCCACTTCAAGTCGATTTAGTCCTTTGTGTTACCCTAGGATAGGTTATATAACGGCGGACTCGGACCATGAGATACTATCTACTTTGTCCCCGGCCGTTACGTTCCTGCCATAGCCTCCTGCAGCCTCCTGCACAAACGCAGGGATCGCTAGATCCTCACAAATCAAATAATACGTCGGAATGTCTTTCCACGCCTCGCTCATCGCCTTCGCAGTCTTGCTGTGGAAAGAATGTGTAGACGAGATTGGCGAGAAGTAGTGAGCGCACTGCGCGGGCAGAGATCGTTGTCCTCTTTATTTGCGAGAAAAATTCGCAACGATGTCACCAGGGTGCACGTGGAGATAGGTTTTGGGAACGGAGAGACAAGAGGAAGACTGAGGGTAGGAAAAGGGATCTTCACTTTCACACTCCACCGCTCCGGGATATTCCCCTGCAGCGCGTCTGTCAAACTGATGTCCTCTGGTGCCACAAAGGCGCACATGTACCGGCGCCGCCTTTTCTCTCCGAGCCTCTTATGAAGATCCTGTTGTCTTCCAGCTCGACGTAAGCCGTGACTGTGCAGAGCGGAGTATTGCGACTGGCTAAATCTTACGATAGTATTGAACAATTCATGGGTATTATTGCATACTCTACATTAGAGGACAAAAGTCCTGCGTTTTCTACCATTGCGTTACTCTGCCCGGGTAACACGGGCTTTCCAAGTTCTAGTCCTGCTTCTCGCATTTCACCAAATGAGGCTTTTGAACACCGATTTCGGGCCTCCCATTTTTGTATACCGATTCGCTAGCAAGCATGCTAAAAGAACCGCCACCAGATGAAGAAGACGACGAAGAGGCCGAGCGCACCGAACGGACCGTACTGCGAATCGTTAGCTTTGACAAACAGGCTCATCTCGTATAGGCGGTCTCACCTGCTTCAGCAGCAACTCCCAATTGATCCTCACAGCCGCTTTCCTGTACTTCCTACTGTCTTCCCGTAACCGACTCGACATGTCGCCCATGCGCTCCAGGCTGTCTCCTCTATACAGCAGATCCTCGATGTTCTTTGTCATGACCTTGGTGACGTCCTTCAGCTCGCTGTTCAGCTTGTCCAAGTTCTGTGTCGCTCGCGTATCCTGATACGTCTCCTTTGTCTGCTGGATGTACTTGTCGAAGCCATTCAAAGCGTACGGGCGGAGGGTAGGACTGCTGTACGAGTCGGGCCTGTAGTTGTTCTCGAACTCAGTTTGCAGGTCCGAGAGGTATGTGAATGCGAGTTTGCGGGGATAGGAGCGGTTGCATATGCACAAGAAGGCTAAGTCGCCGCGGTCGTTTATGGAGTAGTGATATGTGTATTTGCCGCTCTCGATGCTGCCCTGGGGCTCCGAGTTGTGATTCAGGCGGCGCTGGACGAGCTTGGCTTTGTTGATGACCTCGTTCAGTTCGGGGTCTAACTGAGATCCGTGAGCGACGTGCAGGAGCATGTTGTATCCGTCATACCTCTCTCAGTTCGGTCGAGGCACATAGCACCAGGCCTGTTATTTATCAGTTGTCTTATCTCATGGCGAGGCCTTCTTGGGAGCATGACGTACTGCCCTCAAGCCGCGACACCACCGTGTGTTCAATCATGGTGGGCGCGCGACTATTCTAACTTGATTACGAGAAGTGCGGCCTTGCTTCGTGCAAGAAAATATAGTCGCAATCGTTCAAGGGCAAGGGTCGGGCGGAGAGAGGCTACGTGTTGATGTTGAGAGCTACCGCGGCTCAAGACGCTGCCAACTACGGGTGCACCACCGGGAACGCACACGGACCACCCGATGTTTGGAACTGCATACTTACTGACCTCCACCAAACTATCCCGAGGTCTCATCTACATCATGTGCGCTAGATTGAAATCCCTCGCTTGAGCCATCAGATCCAAACGGGACGTGGGAATCAGCACTCTTGTCTAATGTGCTCGTGCGCGTTGCTTGCGTAGCTGTGCGACCCACTCAGGAACAAAGTGCTGTGCACATTTTCATCGCTTCCTTCACCTCCTCACTCGACACCAACAGATGCGCAAAACGTAAAGATCCATTAGTCGCGACCGACGCTGTGCGCAGGTCTACCAATGCGGCCAAACTTTTGTTTTCTTTCTCCCGAACCTGCGCTGATCACGGGCGCCTATTTTGGGCCGCCTTGACGTTTGCGCACTCAATTTAAGATCACCATTTGATCACTCTAGCGCTGCTCTGCACATACGCTTACATCTATTCGAGTGCAGATTAGCTGGCTTGGTATCTCAGGGAGTGTGAGCGTAGCAAGACTGGTGTCAATATCCCACTTTGCCCTCCAACACACCACCGGCCAATCCTGATACGCTTACTCGCCATGTCACTCCCTGTGCGGTACGTGGATCCGTTATTTGCTTTAAAAAAATATATACTACGTCATCCATAAGAACCTCTTTCTTCCTATTCCGGACCATTCTGGTCGTGTTTGTGGCCTCTCGTTCACTTCTCTCAACCGGCTATTGTTCCGCTGTTGAGCCTCAAGGACTCGTACACATCTCAGGTCACTTGTTCACTTTCAGCGGCAAATATTGCGTTTCAGAGGTGCGTCCAAGCTCATAAAGCTGACCTCTCCTATTCGTTCCTATTGTTGTACGCCTCCAGCTCCCTAGCCTTCACCTGACGCACAGCCGCAGCTGCATCAAATCGCACAATAACATCAATCGCACGCCTCCCAGCCACATACTTATTATAAGTACAGGCATCTCACACTTCAGAAACCATCTCCCAAACACTCTCTTCCAGCTACTTCTTCCTGCGACGCCCTCAACACCGCAAACGTTACCGCGGTTCCTCCAAACCAAACTCAACATCCACTCCCGATCACACCAATCAAAGGCCATTCGCCCAGCATGTCTCCGTATATGAATACCTCTTCTCCTCTGTCTTCAGCTGAGTCTCTTCCGACTCCGCCGGGCGCCTGGATCGAGGACGACGACGCTCCCGCCTCGGTCAGTGCTCCTGCCACGAAGCCTGCACCAGTCACCCAGCATGCTCCCGTCTCCAAGTTCGACTCAGTCAAGAACGGCGTACGCGCTGCATCTCCAACAGGATCAGTCAAGTCAACCACCTCTACCGGAAGCAAGAAGCGCTCTCACGCCGAGGTCGAGGACCCCCAGACCAGCATGGCCCCAGGCAAGCGTGTCAAGAAGGCAACCCCAAAGGCAACTCACAAGACTGCTCCAAAGGCCGCTCCGAAGGCCGCATCTGCCGCACCTGCCGTGGGCACTCGCTCCAGCGGTCGAGTTCGTAAAGCTCCTGAGCGCTTCACCGACATCGCCCCGCCTCCGAAAGCTAAAGCTCCGCCTGCCCGCCAGACAGCGGGCAGCAAAATTTACGAACCCGTCTACATCACCACCAACCCCAACAGCCGTCTCAAGAAGACCGATGTCTTCCACATGCTGCTCGAGCCCAGCGCCTGGACCTGCCTGACCTCCGATGAGAAGCTTGAGATTCTCGCACTGCTGCCCGACAACGCCATCAACGTCAAGCTCGCCAATGACCTTCGCGCCGGTACCGCTGCCGAAAATGCGCGCCCTAGGGAATTCAACATCAACTTCAATCTCTTCCGCACTGACGTCGCCAAGTTCAAGGAGGATCTCGAGAACGGCCACCTCGGCAAGACGTGGCAGGCGTCCGCCGAGCAGGCCATCAAGGATCGCGCTGCAGGCAAGTTTGACGACTGGAAGGAGCAGCAGGCCGAGTTGTGGTGGGGCCAGAACTGATCGGACCAAACGTCCATGCACGTCACGTCATCAGCAAGACGATGGACGAGCGAGGATGCAGGCATTCTCATGTGCATACCAAGGCACCTGTGTGTTATATGTTATGCGGCAGTTATGGCGAGAGCGAAACCGCTTGCGTCGCACATCTTTCCGGGAACCCGGCGTTTATGGAATGCATGTATACCGGCGACACGTCATCAACAGCATTGTGTCTTTTTTTCTTTCCGTGATACATCGGGGCGAGCCTATTCGCTTTATGGGCCGAATATCTTAGCACCAAGCCGTCATCATCGACATCTCGTCTCACAGCTATCTACCCTATCGAGGCAACCCTAGCCCGCATTGTCACCCTGTCATGTACGGTATCTCAGTTGCACTTGTTTTAGAAATAATTTCAATCATCTCTTTGAAACTCAGCCTTGCCACTCGTACATCGCAATGTCAATCTGGCGGAAGCAACCACCACCTCGGCGGCGGAAGGAGAAGGAGCCAATGGAGCTGCAACTCCTCGCCACCTTCCCACGTCCACCACCAAGCCCTCTCTCGCCAGCGCGACGGTCGTTGCAAAATTTAGGCCTTACGCCGCGACCCTCAAACTATGGATTCATTTCGACCACCAGGGATATAGACGCCGGCTCACTCTACGACAAACCGGGACCGCCACCGCTTGCTCGGCGCAACGCGCCTTCCGTTCAAGTACCGGCCGGACCGTCCTCAAGGTCGGACGCGGAATTTCAACTCGTTCTCGATCATCCTTCAAAGGTCTACTCACCGGGCGAGACAATAACAGGCTACATCATTGGCTGGCCAGCACCGCAAAAGCACGTCCACATTCTGCTTCTAGGACAGTCAATAACCGCCCTCGAGGACGCTAAATCAGTACACACGGACCGTACACCACTGCTCTTGCAATGCACGCATGTCGAGCACGGGGTGCAATCATCCATTCCCCGCTTCGAGATAAACATTCCGCAGCTCTGTGGGATATCAGCGAACGTCAAAGACTTTGCACCCAAAGATGAATCAGGAAGGAGCTACTGGACGACAACATGGCCTACTCACCATTCGTTCGAGAATGAGGCAGGCCACCCGTTACCGCCGTCGATGCAGATGGGCCGTCGCAGCGCATCTACGCTATCCCAGGTGTACGGACAGGCATCTATATCATACTCCCTCGTCGCAGTGCGCTCTTCCCTAGTCCCGGGTACCAACAACTTTGTGCCGAATGCGAGCTTTCAGCTTCCCCTTACACTGACCACGCGCCGCCTTCCATCTCCGAAGATTGACCTTATGAAGCGCGAGGCGTGCACCCTCGCGGTCAAATGCTCGGTCCAAACCGCGGCGCTGACGAAAGAGCGCAAATTATACGTACGCGAGCTCCTATGCGACCTATTCAATGCTTCAGCACCGACATTCTACTTTACCGTCAAAGTTGCCGTGCCGAAGCTCAGTACCCCAGGCGCAGATCTCGAGGTCAACATCGGGATCGAGGTTCTGTCTCCGCCACCCGGGCACTCATACAACTTCCCCGTTCCAGATATAGTTGTGACTAATTTAACCTTCCGGCTACGCTCGTACACGGGTGTACGCGTCCTTGTTGCATCTGCGCCGTCTCAACCAGCGATGGTGGGCAAGGAGACATTCAAGCACACCGAGTTTCGCCAAGTACATACACCCACCAACGCTACGTTCAAGCCCCAGGATGGTGGCTTTGATGACCAGGTGTGCGTTACCACAATTCAGTTGCCGCGAACGTTGATCCCAAGCCTCAAGACGTATAATGCATGGAGAGGATATCGTTTGGAATGCGCAGTCAGATTAGGAGTGACGGGTAAGGAAGAGGAAGTCAAGGTAGCAAGCGACCTGGATATCGTCACAGGCGAAGACGCAAAGCCCCAGCGCATGCGAACGGATCACGACCTCGTAGAGGATGGCATGAGCAGGCGAATAGCGGAGGCCATCGTAAGGACGGGTGCCGCTGGGTAAGACGCGACGGACAATATAAGGATATGCGGAACAGCGCTATCGGACTACTGTAAGTTGCCCTAACGTAGACATTACAAGGGCCGGTTGTACTCCAATTTTTTGACATGGTGCTGTACGTAATGCGCCGGGAGGTGGGGTTCTGAATTCACATCATCTCCATATGCTGTTTCTTTCCCTCGTCAATTGCACAACTTCTATTGTATATTTACATGCGCGGTAGCGTTGCTATGCTTCCATGACTGACGCATCGCTCCTTATTATCCTGTAGTGGAGGTTATATGATGCCTTCGACGTCATGACCTAACTTTCTCCGAGAGTAGCCGTCAGATTTCGAAACCTTGGTGATGCGATGGCCCAGGCCCCCTATGCTTCCTCAGGATCAGCGCTCCAAACGGTCCAAGCCACAACAGCAACGGCCTTCAGAGCAGCAGCCGTCCACAGCGCACCCGCAAGTCCAATAGAGCTATGCGCCCACAAACCGCCAAACATGGCGCCGATGAGCAGCAAGACCGGCGCAGCAACCCTCCTGTTCCTTTCCACATTGTTCACCGCAATCAGGTTCGGGTCCGAGAAAAGATCGCAGTAGTTGCTCGTAAGGACCACACTCGTCAACCCACCATACTGCAGCACGCGAGACGTGACGGCCTGTCCACTGGACTGAAAAGCAACCGCAGCAAGCGGAACGAGGACCTGCCAGTGCAGGTGCTCCTTGTCGTCAGATTCGTCGTGGCCGTAGGTGACGACGAGTGCGGCAAGGACAACGAGGAGGAGCTGGAGGGTGTACGAGGAGGTGAGGACCCAACGCTTGCGCGGAGAGAGGAGGCGGTGGAAGTGCGCGAAGAAGAGGGATCCGATGCAGAACGAGGCAATGGAGGTGAGTGCTTTGACCCAGCGGATGCTTTCAGAGGGAGCGATGAGGCCCAGGGCGAGGTATACCGTATTTCCTGTCTATGTGTCAGAACCTCGCAACTTGCATGGTTGTTGCGTTGACTTCTTGGTTGATTGAGGACGCAGTTGCCACTCACCCGTCTGCATGCTCACGAAGGAGCCCCAGATGAACACCGCCGAGCTATCCAGCAACCCTGTGATAACATAGCAAAGCAGCAGCACCAGATCCGCCCAGTGCTTGCTCACATTCGCATCGAAGTGCTTGTTCAGTTTCGTGCCCAGCCCCACCTGGTCATCCTTCGCAGGTCCAGACCTCCCCAGTAGCGGGATGTCCTCGTCCGCACGTCGGGTCCGATCATTTTGCGCAGCGTTCCTGTTCATTATGGATGCCGTGTTCCGCGTTGTCCTGGATTTGCCTTGTATAGGGAATGCGCTCGGCGACAGAAGTAGCTCCGACGCACTGGATGGCAAGGTCTCCAACCAGCAGCGGGGCCCGTGCCTTTAACGCGCCACTGAAGGCCGGCGGTAAATGTAGGAGATGCTCGGCGTCGGCGACAGACTTGTGGCTCAGACTAGCGATGGAGCTGTGGTTGAGGAACGGAGAAGGTGGGGCTCAGATGCTGGGCTGGGCATTGCTGGATCCAAGCTTTATCTGTAGCCGAAAATACCGGCGCCCTTAACTACTTTAACTAATATTATAATCTAATAATACCTTTAAGATACCTATAATTTAGAATTTTAATTAATTTTTAACTATTTTATAAGTTTATTATATTAGCTTTTTATTTTTATAATATTTTATGTTATCTCTTTAGCTAATATTATTTTATAAACTTTTTTTATAGATCTATACTTTATAAAGCTAGTATATTTTATTTACTACTTTTATTATCTTTAAATTTTTTTTAATTATTATTTTAGTTATTTATAAAATAAGATTTATTATATAAAAGACCTTTTTAGACGTATACGCTATATATTTTTTTATTATTAACTTACTTACTATTATACCTATGTATTTTTTTTCTTTTAGCTATTTTTATTTATAATTTTAGTTTTTTTTTAAAAAAAAAATTTATATTAAGGTATAAGAAGTTTTATATAATTACTAGGATTTAGCGCGCGACTTGTCGGGTAATTGTAAAGGAAGCTTAGATTATGTCGTCATCGGAAAAGGCAAGAGACTCTTAGCGAGCGGGAACGGGCGGCAGACATAAAGCAGGGCGGCCGCGGCATTGACGGGGAATTGTGTTCACCGTGGCTTTTACTTTCGTGGACGAGTTCAATTGGAGAGGAGCCATGTATTTTTCGTCTTATCTTGCGTTTCTGGGCATCTGTGGCGGTGTCTGGGCAGCTCCGGTAGAGCAACAACCGCTAGCCGGAAGTGGAGCTCCGCGAGTGTACCGAGCGAACTCGCCGTACACGCCGGACCATCGCGATCCGTACGATAGGAAAGTCGACTCCGTTGGGGACAAACTGAATCCGCTGCCATGGGTGAGTTATCAATGGCAAAATTCGGTGGTCAATTGCTGACGGCTGCGAAGAGGAACGGCGACGGCGCCTCAATGCTGGGTCCGCAGAACGGGGAACGTCAACGCCAGAATCCAGATCTCATCCGGCCACCCAGCACTGATCATGGCACCATGAAGAACATGAGGTGGTCGTTCGCAGATTCACATGTGCGCATCGAGGAGGGTGGATGGACGCGTCAAACCACCATCCGCGAGCTTCCCACAAGCGTGGAACTCGCTGGTGTGAACATGCGCCTTGATGAGGGTGTCATTCGCGAGTTGCATTGGCACAAGGAAGCCGAATGGGCTTATGTTCTGGAGGGCAAGGTCCGCATCACTGCTCTCGACACTGAAGGCGGCAGTTTCGTCGACGACCTAGAGAAGGGTGACCTGTGGTATTTTCCGTCTGGCCACCCACACTCGCTTCAAGGCTTGAGTCCCAATGGCACCGAATTCCTGCTCATCTTCGACGACGGCAACTTCAGCGAGGACTCGACCTTCTTATTGACTGATTGGGTCGCTCGCACACCGAAAAGCGTGCTCGCCGAGAACTTCCGCGTGCACCCCGAAGTGTTCAATGCTATCCCTGAGAGGGAGAAGTACATTTTCCAAGGTCGCCAGGTAGGTTCCATCAACAAGGAGGCCCCCAAGGGCCCTGGATACAAGAAGTCAAAGCTGCAATTCACCCACAAGATGCTCGCACAAGAGCCGCTAAACAGCACCGGAGGACAAGTGCGCATCACCGACTCCACCAACTTCCCGCTATCCAAGACTGTCGCCGCAGCGCATCTTGACATCGAGCCCGGTGCCATCCGAGAGATGCACTGGCACCCCAACGCCGACGAATGGAGCTTCTTCATCAAGGGTCGGGCGCGCGTAACCATCTTCGCCGCCGAAGGCAACGCGCGGACGTTCGACTACCAGGCTGGCGACGTCGGCATCGTGCCCAGGAACATGGGTCACTTCATCGAGAACCTCAGCGATGACGAGCCCCTCGAGGTACTGGAGATATTTCGGGCCGACAAGTTCCAGGACTTTTCGCTGTTCCAGTGGCTGGGTGAGACGCCGAGGAAGATGGTGGTGGACCATCTCTTCGCAACGGACAAGAAGTCTGGGGAAAAGTTCTTGAAGGCGGTTGCGAGTGCCGAGGAGGATCCTATCAAGGATACGGATAGGAAGGGTTGGGATGACGAGCAGGACAAAGAGGAATTGTAGAGCGGATGCGGCTGGACGCTGCATTTGTAGGTTCGCATTTTGTAAATGGCGTTTACCGGAATACATACGACGCGGCTTCGGTGATGTGGTGGTCCAGCGTCCGAAATGAGCTTTCTATTAGTAGGTGCCTAACTCCATTGATAAGCCGCTCTTGAGTACTAGATGAGAAGGATTCGACTCAAGAGCCGATTATACTGAGAATGTTGACCTGGTACTGTAGCTCTTTCTGGCTATGCTAGTGCTATTTCTTGATCTGTGGGTTTTCGTCTGGTACGCGCCAATGGCGTCTACTATCCAGTGAATCGAGAATTTGCGCATGTCCCAGCGCCTTAGCACTTCTCTATCCAGACCAATAACAAGCTCTCTAAATTGCTCGCCCAGCATATCCATATGTACTATTAATACCTAATCAGCTGGTGAGGTCCGTCGAAGAACCAGTCTGCAAGGGACGGTTTTACTGGCCGGAGTGACCAGGTCGTGCGCGTTCGTCTAACTGCTTTACTATGGTTTCTATCGCGTGATACTTCGCTATTACTAGGCTTTGGACAGATATAGGAATAGAATTGGGATAGTCTAACCCGACTTTTTGATAACTATGTCCAGCCTTTCACGGGAAGAGTAGGTCGGCACCGACGAACTCGGTACGCGCTCAGACTAGCGCGGTCGACACGCTTCCAAAGCCCAACCCGTAAGCCCGCAGGTGCCATTCCACCCTCATTCGCAACAAGGCCATCGAATTTCCCATGCTTTTTCCGCTGGCATGGTCAGCGAGTGCGCCGCGTCGACGAGCGCTGAGACCCACTCAGAACCCGAGCGCGCGCGGCGACGACATGTTCACGCTATTTGCGTGTTCCGTCCCAACCAACCAGCACGCTTATGATTAAGCAATAGTTGTAAATAAGAGATCTCTGTTATATAGCTTTTAGTTTTTAAATTTACTACTTTCCGGCTTATTATTACTAAACTATATTCCCTTACCGCGTTGTCGCTTTTAGACGAAGTCCTAGCGTACCTCTCGTACTAGGCTATTTGCGTGTTTTCGGGATCACCAGCAGGAATCGGAATCGGGCCAGAACCACCATGCACCGACTGTTGAAGCGCATCAGGAGTCTACCGTGACGATGCTTTGCCCCAATGGAACACTCTGCGAATCGTACCACGTCTGTCGGAACTTCCTTCAGGCAACAGCTTGGCTTGCCAGCGCAATCCGCCCTTTTAAGGCGAACATAGAAAGGTTGCGATGTACTTCTCGTTATTGGATGCTTCGTCGCTCCACCCTGCCATCGGATCGTTCACCGGATCTGGGCGCCCCAATCAGCAGTCACGCCAATTTCCCCAGGGCTGCCTCCACAATTGCTCGCATATCTGCTTGGTTTTGCGGACAATTGTATCCATCGATTCGAACACTATCACCACCATAAACATGTTACAGAGCCTCAATCATGACGGCTGCAGCCGAAAACCTTCAGCCTACCTACTCGAATTACGTGTATTACCGACTCACCCCGAGCGACGCTTACGCTCAGCCTTATGCCTTGCCAACTCGAAACTTACCGAGTTGGTGAAATCTTAAGCAAGCGGTGGTTTTGCTGTAATTGCCGTACGTCATGTTTCAGTGACTCTAATTTGCCTTGCTAAACTGGATCTTGTAGCGTTGGGAGGGCCACTCAATTTCACGATTGTCTTACATTGCCCACATTGCGGCCATCAACGATGTGATTTCCTCCAATCTACTGAATGTCACTTCCTCTCTGGGTCCACAGAAAACCGAACTGTGCGAGACACTGCAAACTCTGTGTCGTTCAATGAAGCGTCCTCCGCGCACTTTCCTGCTGTTGAACGCAATGTTTCTGGACCGCACGAACCCGTGAGTCACCATGAACTAGTTCCTCCGGTCTTTGTCACGGATCATTATCATGTGAACGTTTCAGCTGGCCGGATATCTACCTCCGCTCCCGTCTCGCAACTTTCTCTACTTGCTGTTGCCCAGCCTGAGCTGTGTAATCACCTGCAGAGTCCTTCTGGGGCAGAGTTCTCGCGGCCCGACGAAGCCCAGAAGCATCCTTTGGGGAGTTTGAAACCGAAGCAACGCTTTTCGACCAAAAGGAAACGATCTTCTAATGCTACAGTCACCCAAGAGCCTTGCTTCACCAACGACGATGAGTCCCCGAACGATAACCCGGTCACCAGAAGCAATCGAGACACTTCCCAAGCCGATGAATGCATTTATGCTTGTCCCTTTCTTGTGATCAATGTGCACAGATATCGCCACTTCAGGACTCAGAGCTGCTATCAACCTTGGACCATGCCGAAATTGAGGTAGATCTCGAACGGCACAGATCGCTTCTGACACTGACAGCTGACAGGGAGCATGTGATTGGCAGGAGCAGACCGGCAGAGAGTCGACATGGACTCCATACACTTCATGTATGCGAGAACTGCTTCGAAGGGTTTCTGAGTGAGGGTGATCTGGCAATACATGCACGTGGGCCCCCATGTCCTAGGCATGCGTGCTACCCTTTGCCAGCTGAAGGGGTCGGGAAGTCGCTGTCAGACCAAATACAGGAGCTGCCCAAAGGACCTAAAGGGGACAATAAATTACAAGAGTATGAATCTACCTGGAACGCTTGGTATCGTGTCTTGAGCGGCGCAGATGCACCATCACAGGCATGCTGTCAGTCTCCCCCTACCTCATTTATCTTATGACCGCTAAGGACTTTAGACTTTGAAACAGCCATAGCCCGTCGCAACGATCCCCGCTCTCTGGAAGACTCCAAATTGCAGCTTGTTCGGACATTCCAGCGTGCTCTACCCATCGAACTCAAGGCAGAGGCTTTACGATGCTATGTGGAGAGCCAACGAATAGCGGTGTTGGATAATCTGAGACCTCTGGTGGATACAGGAGAATTCGAAAAGGCATGCTGTATTCTCAGTTCGCCTAACTCGGACCTAAGCAAGAAGAAGCCACGTCATTCAAAATCGAAAAACGAGAGAACTGGGTCTGTGTCTCATGAAGCTGTGATGGCACATGATGGTTTTAATGTCCTTGCTACACAGCGAAAAAATTCAACACAGCGCGACACCGCACCGGAGGTTGATGAAACCGCCAATGCTATAAGCAATCCATTGCAAGAGAACTTGAATGCCCACGCGCAGTCGATGGCAGATATCACTCAACTTCCGGACGTCCGATCCGGTGTACAATCAGCATCTGGGGCAGCACAATGCGAATGGGACGTCTATTCGTGCACTTCATCGATTCCGATGTATACTACCGGGTGGGAGGACACATTCCTCGCGATAACAAACAACCTGGATGGTTCTGACACTCTGCATGCGGTTCGGCCGGAACTAATGCCTGCCAACCCGCAACCTCTACCAGCAACAGAAGAAACGGGCCGGCTGGAAGTATTTGAAGCAAAAGGTAGCCATGGAAAGAGTCCTGCGCGAACGGAAATACAACAACCTACCAAATCTCATGGTATCTTCCGCAACCAAAGCCCGTGGGATCCGCTCGCCATGCCGTCATATGAAACCAACCAGCCCCCAAGCGATGGCATCTACCCCTATGATTGTTTGTTCGACCCAACAGAGATAGGCTATGCAAGCTGGGAAACGTCTTATTATATGGACGAATTGTAACGCATATATTGATCAAGCTCAAGGCATCGAAGCTGGCCCTACATCATCCATCGCGCCTTCCCGATGAGCTTCGAGGTCAACAGCTTTCCACTGACGAGGACTGGCGACGACGCTTTTAAAAAGTGATCTGTTTAGCGCTGGTGGAATATTGGTGCCTCAGCGCTGTAGAAACAGTCGATGCTATGTCTACCTCCGGTATGAAGTCCGGTTAAGAGCCTTCCATATCATCTAATTCATGAAAGAAACGAGGAGAGCTAGCATCGAGACCCATTCTTTCGCCACCTAAAGCGACCGGTTCCTGATTGGATCCACTCTAAAGATTCACGTTCGCGACAGCAATACGGAGTCTCTTCCGCCGGCGCGGTTCCTTCGCGCGCAAACACTTCACACATACATCATTGCATGGGCGCAACGGAAACACCATGTTAGCCGTTATTTCCCCTACATCCCAATATCAAACCGGAGTGCAGCATCTGCGGCGCAACCTCGGAGGCGCTCACAACTAGCGCGCACCGTTTCCTTGGTGCATCGACCAGGCACGTGTGAATGCTGGCTTCCGATGGGTACCTGGATGCTTACCGGATGTCCCTTTCGGGCAATCCGCATTGAGGTTTCAAGGGTTCTAGCAAGTCCAGCAAATGAGACGACGGCACTTGGTGGGAATCCTGAACCCCACGGGGCCCCCGCCTGGGCGCCTCCAACCATGCCAGGCTTTAACGTCATCACCAGACGTCTCAGCACCAGGCCCAGTTATCGATTGTCGTTCGCGTTCCGACCCTCGGTGGCAACCATGGGGGTTATAATCGCGACAACGTCCACCTCTGGGTCGGGCCAGCAGCATTGCGACAGCCTTTGGCCACCTTGAGTCGCCGTTCTCTGGCACTCTTATAGTCCGTTGATCATCGGCTGAACGAGCGCATCGTCCAGCGACGCAAGAATGAAGAAGTTCTACGGACTTAGGGGCACGAAGCTCAATATTGCCATTGCAGTCATTGCAGGCACTGATTTTGCTCTGTTCGGATATGGTGCGCGCCTCTACCTACCTCATACGGGAAAACTAATGTGTCGCAGATCAAGGTGTCATGGGCGGCTTGCTGACCTTGCCGTCTTTCCTCAAGCACTGTGAGTGAGAATGTGCGGGTCGCGAATCAGCACTGACAGTCATATTCAGTCCCGGAAATCGATACAGCCAACCCCCCTGCAGGGAGCACTGCGAGTCACACTTCGACGATACAGGGAATCACTGTTGGCGCATATACCCTCGGATGCTTTTTTGGCGCCGTCGCGACCATCTGGCTCGGTAATATGCTTGGGCGCAAGCGCACAATCTTCACGGGGAGCTTCATTATGGTCATTGGCGCTATACTGCAAGCCTCTTCATTCGGCCTGCCCCAGCTCATTGTTTCGCGGTGGATAACAGGATTTGGCAACGGCATGAACACGTCGACCGTGCCAACGTGGCAAGCAGAGACGTCAAAGTCCCACCGACGCGGACAGATGGTCATGATCGAAGGTTCATTGATCGTATTCGGCATTATGCTCAGCTACTGGATTGACCTTGGCTTCTCTTTCCTGGAACCAAGCACCATTTCCTGGAGATTCCCTATTGCGTTCCAAATCGTTCTCGCGCTGTTTATTCTAACATGCATTCCTGGCCTGCCTGAGTCGCCTCGTTGGCTTATCCTCAAGAATCGAGAAGTTGATGCGTTACAGGTGCTTTGTGCACTCAGCGACCTGCCCCCAGAGGATAAAAAGATCCAGAGCGAATTCCAAGCTGTCAAAGATACTGTGTTCGAGATGCAGAAGGGTAGTTTCACGGATTGCTTCAAGATGAATAAGAACCGCAACCTCCACCGTACGGCGCTAGCTTACGTTAACCAGATGTTCCAGCAGGTGAGTCCGCTCTAGATCTCTTCAAAATGTTGCTAACGACAAAGATTTCCGGAATCAACATCATCACCTACTATGCGGCAACGATCTTTGAGCAAAACATCGGTCTGTCGCCATTCCTTTCTCGGTTGCTCGCAGCGTGCAACGGTACGGAATATTGGATGGCATCCTGGGTAGCCATCTTTACTATAGAGAAGTTCGGCCGCCGCTCCCTCATGATCTTCGGCGCAGTCGGCATGTCGATGAGCATGTGCGTCCTCGCCGGAACCACTAGCCGGCAAAGCGAGGGCCTGGGTATCACCGCCGTGAGCACCCCCCCTCCCATCTTCCAACCCTCTCTCATATACTGACCCTCCACCAGGCCGTCTTCCTCTTCGTCTTCAACTCCTTCTTCGCCATCGGCTGGCTCGGCATGACGTGGCTCTACCCCGCCGAAATCACGCCCCTCACCATCCGCGCGCCCGCAAACGCCATCTCCACGACCGCAAACTGGATCTTCAATTTCATGGTCGTGATGATCACCCCGCCTGCCTTCGCCAACATCGGCTACCAGACCTACATCATCTTCGCCGTCATCAATGCGTTCATGGTGCCGTGCGTGTACTTCTTTTTCCCGGAGACCGCGTACCGGAGCTTGGAGGAGATGGATGAGATTTTCCACAAGACGGCGAGTATTCTTGGGAAGCATGGGTGTGTGGAGGTTGCGAAGCACGTGCCGCATCGGTATGATAAGCGGGGCAATTTGTTGATTAGTTATGAGGAGACGGACGAGGCTCAGATGTATGCGGAGAGGAGGAGGAGTAGTGTTGCGGCGGCGGACGTGAGAAGGGCGAGTTTGGGTGGCGAGAAAGGTGGCGAGAAAGGCGGCGGAAGTTGAGCATAAGGAGTAAAAGATCATAAAAGATGGTTTTGGTCGAAGTACCGCACGAAATGTACGGCACAAAGCGACACAAGGTCGAATGCGATGCAAGCCATACGTGAGATGGGGCGAAAGCAATACCATTTATGAGTTTGATTCAAGAAGGTGGTGGGCAATAATGTCTAAAGTGTGTTGTTAAGGTGCCGGTACCAAACAGCAAGACCAATGCGTGCCATCAAACCTGAAAAGCCCAACCTAAGGCGTACATGAACCGTGTACTGGGTCAAGTACTATCAATTGATCCACATGGCCCCATTCGGCTCGCTCAACCCCTGAGGTCTTCCAAATGCAAGGATGCATGACAATCCCGGCTTGGTGCGGGAGACGATGCCAATCATCCACGTCGTCGGTCATTCCAATCCCTCTCCCGCTGCATCACCTCGATCATGTTGTTTCCCGGCACCGGCACATCGGGACTAACCCAGCACTTCTCCGCCTCCTCGATGAAGCGGCGGCCCTTTTCGCGGGCAATCTCTTCGATCCAGTCTTTCTCGCGCGCCGACAGCGGATGGTGCCTCCAGGGGCACCTAACCCCCATCTCGCACTCGTGCATCGTCTTGAACGTGCAGTAACAGAGGCCCAAGTCGTACTGGAGCACCGAGCCATAGGCTGACGGGTTCACCTTGCCGTCTCCGTTTCTGAACGTCGGAAGGTGGCAGTTCTCGCGGGTCATGTAGCGCCTAGGGCCGTGGTTATCGGCAATGTAGTTTGTGTAGTCGCGGAGGGGATATGCGGTCTCCGGGACGGTGGTGCTGCGGATGCGTTCCTCGCGGACTGCGACAGGGGTCAGTGAGCGCTGGCCGCCGCGACGTGTGTAGAACGTCTTCCTCGTGTACTCGTACTCGTACTCCTTCTCCTCGTGGTACTGGTAACGGTCGCTCCGGCCATCGCGGCGGGGCGAGCGCGAACGGTAGCGTCCTTCGACACTGCGGGGGACGGATGGCGAGCGGCGGGCTACGTGCGTGGCTTCACTTCCGTAAGAGAGCGTCTCGCGGGGCTCCTTGGCCGGTGTTGTACTCCTGTTCCTTTGGGGAGAGCGCTCGCGGTGCTGGCGATGCTCTGGGCGGGCATCGTGGTAGCGGCGCGAAGAAGAGCGCTGTCGACCTCTACGCTCGTCGCGGTTGCCATACTCAGGCGAACAGTGACGCTGCTGCGTGTCAGGTGTGCGCTCCCGTGGCTGGTACGCCTCGCGGCCACGGTCTTCCTCATGCATGTCAAAGTCGGCGATCTCGCGTTTGATCAATTTTATTTCTTTCCGCTGCTTACCGGGAGGCGGCGATCCTGCAGGCGGCGGCGGTGGGCTGCGAGGCCCGTATGGACCGGAGCGATCTTGGGCTCGTAGATAAATATCATCGGGCGACGGCATGTTGTGGTGTTGCGAGAATGCGTGCGAGGTATTTGCCGTTTGCTAAGGTGGTGGACGGAAGGAGCGTTGACGGCGAGGTGAGTGAAGGGCAGCTACGACGGACGCCAAGCACCTTTACTTTTTAAGTATAGTGAGTGGTGAATGCAGTGTGTGAAGACATGCTTTGATGCCTTTGGGTGGTGATAGAGCCCTATTACCAGGCTGAGAAGGTTCGAGAAGCCGTCCAATCGACCTGTGAGGTCCACTATCTCCAGAATACATCTAGCGGACCAAAGTAAATGCACTTGGCTTCTGCATCATATACTGGCCCAGCATAGCAAACAATTGAACACAGAATTTGGGTCCCGGCGCTGCGTTGCCGTCTCATCGGCAGGCGACATATCTAAAAGTGGAAGGGTTACAGGCAACCAGCACTGTATTTAATACAATACCCAATAGAGATTCTGTTAGATGGCTTGTCACAGTGCTTGATCAGCAAACTATCTTGCCAGAACGTCATTTTGCGGCATATAACGTACAAACAGACTCGACAATCAACGAATTGTATTCAAAGTTTCTCAAATTGATTTCCACAAGGCGGTTGGTAAATGGGAGTGCCGTCTCAGACCGGCAGAATAAGCTTGAAACTGAATCACGCATTCCAAGCCTCCCGTTCCGCCTCGATCCAACTCGGCGGAAAATGCTCGATCCTAGCATGTTGCCGCTCTTCGTTATCCATCACTACCTCGACTGTTGGTGTTGAACGACGAGCCTGCGTCGACGACATCCCAGTCTCTACCACCATAGGCACCTTCCTCGCCGTCCTCACGACTTGCGCAAGCTCCTCATGTTCCTTGTCCACAAAGCCAGACTTCCACGCGGCAGCAGTTTCTCTAGCCAGCTTCCCCGCGCCGAGTTTCGCAAAAGCCTGCTTGCCCATCGCCCACATGCGCTGGGTCGAAGTGCCGTGCCGCGCCTGTGGAGTGGACATGGCACTAGCCTCACCGTTGACCAGAGGAGCAGAACCAGTGCCAGTGGATCTCTCATACGATAAGAACCCATCGAGAGCACTGGATTCGGACTCCAGTTTCATAGGCTCATAGTGAGGACCAATATCCTGGGTAGCCCGGAGATAGCCTCTCGGAAGAGGAGAAGACGGTGGCGAGGCTACCCACTCGGCCTCTTCAGGCAGCGGGCGGGTGACAGAGATCCAATCATCCTCGGGGGTTCCCACCGTTTCAAAGTCTCCGAACTCTTCGTCGTCGAAGCTGTCATCTGTGGGAGGAGAAGGGAGAGGCTTGTTAACGTCGATAGGAGACTTAGTGAACCAGGCCTGCTGATCGCCCGGAGCCGGGAGAAGAGTGGGCATAGGCTTCCAGACCTGCTGGATGAACTTCGCTTGAGTGCTAGCCATTGTGGAGCCTAATCCGTACGTTGGCGTTTGTTGGGGACAGAGAGTCTGGTGGCCAGGTGCCCAAAGCGCAAGGGAGATCTTAGTTCATATATGTGACGGAGATCGTGAGCGTACAATGCAGCCTAGCCAGTAGATATTGTGAATGGCCATGAATAACTCTAGCTTAGGGCTTTGTCGCATTGTGCAGCGGCTTGAACAAACAGTGCACAGTGCGTATCGTCAGGAATGTGGATTATCGACTAGCAAAACTAGAGAAAGGGTATCAAAGCAAAGTGACTACACAGAAAAGACGCGATGACCAACATAATTTGCCCTGGTCACACACTGTGTTCCCTAATTGCATAACCTACTCCTTATTCAAGACCTGGTACGGTGGTGGTGCTGGATTTTCTTCCTCCATGGGATGAGGTGGTGGTGGCGGTGGAGGCGGAAGATCGCCCACCTCGGGGATGCGGCCTGCCACGATCATGACGGGCGCTTTTACCGGCGTGAAGCGAAATTTCTCCCTAGCACATTCTCCCCAAATCTCTATTTTGAGCATGTGTTCTAAAGCAAGTCCGTAGGTTTGGAAAGCAGGAGCGAGACCGTGTGGGACATCTCCTGTGGTTGCAGTCGCGCCGTCAAATAGCAGCAGTCCGTCACCGGTGTTGAAGCTTGTATCGATTATAGTGTGCTTGTCGCTATGCGTGTCCGTCATATCGCTGGATCTTGCAAGAGAACCACTAGGGACCCGCACCTGAAGTTTGCTTGAGAGCCTGACACTTATGCGGCGAAGATGAACTGGCGGCGGGTCTGGAACATCTTTTGAGCGCTCAAGATGCTCGAGGCGGAACGTCAGCAGTAGGGGGAATCCGGTAGTTACGATGCCTGGGCACTCAACATCGACCTTGAACGTAACGTACGGAGCTCTATGTTTGTTCCAGCTGGCCTTGATTCTTGCACGCAAGCCTTCGTTCGGATCGTAGTCTGGATGTAACCGATGTGTCTGAGCGGTTATCCCACGCGAGTACATGGTATGAGCACTAGGTAGACGGGGATTGCAGCTGGTATAGGCTGAGGGGGTCGGTAGATAAGAGGGCATCTGACCTCCTGAGAGGGGTTGTAACGGCCGCTCGTATATAGTCTTGCCTCTAAGAAATAATCCACTAGCTGTTCATTTGCCGACACCCGGGAGTAGGTGGGTGGTAAAGGACCTCCAGACTGGTGCTCGAAGGGTGGGTGCGGAAGCCATTTGGAACCAGGCATTATATCTGTACGTTCAGGCCATGTGAACTCAAATGGCAGCTCGACTCTGTCATTCTTGGTAACGCCTTGCGAAAGGATATCGTAGCTTTGACCGTTTGAAGACGAGACAAAGAGCTCTAATGTGCGATTGAAAAACTCTGGCTTCTCTTTATAGGTTGTGGAGCTCTGCCTGTTTGAACGAGTGGAGCTCTGCCCGTTTGAACGAGTTATTGCACATTTCATGCGCCCACGGAAAACGATGTTCACCTATGACGTAATAAATCAGCGTAGGTCTGGAAATTAATGAGAACGGGCGACAATCGGCCTTCTTTTATAAATCATGATGAAACACATCGTGATCTACTCTTTTGCATACCCTTTGAGGCCTCGAAGTGGGCTTCACTCTCACTATTCCTCGAATTACTTGGCCGGTGGTCCAGATCTTAGCCTGATCAGGCACGAAAATGAAGATATCTCTGTGGGGTTGATTGATTCGGTTCTGCATCTTGAAGATAGGTAGTCGATAATAAATGGGTGAAGAATGGGGCCAGCCGTCTTTAAATCATGCCCGCGTGGACACTTCAGCCACGAGGGCAGCCCCCACCGGTTCGTGCGTTGCTAGCGTGCAGCCCTCGAGCTAAGCCACAATCGATCACCGGTTAGGCGGCACGTCAGCCACGGTGGTGCGATCCCGAGGTCAACAACTCGGGCGTGCTCTCTCAACATCTACTGTTGGCGAGACGGACTCTCTGGAATTGCATGGCAAAGTCACGAGACCAAATGCCCTCCAGTGCTTGGTGTCGCCTATCCTGTGGTAACACAAGGGCATTTGCAACTGTTAGGGTCCACGATACAATGAAGGGAAAGAAAATTAAGATACCTGACGTTTTCGGTTTGTAGAAGCTGTCACGGGAGGTTGGCGCGCAGGAGGGTTTATATATTCTGGATCTACCAAGTAGCTATTATATATTATTATTAGTTAATATTTATTAAAATAATTAGTAATAGGCTAGGATAGCGTCATAAAAGGTCAATTGTCAAAGGTATACTCAGGTCGAAATGGTCGTGCACGGACCCAAGCGGCGATTTCGTCATCCGACGCGTCGCCAACGCGTTCGCTCTCTGCACGCCCCACGATGCGCTTCAAAGCACAGATACATAATATACATACTTTTACGAGTCAGTGGCTGTCTAGAGACCAGAATAACGTCTGACGCACGCAGAGCTTACGGCGTCCTTGAACTCGCTGGGTCCGCTCGCATGGCTCAAGCTCAGCGACGAGCAAGTATGCTTCACCATCATACCGGAGCAGGGCACGCAGGTGTGGGCGTGAGTCTCCATGTTGGAAGCCGACTGGAAACAACTGTTGACTGTATACAGTGTTCTATCAATTGTAAGCTCGCCCACATGTCCCGCTAGCTCGACCTAACCCTGCGAAGGACACCATCTTCGACACGTATGCCGTGCAGTCGGCCGCCAACAATGTCATCAACCTCGAGGTGCCGCTCGGTCCCCTCAATCGCGCCCTCAAGTCTGCGCTGAATGCAACCTCTGCTCAAATACGCCTCACGAAAAAGGACAATATACCTTTGCTCGCCCTCACCATTTCCACGACTCCGTCCAACAACCCCTACTCGGCATTTCCCACGAGCGCCAATCGCGACGATGATACAATGCTTGATGATCAATTTGGTGGAAACCGCGAGACCATCATCACCCAGGAGGTGCCGGTCAGAGTGCTGGCCCCTGATGTTGTGTCAGGCCTCCATGAACCGCAGACTCGCGAACCGGACGTCCACATCATACTGCCTCCGCTGATGCAACTAAAGAGCATCAGCGATAGGTTCACCAAGCTCGCCCTAGCGGGAGCTAGAATGGGCTCGGGTACTGCAACGACCAGAACAAGACTAGAGATGGCTGCCAATATGCATGGCTGCCTCAAGATGAGCATCAAGACCGACGCAATGAGCATATCCTCTGTGTGGACCGGTCTTGCCAACCCAGAACTAGACCCTAGTCAGATCGCCAACGGCGATATCGGCATTGCAGAACACCCGAGTACGCGTATGAAGCTACTAGGTAGCGCAGATGGCCGCAGCGAGGAAGGATGGGCTTCCGTGAGGATTGATGGCAAAGACTGGGGCAAAGTCATGAGTGTAGGAAGGTTAGGTGGGCGGGTCATTGCCTGTAAGTTCACGATTACATGTGGTCTGTGGTGTGATCATTGCTGCTGCTGACGCAAATCAGGCTTCTGCCACGAGCATGCATTGATCCTATACGTCTACCTGCCAACTGACGGTAGCGAAGACGAGTCGGTCTTGACGGTATATTGTGTGACGTACCGCTCCATAATACTTGCTGACTCTGTCTTAGTATTACATCAGTTCGTACAGCGCCTAAAATTTATTTCACCGCACACGAGTTATGATTTACGACATAGATACCAATTCTCGTGAAAGACAGACGGAGAAGGCTTGCAAACACGACTGACCTAAAGTTGTTCTCGGATTATTGGTAACTTGGTGGATCGCGACATCCTGCGTGTCATGGAGCGCAATCCATTCGTACGGAATCGCTACCTCACCTCGAAACATCTTCTACTCTGGTGAGCAAAAGCCTCCTCCTAGGCACATACGCCAGCTTTGTCTCATCTTTGCAGCATGTGTATCGTTCTGGTATTTTTTGTCATTTGCTCAGCAAAGCTTTCAAAAGTCATCATGGCTATTACTAGTTACTTTTCGCCCACGCAGTCTTCTCCCCTCATCTGAAAAAGCAGTTCATCGCCCATGTCTTCGTTGCCTGGCAATCATAGACATCAGAGGCGTCGTTCACGACTGGTATCTTGATTCAGCGGGCATATCCGGTCTTCCTTTGACCCTTTATTTCGTCTTCATCCAGCTCCCAGTACCACCTCGTGGAATCTTTGTGCTTCGGCGCGAGGACAAGGAATCAAGAATCATCAGCGGTATATTTTTCGCGCAGCCTACTCTCCGACCTGTTTGTTATGTGGAGTAAAGTTCTCACCCATAATGTCACATATTTCAGGTCGTTGCCGTGCTTGAAGTCAGCACACGTAGTGTCACGCAATGTGTTCCATTACCCGGCCTTTCAGAAATGTTCTAGAAATATGGCGAGTCGGATAGTTCGACGCCTGAGCGCATTGAATGTCCGCCAAAATTTGAGGTTCATGGTGGGGCCAACCAGCTAAGCAGAGACATCGCCCCGTCCCCCAATCAAGAGCGAATGTCTTCCATATCGATCTTTCCCGAGCCCGCTCGTAATCTAAGTCACCAGCGAATAGCGAACGATGGCTGCGGTTCTTTGCTGTCTCAACCAACGAGGCGTAATTCGCACCGTGATACCGCTTCGGGGCTGTACCAGGGCCAAGCTAGCATTTACTAATGCTCATGAGCAGGGACGTAAGAACGATAAATTAATTAATTAGTTCTTTAATAATAGTATATTTTAGGTACCCTCTTATCCTTAAAAATTATTTACTAAATATTATTATTAATTAATTTATTTAGCTTATTTCTATTTTTATTAATAAGTTTTTTAATAAAGTTTATTACTTTCTATATATTTTTAGTATTCTTGCCCTTTATAAAATTATAATAAGCTTATTTAATAATAGTAATAATAAGAGCGTAAAAGTAATTTTTATTTAATATATAATTTAGCGCCGTAGGCGGTATTATAACGTTAAAATATAAAAGCTTATTTATATAAAATTTATACTATTTCCCCTTAATAAGGTTAGTAAGTGCTAATATTATTATAGTATATTTTATATTTTATTAATATTTTTAATAGCATCTAAATTTAGTATAGGGATATCCCTAAATATAATTAAAATAGGTATAAATATCGTAGGCTTATATAGTATAAAAAGGCAAAAAGCCTACTAAATAGTAGAGATATATTAAACTTTATATATTTCTTAGTACCCTATTAGAGGAGTGCCTTATTAGAAGCCTTAGCGGAGTACGTAGGTTATAAAAGGTGTCCTTACGTCGATGGGCATAACGCGAAGAAACATCGGGGCCAGAAAGTTCGTAAACGACGATCAGGGATGTATCTACCAGGGCTGTGGTTCGCAACACGGTCGCGGGCTTCGTCAAAGTGGTTTGCGCATGCCGGCTTTACAGCAACCAACCAGCACGCCTCTGCGCCCTAGCAACGATATATATCGTAAACGCCCGTCAAACATAATCAACGTGACTCCAACCAATCATACACGCCTACAGTACCATTTCCTAAATTGGAAGCCTTCTAGAAGGTAGGTTGTCAGCAGCTGACAGCCAAGGGCGCCTGACGATCACTTCACGGGCGCAGGGCCCAAAAGCCAAGTTGATGCGAATACGGAGCACGGTCTTCCACGGCATTGCAAGAGACTGGGGTACCTTTGTGGGAGGGAAGGCGAAGGCTATCAAGAAGACGGTGCGTGCGGCCACGTTGTCAGCGATGTACACGGAGTGCTGCGGTACGTGCTACGGGGAGGCCACGTGTAGTACGAGGCTTAGGCAAGTGATTCAGACGCGAGACCGCTCTTGTGAAAGTGTGCGGAAACCGCTTCTAGAAGGTGGGTGCTGCTGTACACGCATTTCCTGGTGCGGACGTTTGCGCGAATGGAGTCGCAAGACAATCGCAACAACGCGCTGCGTCACCACACGCGGCCCCTAGCCAACACACGTTGCCGGTCTCAACTCTACACCGCTTTGTATCCACTTCACAACCGGTCAAGCGCCCTCCGCAACTGTCGTCACACGAACCCATGGTTGAGATGCCGACTCTCACGCCCTGCGCTCTTACGTGCCCGATTGCGCGGACGCCTGTCTGACAACGGCTGCCTATCTCTCGCAAAACGACCGTCCGTTCCGGGACCACGGACAGCGGACCCGAGCGCTGCAGGTCGCTCGACACCCGGGTCGTAGGGCTGTGGCTTGTTGCTGACTGTGTCTTAGAATCCGCCAAGCGTCGTTCATCCCGCTTCGATGCCTAACAATGAACGTTCTTGTAGTACAAAGGCTCCCTATAGGAATTCCGGCCCCTTAGTGTATATACCGCGACTGCGTAGGATCCTGGCTATGCGAGGGCGTAAACGAAGGTATGGAGTGCGAGGTTTAGGGGCTCAAGGCGGACAGTGCTGCATATGCACGGGATATAACGGTTACGCCTGGAGATCTGATTGGATTACATCCAGTTTCACTTATTGAAGGTGTCAAGGAAGAGTCGTCCAAGGCCCTGTTGCGCAGGTTTCAGGCCTTGCGCCATAGGGGCTCAAGAGCGCGTGAAGTAAGAAATAGCGATAGAGGCCTGACTATGCGCTATCGTCTATATTTGAGACCTGCTATAGGACCAGTGGGGCAAGTATGCGGCTGGAGACCGAGGGTGCGGCTGCGCTAACGGCGCGTGGCGGGAGGCGCTTGTGGAGGATGGGTTGAGGCGAGCCTGAAACGGTCGAACTGGTGCAGCGAGGCTGGAGACGTAGCGTGAAACACGGCATGGTCGATGAAGTGATTCGGGACGGGCCGTTGCAGTGAGGTGAGAGCCGAGCACGGTTGGAACGAGACTGAGGTTCGACTCGAGACTGTGGAGGCTCAGGGCACGGACTCGGGAGGCTCGATAAAGGGACGCGCTGTCTTCTTTCTAAATTGAGCTGCTGGAGATTTTGTCTGGCTGGCCGTGCCCAATTACATTTGCAAGTACAAAATCATAATCATGCCTATTCTCCATCGCAAGACAATTGAAGGCCAAAAACATGGTATAATCTAGTGTCACTTAGCCACTGAAAGACGAAAGAGCCGTCCCGTCAAAGTCGGGTACTTCTGTGGTTGAAGAATAGACTTGCTCCGTTTTGCAAAGAACGGCGAAATGCTCTTCGCATGTTTAACCAAGATACTCGTAACAGAGAGCTATGTGGAAAAGCGTAGTTGAGGTTCGCAGCCACAGAACCTGGCCGTGAAAAACTCAGGAAGATCTCCAGGAGAATTCCTTTCCAGGGGAATACACTTTTGCTTTTTGTCGTTCACACAAAGCACATGATAATTTGCATCAACCTCCTGTCTCGAACGAACGCCTCATCATCCGGTCCAGCCGCTGGTGCACTACTCGCATCCTTCGCCAATCCCACCATCACATGGACCTCCCACTCCACCATTCGGGACCCCCAGATGCTCGCAAAAAATTCAACCTAAAACAAGCATTCCGGAGCCCCCGAACCCACCTACCCGTCTTACAAACCCATCTTCCCACACTTGCCACCACCCTCATCAGACTAGCCACGCAAATCCAAATGAAAAATCTAATTTCAGAGCCGTATTCACCCATTTTTGGTTTTCTTGCGTAAGGCGGACCTCGCAGATCGGCCGCGCTCCCGCGCCGATCCTCAGCCTTGCACAGCAACAAGCATGCCGTCGGCGAACGGACGAGCGTCGGCCTGTTACACAGCGCGGCGGCCGCCCGCCGACTCGGAGGCTCCGCGCTTCGTGCGCATCGCTGCTTTGCGCGTCGGATACCCGGGGCCCGGTATGCATAATCTGTAGGGTCAGATGGACATGCAAAGTGTTCCTTTACGCTGTGGAATATTACGGAGGCGATCGGAAATGCACGTGGAGGCGGACGCACCTGCACCTGGGCATTCCAAGTTTGCTTGGAGAAGCAGGGTTTGCGGAGGGTTCGGGGTGGATGCGATAAGGTGCGTCGTGTAGAGCGTGTGCGGGGCACGGCGAGGTAGCGTGGGCGTTGGAGCCTTACGGTACCGGTGAGGGCCTTTTTCCTTCTGCATTGCATACGATCGTTGAGTCGATGCAGCATGTTCGACTCACGAGTCCTCCGTCGACTCATCGTGAGTGGGTCTACCCTCGTACCCACGCAGCACCCTCGGCTGCGTGAAAACAAAAGGGGCAAACGGGAAGGACATGACAAGTGCCACCTCGCACCGCATCATCGCATTTCTCGTTTCGTTTCGTAAATTGCGTTTCGGCTGCCCGGACTGCGCCCCCGCATACACGGGCAGCGCAGGCGGGAGGGCAAGCGAGCATGGCGGCGGATCGAACACCTGTTCGCGAACTTTGACTAGCCTCAGTCGACCACTGCATCCGCACCGGCGGTCCGACATGCGACGTGGAAGTTTACGGAAGCACGTCCGACAAAGTCCGGTCAACGCCCCTGGGAACCACATGCGCCCTTCCCGGAGGAGGAAAAAAAAGCAAAGACTGGACGGGATAGGGAGGAGATTGAGGGAAACGCGGAAATAGAAGGGCGGTGCGCAAGGCGCAAAATGACTTCCGCTTCGCTGGCGCAATGTATCGAACATGGCATCGCGCAGATGAGGAGACCTTCCAGTGGTATCCTCCGATTGATGGAGAGATGTGAGATGCATAGACGCTTTCGCACGTTGCCTCCGCCGTCGTCCTTCCCCCCGATTTCAAACATGTGACTTCTGGATATCTCCCAGCTTTTGAATCACGGTTTTCCGGCTTGCCATCACCAAACTGCGTTCCCTCACTGCGTCGTCGCTTTTGGATGAAGTCCTGGCGTACGTCTCGTACTTGGTGAGCTCTGGATATCTGAGATCTGTAGCCTCACGATCCAGGCTCACTGAAGCCCAAAATAACCCACATGCAGACCTCACTTCTCTGAAATCGCACAATCAAGTCTCTTTTGCGTTAGCATCACATGCCTAGTACGCACAAAGAGCAACCGAAATGGTCGAGAATCTGCGAATTGGAAGTGTTCAGCTGGCAGAGCTTGACTGCAATGGGCAAATGCTGCAACACGGCCTAGCGTCAACCCCTGTGGTTGGAGAGCAATAAGCGCGGCTATCGCGTCTACCTAGCGTCGGAGTAGTGCCCTATTTTTGGATGGCGTGCGGTAGTGCAAGCTGAGAGGGTGGTCATGATGCGTGGATAGGCGTAAGGGCAATCGGTTCCTGAAGCTGAGGCCTTGGTCCCGGGACAGGTTATGGAATCTAGGATGCGTGCGCCGGAGAAGCGGGCACTGGCGCCGCTGGGGAAAGAGAGAACTAAGTAGACGGACGGGTATTTGAGGCCCGCCGAGGGTGGGTACGATCAGAGATCTGAGCAGCCACAAGTACCAGGTTGGGGAGCCCTGGCCTCTCGTAGCCATTCCCTCCAGCCTTGCTTTTCCCAGCCCTGCGATAAACTTTGTATCGAATCGATAGACCACTGTCCCGGGTCCTGCTCTGCACGAGTTCGCACAGCGCAGGGGCATGCGCTGTGCTGCGTCTTGATGCGGACATTTTCCTTGGTCTCGGAGTCGAGGGACCGCCAAAGATAGTCGCAATCGATACACCGTCCACTGTGTCGGGACGGGGAATCTGCACGAGGCTCGTGGCATCGCTGCCATGTGGTTGCACACGCGAGGCTCAATCCCGACGGCGGCACCGTCTGGTATCGATTGCGCGCGGCGAAACGTAATGCTCGTGGTCAAGTATGATGTGAGCGCGGCCCGGGTAAACTGTAGTGCTCTCTATCCCAAGGAGAAGGTTGATGATGCGGGTCCCTGCCGTTCATCGTGCGCAAAAAGGGAATTTGTAAACCCTGAGGTTCATTTGTCAACTGGATTCCGCGTCCTCTCCTAGCAAGCCTGGTTGGTAAGCTCGCTATCCGAAGATTTATTGGATGGTGTTGGTACGTGCCCATGCGCTCAATTACGCAGAGGGGTCGAAACTTATTTTCGGACACATGACGTGAAGTCGCAGTGTGCGTTCATTGCCTTGTTGTTGCCGTTATTGCTCGCAATGAGTCCTCCCATCCGCCTTCATTCCGGTGAAGCGCAGACACCACGGGCTGCCAGTGCTTCCTTCGGCAGCGATCGTTGTCTTGGTGGGAAATGCTGCGCAAATACGGACTCGCAACACCAAGAGTGCTAGCCCATGTCGTAACAGCGGCCGAAAACTGCGCACTGGCGATCTCGAGTCTGTTGACAGCTGACAACGTTCTAATCTGCTGAAGTGCTTCTATACGATGCTACTCGTCCATTCCAAAGAAAGTTAGGTACAACGTCCGGCAGCCGTTCCGTCCTTTGGCGATTCTTCCGCCGAGCCCTCCGCCCTGCGCTGAATTCCCCCCCATGGCTGAAACTACAGCTCATATCACGGGTCGCCGACTTGTGGCATGGTCGCAGAGCAAAGCTTGTGTGCCCGGCAGCCCGCTGCAACCTCGCACCGCCCTAGTCCATTGATATCATCGCACGTGTTGTGCACATGTTCGGTTCGCTCCTCCGCGTAACCCTTTGTGTCCATTGCCTGGATTGCGATCTTGACAATTGCGTCGCACGGCGATAATTGGAATTCCCGGTGCCCGCCTGAATCTGCAGTCGATGCGCGTGTTCGATCAAGCACCGAGGGTGGGTCGCCATGGTCGTCTTCCCGTGAGGGCGCGCAGGAGAAGGGCAGAGTATGTGCAACGGGCCGGGTGGCTGCGGTTCCTATTCGCGGTTCCTGCGGGTGCTGATGGAATATGATGCGCGGTATGACTGTACCTGCGTGCAGCGCCTGTGGATGCGCGAAGGAGCAGACCCCGGCTTGGGCAAGACACCCCACGCTTTGCGACGCGTACTGGATGGGACGGAGGCGTCGAGTATTGGTGTCGCGTGCAGCTCGGGCGGCGTGTCTGCCTGGCCGTCCCTCTGCACCCGTTCCTGCCCCCAAGGAGTGAATATACCGCAGGCAAACTTGCAACGTCCTGTCTGCGCAAGAGCGTGCGGATCGTTCGTCTGCAGCCCGTCCCCATGCGGCCTATCTCATCTCGCAGGGTCCGATCTTGCTTGCCAATGCCCATCAGCGCGCAGGAGACGTACGTGCGGCTCCCACATCCCTGACGCGGGCACTGCCACACCCCATCCCTGCTTCCACGCTCGCTCACATCGCACCCAGGAATAGTCGTCGTCGTCGTCAGTGCGCCTCCGTGCTGCACCCACCACGGCCATTTTCCCTTAGCTCTGAGCAACGGCAGCCAAGCCTCTGCCCGAGCGCCCGAAGCAGCGCGTGCGTGCGTAGCAGGGGCCAGGGTCGATGATGACTAGATGCCTGACATGGCTTGCGCCAACGAACGTATCGTTGCGGGCTGTTCCCGCGCAAGAGACCGTCCTAGCTCTGTATATATATAAAAGAAGCCTGGCCGGGTACATGGGGTCCAAGGCAACTCAGTTTCAGTCACAAGCGTAGTCCAGACGCCTCTTTTCCTACCTAATCTTTCCGAGCCTGCGGTTTATAATCACCACTCCCTTCGCGTCTGTCTTTCAGTCATCCGTCGCATCCTCCTTCGAGACACTTCCACTGCACTCTATCCAACAAACATCTTACCAATACACCATCGTCGGCAGTCGCAGAGCTTATAACGCCACCAACGTCCTCTCCGGATCCACTTTCAAACACCATTCCATTCCGGGCACTCACCTTTACCCTCGCCAACATCACCGCATCAATGGGCCGTGGCGGATACAACTAAAGCTTTCGACGAACATCTCGATATTCCAAGCCAAGCCCCTCGGAGGCGGCCAACAAACCGATCGCTCACCCTCAGCTTCAACCCCGAAGTCACCCAACCAACCGCATATCCAACCACCAGCATCATCACAATGGCCGGACGGGGTGGCTACAACTAAGCCTCCAGCAGCAAATGCTGCTCGCACCCACACTGCTCTAAAACCAACACCACTCAACCATGATTTATCACCGGCCTCCGCAGGCCCGCAAGACCGTCCGCAAAAAGCGCGTCGAACGATGGCGCTAGCACCATTACTCCACAGATTTCCTTTATTGTCCTTGGCCTCGGTCCTGTACTCTACTCCTATTGTATTTCCTAATCCAGCACCTGTACTTGTAGTATTCCCGGCATAGCGAGCATTGGGTTCGGCGTCCCCCTCTGTTTACAATCTGCTTTCAGTCGTTTTTCTCGGTAGCATTTGAGCGAAGGAGTCTGGATACAACGGTCGGACACGGCAACGGCAACGGTATTACGGGTTACGGGTTACGGGTTACGGGCTACGGTCGAAGCGTTCGACGTACGAAGGCATGGGATCGGCGTTTCTATAGACGGAGGAATCTCGCTCTTCAGTGAGCAGCGCGGGCGGCTATCTGGGATTCTTCAGTTCTGTTTGGCGTTTTTGATTTCCAATCCAAGATTTCCTACTCTCGTTTCCAGATGGTTCTTGCCGCCTTATTTCCACTTTCTTGTTGTTTCCTATACAGGCCGAGCAGGCCGTGCCAGACCGAGCTCTATACCCTGGTGGTAGCTCCACGAATCCTACGCGTTTGAATTACCTTGTAGGTGTTCACCTTGAACTTTGCTCGAGCGGTCGTGGGGGAGCCGTCAATACTTCGCCTACTATTTCCCAACGCAGAATCTGACGAAGCGAAAATCGTTAGCATTGATAACCGTCGCCAAATGATCGCCGTACGGCTGCATGCAGCAGGGCACGCGAGATGTGGAGCCGAGGCTACTACAAGGAAAGCGGAGACCGAGGCGGTTGCCTGCGCCGCAACAACATCCACAGATGTCTCAAGTCGAACGTCATTCACTATAACTGAAGTGGCTTGGACGCACGTGCGGCTCCGCGAGGCTTCCAATCAATTGATACTGATGGTAAGACATCGCGTGCACGGCTATAGGTTGGGTTCCGGTATAGGATCGATCACACACGTTACTCGTGTCGTGCAGTGAACAAAGGTAATAGGGCAGACTTACTTCTCGAATACCACGCCTAGGACTTCTTCCACATCCCCTCCCTCACCGCGACCAGTAATCCTAGCCAGGGCGTCTGCGGCGAGACGGAGCGACTCAGCAGCGACGACTATGTCGACGGACTCGACTCCATCAGTGTCTACTGCTTCTGGATCAGGTTGAGCTTGCGAAGGAGGTTGCACAGCACTTAGGAACGCCTCAAGATGCGAAAGGCACTCCGATAGCAAGGCCCGCTGTCGCTCTGTTGCACCTAATGACTCTTGCCATATAGATGGATCCGGCTCTGATTCGAGGACAAGCGCAGCTGTCATGTTGGCGAAAGTTCCTAGCAGCCCGCGAAGGAAGGCCTGGATACGCCCCGGGTCCTTATTGGATGAAGCGCCACGTGTGGAGCGCTCGGCATCCCGGCAGGAAAGGAAGAAAATCCGCTCAGCAGGAACATCCAGGGCATCATACACCTTAAGCCTCCACTCGTCCACAAATTGCGGACTCCCGAGCTGGTCGACCTTGTTGATTGCAACAACAACGTTGATGCCAAGTTTGACGCATTGTCTTGCGGTCTCTGCGACCTCCGGGTCTACATCAGCTGTGGCGTCCTGGACGACGATTAGGACATCGGACTGGAGAGCACGCTGTTTGGCTCGCTTGATGCCTTCCTGCTCGACAGCTCCAACGACGTCCACGCCGACTAGACCGGCCTTCCTCAAGCCAGCCATATCCCCAATCTTGACAAGCCACCCGCCCAAATCGACGCCGACTTCGACAACGTCGCGCGTCGTTCCAGCCTCTTGGGAGACTATTGCAGCTTCGCGGCCGACGATGCGGTTGAGCAAACTGCTCTTCCCCGCGTTTGGCGCCCCCAAGAGTGCGACGCTAATGCCCGTGCGCAAAAGCTCGCCACGAACCGCATTGGCGACATGGGTCTCCATAAGAGTAGCTAAACTTTGGATCTGACGCGCCACAGATGCGCAAAGAGCTGCAGGGGACTCGTCAAAGTGCTGATCCTCGGAAAAGTCGATCAGCGCCTCCAGCTCTCCGCGCGCCTGCAGTAAAAGCGTGCGCCAGTGTTCGTATCGTGCGGCGAGTGTAGATGTAGTCCCACGCACCGAGAGCATCCGCTGCTGCTCTGTGGTAGCGGACAAAGTCTCGCCTAGCGACTCTATTTGTGGGAGATCCATACGATTATTTGCAAAAGCTCGGCGGGTGAACTCGCCCGGCTCAGCGTACCTGATGCTGCTAACGGCGCCTGTTGCGCCGTTCACAGGTTCGGCGCACTGTGGTATAGCCGCGAGCACGGCGCGGACAATAGCCGGTCCTCCGTGGACGTGCAATTCCAGCACGTCTTCGCCTGTCACAGTGTTTGGGGCAGGGAAGTATAGAACCAATGCGCCGGAGTCAAGCAAGGTAGATGTAGATGGCGGCGCATTTGGAGCGTATAGTTTTCGCAATGTCGCATGTCGTGGTTTGGGAAACGGCTTGGACGGGCAGAGACGCGCATAGACCTGGCTACTTGGTTAAGGATGGGTCAACGCAACACTCCGCGGGCCTGCATACCTGTCCGCATGCCGGGCCAGAGACACGGACAACAGCGATGGCAGCTCTTCCGGACGCTGTTGATAAGGCGTATATGGTCGGCTCCTCTACCATGGGCTGTGACGAATGAAGGCATCGGCGGTGCGTAGCGCTCACAGAGCTCCGTGGATGAAGAGAGCCATGGCGGCGGTGAAAGCTCCCAAGCCTAACTGCGGGGCATCCGCACTGTCGCACAGCAATTGAGGCACTCGTTCGTATCTGCTGGGGAGCTCGTAGCAACGAGATAGAAGCTCTCATCACGAGAGCAAGTGGACGATAGCATGGCGTCGATGGAAGGAACGTCCGTCCCTTCTCCCCCACTGCGCTTGGACCCTTCCGCTAGCGCCCCCATGCCAAGAGTTCGACCCGCCAAAATTTTGATGGACTTGAACTGCCACCGCAGACACCAGATTAGCAAGGTCGCTCGACAGCTTTCCTGCGCGAGCCTTCAGCCCGCCCACGAACGAGTGCACCCTCTCCGGAAACACCTGCCTGCCACCATCCAAGGACCACCAGCGTCGACACCAGGTTAAGCAAAGTCGCTCAGCAGATTCCCTGCGCACGCACAAACGGGTCGACCGTCTCCGGTCCAGAATTGCCCGCCCGCGCGCCTACGACTCGACCTCAACCACGCCACCACCATGGCTTCAGACGACCTCGTGTGGTCCGTCATTGGTACCGACTTCTGCTCTTTCAAGCTGAAGACCTCGAAAGACCAAACGTACGCATACCCAGAAGCGGAAACGTTCCCGCTGACTTTGTGTCTTAGATTCTGTCGTAACGAAAACAACGTTTCAGGCTTCTGTAGCAGGCAATCTTGTCCGTTGGCAAACTCTCGATATGCGGTATGCGCCCGCTTCTGGACCTCGCGACATTGGCTGACTCGCCCATGGCAGACTATCAGATCGGATCCCTCCACCGGAAACCTTTACCTCTACATAAAGGCAATCGAACGCAGTCACCTTCCCAACAAATGGTGGGAGAAGATCCGCTTGCCGCGCAACTATACGCAGGCGCTTGAACTCGTGGATGAACATCTTCAATATTTCCCCAAATTTTTGGTGCACAAGGTAAGGCCGAAGTTTGGTTCCATTAACGGGTGGAGACGCCGCTGCCTGGAGAGACGCGCGTCTTGTGCCTGGATAGTTCGCCCAACGTTCTGCACCGTCGTCGAATGGGATAGCGATTGTGAGCTGACGAACTTTTAGAACAAGCAACGGCTGACACGCCTCACGCAAGTCAATCTGCGGATAAAGAAGCTGGCAAAGGAAGAGGAGAGGCTTGGGGAGCGCCTTGTGCCGCGTCTTGCCCCGAAAGTTCGAAGACGGGAGGAGGGCCGCGAGCGCAAGGCCCTAGCCGCTGCCAAGGTTGAGAGGGCTATCGAACGGGTGCTTATCGACCGTCTGAGAAGCGGTGCATACGGCGATCGCCCGCTTAATGTGGAGCCCAACGTGTGGAAGCGAGTCATGCGTGGCCTGGAAAAGGAGGGCGCACAACGGGATCAAGACATGGACGATGGCATCGAGGAGGAGGAAGTTGAGAACGAATACGAGATGGAGAATGGTGCACCCGACGTCGAGTACGTTAGCGACATTGAGGGAGAGTCCGATGACTTCGAAGATTTTGAGGATTGGGTGGGCGGAGACAGTCCGGACGAGGCGTCTGATGAGGAGAATGACAATGACGAGGGAAGCGAAAGCGAAAGCGGACACGAGGATGTGTCGGAGGCCGACGCCAGCACAGAGGCGCTGAAGAAGACCCTTGCGAATCTCAAGCGGAAGCGCCCGGCTGGCCCTCCTCCCAAGCCCAGCAAGAAGAAGCCGACCAAGGATGCGAAGGGACCACGACGCGAGATTGAGTATGAGATCGAGAGGGAGCCTGCCGCGAAAGAAGTGCTGCGCGCATAGTGCGTATTTGTCCAGCATGTTCATGGTGCTCAACTCTTCTAGAGAGGGAATATACCATATGCTGTTCCTCCATTGAACCCTGTTTGATTGGGGGGAGCTTTGTGTCTCTCATTACAAACAACCGGGGGCTACATGCTGTCGGAAATAATCAGGCTACATCAATCCACTATTGCACGTGTTCATCGCCTCCAGAGCGGCCACAATGCTCAATGAAGGCATATATTTCCATGCTAGCGACTCAATCCTCGAGCGCTACAGCGCGAACATAGCATCCAGGAACATGGTGTGTATCTAGCCATCAAAGAGTTAAGATGTTGTTGCGTAGACGGCCTCTTATGCAGGGTGACGTCGACCTGCGTTAACCACAACGTGGAGTTCAACCCACAGCGGCATTTCTGGCAAACAACATTCGCATATCCCTGCAATACGATCTCCGTCCATTTGGGTAACTCATATACGCAATGACGCATTCAGCGTCCTTTGATGTCATCGGAACATGTTTCGACTTCTCGGCCCCAATCAAAGCCACCCACGAGCGTCTCGGTCCAAAACTTGCTACTGCCAACGCTGACCCGAAAACACTGTTCTTTAGCTGGTTCTACGCCGCCTAGCGCGACGTCACCTACGTCTCGCTCGCAGGCGAGTATAAGCCCATCGCCGAGATCCTACGATTGACCTTCAAGCGCGCATGCCGGATCGTGGATCTCCCCACAGACGCAGTAACCGATGAAAACGTTGCCGCCGTTATGCAAGCCTTCAAGTCGATGACACCCCGCCCAGGGCTAAAGGAGTGTTTTGACGGGTTGAGGGAAGCGGGTTGGGACGTCTACGCCGTTACGGACGGAGGGGTCGAGACGAGTTTGGCGTACTATCGCAACGCGAACATCGCGCTTGACGAGAAACATCTCTTGTCTTGCGATAGTCTGCAAGTTGCGAAGCCGGATGCTAGAGTGTATGAGAACGCGCAGAATCATCTTTCGAAGCAGGGGCTGGGTAGGGATGATGGGAAGAGGTGGTTCGTTGCGGCGCATGCGTGGGATCTGATTTCTGCAAGGAAGGCGGGGTTCAAAACGGTCTATTTGGACTTTGAAGAGCATGATCCGGTTACGGAGGTTTTTGGCGAATTTGACTTGTATGCGGGGAGTATGGAGGAGCTCTTGGGGAAATTGAAGCAAGTCAACTAGTTATAACGTTTGTCAACATTTTTTGCAATCCTTATACACGCTCATTTTTTTTGCTAGCCCGAAGCTTTAACGGTAGCAAAACTACGTAATTCCTTCTAACGTACTATAGAATAATACTATATAATTAAAATAACTAAAAATAGAGATTTATTTTTTTTTTTACTACTTTATAAAATCTACTATAGTAAATAATAATATATATATTAAATCTGTATTTATTTATAAACTATTTTTTTATTTTTAAATTTATCTTTATATCTATACTAATATTAATACTAATATTTTTTCTTTTATTATAACTTATAATATGAAAGAATACTTTTAGTATATTATTATAGAATAAATTTTTTTTTATAAATTTTTTTTTAAGAGCGTAAAGACGGTCTTAATAAAAATTTAGAAATTTTAGAGTTATAATAAAATAATTAATATAAAATATTTTATTTTATTTAGTTATATATTAAACTATTTATTTATATTCTCTTATACTAGCTATCTATTATCCTCTTTTTAGAAATCCCTTTTTACTTACCTCTAAATATTCTTTATAGTATTAAACTACAGCGCCCCTCTATATATTAGTAATTTTTATTTTATATTATTTTAATTAGAATTATATACGCTCTCTATATTATAAATTATAATTTTTAATATATTTAATTATTTACTAAAGAACTATATAGTTTTCTTACTTTAGTATCCTATAGTTATTAGTATTAGTATTATTATTAATAGTAAGTAATTTACTCTTATTTATTAATTATTAAGTATAGTAGTATAGCTATAGTAGTTTTACTATTATTTTTTTATTTAATAGTACCCCTAAATAGCAGATTTTTAGTTTTTTTTTAAAATATTATAGTTTCTTTTTATATATAGTAATATCTATATTTATATTAATAAAATTATTTTATTTAAATATAAACTTTTACGGTTTATTAATAAAGATAAATAGTAGTATACTAATTATATTAAATATACTTACTGCTTTACGTTTCTTATTTATTTAGTTTAATTTAAAAGCTTAAAATATATATTATACTTTATAGTATAGGCTAGAGTAAGTCTAATATATATATTTTACTAAAATTTTATTTTTTAATGTATTAGGAGCGCGTATTTTAGTTATAAAGTAGTAGTATATTATTATTAATAAATAGTACTTTAGACGCTATAACGTATATTATAGTTATAATATATTAATATTTTTTTTTATAAATACCTACTTAGTATTAGTTTATAATAGTAAATACGCTAGTATAAGTTACTATATAGAATAATAAACTATACTAAGCTATAATACTATTAAATACTATTAAGTAGTTATTACGTACCTATCTTAGCACTATTTTTTCTAATTAGACTTAGCGTAATACTTTTAAGAGTCGGTTATTAGGTTTTATAGTATATATAGTACTTTTCTTTCTAATTAGGTAGTTACTAATAGTAACTTTATTATATAAAAAAAAAAAAAGAGTGTAAAGACGCTGTATATTTATATACTTAATAAAAACTTTTTAAAAAGTATATACTATACGTTAAATATACTATAAAATATATTATTTATAAAAATATAAAACTTTTTTTACTTTTAATAATATTCTTTTATACTAACTTAACTTTTTACCTACTAAATTAAAAATAATAATTTTATAAAAATAGTAAAATAATATTTAATATTTAAGGGCTAGTATATAACGCAGGAGGTTGTAATAACTATATCTAGAAGAATAACTTTTTTAGCTTATAGCTTTTTTAGACTAGTGTCTCGACGCTATACTTTACCTCTTAATTAACGTACTTTACGAGCTTTATAAAGCCGCGGTATAACGCAATAATAAGAACTTAATAAATACTAAACAGCTTATATAAAGACTATATATAAGTAGTATAAATTTTAAACTCTTAAAAGTTATACTTCTTTCTTTTAGTAAAAGTAAAGTACTTTACTAAATATAGTAATACTTTGCTTATACTCTAATTATATATCTATAAATTAGCGACTACTCGTAATTATTTTTAAAGTTATTAGTAATTACTACTTATAATTATATATAACGTAGTTAGTCTAGGGGGTTACTAAATGTATAAATTTTAGAATTAAAGAGAGTTATTAAGCTATTACTTAGAGCCTATATAACTAAATATTTAGTTTTTAAGTAAGTTTAGCTATTTATCCTATACTCTATACTATATTATTATCTATTTAAAATACTTTATTATATTATATTTCTATAGGTCTTTTTTATTTTTAAAACGTTCTATTACTGTACTAATTTTAAATAGGTTACTAACTTACTATCTATTATATTAACCGCTTCTAATAGCAGCGATACTTTAAACTAATATAAAATTTAAAATTAACTAAAACTATCTATCTATATACTACTTATTAATAAATTTTATACTAACTTACGCGTACGTAAACTTCTAGTAAAAAATAGCCTTTTTAAGTATATTATCTTTTTTTACTTTATAAACCTCCTTAGTACGCTATTTTATATAAATAGATTTTAGGCTAATAGGATAAAGGTTATATAAAAGTAAATATTTAAGAAAAAAGGGCTGGGAAACCTAGCGTTATTAAAAAAGTTAAAAGTAAATTTAAGAAACTTAAAGTAATCGCGATCCTAGACTTAAGCTAATAAAATAAAATAGATTTATTAGTATACTTATAAAATCTAAAAAAAAAAAAAAAAACTAAATATAAACTTTAGGGCCTACTAGGGCGTATAGTATTAGGTAAGTATATATCTTTATTTTTATTTAGCGAGTATTACTAACTAGGCAGTAGGTGCTATAGGCAGTATAAGTATTAATAATAATAGGTATAGTTTCTTTCTTATTCTATAAGACTACTAAATAAGCTAGATATATACGTAACTTATTTTACTAATAAACTTTTAGGTAGTATTATTATCTTAGTAAAAAGTTTAATAGGTAATATAAAAACTTACGCAGAATTAGGTAAAAAAATATTATTTTAAATTACGTAATAAGTCTATAATAATATTATTAGTTTATAATATTAGTAGGTAGGGTAAAACGCAATAAAAATAAAATATAAAAAAATAAATAAGTCTTTTATACTCCTGCTCAGGAGTGACACTTTACCTCTTTTTATATGATAACGTTTGTCATCACATGGTTCTTTCAGTTCTTCATGTTTAATGCGTACGGAGACCTGACGTATGGCACCACCAAATCAGGTTCATCACGAATGGTTCATATTGTAGACGTATGTTTGCCTATAAGGTTGTTGGATAGAGTTTCCCTTGCTGTCCGGCTGCAATCCCAGCCACATAGCCGCCCCCGTCTCAGATACGTCCTCCCCAGTTTCCACTATCCAACATACACGTCCGCAGTTTGCTGATCCACATGTTACGGTACATTCCACCTCCATAGCCCCCTTTCCCACTGGTTCAAGGTGTTCTCCAGTTCGGTCTCGGCAGAAACATGCGCATTGGTACGGAGGAATGTGCTAGAATTAGTGCCAAATATGGAGCGGAATTATATTTTCACGCCTGGTTACGGTGCCATTGAGAGCCGCAATAGTAGATGCATGAGATGTCTATCACGCCATTAATAGGCATCATAGCAGCGTCGAAACACCTTTAAAAATCTCCCTTACACTTATAGCTCTAAACTTATAAAATACTACACTAATGTAATAATACATATTAAGTTTAATAATAATTAGGCTAGAATTTAAAACTTAACGTGTTTACAATATTTATATTAGCGTAATTTAGTATAGCTAGTCTAGCATCTTTTTATAAGATATTAATATAGCTAGTTTATTAACTAGTACTACTCTAGCCCCTAATTATACTTACTACTCTTTTTATATTAAAGTGGACTATATATATAAATTTTATTTACTTATTTTTTAAAAGAAAATTTATAATTAAATAATTAAATAAATATTAAGTATTATTACTTTTTTTAAATATATATAGTATATATATATTTTAAATATTACTTTTAATTTTTATCTAAAATGTTTATTATATATTAAAGTATAAATATAATATAAAGTAATAAATATATTTAAATATTAATTTAGAAATATATATATATATATTTATATATTAATTAAATAAAAAGTGTGGCTATAGTGGCTTAGGGCGACCTAAAAGGGGGTTTGAAAAAGGAGGAGTATATATATACCTTTATACTTAATGTGTCGAAAAAGATTAGAAATATATATAAGTAAATAGTACTATATAATAAAAAATATATTTAATTATTTATAATAATAGTATTATATATTATAAATTTTAATAAATTTTATGCTTATTTTAATAGTATATTAGTTTATTTATATTTTAAACTTAATTTTATTAGATTTAGTTTATTTTTTTTAAATAAAACTAATTATATATAGAGTAGTTAACCTAGATAGATTTACTAGTAATACGGAGCGTATAGATTATATAACTATAATTATATAATTATATAATCTATACTAGCGCGTAGAAACCCCTATTTAGCTATTATATAAATAGTAGAAATAGAGAAAAAAATTAAATATTTAAAATATAACTATTATTATTTATTATTTTATACTATTTTCTATTTTCTTATAATATTACAGATAACTACTACTTTATATAAGTAAAATATAGTTATCCTAATACTAATTAGTAGTTAGTTAATTAATTTATTTAACTATTTTTTATTAATAATTAATTAGATTTCTTTATCTACTGTATAGTTAGATTAATTAATTTATTTAATTACTCTATTACTAGTAGTTAATTAGATTTATTTATTTATTATAAATTAGTAAGAGCGTATAAAGAGGTTAAGGTATTATTAAACCTATACTATATAAAAATATTTTTATATATTATATAACTCTTCTCCGTATCTATAGATAGAAGAAAATATATTAAATTATATATTTTATTAAACCCTTATCCGTATAAAAGATAAAGATAATTTTTTTTAAAACTAAACTATTTTATATAAATATACTAGTACTATAAGCTAAAACTATATAATTAATTATATATTACACAAACTAGATAATATAATAATATTAAAAAAAAATTTTTTTTATAAAAAAAGGTAAGAAGCGTATAATAAAAATAGATTTAGATTTATTATAGAAAGAATATATTTAAAAATATAATATTTCTATATAAGTACTTAAAGACTAAACTAAGTTATAATACTAAATAAAAAATCTAAATATTTAAAATAATTTATTTACTAAATAACTTAATATGTACGGCGATAGATAGTAAAAAAAAATAATTATATAAATTACTTTTTAGTATATTTTTTTTTTTATATATTATATTCTTTTACTTTATTACACGAATATTAAAAGAAAATTTTTTAAAATATTATATTTAAAAATAATAAAAGAAAAATAAAAAAAAACTTTTTTTTTTTAATATTCCTAATCCTCCTCTATATTAATAAAGGAAAAATAAAAGAAAAAAAATAAAAAAAAAGATAAAAAAAATTTAAGTATAATACTTATACTAAGCTTTATATAACTACTATATATAAAAATTATATATATTATTTTAGTATTTTGCTAACGTATAATATTTTATAAAGGATAAAAATCTAGTATTACTATTATACCTTTATATATATAATTATATTTTTAGAACTCTACGCGACTAAACTAAAAATATATAAAAATAGTTTTTATAGTAAATAATTTTTATAATAAAGAGAATTAAGTTAATATTATTAGATAAGATAATATTTATATTATATAAAAGTAACTAGTATACTATATACTTATTATTTTATAAAATATTACCGTACAGAAAAAATTATATAGGGATATATATATATATTAATATAAAAAGCTAATAAAAATACTTTATTAATAACTATTTTAGTAAAAATAGTAACCTAAATTTAACTACTAAATATAAAAACCTATATAAGAGTAAAACTAAATATAATTATAATTTACTATGATTATTATAGCTGCTGCTACTATTTATATAAAATAAAAACTATTTTAAAAGTTTTATTAAAAGTTAATTTTATATAAAAGAAAATAGCTAAAAAGTTAAAAAAAAAATAATATCTAAAACTACGTACAAAGATAATAATAGATAAAAACTAAAAAAAAAAGATATTATAAAAAAAAAAAGTTTTTTTTTTATATATTACTATTCTATATAGCTTTAGACCGGCCCTCCTTAACTATTATATAATAACTTTTTACTTTTATTTATTATAATTTTACTCTTTACTTTTGTATAATATATAAAGTTATTAACTTTTTACTTTAGTTTACTATAATCTTAATTAATAAGTAGTAGTATACTATATTATTTTACTTTTTATTATTATATAACACGCGAATAATAGACTATAATTTAGTTATATAAAAATATATTAAAATAAAGGGATACTTATATAAAAAAAAGAATAGAAATATAAAAGAATAGAATATTTATACGGTATTACTATAAAAAGAAGAGTTACTAGTATATATAAAGTAGTTAATCTAAATAGATTTACTAGTAATATAGAGTATATAAATTATATAATTATAATTATATAATTATATAATCTATACTAGCGCGTAAAAACCCCTATTTAGCTATTATATAGATAGTAAAAATAGAGAAGATATTAAATAATTAAAGTATAATTATTATTATTTATTATTTTATACTATTTTCTATTTTTCTATAATATTACAGACGACTACTACTTTATATAAGTAGAGTATAGTTATCCTAATACTAATAAAAAAATTAAAAATATATTAGTATAGTAAATTAGTTTTATAAACAGTTAAATTATATTTAAAAAAAAATAAACTATATTTACTTAAATAATTAATTAAATTTAATATTAGATTTTAAATTTAATCGTAACGGATTAGGTTTAATAAGTTATAGTAGTACTTTTTTTTTAAAAAAAAAAAATAAGTCTTTAATTAAGGCTACCTAACTATTTAAGAAAAGTGCTTTATCTTTTAAGTAAACTAATAACTAGCTCTTTAATTTCTAAATTAATATTTTACTAAATAAAGTTATATTAAATTACTAGTTTATTTAACCAAATTAGGCCTAGTTCGCTACGCTAGACCTATTTAGAAATAGATTTTTATCTTATCTAACTTTAGATAGTAAGATATGCCTAAGAATATAATATATTTTAAATAGGGATTTTAGCTTCTTTATAGTTTTATATTAATTTTTTAGTAGTACCCCGTACTTCTAAAAATTTTACTTTTTACTAGTAAAATAGGCGCGTTTAAAGAACGCTATAATAAAAAAAGGAATTAAACCTCTAATACGTAAGAAGACTTTAAAAATTTAAGAAATCTTAGTATTTTTAAGTATATACCTACTATACTACCCTGCTATAGTAGTACTTATTAATAAGTTTATAATAAGTAAAAGCTTCTTTATTTCTTTTTAATATAAATTTTATATATTTTTATATATTTATATCTTCTATATTACTCTGTCTATGTATAGGTATTTTATAAAGCTTTTTTCTCTTTTATTTTTATACCTATATCTTACAATATTTACTTATAGTATTTTATTATATATTATTCTATTATATATTAGTTATATCTATTTTACCTATAAGGCTATCTTTTATTATTATTTTAATAAGATTACTATATACTATACCTATTATAACTATAGTATCTTAGACTATATTATCTTCTTTATATTATTCTACTTATCTAGATTTCCTTAATTATTTAATAGCTTTTAAAACCTAGTCTTTTACTTACTTATATATACTAGGTTTTTACCTATATATTATAGTACTAAGCCTACGCTATTAGTAATACTATAATATATATTAGTAGATAAAAAAATTACTTACTAATAATATATATATTATACTTTTAAATTATAATACATAGAGCGTATTAACTAGTAATAAAAATAATATAGCCTATAAAAACTTTAAAATCGTAAGTTATATACTTTAATTATATTAAAATTATACTATAAAATTAATTAAAAATTTTTAGTACCTCTATAGTAGTATAATAAATAATAATATATAACTTACTAGCTTAAGAACACTTTATATTTATTATTATAGAATATTACAAGAAGTAATAGTTTTATAAATATTTTATTTATATATATTTTTTTATATTATTGCTATAGCTAGTTTAAAAATACTAGTTTATATTAATACTTTATAGTGTACTAGTAATAGCGTAAGCTATTACTATTATATTTTTTTTATAAATAAACGTTTTATACTAGATAGAAACGTGGCGGGGTAGTATAGTAGGTATATATCTAGTAATACTAAGATTTTTTAAATTTTTAAGGTCTTCTTATATATTAGAAGTTTAAATTTTTTTTATAGCGTTCTTTAAACGCGTTTATTTTATTAGTAAAAAGTAAAATTTTTAGAAGTGTAAAGCACTATTAAAAAATTAATATAAAATTATAAAAAAACTAAAATCCTAATATAGAATATATTATATTTAAAAATATTTTAAGCTAAATTACTATCTAAAGTTAGACAAGATAAAAATCTATTTCTAAATAGGCTTAGCGTAGTAAACTAGGCCTAATTAGGTAATAGATTAGTAATTTAATATAACTATTTAATAATATAACCTATATATTAGTTTAAGAATTAAAGAGCTAGTTATTAGTTTACTTAAAAAATAAAAGACTTTCCTTAAATAGTTAGTTAGCCTTAATATAAGAGGCTTATTTTTTTTAAAAAAAAAAAAAAAAAAAAAAAAAAAAGATACAAACGTAAATATTTTAAATTATTATAACTATTACAGGGGAGTAAAAGAGAAAAGGATTAGTTTAAAAAGTTACCTTTTTTAAAAATTTATATAAAATTAATTAATAAGTCTAAATATTTATCTATTAATTAAATAAATAGTATGGCTGTAGTGGCTCAGGGCAACTAAAAGGGGTTTTAAAAAAAGGAGGAGTATATATATACCTTTATTAATAAGCCTAAAAATAGGTGAATAATACTAATATAAAAAAAAAATTATAAATAATTTTATAAGTATTTTACTTACTACTTATTAATTACGTATAATACATTAAAATTATCTAAATAAGATAATTATTTAAATTCTTTTTTTAGATTTCTAGAACTTTTTAGTTAGTAAATATATTTAACTAAAATTTTAACTATACCCTTTTAGGCCTAGTAGAAGTCACGTAATCTAAATTTAAATAAGGATTTATTATATAATAATAGAGTTATATAATTAATAAAAATTTAGCTATTACTTATATCAATACTATTTACGTAATATATTATTAATATTATAGTATATTATAATATTATTAACTTTTATAAACCTATACTCCTATTTTTTTAAAATAGTGCTAAGTTTGTTAAAACTTAAATCTAGAGTTAATCTTCTTTAAAAGTAAATAATTTACCTACTTTAATTACTACTACTATAAAAAAGTCTTTTACTACTATTTATTACGCTATACAACGAATTTAAAATAAAAAAAATTATTATAATATAAAAAAGTTAATAAGAGTAGAATAATAAAATTATCTAAAAAAGAAAAAAGAGTTATTAATAAAGACTTACCTAAAAGTTAAAAATATAAAGTCTATTAATAGAAAATAATTTAAATATTATAAAAAGATCTTTATAAAACTTTTTAAAAGAAAAAATATACTCTATTAATATAAGTACTAAAAAACCTCTTATAAATAAAGAAAATAAAAAAAAATTAATATATACTAAAGAAATTATAAAAATTATAAAAAATATAAAAAATATAAATTTAAGAAAAATTATATTTTCTAATTAGTTAGTAATATAAAGGGGTAAAGTTAAAAAAGAATATTATAAAAAAGAGAGTAAAAATAGAGGTAAAAAGAAGTAGGTTCTAGTTAATTATATAGTAAGTTTTTAATTTTTTTTAATATATTATATTATTTATTACTTTAACTATTATTATTATATTATTTATATTATTACTACTAATTAAATTATAGACTGAAACGTTACTATTTAAGGTTAGAAATCTATTTAAATAAATAAAAGAAGTAATTTAGTATTTATTAAAATACCTAATAATAATAATTTTATTTACTAGTAAAGACTATATAAATAAAGTCCTTTATTCTATAGTTAAACTAAGTATAAAACGTAGTAAGTAATATATTTTTTTAACTATTTTTTATTAATATAATAATATATATATATTATAAGCAATTTTTCAACACATTAAGTATAAAGGTATGCACATACTCCTCCTTTTTTGGAACCCCTTTTAGTCGTCCTGAGCCACCACAGCCACACTATTTGTTCGATTAATATATAAATATATAATATATATATATTATAATATAATTATAGTCCTTATATTAATAATATTTTAGAATAGTATTTTTAATAAAATAACGCTACAGGCTTAATCGTAACGACTAGGTCTAATAAGTTATAATAGTATTTATTAATAGGTTTATAATAAGAAAAAAACTTTTTTATTTTTTTTAGTACTATCTACTTATTTTCTTTTTATTTAAACTATTATATATTGTTTTATTTATACTTATAGGTATTTTATAATACTTCTTCTCCCTGCTATATATTATCGCTATATTTATTATATTTACTATTTTATATATAACTCTTTTTATATTATTACTAATACTTTTTTTACTAGCTTATTTACGTTCTGTAGCTATTGTGCCGGAGTTATTATTATTATTATTATAATATTTTATTCTTTAACTCTATATAGTTAAAGTTGCTTTAGTTATCTAGTATAGCTAAAAACTATTACTTTTATCTAAAAATATATTTTAGGTTAGTATTAGTAATATAGCCTTCGTCTACTATATAGTAGATAGTTAGTAATAATTACTATTATTATACTTATATAGGGGTAACGTACGCTTACCTATTTTAATTATAAAATTATAGTCTAGGAGTATTACTTTTACTATTTATTTTATACTATTTGATTACTTAAATAGTTTAAGACTTACCGTAGTATTCTAATGCTTTTTAAAAATTACTAGTAAGAGGGTCTTTTTTAGTATATAGATATATTTAGTAGAGTACTAAGTATTACGCTTATTATTTTTATAAAGTCGTTTAGCTATTATAATATAATATATAGTATATAGTTATAGATATCTAGTAAAAAATATAATATAACTATCTAGTATAGTAGGCTACTAGTTATACTTTTTTTATTATTTTATATATATATATATATATATATATTATATTTATATACTAATTAAACAAATAGTGTGGCTGTGGTGGCTCGGGGCGACTAAAAGGGGTTTTAAAAAGGAGGAGTATATGTATGCCATTGTATTATATATATATATATATATAGTACCGGGGATACTAGATACTAGTATATATTAATACCCTATAGTATACTAGTAATAGCGTAAGCTATTACTACTTTTTTTTTTTATAAATAGACGCCGCGTATTAGGTTAAAAGGTAACGCTTACTTATATATTACTATTTTAACTTATTATAACCGGTAAACACGTTCTTAGTATATATATTAATCTATAATTATATACTATTTTTATCTCCTATTATTATACCTAGAATATTATAGAGTCGTTTTATAAAAACCCCTATAGTAACTAGTAGTTATTTCTTTTAAAAATATAGGTATTACGCTAAAAGCGTAGCTTTAATTTTTTTTTTTAAAAAAAAAGAAAACGCTAAAATCTATATAATAAATATTATATTTATATATTAATTAAACAATAGTGTGGCTGTAGTGGCTTAGAGTAACTAAAAGGGGTTTTAAAAAAGGAGGAGTATATATATACCTTTATACTTAATGTGTCGAAAAAGTCTATATAATAAATAATATTTTAACTTAGTTTAAAAATAATAAAATTAAACTTTTTTCTTACCTAGCCTATAGTCCTGATTTAGTCCCTATAGAAAATATATAAAATTATTTAAAATCTAGGCTAAATAATAATAAAAAGGCTAATTTAGGTATAGAATTAAGTTTAGAAAGTATAGAGTCTTTTAAAAGAGCTATTATAAAGAAGTAAAATAATATACTATAAAAAGTTATAAATAATTATATTTTATTTCTCCCTAACTATTATAAAGTAATTATAGAAGCAAAAGGCCACTATACTAAGTACTAGTAAAATATTATTTACTAGTTTATTATTACAATTTTAAAAATTTAACTTTTAGTAATACTTATATAATTAATATATAAATAAATAAAAATAATCTATCTATTAATAAAATATAGTATCTATTATTATATATATAGAAATTAGCCATTTTTATATATTAAATAAAAAGTTATAATAGTCTAAAGTAAGATCCTAAAAATCTTTTATATTTATTAATTTTTTACTACCCCTAGGCCCCTTAGTAAGCAGCTCCTAATTAAGTAAAAAGAATCTGCTAATTTTTCTATTTAAAACCTAATTTTTTTTTATATTTTTAGGCTTAGTAACCCTTCTAAGTAAAAGACAAAAAACTATTTTACTTAAGTAACCTAAGTATAAAACTACGTTATATTTATTAAAATTAATATATAAAGTTTACTATTACTTTAATAATTTTTATTTAATATAATTTAAATTAATTTTATAATATTATACCTTTTAGAGCGCTAAGACGTTTAATATAAAATTTTTTTACCGCTATTACTAGCAGCTTTCTCTAATACTTAATAATTTAATAATTATAACCTTTTCGCTAACTCTTTTTCTATAAAAATAATTATAATTTCTAATAAAATACTAATTAATTTAAATCTTTTTAGGCGCTTTTACTAGTTATAATTTAAAAAATTATATATTTTAAAATACTACTACTACTACTACTACTTACTATAAGTATTTATACTATTAGGATAACTATACTCCGCTTATATAGAGTAGTAGTTGTCCATAATATTATAATAAATAAGAAATAGGAAATAGTATAAAATAATAAATAATAATAGTTATATTTTAATTTTTAATTCTTCTTCTCTACTATTTATATAATAGCTAGATAGGGGTTTTACGCGCTAGTATAAATTATATAATTATATAACTATAGCTATATAATTTATACGCTCTATATTACTAGTAAATCTATTTAAGTTAACTACTCTATATATACTAGTAATTTTTCTTTTTATAGTAATATTATATAAATACTTTATTTTTTTATATTTTTATTTTTTTTTTCGTACGAGTATCCTTTTATTTTAATATATTTTTATATAACTAAATTATAGTCTATTATTCGCGCGTTATATAATAATAAAAAATAAAATAATATAGTATACTACTATTTATTAATTAAAATTATAGTAAACTAAAGTAAAGAATTAATAACTTTATATATTACATAAAAGTAAAAAATAAAATTATAATAAATAAAAATAAAAAGTTATTATATAATAGTTAAGGAGGGTTAGTCTAAAAATATATAAAATAGTAATATATAAAAAAAATTTTTTTTCTTTTTATAATATTTTATTTTTTTATTTTATCTATTATTATCTCCGTACGTAGTTTTAGATATTATTTTTTTTTTAACTTTCTAGTTATCCTTTTTTATATAAAGTTAACCTCTAATAAAACTTCTAAAATAGTTTTTATTTTATATAAATAGTAGTAGCAGTTATAGTAACTATAATAAATTATAGTTATATTTAGTTTTACTTTTATATAGGTTTCTACTTTTAGTAAATAGATTTAGATTACTATTTTTACTAAAATAACTACTAATAAGGTATTTTTATTAGTTTTATATATTAATATATATATATATATTTATATAATTCTTTCCGTATAATAATATTTTATAGAATAATAAGTATATAGTATACTAATTACTTTTATATAATATAAATATTATTCTATCTAATAATACTAACTTAATTTTTTTTACTGTAAAAATTATTTACTATAAAAGTTACTTTTATATACTTTTAGTATAATTATATAAAATTCTAAAACTATAGTTATACGCGTAGAGATATAATAGTAATATTAAACTTTTACCTTTTATAAAGTATTATACGTTAGCAGAATACTAAAGTAATATATATAATTTTTATATATAATAATTATATAGAGTCTAGTATAAATATTATACTTAAGTTTTTTTTATTTTTTTTTTACTTTTTCTTTATTAATATAAAGGAGGATTAGAGATATTTAAAAAAAAAGAAGATTTTCCTTTATTTTTTTTTATTTTTTTTAGATATAATATTTTAAAAAATTTTCTTTTAATATTTGTACGGTAAAATAAAAGAATATAATATATAAAAAAAAAATATACTAAAAAGTAATTTATATAATTATTTTTTTTTATTATCTATTACCGTATATATTAAATTATTTAGTAAATAAATTATTTTAAATATTTAAATTTTCTATTTAGTATTATAACTTAGTTTAGTCTTTAAGTACTTATATAAAGATATTATATTCTTAAATATATTTTTTTTATAATAAATCTAGATCTATTTTTATTATATACTCTTTACCTTTCCTTATAAAAAAAGCTTTTTTTAATACTATTATATTATCTAGTTCGTGCGATATATAATTAATTATATAATTTTAACTTATAATACTAGCGCGTTTATATAAAATAGTTTAATTTTAAAAAAGATTATTTTTATCTTTTATGCGGATAAGAGTTTAATAAAATATATAATTTAATATATTTTTTTCTATCTATAGATACGGGGAAGAGTTATATAATATATAAAAGTATTCTTACGTAGTATAGGTTTAATAATATTTTAACCTTTTTATACGCTCTTACTAATTTATAATAGATAAATAAATCTAATTAACTACTAGTAATAAGTAGTTAAATAAATTAATTAATCTGCTTATATAGTAGATAAAGAAATCTAATTAACTACTAGTAATAAAGTAGTTAAATAAATTAATTAATTAATTATTAATTAGTATTAGGATAACTATATTTTATTTATACAGAGTAGTAGTCGTCTATAATATTATAGTAAATAAAAAATAGAAAATAGTACAAAATAATAAATAATAATAACTATATTTTAATTTTTAATTCTTCTTCTCTACTATTTATATAATAGCTAGATAGGGGTTCTACGCGCTAGTACAAATTATATAATTATATAATTATAATTATATAATCTATACGCTGCGTATTACTAGTAAATCTATTTAGATTAACTACTCTATATATATATACTTAGTAATTCTTTTATACTTTTATTTTTACCTAATTTTTTTTTTCGCGTATATAAATATATACTTTATACTTACTCTAACTATAACTTAAAATTATAAATTTTATTTTTATTATACGCTATTAGCTTTTTTATACTTTTAGTAATAATTACTATACGCTTCTAAAGTAACCTATTAATAGTATTATATAAAGTAGTAAAAGCATTTACTTATTATATATATTACTACTAGATAGTTAAATTACTATATACTAAGATAATAATACTAAACTTAAATATAATAAAAGCTACTATACCTAGCTAAAGGAAGTATAAACGCTATCTAAGCTAAATAAAGTTATTTTTATATAATTTTTTAACGTCCTTAATCTTTAATTTAGTAATCTATAAAGTATAAAAGTATAAGTATTTATTTATAATTATATACAGGTTATATAATAAATTTATTTATATTTTATCTTTTAATACCTTATTAGTCTTAATAGTAAAGCGTAGGTACTACTTAAATTTATTAAATATAGTAATTAGATAATTTTAATAATAAAAAAAATTTATATAATAATTATATAGGTTTTATAGTTTACTATTTATACTATATATATAGTCCTTAAAATAACTATATTATATTACGCTAAGTATCTTAGTACCCGCTAATATAGGCTACTAGTTTAATACTAACCGCTAGCCTACTAGTATATTTATTATTTAATTAAGCAGCTATTTAAATAAATATTATTCTTTAAAATTAGCTTTTACTAGAATTTAGTTTTTAATTATTACGTATATAGTTTAGTACTTAACAGAGTTTCTTTACTATATTTATACTTCTAAATCGAGGTCTAGTCGTACTTTTACTTTTTAATTAATTAAGTAATTTTTTTTTAAAAAAAATTTAATAATTCTATTTATTTATATATTAATTAAATAAAAAAGTGTGGCTATAGTAGCTGTATAAACGATTAAAAGAAATTTAAAAAAATAGAAAAGTATATATATATCTATATTATAATAATTCTAATCTAATTTTAATTTAGTATTTTAATAACTCTATTCTAATCCTAACCTAGCGCTTTAATAATTTTAACTTAACTCTAACTCCTAGTCTATATAATTTTAATTTAATTCTAACTTATAATTTGTACAACCCTAATCTAAACCCTACCTAATACTAAATAACCCTAACCTATTTACTAGCGTACTATAGATATAGCTATAAAGACGCCACCTTTAGCAACTATAAAGTATTTTATAAAAACTAATACTATACTATTATACTTCCGTTAAGCTAAGGAGTTAATTCTTACTTATCTTAGTAGCGGCAGCAACTACGCTACTACTAAAGAATAAACTAGCATAGCTAGCGTAAGGGACTTTAGTTAATTACTATAAGAGTAGATTCTCCTTTATTGTCGTTACCACCCTAAATAGATTATATAATAATTAGTATAAATAATAATACGTTAATTATAGTAAAAATATATATTAAATAAAAATATAAAGAGCAGCCTACTACTAGAACAGAGATAAATATTTAATAAAAATAAAGAATAACGATATTAGGTAGTAATAAAAGTAAATACTAACTATAATACTATAGCTAAAAATAGTAATCTATAAAAATATTTTATTTAATATTTTTTTTATTTTTTTTACTAATATCTCAATTATAACTCTATAAAAGCTAATAGCTATATCTAATACTAAACCTAAAATAGAAATTATAATAATTTTTATTATTAATAATATTATAAATACTTTACTTAACTACTATAAGTATACGCGGATTACTAATATTATTAATAATAATAAATATATAAATAAAAGAAATAAGATTATTAGTAAAAATATAAAAGCTAAACTAAAAACTATTAAAGAGTAATAAAAGTTTAAGCTTTTAAAACTATATTTTAAAATTTTAGAAGAATAGACCTATAAGTTTACTTATTCTTATTAAGGTTATTTATTTATATTAATAAAAGGAGATTTCTTTTATAAAAATAATTATTAATCTATTTAAAATTAACTTCTTCCTTTTTAAATAATTATTAAAAAGTATAGCTATTAGAGCTAAAAAAAAAGTAAACTATCTCTAATAGAATAAGCTATAGAGGAAAAGATTAATAAGTATATTAATACTATATAGATTTAAAATTTTTTAAATATAAATAAGTAACGTAAAAATAACAGCGATAGTAAAAAAATAAATTAATAATAAATTAATTAAATAAATATTAACTTTATATATAATTATACGTAATATTAATAAAGTAATATAACGGCTCCGCATCGAAGAGCGTACCATAAGAGCATCCCTCACCGAGGGCAGCTATCCGCCACGCTCCCTGTAGGCTTCAATACGCGCGCGCACAAGGCAGCAGCGCCGTGGAGGTGATCTGATTTGACGAAGTTGGTGTTGAGGCTGTCGCCCCGGGGAGGAACCATGGTACGCGCGGGAGATGATCCGCCACGCTTTCTATATTCTACTGACATGTTTTATCTGCTCCTAACAGTTCAGCTGACGACTTCCACCGTACGCATCTCACAATCCTGTTCCAGGAAAAATGGAAACCAGCTACCTCTTGTACCAGTACCAGCCACTGGAAAATGTGAACACAATTCGCGTTCTCATACTGGAGCCAGCAGAGGACCACGATGACCCCTTGAAGGCGCAACTGTTACCCGTAAACCGAGAACATCTTTTGCTCGGCGCGGAAAAAATCACCATCTATGAGGCTGTCTCTTACTACTGGGGTGATCCAACTCTATCGCACTACTTGATTGCCGATGAGCACTATGCATTATCAATCACTCAAAACGTGGATGTTCTCCTTCGTCATCTGCGAAGCTCTACAAAGCATCGGTACTTGTGGCTTGATGCCGTTTGCATAGATCAACAAAACAACAGAGAGAAAGAGGTACAGGTGCGACTGATGGGCCGAGTCTATGCACAAGCGGCGAAAGTTCATGTTTGGCTCGGCCCTGGAACACAAGACCAGAATGTGCAAGGCATATTCACTGCGCTAAAGTGGGTGGCGACGTGCTTCAAGAACAAAGCACCACCGACAGTTGGGGATGTCGAGTATGCCCTCGGATTCCAATGCGGCCCAGACTGGTTGACCCAGCTCTACCTGTTCTTCTCACGCCCGTACTTTTCAAGGCGGTGGATCTTGCAGGAAATTGCCTTAGGACACCATACAACTGTCCGCTGTGGATCGTGGAAGTTATCGTGGCAGTGGTTCATCGGAGGCATCAAAGGATTCCAGAAAATGGTTGGTCAAGGATCACTTCCACTTGCTCCGGCAGCGAGCACCGTCTTGAACACATTTGCCGCGATCGAGGATTCCGTCAACTATAAATTGTTGGCCTTGCTCTGGAGATTTCACGAGTCTAGTTGCTCAGTCCCGCATGATAGAATCTTTGCTCTATACGGCATGGCACAAGATACGTTAGCCAACATATCGGTCGATTACTTGAGGCATTGGAACGAAACGTTCACACACGTGGCTGGCTTTTATTTCCGGGAAGACGGGAAGTCGATATGGCTTCACCTAGCACATTTTGGGTCTCTATCCAAGAGGGGTATTAACGACCTTCCCTACCGTTGTCCTTCATGGGTGCCTGATTGGAACAACACACGCAGATTGGCTGGCATCATGCCTGACAACAACACTGCGCTCCTAAGTTTCAACGGCTTCCGGCATAGCAATTTCATATACAATGCGGACCTGCGAACTGTAGAGTTCGGCTGCTATTACGCCGGTCGCGTCGAAATTGCGTCTGCAGAGGTTATAACATGGGACGATGGCAAGACAGCAGCCTTTTCAGAAGTGCTTCTGTCGTTCTTCCAACGGCCGAACGGATCACCTACCGACCGGTTCATGGAATCGATGCGTGGTAGGGACAGCTCCTTCGACCAAAGTTCACGTTATCTCAGGGTGACTCTACTGAATATGTTTTTGGATATAGGTCCGTGGGCTCGTCTTCCGCCCTACCCGTACAGGCACTCTGGCCTGACGGCCGCAACGGCATCCGTCCTCGATGACATACTGGCTTCATTCCATATCGTGAACGTCAAAGGAAAACGAGATGCTATCGGCGTGGGTCCCCGCGATGCGCAGTCTGGAGATGTCTTGATCGTTCCGCCTCAAGGCCAAATGAATTCCTTCTACTGGCCTTACAAAGGGCATCCGCTGTTTGGTATAGTGGTGAGGCCTGACTCCGTACCTCCAAATCAGACCTTGCACATGCCGGAGCATGCACAGCCAAGCCGGATGCTGAGCGGCTGTCGTTATGTTGGCTTTTGCTGCTATGCGCTCTGGGAGCAGGAATGCAGGGAGGAGCTGGACCGCGTCAGGGTACAACTGGTTTGATTCGCCGTATTCACGATCTTGCTCCGTTCCTATATACCAAGGACTAGCTTGCCAAACTGACCACTGCCGTTGGCAGTAAAGCTAAAACAAGACGCCGCCGGTACAATGTCTGGTTCCGATAGTATGGAAAGGGCAGCTACCCGGAGAGACGCTCACGATTGAGAGGAGGGTGAAAACGACGCTGGTGCATGCCATGAACATTTGCCCTCGGTGGGAGACCTTAGGACCGGAAAACGCGAGGCAAGTACGACCGCTGAGATCGTCACCTCGGCGCTGTACAAGAACAGCCGGCCCCGTGGGCAAACGTAGATCAAGATTGAACCCAGATAGCAACGTAAACCTCGTCCCCGACCCTATTGACAAAATATTCCCCGTTGTCTCAAGCAGGCGACGCCGATGTCATAGCCACGGATGCCACCCACTCCACCCACATTCCCTGGCAACAATCAGTGCCTCGCCATAGCAAGTAGCCGCGCAATACTAGAATAACGTATGATTCTGGGGTACATATATTTTAGTATTCGAGAGTATCAACGATTCGAACTTGGCAATTCGCTGTCTAGCACAGTGATTTGGGGCCGAGGTTCTGGGTGCGCCTACGTCTATTTGCATCGTCTAGTCCGATCAGCTGTCTCTAGGAGAAATGATCCTTTTGTCTTTCTAGCTAGTTTCTTTTTAGTAATATACTTTGTTTGCAAAAGTTATATTATATACATTGGTGTCTTTTGCTTTTTATTCGCGCCAGGAAAGATTTTGAATCTATTAGTATTATAGAAGCAATATAGACAGGAATAGAAAGCGATCATCTCGTCGTTATGCCGTTGCCTCATGAGCTGTTCCTGATGCCTTGCAAATTAGAGCAGCCTTGCTGCTGTACGCCAGATAGAAGAGTTTTCAAATCCAAGATAAGGAAACCGCTATGCAGAAGACAACCAAAACGCACATGCTATGCAAAGAACACGCCCGAACATCATTTAGCGCCCGAACAACAGGCTGCTTGGCGACAGCGCCGAGCCAAACGGTTGCAATACTTTCGCCCTGCGTATTGCGGACTCGGCGTGCCACACGATACCCAGGCTCGTGAGTTAGTACTGCAGATGTCCAGTCGTCAATATCAGAACATCTCATGCTCGAAGCCCCCGTAGCCGTCGTCGCTACTCACAGGCACTCTCCTCCCGCTCACGCCCTGTGGTATATGCGGCACCTCGGGCACCGCTACCCCGTCCGGCACCACGGTGACGACCTGCTCCTTCTCCACCCCCACAACGGACCGCTTCTTCGTCAAGCGCGCAGACTTTTTCCTCACGAGCTTCTTGGGCGGTGTGGTCTTTGTCCGCTTTGTAGAAGGCGCTTCTGAGTCGGACATCCGAGCGTGGGAATAGTCGGTGTCGGTTTCGGTGTCGGTCGCGACGGGCCTGTACTCGCCGTCGTCGGTACCTTCGCGGACGGCTTTTCGCTTCTTGACGATTTTACCGAGACCAGGCGTCTCGCCCTTGGACGTTGTGTTCGGTGCCTCGGTCTCCAAGGGCGGGGATGCCTCGGAGGCGCTGAAGGAGGGATCGGTCTTGGGCGTCGGCGGTAGATCTGCGGGTGGGAAAGCGGGAAGCGGCGGGACAGGATTCGGATTGTTTGAACCGAGCGCAAGAGAAAGCTCTCTCCTGGCTTCTTGTAGCTTGTGTTCCAGGTCGGAGACGCGCTTGCTGAGCTTCTTTTGCTTGTGGAGGTCCCGCTTCGAGGGCGTCTTGTAGAGCGCGGGCGTACTTCGCACGGGCGTAAGGGTAAGACTGGCGGGGGTGGGCGTCGCGGGGATAAAGGTAGCGGGATCTGCTGGAGAGTCAGACGCCGGAATGTATATCCTGGGGGTAACACAGAGTACTGGATGGTAGGGGGGGCTAGGTACATACCACTGGTCTGCCTTGCCCGTAGCGCAGAACGCGCGCCGAAGACGGTAGGCTTCGGCAGCGTGCCCTGCTCCTTCATTTGCCTGTACGCCTCGTGGTAATCCTGGACGTCCTGGCGTCCATGCGCCCCGTTCCTTGCCTCAACACGCCTCTCCGCCGTCTCGCTGCCCGCTTTGCGCTTGCCCAAGGCACTGAAGCCCGCACCCGCGCCACTAAACCAGGAGCTCACGGCGCGAGAGAGGCGAGAGAGAGTACCCTCGGTCGCGGGTGGTTGTGCATTTCTTGGCTCAGGTGTCGTCTTGCCTCCGGGTGTGCGCATAGTACTAGTGCCGGAAGCGACCCGTGATACAGCAGGCCTGTCATGTGTGACAATCGAGGTTGGCGGTGCGGTCGCAGTCTCGGCACCTCCAGGCGTAGCAGCAGAGAACGCCGGCGCACGCGCGCTCTCTTCATTGAAGCGCTCAATCATATCCTCGATCTCCAGCCCCTTCCATAGTTCATCAGGCGGCGCGGCAATCGAGCTCGTGCTGTTCATCGTGCCTTCCTTGAACTTGGACGGGCGCGATGTGGACGGGCGCTCGTTCTCTTTTTCCTCCGCCTCCGCACGCTCCTTGCTTTTCTTCGGCATCGTGGATGAGCACACTCGATGCGGTTTAGTGTGCAGATCGAAAATGCGGGGCTCCCAGAAGGTGTGGATGCAATTCCTGCAAGGGTGGTGGGATGTGAATGTTTATGGGGAGGGAGAGTGGTTGACGCGACTTCGGCGGCAAGTTGACGCGCCTTGGCGGTCCCGATCCGTGCAGGTATACGCGAGCATGTGCAAGACTGTAGTTGATAATCTTGACCAACCTGACATCAATGGAGACCGAAGTCAGTTCTACCTGTATGTACATCTACCTACGCTCCGCCTCCAGCCAAACTACATTTCCGGGCGAAGTCATATCCCCAACCCCCACCGTACCGCTCCTCACATCCGGCACCACGACAACACACTCCCCATACGTCAAGTAATCCGTCTCGCAGTTCAATTGCTCCTCCTCTCCGGCCACATCTTTCTTCTTGCCATCTTCTTCTTTCGGCTTTATCCTCGCACGGATCTCCACGTTCGGGAGCAGCGCTGTGCCAGGCCTCAAAGGTATTAGCATGACGCCGAACTTCTGCTCTTCGTCTTCCTGGGCTGTGAAATGAGCCCGTCGCTGGCCAGCAACCAACCATGTATCGGGATTTGCTTCCAGCGTGTAAACAAAATCGATCGGATCCGTCGGGGATGAGAGATTAGCGGCAGATAGGAGGCTACTTTGCGTGCACCAGCGACGGGTGTGTTTGATGCGGAGCTCCGTCATGAGGGGTCGACCGGCAACTGCGATCATCGACCCGTGCGAGGACGAAGCTTCTGACGGTATAAGTGACAAGGATGCCGTGTGCAGGATGTGCGTCTGTGGGATAGACACGGTTATTATCATGCGGCGAGGTGGGTGCGGCGAAGGCGGCGCAGTGCTTGGGACCGGTGAGGCAGGATCCGACATGAGCGGCACAAGAATCGATCTGTGGCTCTGTAAAGTTTCAGCTCCGTAGCTGGGGTATTGTGTACCCAACGCTCTTACCTTGTGCCACTTCTCCAGCCATTTGCGAGTGTCTTCTCGGACGATCTCCGGCAGGCTATCGATGCACTCCGCCCATCCCATTTCGTCAAAGGGCCCGAGATCAACCTTCTCCAGCAATGCAATTCTCTCGAATTGAAGCGGTAGGATTCTGTGCTTAAGTCGATCAGCAAAGGTGTGGACTAACAGGCGCCTCAGCCGATGGACGGGACTGTTTTCTACCGCATTCTCAAACAGTAATCTCACTCGATCAGAGACATCCTCGTCCAAACAACGGTATTCAACAGAGAGTGCAAGACTCCCGTTATCCGAAGATTGGCTTTCGCGATGTCCTCTAGCCTCAACGTCCTTCTTTGTGACTCTGTACGTGACCGCCACAGGCTGCTTGGGAAAGACAGTAAAGCCGCCTTTCGGCTTTCTCGGGGCCCCGACATCGTACTCCCCTGAACCTTCTAGAGATACATCTAAGATCTCCAGAGGTACTTGACTTGCAGTCTTGATGTTGAACTTGGAGAACAGCGAAGCGTGCTTGAAGTGATCGTGAACATTAACATCGAGCGGTAACTCGACAGGTATAGTGAAAGATGAATAGTATTGGAACTGCCCATTCTCGGTAAAGTAGTCGATTTCCATTCTGACTGTCAGATCCGGAAGCATCGTCTCTGTTTCATAAGGGATCTGGAAGGTTGCAGTACCATTCGCGGGTACCTCCCCTATGCGTATAACTCCTGGATTAGGCTTTTCTATAATTCGGGCGTCTCCGGAAGTTGTGACCGCGTTAGCTGTACGTAGACGTAGACCTGCTGATGCCGACTTCAAACGTATCTCGGCGCGCTGGATCTCGTTCCATCCGCTCAAGCACTCTATCTCAATATGCCTGGGCTTGTCGATGTGTATAAAGTGCGAGAGGTAGAGCCTTGCCAGGAAAGCTTCGGCACGTGGAAAGCACAGGACGCGATTCTTCTTTGCAGACTTAAGAGAAGTGGCGGAGACCGAGGTGATGATACCCAGGGGAGTGGTCGCTTCTGCTTTGATAAAGGGTTCGTGCACGAACACGATTCTTTTCGTTTGAAGGATGATCTTGTCGACAACATATGCTCCTATAGTGTTGATCTGGAGCAAAGTCAGAAGGAGAAGTGGCAGGGGTTACTTTACATACATTCGAGCTCAGCCATATGCGGCAAAAACCTTTATTGACCTGTGCAGCTTCCGTACTCTCCAGCCAGATATCTTTGCCTTGTGCCGAGTTTACGTCTATGAGGCGCACCTTCGCCTGATCGAAGCCAACTTCGTCTTCCAAAAGGTGTCTGAATTGTAATCGCAGCTGGAAACCATCCTTTTCATCGAAATGGCGCACGTATGGCTCTACGACAATGTCGTTGAAGTATTTTGCCATCTGTACATTTACGTCGTATGGCAATTGCTGCGAGTAATCGACTAGTTCTGAGAAGATTCCCGCAGTGTTGACTTGGTCGTCATTGAGCCAGTCTATTGGTATGTGCGAAAATTCTCTCGAGCTCCCGCCCTTCTTGTGAGTCCTGAGCGATCTTTTGCTCGCAGCAGACTTGGCCAGCACTTCTAAGAGCGTTCGTACGAACTCATCTTTGCGGTTCAGCTTCTTCAAGCACTGGGCATACATTTTGAGCATCGTCGTCTCGACGAAGTTCCATCCGGACTCTCCGAACGTCGAAGCCATGCGTCCAAAGTACATAGCTGCGGCTCCAAAATCTCCGAGTTCACTGGGAATTTTAGCCGAGATTTGTAAGAATAGGCGGAGGGGCGTACAAACGCAGAGCAGCTAGATCGCCTAGCACACTTTCACCAGCTTTTGTCTGGCCTGCTGCCATGTAGTGCTTCACGATCAGATCGCTGAGATTCTAATGATCGTGAGCTCATACTGATCAAGCGGAGGAAAATTAAGAGCGTACCTCATAGAACTGCCGAAACCGATCAACATTTACTAAAGCATCTTTGAGTGCAGGTGCAGATACGCCAGTAATAGGTGTCCCTGGGATGGGCTTCCCGGATTGAGAACCTTCCTCGTCTGAGCTGTCCTTCTGATCTTCCTCGTCTTTGTCATTCAAGTCGACATCGTTGAATTCTTCTTTGGGATCCAAAGTCGAGAGCACGGCGGCCCATCCGACTTTCCAGCCCAAAGTTTCTCCTACGTGTTCCAAAATGCGTCTCTGGACAGCTAACAATTGCGCCCGAGTACCAGCGAGTTCTTGCTGCCCGTTCTTAGTCTGCGGCAAGCTACTTTCATGTTTGGGCACAGGTCGTTCCTGATATTGCCCATTCTCAAAAATGGTCTGCGCGCTCGCAGCAGGTTGCGCGTAGGGGGCCTCTGAAGACTGCGATCTGCCGTAATTGAGTGATGATGACCGCGATGGGTGTATCATAGATTTCCGCTCTGATACAGCAATCTTCTGTTCCTTTGCGTTTTTGCCGAATGGCAGAGTCTTGCTCGAAGACCCGTTCCCAGCATCGCCGAGGTATCTGGTGAAGGGAAGCGAAGATGTAGAAGTTTCCCGTAGGATCTGATCAAGCGCAGAGAATGTCCAGGACATGATGATGCTGTCTACGAAGCTCTCTGGATAAACTGTCTTGTGAGCTTTGGCACTAGCTCGTTGTCAGCACAACCCATGGACACTCGACACTGACCTACTTACCCGTTCACAAGATCGCTCCGCAAGAGTCGCCCAGCAAATGTGATAAAATCCAAAGCTCGTGAACAAAGTTCGGCCAAAGAGAAGAGGTCTTCAGAGTCGGCAAAGGAATTATCGGATTTGATGCCAACATTGCTATCATCCACAGATCGTTGGAGCACGCCTGCGTCAGGGCGCGGTTGTAGCTTGGATGCTAGATCAGATCGAGCTGAGTATGAATTACCTAACCGTAACAGTAATGACATTTGACGTGCGAAGATGTACGTGCGGAAGTCGAATACCGAGATATTGTTTGACAAAATCTGACCTCGGTAGTCTTTCTTGTTTGCATTGATCGGCGTATCATCGTGGAATCGAGGCGCTTGTTCGTCTCCATCCTGATCCTTCTTTTGGTAAAAGTCGAGTATTTTCGAAGCTTGCTCATATAGGTCTACCGAGTAGTCGCGAATGACTCCACTTTGAGCAGTGCTACCCTCGCTAGCCTGCTCGCGTATCACAGTGTCAAGTCCAATAGAGAGCTCATCATACGCAAGAAGTGCGTCTTCAACTAGACCAACACTCTCGAAACCTCTGGCGAGACCCTCTTTCAATATGAAGAATGTGCAAAAGTTCCAGCCCGGGAGCGAACGCTGGGAATCCTTCTCTCGGATATCTTCTTCATACTGACCCACACGCAGATCAAAGGATCGGAGTATCAATTGTTTGAACTTGACAATAACATCGTTCCACGCTCTATCCTGCTCTTGCGGGCTCTCGGTGACGGGTGGGCTTGTAACAGTCGTCTGAGGAAGTATGTGGGGTGGGACCGAATCTTTCTGCAGTCGTACTTGGGCCACTCGCTCCGGGGTGGATCGGGAAGCAGTATCAAAGTCCGCTCGTAACTTCTCCAGGAGAGTGGTTGTTCCTTTCGTAAAGCGAGAAGCAAGGTTGCTCTTTTCCTTCTCTCCACTGGCAGTACTCACCGAACCACGAGGCTGACTTGCTGCCGGAGTGTCTGGTAATACGACATGGAGGATCATCCACTCGAATGCGTCATGATTCTCTTGCTTATTGGCGGAAGAACTACTTTGAGATGGTGGTGTGTGCGCCTTTACCCACTCTCTCACCTGCTTCCGTGCAGTCGACTTGTAGTTGTCTGAGTCGTCACATCTCAGTATATATAGTTTCAAGTAAGGGGTCTGGCGGAGGCCTGGAATTTGATGCCGACGCTCTTTGGAAGCTCCTTTGCCATGATCCGGGGTAGTCGAAGTTGGTGTGGATGCAACTATATCTGCCTGTGATGCTGTATCTGCACTTGGTACCAAGTCTACATGCAATGAATCAATGGAACGCAGGGGCCGCGTTGGTGCTTTCCAGTGGAGGTTCTTCAAGGGAAGCCGAGGGATAAGCTGCTCCTGGATCAACGGGAAGAGGCCAGACGGATCGTGATACTCCACTGCAAGGGTTTCAGCATCTCCTGCGCCTCATAATAAACGTCCCTGCCGTACCCGTGACCTTGGAGCTGGACAGCCCATCCATCATCGTAGTTTCGGATTGCTTTTGCTTGGAAGCAATCTCTGCGTCACCCACAGCTGGCGCACCATTTCCAAGGTTACTCATCAACCGCGCTCGCCAAAGAGATCCGGCGCGGTTTCTGTTTCCGATAGTCCGAGGAAGCCTCCCTAACCTCGCGTGGAGTTGCTTGAAGCTTGCATGAGAGTGCGTATTGGGCGTGGTGCGCTAAAATTGCAACTTATCCTAGAAAGGAGCTAGCGTTTCACGTGATCCACGTCGCCGCAGCGGGCCCCGGCCCCGCACTGGCCATGCTCACTCCACGTCTGGTTTCCGGTGAATGATCTGCACAGGGCTGTCTCCGTCGAAAACAGGCCGCTTCTTGCGAGTATTTGCCCCTTCGTAATCGCATCCAATGAGCTGCGCAGGCTCATCTGGCGTGTCGAAAATGCCTTGCGGGTTACCTCCGTGTCCAGTGTGGTTTCCGGCACCAAGCATTTTGTCGCGAGCAGCGCCTCGTGGAATCCTTTAGCTCGCATTGTTCGTATTCTTGTTTACGCGTTTAAAGTACAGGAGTCGCACACTCGCCTGATATCCTTTTGCCTGCGCGATTATTTCTTCAATGGCTGATAGTGTGCGCCTTGCGTCGTACTTGACTGCTATATAGCTTGTTGCTGCCTCAAATACTTCGGCGCTAGAGCAAAGCTGTATGGACCCAAGAATTTGTTTCAATCCGTTGAAGTGACAGTATTTTAGGAACGCCCACACGCACCGTGTCGTTAAAGATGGGAATGGGAGATTATTGTAAGTTAGTTCTCCACCATCTGAAACCGCTGTGCTAAACGGTATAGCACCGGGGAGCATTTGGTACTATGCGCCGAACAAAGCTGCCCCCATTGTCTTCATCGTGCTTTTCTTCATTTCGGGCCTCATCCATGCGTGGCAAACCATGAAACACGGATCCTGGCGGACAACTATTCTGCTCCCATGGGCAGCTGCGTTGATGATCGCCGGCTTTGCGATTCGTGAAGTTGGAGCTTACCGTACGGACAACCTCAGCTATCTCATCGCTTCCACTGTGCTCATCATGTCTGGACCGCCTGTTTACGCCTTGATCAATTACTTCATCTTGTCCAGAATCCTCTTTTATATACCATATCTCGCACCTATGCACCCAGGCCGCGTAGCTACGACATTCATTGGACTCGATGCCGTCTGCGAGATTCTCATCGGACAAGGCGCATGGCGGATGGCGAACTCTTCAATGACAGAAAAGCAACGGAAGCTTGGTGCGAACCTCGTTACCGCATCTCTTTCCCTCCAGGTGGTTCTGTTTGGCTCTTTCGGCCTTCTGGCTGCCCGGTTCCACGCACGCGCCAGGGAAGCCAAAGTACTTTCGAAGGATCTCCGGATCGTCTTATATGTCCTCTACGTCTCCTCCACTATTGTCACAGTTCGTTGTATATACCGTCTTGTCGAGTACATCGAGGGTTGGGTAAGAAACACTTGGAAGCCCTTTGGCTCTGAGAAGATCTGCTCACCGTGTCCAGGATAGTACGATATACAAAAATGAGGTGTTCTTTTGGATCTTCGAAGCTATCATCATGTTTCTCAACACCGCTCTTCTCAACTTCTTTCACCCCGGCAAACGCCTTCCCCGCTCGAACTCTGTATTTCTGGACAGGGATGGAGTGACCGAGAGGCTCGGTCCAGGATGGGAAGATGATCGGCCCTGGATCGTGACAGTCTTTGACCCGGTCGACTTATGGGGTCTGTTCACTGGACGCGACGAGAAGACGCAGTTTTGGGAGTTGAACGACGAGGAGTTGGCGAGATTGCGGGCTGAAAAGAAGAAAAACAAGAGGAGTGTTTTGGCTGGCATTGTCGATCCGTTCCATTTGTGGGGCTCGAGAGGATATATTGGGAAGCATCTCACGGTCCGCGAGACTGGCGGAGAGTCACAGCCTGTTCAGGTACAAGTGACGACGAATGAGCCGAGTAAGTCGTCTGTGTAACTTCGCGGAAAAGACCGTGATGAACGGCACGCCTGAATGTCCTGTGCTATCGCAGACGACGCAATATAACCCTGCCTGCAGGGTTTCAACTTCTGTGATTATACTCTTTCGTTTATACCGCGTGTCTTGTTTTTCCAATTACACGTTCATTGTTATGTGTTTCAAGTGCAATGTCTCTATACTTTCACCTTAGGATACTTCCCATTGCGCCCAATTGTTACAATCAGACATATATGGCTTATGTATTTCATGTCATCCTGTGCTAGAGGGTTGGAAACGACGTTCTAGTGATGTACAAAAAGTATCAAAGCGACTTGATTCGACCTAGCCACCGTCCTGGGTTCGCCTTCCTACATGCTGCAGGTATACTCCGTTCTTTTCCGCTCTCTGTTGTTGCCGGCAGTTGCTTTGCTGTTGACTATTTACCTCACTAAACATAGAAGCCAAGAGACTCCGGGGACCCCTAGTGACGATCTTGTCACCGTCAACGGCCGTGACAGCAATTGAGACAAAATGCCTGCCGTTGACCTTGACTTCGGCCTCCACAATGTATCTGCAATATACAAGGACGATCCTACAAGAGCTATGGGTTATCTCGAGCGTGCGATCGCCATGTGCAGGTCACAGCAAGTTACCGCTCCGGTGCCGCCGCAAAAAGCACGGGATATCTCAGGCTACGACGACAACTCCACCAAAAAGCGCCTAAAGTCCTACATAAACGCCACCGTTATCAGCAACCACGACGCTTCAACGCCGTCTGCCGGCAAACCACCTATGCCTACGAGGAAGCAGGACCTACCGCTTGCCTTGCACGCGCTGTGGCCAGGCGTAAGGCCCAATAAAGTTCGGTCCGAAGATCGTCCCAAGAAGGCCCTGACCGCCCACACGAACGCAACGGTGAACAACCGCCTGCGATATTCAGCACCCTTCTGCCACCAGCAGTTCCCTCCTCAGGCGGAATTATAGAAAGTCAAACCGTCATCAGCGACATGTCTTCCAGTCACCGCCAAGGGCAACCAAATTCGAATATGACCATCACTGCGGAAGTTGCGACCTGTTTTATACAACGTGTATTCTCTGTCGAGAAGGGCTCTGACACTGCGAAAAATCTCTGCCTCACTGACCTACGTGCCAATTCGGGGCATCGCGAGGTATTGAATGCATGCGAACATTTATCGTGGCGTGATGTTTTCTTAAAGTTCTACGAGACAGCATGAAGAATAAGCTCTGTGGAATCCAGTCCGGTCTGGTGGACGTTACAGATGGTGAATACGGAGCGGTCGGTATGTTGTACCCCTTCGCCTGTTCCACACTTCGGTCCTGTTATTTATCAGCCCTTTTTAATTCATACGTCCGAGTCTAACTAGGTGGCGGGTGACGTGCCAGTTGGAGCTTCGGACAAAGGCAAGGCATCAGTTCGGCAGACGCTACCAACTCTCCCCCTGAACCAGCTCCTCGACGGGAAGCTGCGATATCTCTCCAGGCTTATACGAGTACAAGTTTGACGGAAGGAGATATGTTTGCCCTAGTATCCGTAAGCTCGAACGAAGCGAGGCTTTGGAAATTGGAAGAATTGAGACTTTAATCCAGGCAGCAACCTGCTTCTGCTTCTACATTCGGGTTTACCCAAGTGCAACAGCGATCATACATAAGACGGCAAGTAAGTAAGTACTAACGGGTCGCAAGCAACAAGAACAGGTTAGCCAGTAGTTTGGAACTCACATATTGTGGTGGCTACCGCAAGATCACGGACTCCAGTGCTCAGTCTTAATACGTGTTTCATCCCACATTGTCGCACTGAAGAAGGCGTGGTAGACCTCACCTCAGCATAATGAACAACGCTCCAGCTGACTGTACTGGCAGATTCATGCGCGTTGATTACGGGGCCAGATTGCTTCTTCCATAGTCTTTAACTTGGCCGGGACCTCAAGATTCCGTCGTTGCAAAGTAAAACTACAAACGGAGCTAGTACCACATTTTCAAATACACATATTCATAATCACCGTCAGACCGGTCACATACACAAGCCAAACAGACAACAAATGCCCGCACACTACACTTCGGCGCAGAGCAGCATTCTCAGCCAAATTTTCCCAGTCTACCTTCCCTTGCGGGCGGAATCCACCGCTACTTACACTACTCCCTTTAAACGCCATGGAGGAACCAACGAAGCGCTCGCACAAACAAACATGGACACACATAAGGTTCGCACCACCGACTCCGTGCCCCTCCACATAAAGCTCCCACGGTTTCGGCACAGAGCCATCCCCCCACATTGGGCACGAACGATCATCTAGCGCTCGCCCCGCTTGCGACGCAGGCTGCAGGGGAGAATTCGCGCATGTCGCCGATGGGCGGTTGTGGTGTCGGGTGGCTGCGCGACACGTGTGGGAACTGGAGACGGACGTTGCGTGGATTCGATGCAAGCGAATCCCCTACGTCATCGTTGGAGAGCACAAGTAGGAGTCATTTTTGTTTTGTACTGGCGCGTTTCTCGAAGCCACGGGACATGGGTTGGTGTTGATGGTGGGCATGGGCACGTACGGTGCCGAGGTAAACCTTCCTCCACCGCCGCACAACACACGAGGACTCTTTCCCATTTCGACGTCGTACAAGCAGCATCTGCCACCTATCGTAGCCCCAGAGGGACCACGGAATCCTTACCGAGCCCTTCGTCCTCCGTCCCCATCGCTGCGTGGCCTATCCCACAATGTATGAGCCACTCCTCCGCATCACGGCAGATCCGTCAGCCGCTCAATGACGGCAAACCGCTCCCTATCCTGCGCCGCCAACGCCGCGTTGCCCGGGCGATCCACCAGCACCGCATACACGCCCGCGTCCCTCGCGGCCTCGGCTTCTGCGCCTGCACGTCAGCGCGCTGTTTACCTGCAGAGATAAATAAACACACTCGGCACACTCTGATTGGACGCAAGGGGAAACGTAGCATGTGCAGACCTGTATAGGTAAATTAAGGAAAGGTGCACGATGACGGAATCCTGTTTCGGCAGGACGGCGCCGTGGATGGGTGCTTGCCGCGGTTGGAATGCCGTTGTTGGAGCGCTGTATTAATAGCGGTGGAGCGCTGCGCCGTCGTGTTGGCGCGATACGAGCCAGTGCTTGGTCGGTGGTGTTTCAGGTAAACATGCAGCGCAGCGACCGGGGTCGGGCGCGTAGATGGGTCCGCCTCATCGGAGAATATAGAACAGAGCAAGGCCGATGCGGGAAGATCGCAGACGACGTCAGAGGAGATGGATACGTACCTTGAACGTTGTCAGTTAGGAAAGTCACATGGGTAGCCTTCTGGCCGAGCTGGTCGCAGATCTTCTCGTAGGAAGACTTCTCCCGTTTGGAACCTGCGATCGTGGGGTCGAAATGGGCTGCGAAGAGGGGCTTCAAGTCTCGCGTTGCTGGGCCGTCCTGAACGAAAGAGAAGAATTGCAGTTGGGCTTGGACGCTGCCTGAGCTGAAGATGGCAAGAGTCTTGCCTGCATTCTTCCAGCTTTCCAGCGTCGGGATTACATCGTCGAATAATGGCGTTTTGAGGTCGCCTTGTTCATATCCGGTCTTCCAGAGATTGCCTGGTAAGGAGGTTAGACTAGGGTGAACAAGACGTCTTTACCGATTCAACAATCTAATGATGCAACACGAGCGCAAGTGCGATCAAAGTGGGTAATTAAAAGCATGCTGGTTATAGACGCGGCAAGCCATAACAAACAACGAGGCTGGGCTATGTGGCAACGCAGTCTCCAGAACGCTATGTCAACGGAGTGGATTATTGCAGGGTCCGTTGCTTGCGACGGTCTGAATGACCCTAAGATGCGGAGATCGCGGCCATGAAGTGGCGACGATCGCTAGGGATTGCCCGGATGGGCGATACTTATCACTATGCGAGAATGGGGGATGTGCTTGCGATAAGCGCTCCACGAAAGTGAGGAGAGAATCCATGGATGGCCTACCTTGGAGTTGTTTCAAGTACACAGCCTTGATATCCCTACGTGTCAAATCCTGCACATGAGCAAGCAGCGTCTCGGCATCCGATCGTGTTTCTTCTGGAAAACCCGATCCCACAATGAGGTCCTGGAAGTCCGGATCGTGCCACGAGGCGTGAGCGAGGTTTGTGAGACGATCGAGTGCATACGTATACTGTTATCGTGAGCAATCGGCATCATTATCGGCGCGTGACATGTCCTCGAAGCTTAGAGACAGCGATGGAGTCTAGAAGAGGACAGACGGGCTCAATGTGGAAATGAGTGGCTTGACGACATCCGAATGCTAGAGGGCTGGGCAGTTCGAAGCCAGTGATCACACGCTCTTGATGTGGGGAAAGCCCTCGCTACGACAGGCGAACATTCCTCCTCCTTGTCCGCAAACTGACAACCGAGACTAACAACTGAAAGACGGCTTACCAGGACGTCTTTGACAAAAGAGATGCTAGATATGGTGCCCTCTAGAAGTGTGACACAGCGGCGTCAGTCTTGTCCGGTTGCGTGCATGGTCTGGCGGGGTTGAGGCCTCAGGACGTGGATGGCTGGCAGGGTGGCGCGAAACCTGGGGTGCAGCTCCCGAACGCGCCCGTGAGCACGCGAGGCGAGTCGCGTGTTCTTTTGGTTCCATCTGTCGTGCATCGAGAGGCTGTTGGCTAGACCAAAGCAGAGAAGCTCATCGGCGGCTGGATGCAGCGTGCGACGCCAGGAGGAACTGCCGGGAGCGATTGACACTTACCAATGTCGAGCAGGACAGCTTGAGAGATTTCCCACCGCTCCCGATCGAGGGATGCGGGAGACATTGTTGTCGCGGTCTGTTGTTTGATTTGGGAAGCGGTGAGGGGCGGTGAGGTGGAAAATTTTCGGGAACTTGAACGCAGTGTAGAGGGGTGTTGCCGCAACGCGTTCTAATAGGTGCAGGGCTTCGTGATGGAGAAGTAGAGAGACACAAAGCAAGGCGGTCAATGTGATATAGGCTAGTAGAGCAGGGCTCAGCACGTAGAAAGCAACGTGGGAGAGAGAGAAGTTGCACACTGGATGTTATCATGCAAGCCGGTAGTTCCGGATCTATACCCGGTCGCAAAGTCCGCAAGATGTATGTACAAATTGATCCCAAAGTAAACAAACAAATAGACTTTTTGATGTTGGATAGATATCAGATTTTCCAGTGCGATCCGGATCCCCGCCTTGACAGCCCCAGCTGCAGAGCGGTCCGCAGCTCCACACCAGCAGTCCACTTTTCAGATGGTGAAGCATGTGTCACAAGCTAGACAGCATCCAAAAGCAATGTGCTGTCCTCGTCTCCTTGTGTTGTCGCTTCTCACCGCCCTCGAAATTAGGGGGCCGGGGTGGTAGGTCTGCGTGTTGCCTGCAGTAGCGTGCGGAGTGTTGTCGACTGCCTGTGAGGCTTTGTGGCGATGGTCATGCACGATGCTGCACGTCTGCGGCGGAGGACCACTCGCGAGCTTAGGCACGGCATCTCGGCACGCGCTACGGAGGGACGCACTGGGCGCTTGTCCGCAGCCGGACTCGACTGGAGGCAGCGTGCGCGAGGGCTAGGAAGATTGTCGCGCGGGCGGCTGTACACCGACTTTGTCTCCTCTCGGTGCAATGCCTTGAGGCCGCGACGTGCAAAGCGACGACGGCGGCGGCGGCATGCGCTTTCCCCAGCTTTCCGCTACCCGCCGCCCGTGCCCCGAGTGGAACTCGAGGGGCGTACCAAAGGGTGTGGCCCGTTGAAACGTTTGGGTGCTCAGCAGGAGGGGTCTGTCCAAGCAGCAGCCCCTGAGCTTCGCAGGCGCAACGCGCCGGCAGCACGGCTCGATTGATGAAGGCTGGGAGGAGGACGGCAGCACGCACGCGGAGGCCAATGAGCAGACGGGTGGCCTGTTGTGCGACGTGGTCGACAAGGCGCTGCGTGGGTTGCGGGCTTCCAAGCACGAAGCCTGCTTGGGCTTCCCGGCGTGATCGGCGGCGCGTCCGTTGCTGGTTGCACGGCGAGCCTGCGTTGGCTTGGGACCCCGACCCCCGTCGGTGGTGTGAGACGGGCGGAGGCACAGGCGGCAGACGACGGGCGAGTCCAGCCAGGCTTGGTCGAAGCTTCCAGCAGCGTGACGCATGTGCAGGCCCCCAATCAGCAGGGCAGCCGCACCCCCTAGTCCGCATCCGGGCTGGCGTCGCCCGATGCCAGATCGGGGCGCTCTTTGTCAGAGAGCGTTGGACACCGCCCTCCGCCCCAGCCGTTTCATAAGAGCTCCCTGCCCGGCTCCGCTCTGCCTCATCACTCACCGAAGCTTGCCATGTCCTGATAGCACCACCACGCCCCCCCCTTCGCCGTCGTCGTTTTGCTCGTCGCAGCCAGCGTCCCTTCCGCATTCCACCCCCCTACCTCCTACCTAATTCGACTGCATTCCTCCTTCGTTTCCCTCGCAACGCTCCTGCCTCGCTCGGCTCGACTCGACGACATCGCCCGACACCTCACTGCCGCCTCCTCTCACAACCACGCCTCACCTCCACACCGCCGCTGCGCCTCGGCCATATACGCGACCCTCTCCTCCCCGCCGCTGGTCATTGATGTGATATAGCGGAAGCACGCTCCTGGCCACCACCAACGCCATCGCCGGCACTGCCTTGCAACCCCGAGCTCCGGCCCGACACTCACATCAGCCTCGGTCTCGACATCCGCCGCACCAGCTTCGTGGCCAGACGTGTGATGCTCCCATCGGTCATCGTCTGCTGCCAGTGAAAGCCGCCTCCTCTAGCAACCTCGTCTCTCGAGTCCTCTGCTAGTCCGCCTGAGTCCTGCCGCTGACTCACGCCGCCAACAAGCTCGCCCTAGACTGCCGATCCAGTCTGCCTCCTACGCCTTCCACGTGTTACGACTCTCCTCCTCTCCACTTCACGCAACGACCCTCTCGTTCTTGCCTTTACCCGGACGTCTAGGACCTCCGACCGCCCTTCTTTGCAACCGCTCGTTGACCCGAGTTATCCATACAGAATTAATATACAGCCAATGAGCACCACACTCTCTTGAGACTTTCCTTGTCTTTGCAGCCTACGCGGATCCCCCCCTGTGCATATCTTCCGACGGCTTTTCTGTTCCCGGTTCCCTTGGAGCGGCCTATTGCAGCCTGCAGCCCCTTTACTTGACGACATTTCTTCTGTGCCTTTTATCCCATCCCGGAGCGGACCATCATAAGCCATTTATTCCTATCTTCATCGAAGCTTGCGACACCCAAAAGTTCATTAGACCATCGCTTCGTGGGTTGACCGCCCGTTAACCCTTTTGTTTGTTTACGACCTTTCACGTCAGCGTTCCATTTCCTGGCCTGCTCACTTCACCATTACCGCGCTCCGCCACCGGGTATACCTCTGGATTCCCTTGGCTAGCTCCCTGTCCTTGTTCAACGAGTTCCCCTTATGGAGTGCATGCGCAACCAGCTTCGCGAGGGTGTTGTGCTCAATGGACGATACGAAACCATATCTCCTCTCAATCATGGCTCCTTTGGAATGGTCTTCCAGGCCAAGGACCTCGTAACCGACGAACTCGTTGCCATCAAGGTCATCACCAAATCGACGGCGACCGTTACGTGCCCTACTGCATTTGCTGTTGACGAACGCTCCGAGGAGCTCGGCATCCACCTCCGCCTTGGCTCGCACCCCAACATTGTCAACTTGCTTCAATCCTTCGAAACCACCAACCATATCTACCTCGTCCTAGAGTTCTGCTCCAACGGCGATCTGTATGAAGCCATCCGCCTCGGCAAGGGTCCCTTGGAGACCGAGCATGTCCGCGATTTCATGCTTCAGTTGGTTGGTGCCGTTGAGGCCATGCATTCAAAAGGTGTCTACCATCGCGACATCAAGCCGGAGAACATCTTCCTGACACAATTCGGCCTCATGAAACTGGGCGACTTCGGCCTTGCTACGACTGATGCCTGGTCTTGGGAGATTGCAGTTGGTAGCGACCGCTACATGGCACCTGAGCAGTATGACCCTAGCGGTGCGGGCTACTCCACTGCCAAGGCAGACATCTGGGCTATCGGCATCTGCCTTTTGAACGTACTGTTCTCGCGCAACCCGTTTGCGGTTCCCGCAGTCTCGGATCCCCTTTACGCCGACTTCGCCCTTGACCGCCAGAGCCTCTTCGATGTCTTCCCCAGCATGTCTCAAGACACCTTCGAGGTCTTGATCCACTGTCTCGCCATCGACCCCGAGAAGCGTGATCTGTCCTTGGTCAAGGAGGCCCTTGCTCGCGTCATCAGCTTCACCATTGACGACGAATCCCTCGATGACTTCTGCACTGAGGAGCGCGATCCCGTCGTTGCCAGCGCTAACCGCGAGCCTCTTCGTACACCCTCCATCTCCACTCCTCAGCTTGACCAAGGTGGTTCCTTCCCCTGGGCCAAGGCTCTAGCCATGTCTCCACCTCAGCCCATTCGTCAACTATCTGTCATCCCGGACACCGAGATCTACTCTGATGACCTCTACTCTGGCGCGGGTGGTCGTTCGTGGTACGATGTCAAGCCTGCCAATGCTTCTACTGGTTCATTTGTTGACTCTGGTCTGGGCGAGTCCATTGATTCGGGCCTGGGCTTGTCGTTCAAGCCTACCGGTGCCGCTGCTCCAACACCCATGAACATCACTCGATCCAAGCCTGTGCCCATCGCTGCCTCGCTTCCGGCTAAAGCCTTCAACAGCATGGCATCTGTCTTCGGGAAAAAGCGCGATGTTATCTCGAAGAGCTGGAGCGATCTTTGGGACGAAGAAGACGATGACATTACCATTGAAGAGATTGAAAACAGCTTCACGCCAAAGAAGGAAAAGTTGGCTGTTCAGTCTGAGACTGGATCGGGTGTTTCCACCCCTCGCGGCGGCCTTTCTGAGCTGAAGAATCCCGCCCAGGTCAACAACAGTAGGAACCGCTCCCCTAAGCCGAACCATATCTCCACGAGCCACGTTAGCGAGCAGACTGGTTTCATCTTTGAGGAGCACAGCGCAGCACCACCCCGCTACTCTCCGCCTTCCAAACGTACCGTTGCGGACAAGTGGGCTGCCCTTGGTGATCGCAGGCGCTCTCCACAGTCTCCACAACACACGCCCCAAAAGCCTGTGAAGACGCCCGCGAGGAGCATCAGGCAAACGCAGCCAACTCCAAACTCGGCCCGGAAGCGAAGCCGGACCGGAAGTTGGAGACGTCCTATTCACTGGGGTCCCAGTCAGCAGCATGAGAATGCTGATGTCTGGTCCAAGCCCAAGAACAAGGACTTGGATCCCTGGAGTCTGAGTAAGGATTGGCGTCGTCACCCTGCGCCCCTTCATGACGACATCGGGGACCTTGAGTGGGTTGGAGGTTGGAATGACCTCCACTTGTAGTCTTGACACCTTTTATCCCTTGCTTTTTGTTTTGTTTTCTTTGTTTGGGACCAAAGAGAAAACGCTTTTCCAACATACCATTTCCAGGAGGACCTCTAGGATGCGTGGAGCCTCCACCATAACATGAGTTTGTAGCGCTAGAGATACCATTTCCTTCTTCTCCTCTCCTCTCTCCACAACCGATACCCACCATTACCTTTCTTCAACATCATGTCTCTCTTCCCCTCTGCTTCGGCGCCGCATCACACACATACACGTTCGTGTTGTCTGTGCATCTGGCACACTGTATCATTTCAAGAAGCTACTTTTTGGTATCTCTCTCCTTTGTTACCGCGTGGGTGCATTACAAACTGCATAGGGAAGGGGCTGTGCTGGATTTGGGATGTTCAAACTGATATCTGTTACGCGATGAGGGAATCGGGCGTTTATTTGCTTTGCGCGATTCGCTTCGAGCAAGGGATGATTAGGTAGTCAAGACTCGTATCTGCGATGACGGCAATGGCATTGCCGCCTGAGCAGATTTACCCACGCAAACAGCTTCCTTCTGGAAATGAATGTGAATGTGTGACCAAGTAACAAGTATTGAAGCATGCTTTCGGTGGTTGATTACGGCATGTAACTAGACAACACATGACAGCGGACCGTCCTACGAAGCCTTCCACTCTGTCCACCTTTGTCTCTGGCAGTGTCTCCTGAATGTAATTCACAACATTGCGTCGCCGTGACTCGCGTCCCAGCCGCGTCAATACGCCATGCCATTCTGCGGAATTTCCAATTTGTATCTCTAGTTGTACATGGACACTTGACACCATAGTAAAATGCCGCAAACGCACTGTGAAGGGCTGCACGGGCGGCCACGCTATACGAGCCACCCGTAGACGGCCGCACCTAACAGATTCAGAGGGACTCGTGATGGGCGCTGGCGTGATGGGGTGAGCCAGCGCAAGTGTAGTATCGGTGTATTCATACAAGCGCCATCTGTTCATCTGCGAGGGAGAAGCTCGAGTCGGCTGCATGCCAGCCACCCTGTACAGCATGAACACATAGTCTTGCGGTGTGGCTATAGGCTGCATATGCGTGCATACGCAGCAGGAAACAAGTCCAAGGGAAAGAGGGGTATCACTCAATCAAAATGGGATCCGAATGCGCCAGCCATGGAAGGTGTGTCACGCGAGCACACCACCACCGCCCCATCCATCTCCGCCTTCGCCACCGGGCTCTCTCCACCGTCGCCTCCACACCACACCGCACAGCTAAGCCTGCAAGCATGCCTGCTACCGACAGCGCGGCAGGGCGTAGAAGCGTGCTGCGGGGCAGACGCGATGGTTAGACCTGCGGCCCCGTGGGCGTAACCGGACTCGCGAGCGCGCCGGGCCCCTTGGACTTGCGGCGCTTCTCCTTGGCCTTGTTCGGCAGGCTCGCGACGCTGCCCTTGCGGGGGAAGGACTCGGCGGCGGGCGTCGCAGGCTTGGGCGTCGAAGTGGACGACTGCAGCCCGCTCTGTGTCTGGCTGCCTACGCCAGCCGTGGAGAGGGAGAGCTGCGCAGGTTGCGAGGCCGCCTGCGCAGCGGCGGCGACTTGCTTCGCGGTCGCTTCCTCGGCGCGCTTCTTCTCCTCCTCGCGGCGCGTCACCGTGTTGCGCCAGCTGTGCGTGAGCACGAAGGAGCCCGGCTCGCCCTGCAGCGGGTTCTCGTCGACGTACTCCTCGAAGTAGGCTTCGGTGCGGTCGAGCGAGCGCAGGAAGAAGGCATCGCTGAAGGTCTCGAGGGGGTCGGCGGCCGCCCCCGGCTGCGTCTGCGTCTGCGGAGCGCCTTCGGGGCCGGGGCTGCCCGCACGGCTGCCGGCCCGGCTGCCAGCGCGACTGCCCATGGTGGCCTTGGCGAGGTCGAACGACGGCGGGATATACGTGTGGCCCGTTGCAGGCGTGAAGTGCGACATGTCCTTGGACAGCTCCATGAGCTCCTGCAGATGCGTCGACACGCTCAGCATGCGCGCCCGCAGCACGTCCAGCACGCTCTTCGCCATGACGATGCGTGTCCCCTGCGTGTAGTACGTAGCCGTGACCTCGATCTTGCCCGTTCGCCCCGTGGCCGGGTCGATGCTCTTCTCCTGCCGCTCGATCACCCAGGGCTCGCCGTCGACCTGCGGCTCGTACGCGACGACGAACTGCGTGCCGTACGTGTAGTCGTTCTTGAGGCGCTCCTCGAAGGCTTTCCGGTTCGTGAAGAGGAGTTCCTGCTGCGGCGTGTTGGTGACTTGGTTGAGCAGTGTCGCGTTGTTGGACGCGGGGTCGAACCACGGCGAGTTGTAGAAGTACCACAGGATCGTGTTCGTGTCGAGCTTGCCGGATGCAGAGAGGGTGGGGAGGAGCGCGGGGTGGTCGAAGAAGAGCTCGTCTTCGGGCGCGGGTTGCGGGACCATGACGCCGGCTGTCGTGCTTATATGCTAGGTGGTTTGAATGGGTTGAATTCGGATCAGAAGGGGCCCCTGGCACTTGGCAAGCAAAAGAGGGGGTTGAATTGTATTCGGTGGCTATGGCTATTGTATGTGACGATGATGTTGGGGCTGCAATGGAAGCAGAGGATTGAGGTTGGTGTCTTTGTCGAGAATGTATGAAGTTGCGGCGGGGCGCGCAAGGTCAAAGCTCCCAGAAGTGAGCGGCTGCCTGCCTGGGGCACCTCCGCGTTTGCTCCGCACTTTATCACTTCATCACGCCCACTCTCTCACCACACACAACCTCACCGCTTTTGGAATCATCGCTTTCCGGCTTGCCACCCCCAAACTGCGTTCCCTCACTGCGTTGTCGCTTTTGGACGAAGTCCTGGCGTACCTCTCGTACTGGACACAACCTCACCATGGACCTCGTACAGACAGTGCGCAAAGAAGGAAGCCGGTAAGTAGATGCACAAGTCCGCTGCTACTCTCCTGCTGATGCCTCGCTAGCGGTGGCCGCGGCGACTTCAAATGGGAGGATGTCAAGCAAGACGCCCAGCGCGAGAATTACCTGGGCCACTCGCTCATGGCCCCGGTGGGCCGGTGGCAGCAAGGCCGCGACCTGAACTGGTACGCAAAGGGCGAAAAAGACAAGGAGGGCGAATTGTCCGCCGCCGAAAAGCTCGCCGAAGAGAAGCGCAAGCTAAAAGAGGCCGAGGAAGACGCCATGTTGCGCGCCATGGGTCTCCCGGTCCCGGAACGCGCGAGTACGAACGCTAATCTTACTCCGCTGGGCGAGAAGGCGCATGAAGCGGATGTGCAGAAAGCGCTGGACGCCAAGGCAAAGGATAGTGACAAGGACGAGAGGAGGAGCGAGAGGAGGGAGCGATCGCGGAGGCACAGAGACGATGAGGACCGCGATAGGAGGCGGAGGCACAGGTCACGAAGTCGTTCCAAGGATAGGAGGGAGAAGAGGAGGGATCGCTCGAGGTCGCGCGACAGGAGGAGGGACAGAGACGACGACAGGCGGAGGTACCGATCGAGGAGTCGTGAGTATAAGCGGCGAGAAGACCGGTATGAGCGGCGGAGAGAGCGGTCGGAAGATGACGAGCGGGAGCGGGAGCGGGAGCGGGAGCGGTATCGACGTCGCAGGAGTTGGTCACCTTATGACAGGCACGATAGGCATGAGAGGCGACGAGATTGAAGCGAGCAGGAGGTTCTGTAATACCGTTGGTTTCAAAGCGGCCAATTATATGTGACCACGGCTTTCAGCAGGTGGCGCCTGAGAAGGAAATTGCTCTTTTTCGCTGATGGTGAACTCTTTGTCGATCAAGCTTTCGACCGCTATCACGCTCGAACGTGCTTAATAGCCCGTCCACATCTGCAGCGGGGCCCTATCTGTAAATAGGAATACTGGCCTTCTCGGCTTTATTCAGGAATCCAGACGGAGGGCATCGTTCGTCGCCTTCCGATTTTTCCACTAGCGAAGTTGCATCGGTTCCATGTCCTACTTGGTTGTTCCAGTATTACCAATTACCGTCATCGGACACCCAATTTTGCCGCGTATCTATGTCCAAAAACCCTTTGTCATCCTTTCGCCCCGCGTCCCGATCTGCATGGGAATCGTGACATCCAAATACTGCCCAGTGCGCGTCGCTCTGGCTTTTCCACAGTAGCGTGCACATCTGAGTACATCTCCTTCCGATCGTAGAACCAGTCTACCAACGACGCGCCTCTACGCGCCCTCATATTCATTTCGCAGAGCTTCTAATGTAATGGTTAACTGCTGGTAAACCCTAATATGGACGCGCCAGCGTGTGTCAGGCCCCGCATCGTATCTCCGATCCCGACCCGGGACGGGAGTCGGATCCCCAATGCTCCATCGAACATCATCTCACAACTGTCGCTCCTGCTAAGTCCTGCTCTGCGAACGACCTCGTCCCTTCGCGTTGACAATTTGATCCAGCGTTCCTGAAGCCGATTGTTCGTGTTGCGCTTAAAATTGCATCATCGAGAGTATCATTTACGTTGCACAATGTCCGACGTGCCAATCGCAGACTGGCAAACACTCGCTTCTTCGAAACGGAAAGCAGTCTACGAAAAGATACCACAGAAATGGAGGTTATCCGAATCACTAACTACACAGTTCAACGAAGCGTCCACCATCTCCGTGCTTGACGTCCCAGCAACATGCGGTCTCCTGACGTCCCGTGAGCTCGAGCTCACATCAAACTATGATGCTAGTGAGTGCGAGGAAGAAAGCAATTATACAGTGTACTGATACTGATGAGCCTCGTTGGTCGAGCTCATGAGCACTGGGAAAGCTACCAGCGTTGAGGTGGTCACGGCGTTTTGTAAGAGGGCGGCGATAGCGCAGCAATGCGTGAATTGCTTGACGGAGATTTTCTTTGAAGAAGCCATGGCCAGGGCGAGAGATTGCGATGAGTATTTTGAAAAGAATGGGAAAGTGATGGGTCCGTTACACGGCCTACCCATCAGTCTAAAGGTTCGCAACAGTTCTTTTCTGTATTGTCGCCAACTCTTCGAACATACTCACGAAGATCATTGGCCATCCAACACTAATTCTTAGTAACAAGGACTCTTTCAACGTCAAAGGCACACAAGCAACCATCGGCTATGTGTCCTTCCTCTCACGACCGCCCGCTTCTTCCAACTCCAATCTCGTGAACCTGCTATACGAGCACGGCGCTGTGTTCTACTGCAAGACGAATCTCCCCCAAACCATGATGACAGCCGACTCGCACAACAACGTCTTCGGCCGCACCCTGAACCCTCACAACCTCTCCATGACTGCCGGCGGCTCCACCGGCGGCGAAGGCGCCCTCCTCGCCCTGCGCGGCTCTATCCTCGGCCTTGCAACCGACATCGGAGGCAGCTGCCGCATCCCCGCCCTCTGCTGCGGCCTGACCAGCTTCAAGCCCTCCGCTGGCCGCGTCCCCTTCGGCGGAGGCGTTCCTGTCGGACGCTTAGGAAGCCCCGCGCCCATCGTGCCCGTCATCGGACCTATGGGCCACAGCGTGCGCGACGCCGAGCTCGTCATGCGCACGATCTGCAGCTCTGATACCTGGGCATTCGACGAGAACGTCCTGGGCGTGCCATGGCGCACCGTACAGCCGTATGCTCGCCCCTTGCGCTTCGGCCTCATCCGCGGGATTGCTAAGAGGCCACTGCATCCGCCGATTGCGCGTGCACTGCACTCCTGCGCGACCAAGCTCAAGGATCGCGGTCATCAGATTGTCCTGCTGGACGACAAGATCCCCGATCTATGGGAGAGTTGCGTCCTAGCGTGGAAATTCTTCCAGCTCGATCCGAAGAAGACGCCGACGGGACACTTGAAGGACGCAGGAGAGCCGTTAGTCCCGAGCATAGCGAGGACAGTGATGCAAGAATTGAGGGATTTCGAACCGAGTTTGGACGCGCTGTGGGATATGAATGTGGAGCGGATGAAGATCGTGCATGCATATCATAAGCTAGTGGTGGAGAACGAGTTGGATGCGATACTCATGCCGGGGAATTCTGCGACGGCAGTAAAGCATGATACATATGGGCTTCCGCCGTTCACGGTGCTGCAGAATTTGTTGAATGTGAGTCGCTGCGTGGGTGGTTTATGTGGGTGGTATGGCTGACGGGACTCGCAGTATCCTTCTGGCATACTGCCGCACGGGAAGGCGGAGGAGGAGCTGGACAAGCCTTTCTTCAAGGCTGGGACCGCTTACGAACCGCCCTGTACGTATCCTACACCAAGTTAGAACGGGCTCAGGTATTGACCGATTGAGCAGATGAGCCGAAGGCATTGGAGGGACTACCGGCGCATGTACAGGTTATGGGTAAGCCGATGAGGGACGAAGAGTTGTTCGAGGTATTGAAGGTTGTAGAGAGGACACTAGCGGAATAGGATGTAGCACAACGCGGAGATGGATTTAGCCGTGTATCGAGCAACCACGATAGGCTCAACAGAGATTGCTAAGGGGTAGCAGGTGCTTACAGCATGAGGGTTGTAGTACATGGCCAAGACAACTCGATGGGCAGATATGATGCATGGAAAGTGTCATTATTCCATTTGCGTGGCAGACGGCATGCTACGCTACCCGTGATACGCAACCAGCTAATGTCCTGGTGTGTGGACTTGGTCTTCTTCTCCGTTTTAGTGCTCCATTCATTCTTAGATCAACGACGGCAGCCGATCTCAGTATGTGAACCCAGTAGTAACCACATCCTCGAGCGCGATTCCATCCCAGATCGGAGACGGCAGCCGATCTTAGTACGGGCCAGGCTCAAGAACAATTCTCAACTTCCATCCCTTCCGAGTTCAGCGACGGCAGCTTCACACGAAAGGATCCTCGAGCCAGCCAAGGACAAGATCTCCATGCACTGTTGTCATATTGGGCACGACATCACCCTGACCAACTGGCTCTCTAGGCTGCTTGGGCTCCTTATTGGACACCTGGACGTGCTGAGTGAACTCCTGGGAGTTCACCGCGGACCCCTCAAACCCCTCGAAATCCTCGTACTCCTACTCGTGTCAGTCAACTCTGGCATTAAGAAGGTATCCAAACAAACCCCTAGAATGCGACCAGTCTTCGCCAAGCTTCCGATGCTCGGGTGGTACGCGTCGGCATCCGCCAGGTTCCGGTTATGCTGCTCGTACGCCGCAAAGGCAGCCATTATCTGCTCCCTCTCGGGTAGCGCGTAGAAGTCATCCGGAAGATAGGCATACGCCTCCTGTGGCAGAGCTGCGAGGAACTGGGCGAACACTTTCGTCTCGGTCGGGAAGGTCTTCCAAATCTCATAGGCTGCCTTCCTCTCTTTCTTCTCTTTCGCCTTCTTCTCGGCGGCCTCCTTGCGCTTCTTTTCCGCAGCTTCTTTGCGTTTCTGCACCGCAGCCTCCTTACGCTTCTGCTGTAGGCGCGCCTTGGCGCCCCTGCCAGCGGCCAGGACGGGCTTGTAATAGGGGGCCTTCAGGCGAGCGGAGCGCATCGCGCTAGCGGACTGGGTGGTGGAGACGCGGCCGTTCATCGCGACTTGAGCCTCTGTGATGAGAGCGGTGCGGCCGGGAGACGCCACGGGCTCGGGATTCTCAACAGGGACGGACTTGTCGGCAGTGAAGGCCTTGCGAGAGGACTTATTAACGTGGTACGACTCAATCTCGCGCAGAATGTGGCCCGGTGGGAAGTTGCCAAAGCGGTAGCTGGTGTTAGTGCGGTCCTTACCGCCGCCGTCGCTTAGAGAGAGCTTGCTGATGGCCGGGAGGGCGTGTGGCATTGTGGAGTCAGGGTTGCTACAACACTGTTAATGTAAACAAACTAAGTTAAGAACATCGTACTGTACTTGGCAGGGATGGCGTTCGCGGAATTAAAAGTGCCTACGTTTATGTTGTCTTACGGGTTTCGTATATTAGGAAGGTGTAGAGTAAGTTTTAAGAGAGACTGCTAAGTAATCCAAAGTCAGGTGGGGCGGATTAAGCTGTGCAAACGCCCACTTGTCAGCACGTGACGGCGGTCCTAGGCACTGACGCCACAGTCACCCGGCCAACGGAAGGCGGTTGAAATTATACATGCCCAGATAGGACTCAATGTTTCTTACCTCGTCTGATCCCATGTAGTTCATATCATTGACGCTGGAGAAGAACATGGTTCGTGGAACCCTATCTGAAATCCAGACCACTTTTGAGAGCTTCATATGCCACAGTCAATAGGCTTCCCCACAACGAGCCAACTCAGCGCTCAGATTCAGCACTCCTCGTTCCTACCGCACCTATAGCACTGCATCGACCTGGTCTTACTATCCCAGCCTGAGCTCGACAACTTGGGCCAGTCTCCATGCCAGAACCAAATACCATTGGGCCAACCGTTATTTGGGCAATCCTCGCATTTCCTTGAGCTATTTGGTTGTCAGGCAACATATTCTGAGTTCATGTTAGGAGCTTTTGATGGGATAACTTACTAATACAGCGCACAGCCCCACTCGGGTATTCCTTCGTCGAGGTTGTTATCGAAGAATCTCAGGGATTCGAAGTCCTCCGTAAGGTAGCATGGGCCGCGGTGCTTATTGTCCCGCTTCTGGAGGTCGCTCTCACCGAAGGGTAGGACGGCAAGCGAGCCCTCGAAGTTCGCATTTTTGAAGAGGCCGACCTGCTAGCGTTAGTTATTTGGGATAGAGCCTGATGGTTAGAATACCAAGGTAACACTCGCTGTGTTACTGTGGGATAGGCGATGCAGTAACTAGCAGTAACAACTGCTAATACAACTGCTAATATCGGGCTGTTCGATCACTTACCAAAGGGGGCTCCGCACGATCCTGACGACGCTCAACGGGCTCAACCGCGTCGGCAGGTAATTGGCCCTCCTCGTCAGTGGCCGGTCTCTCCCGCCTGTAGCACTTCATAGCTTTAGTCTGCGGATCCCAAGCGCCAGAGGTCAATTTGTGATAAGAGCCACTGAAGAGGAAGGCTGAGAATCCGGTGCAATCTTTCGTGCTAGTTCCTCATTAGCCATCATACTCTCCAAGTAAACTTGCGGTGGATGAGCAACTTACTGGAACAACGAACAGCCCCAAGAAAACTTCTCCGCGAGTCTGTCGTCGTACATCTTCATGGAGTCGAACGACCACCCTCTACTCCTCGTGTATATAAAGACCACGCAACTACTCCACTACCTCTCTACGCTCCCCATAACTACAATACTAGCTATTCAACAAACATGTCCACCAGCGCGAGTATCAAGCTCAAGGTCCACCATCTCCGAACCGGCGTTGGCGCCCTCGCCTTCGCCCTCGCCTTCGCCCTCGTCGACCTCGTGGACATGTGCCTCGCCTTCTCCAGCACTGCACACACCGGCAGCCCCTGGGGCACTCTCACCGCCATCCTGATGGCCGTCGGCTCCGAAACCATTCGTACTGCCCTCGCTGTAACAGCCGGCATCACCTCCGACACAGACTTCATTGCTCTGCCTCTCAGCTTCGGATGGCTGGGCCACGCCCTGTGCACACTCATTCCCGTCCTGCGAGGCGAACGCGGCCTCATGCCAACCCCCGAGATCGAGTGTACCGTTATGAACATGCAGTCCGGACAGTCGCGGAAGAACAAGTCCTGGCTCTTATCCCGCATGCTGGGAGATCTCGAGCAAGAAGCGGGCCGCGGCACCGGCGGGCTCCAGATCTCGATCTACGATGCGGGCGAGGTGGTGAAGGCGACGAGCGCGGTGGCGGTCCCGAACGTGTTCAATTTCTCGACTGTGGTCGTCGCGGCACAGATTGCCTTGGCCACTTACGCAACTATCTTCCTAGGTGCTGACGGAACTGCTTTCTTCAGCCTCACGCTCTTCGGGATTTTGATGAGCGCGTTGACGACGAAGCTCCCCGCTTGGCGGGCGGAGAAGTTCACTGCGCGCCCGGACGGAGGGAAGAAGGATGTGTACGCTTTGATGCGTGGGAACGGCCATCGCCACGTCTTCATTATACGGAATGTGCATGACAATGCTTTGAATCTGGAGGATCTCGCTGGAGCTGGTATGATTGGCTACGACTGGTTTGGCGAGACGCACGAAGGCTGGATCCTCATCGGTACCACGCTGGAGTGGTTGCTCTTCACGGCTCTTGCGTGCCAACTTACTCGCGGCGCTGGAGTGTTGTTCGGGATCATGAGTTTGGGAACCATCGCCAACTTTATCATTGCCGCTCATTCTCCCGAGATCTTCCGCCGCGGTGCGCAGTTCTTGAACACTCTTCCGGGCGCATTCAGGAAGGATAGCCATATAGGAAACTCCTCGTATCCTATTGAACTCACTTTCCAACGTTTACTGTCCCACGACACAGAGGTTATGGAGGCCCTGAAAGATCTGGAGCATGAGTTTCCGGGGTACGGTGAGAAGCTGCTCAAGACGTTCTTTCCTGGACGCCTTGATGCGGAGGACGAGCTCTTCTGGCAGGACAAGAAGTGGGCAGCTGCGCAGAAGCACGCCCGCAAAGAGGAAGAGGCGAAGAACGGCAACAAGAATACGCGCGATGAGACGGCGGCTGAGGCGGAGCAGAATGGAGAGGTGGAGGCTGTGTTGAAGATAGAGGAGAAGAAGGCGGATGGTGATGAGGCCCAAGGAAACAACAAGGCCATTGCCGAGTACGACAATGCCGCCACGACCCAGGATCATGCCGTTGTCAAGCTTGAAGATGATATTGCCACTGCTTCGATTTCGTCGTCCGTTGTCGTGATCGAGAACGAGGCGCAAGAGGACCAGGTTGCTGAAGCCGAGAACACTCCCAAGGAGGAACAGCGTGTGATAGAAGTTGAGAACTCCCTCCTTACGAAGCATTACTGTAAGAGTCGCTGAACATGAGTGTTCGAGGAGGAATTCCGCCTGAAGGATGGGAACAGTGAGAATTGGGTAGCATGATGATGGATGACAGTGGTCATTTTTTATGCCTAGCTTCAGGTTTGGTCTAGATCAGGTGGGATAATCAAGGATACACATTCGACTTGGAGATTCCTAGTCGAGTAATTCAGATGCTGTCTGACAGAAGTTTTCGCTTTGCATGAGCGTGAGCGCGCCGTGACTTGCTCTGCGGACGTTGCCAACTAACGTGCCAGGTTAGCACCTTTGGATCGACAAACGGACCCTTCACTTCTCATCAACGCCCTTTTCTTGCCCGTGATCGTCCCTACCATCACGCTCCACAGTAGCCTCAACATGCTCCGTCATCAGTTCCTTGACTCCACTCATACAAGCCACTGCGGCGGTTGCGAGAGCCACAAATGGTACCACGCTCCACCAGCCTAGTCTATACGCCCTCGCATATGACCAGTAGCTGGCCTGCCACGCTGCATTCATGATGCTTTCATTCGCTCCTGGGACGCCTTCTCCCGTAAACGTGGATGACAATGTCCCCGCCTCCATGACTTCTAGTAGGGTAGGAACCGAGGACGATGGAAGGCCAGCCGAGATGGCGGCGGAGCTAACATCACCCGCGTAATGAGAATGTAGACGCCCGTTGATGATCGCATTGATAACCGCTGAGCCAAAAGCACCGCCGATGGCGCGAGCGGAGAAGGCAAGGCCGGTTGCGGTGGAGAGGAAAGCATGAGGCGCAGTGAACTGGACAGCGGCAACAAGGAGAGTGAGAGGGCCCGATGTACCTATGCCACTGAGGACTGTCAAGATGATCTGCGGAGTCGACCAGGAGGGACGGATGTTTGCGTAGCATATTGTGGCAATTAGAAAAATGCCATAGGTGACGACCAGAGGTGTTTCTGTTGGAGGTTAGCTACACGATGTGGTGCACCGCATGCGGAAACTCACTAAGGTCCTTGAAACGAGTAGCCCACCACGTCACGACCAAGGAGAAGGCTAGTGAGGGTATTTTGTAGGACAGCTGGCGCACACCAATGGCCCAACTGTTGTCTTCGAATCCCAAGTTCAATATGATTTGTGGGGTGATTGAATTAACAGCGGAGTAGAAGATCCATCTGGTGTAGTTAGTCGGACCTCTGTTTCAAAGTTGGCGTACTGGTACTGCTCACTCACCCTTCAACTGCGAAAGCAAAAGTTGCAAGCCAGAAGTTTGGACCATTACTGAAGAACACATGAGCAACCATTCCATCCGATCTACCTTTCCATTCTGAACCGATTTGTTAGATTTGAGCTGTTCGATGACGCCGAAAAACCCACCATAGACACAGAAAGCAAGTATCAGAACTAGACCAACAACCAGATTCGCGCAAACATGAGGGTTGCTCCAGGTATATGCACCGCCTGCCCAATTGAGCGCTAAAAGCGTCAGGGTCGCGCCCGTAATGAACAAGAAGCTACCGATGGGATCACAAGCCCAAACGTATTCCTTGAAGCTCATCTTGGGGTAATGAGTGCGTTTCTTTGGCCAATAGAAGGCGAACAGGCCAACAGCTGTGGCACCATGCAGTCCGGCTTGTATCCAGAAGATGAGGCGCCAGCCGGTCGGGTTCACATTCGCAACAGCACCAGCACCTAGGCCACCGACAAGGCCGCCAACCGCGCCACCGAGGAAGGCACATCCATTCGCAACGGTGCGATACTTCAAAGGCAAAATTTCTGAGGGGATTGATTGCACAATCGAAATAGTGGCCAGTGTTATACCCACGAGAATCCCGCCTCCTATCAACATGCTCATAGACGTAGCTTTGGCGCAAACGATGCTCCCGGCGACTGCAATCAAAGGTGGAATCGTCGCGAACAGTTTGCGGTCGAGCACGTCCGAGAGGCGTCCCACGAGCGGTGAGAGTACGGTCTGCATCAGGAGAGGGCCCTACAGCATCGTCAACGTTTGTCTCCTTTCCATACGAGTGATCGCGGGAGAAATATCCTGCGAGATTCAAGGATCTGGCGAGACTCAAGTGTCACACACCTGTATGATCCACCCAGATATAGCGGGCTCGCCCAGTTCCCGGATTATGAACGCTATGACACTCCCAGCCGCCACTACAACGTATACTTGGGCCACGATACTGCATCGGCTTAGTCCAATCAAGCATAGGACGTACGAGCGACGTACGCAAAACAGCTGACGAAGACCACCATCCATGAGCGCCAGGTAAGATGGACGGGCACTCCATCCTCTTGTGCCTCTTCCTGCATTGAAACTACATGCGCTTTGGCGCCGTGAGAGTGCCGTGGCTCCGAAGCAGCATGTTCGATGTTGACAGCGTCGCCTTTGGTGTCCATAGTGCCGCGCAGAAACGGAAGGGGAGAGATGCCAAAACCAAGTATACTCGTGATTTAGAGATCTAGGCGGACATGGTTGTCTTTTGAATCACTGCTGATCCATCCGAGAAGGTACCGCGTGCCGGCGCCAGGCGGAAAGCGAATGGTGCACCGTCGGCAGTTGCCAAACCCGGTCTACCAAGCCACCGGTGGTGGGTGCAGGATGAAGTGTTCCCTTGACCATGACTCGGGGGGCATGCGGGGGAATGGATGATCATGGAAATGAGGTAGAGAATATGGATGAGTGTGAGTGTGGCGGACGGGCGAAAAATCTGTGTGCGCAGAGCTTCTCCTCTAAGCTTCAATACACGTACACAAGGCGGCAACGTCGTAGAGATAATCTAATTTAATAAAGTTAGTATTATAGCTATTACTATAAAAGGAGGAAATATAATATGTATAAAAAATAAAATCTAAATTTTTATTACGCTTATACCTATTAGTTTTTAATTTTTTTATAATTATAATTATGCTATTTAATTTTTAATAATATTTTTTATTTATATATTACTACATATACCTATTTATAGAGTTATATTTATATTTTTTTAAAAAATAAAATAAATTTTTTATATTAAGGCTACCTGGCGGGATAGTATAATAGGTATATATCTAAAAATACTAAAAGTCTTTAAATTTTTAAGGTCTTCTTATATATTAGGAATTTAATTTTTCTTTTTATTATAGTATTCTTTAAATACGCCTACTTTACTAGTAATAAGTAGAGTTTTTAGAAATACGGAGTACTACTAAAAAATTAATATAAAATTATAAAAAAATTAAAATCTCTATATAAAATATATTATATTTAGAGGTATTTTAGACTAAAGTACTATCTAAAATTAAATAAAATAAAAATTTATTTCTAAATAGGCTTAGCGTAGCGAACTAGGCCTAATTAGATAATAGATTAGTAATTTAATATAACTATTTAGTAATATAACCTATATATTAATTTAGGAATTAAAGAACTAGTTATTAGTTTACTTAAGAGATAAAAGACTTTTTTTAATAATTAGGTAGCCTTAAATATAAGGTTTATTTTTTTTTTTTTAAAAAAAAAAGGCTACCTAATTATATATAAAAAGGTTTTTAATTTTTTAAGTAATTTAATCTAGTCTTAATAAAGTCTATTTTTTAATATAATAAAATTACTATTAGTAACTACCTAATTAGAATAAAAATTATATATACTATATAATTTAATAATTAATTCTTAAAGATACTACGCTAAGTTTAATTAAAAAAATTATATTTACTATAATAGATACATAATAACTATTTAATAATATTTAATAATATTATAGCTTAGTCTAGTTTATTATTTTATATATTTATATATTAGTTAAATAAATAGTGTAGCTATAGTGACTCGGAGCGACTAAAAGAGGTTTTAAAAAAGGAGAAGTATATATATATCTTTATACTTAATGTGTCGAAAAAGTAGTTTATTATTATATATAGTAACTTATACTAATATATATACTATTATAAACTAATACTAAATAGGTATTTAAAAAATTATTAATATATTATAATTATTATACGTATTATAGTGTCTAAAGTACTATTTATTAATAATAGTATACTACTATTTTATAATTAAAATATACACTCTTAGTATATTTTTTTTTATATAATAAAATTACTATTAGTAACTACTTAATTAGAAAGAAAAGTACTATATATACTATATAACCTAACAATCGACTCTTAAAAATACTATACTAAGTTTAATTAAAAAAGGTAATATCTACTAAAATAGGCACGTAATAACTACTTAATAGTATTTAATACTATTAAGTATAAAGATATATATATACTCCTCCTTTTTTAAAATCCCTTTTAGTCGCCCCAAGCTACCACAGCCACACTATTTATTTAATTAATATATAAATATATAGTACTTAATAGTATTATAACTTAGTATAGTTTATTACCCTATATAGTAACTTATACTAATATATTTACTATTATAAACTAATACTAAGCAGGTATTTATAAAAAAAAATATTAATATATTATAATAATAGTATACTACTACTTTGTAACTAAAATACGCGCTCCTTTTTTTTTTTTTTTTTTTTTTAAAAATAAGCCTTTTATATTAAGGCTACCTAACTATTTAAGAAATATGTTTTATCTCTTAAGTAAACTAACAACTAGCTCTTTAATTCCTAAATTAATATATTACTAAATAGTTATTAAATTACTAAGCTAAATCTAATTAGGTCTAGTTCGCTACGCTAGTCCTATTTAGAAATAGATTTTTATTTTTTAACTTTAGATAGTAAAATATACTTATAAATATAATGTATTTTATACTAGGAATTTTAACTTCCTATAGTCTTATATTAATTTTTTAGTAGTATTTTATACTTTTAAAAATTTTATATTTTATTATATAAAGTAGGCGCGTTTAAAAAACGCTGTAATAAAAAAAGGAATTAAATTTCTAATATATAGAAGAGATTTTTTTTTTTTTTTTTTTTATATAATAAAGTTACTATTAGTAACTACCTAATTAAAAAGAAAAGTACTATATATACTATAGGATTTAATAACTAGCTTTTAAAGGTACTATACTAAGTCTAATTAAAAAAAGTAGCGCTTACTAAAATAGGTATATAATAACCGCTTAATAGTATTTAATAGTATTATAGTTTAGTATAATTTATTACTTTATAGTAACTTATACTTATATATTTACTATTATAACTAATACTAAATAGGCATTTATAAAAAAAAATATTATATTTATAGTATATAGCGTAACGCGTAAAGTAGTAAATTTTATTAACTATAATACTAGATTTTTATATACCTAATAAACTGTAAAATAGACAACCTACTAGTAATATATATATAGGCTTTTATATTATAAACTCTCGCAGCGCGTACTATAAAAGGTATATATTAAATAAATAAGTAAAAGAAATAATAAAAAAATTAAAATTAAAATAAATAATATCTTATAACTAGCGTACAATAATAGTAGTATTTATATAACTTTTAGTATAATACTATATAATAGTATATCTAATATAATCTAAAAGTAGCGTATAATTATAGCAGCTATTACTAAAAGGCTAAAGATTTAACTAAAGTATAGATAATAAGACAGATATTATAGATATAAAAGGCGCCCCTTACTTAAATATAAATACTAAAATAGGTACGCCTATACTAGTAAAGCTAGCGTTTTAATATATACTTTTATTTTACTTTAGGGCACCTAGCGAGCTTCCTATATATAACTTCTTATTAAATATTAATATTTAATATTTACTTTTTTAAGTTTTTATAATATAATCTACGTATCCCTCTATACTTATAGATAAAATACTTATAAAATAATACTTTATAATAAACTATATAAGCGCTAGATTCTAAAAATCTATATTTTACTAATTATATAGTTATAGCAGATCGATTCTCTATACTATATAAAATACTTATTAGTACGAATAAAATAGTAAAATTTTATATAAAAACTCTACCTAAATAAGCTAGTAATAGCGCTATTTATAGATTAGCTAGTAATAGCGCTATTTATAAATTAACTAGTAATAGCGTCGCCTAAAAACTAGCTAGTAATAGCGCTACTAAAAAGTATAATATTTAAAAATTAATCTAGTATACGCTGGCTAATAATATATTATATAATTAGTTAAATAAGTTATTTTTACTATTACTGTTATAATCGCCGGGTATAGTAAAAAAAATTATTTTTAAACTTAAAGTTAATAAACCCTATAAAAGTATAATTGTTAAATTACTAAATACTTTTTATAAGCTTAGTAAATAGTTTATAAATACCTCTTTTACTAAAAAGGTTAAAAAGAACCTAATAGTAAATATAGGTAAAAAACTTTTTAAAAATAATTACTATAAAAGTAGTTTTAGTATCTCCTACCCTATTCTACTAAATATTAGTAATAATAATAATAAAAATTTTAATATAATAACTATTACCGGTTAACTTATAATAGACTAATAATTATAGTATAGTTTTATAGTTAACTATAAAGTATTTATTAAATAAACTAAAACTATAAAAGCTAATATTTTATTATTTATTAGGATAGCTACTGTATTACAACTAATAAAGAGTACTTTAAAAAAAAATTTAAATATAAATATTAGTAGACTCGCCGAGACAGTAGTCGCGCCTAGAGTAGTTATTACGTACTACCTTACACCTTAAGTATTTAGTAAGTATCTAAAAATACTAGTAATACTAGCTCTTTATCTAATCTATAAAGTATTCTACTTTATTATCTATGCCTTAGTTAAATTTTTAGCCTTTTAGCAATAGCTACTATAAGTATACGCTACTTTTTAGTTATACTAGGTATACTATTATATAGTATTATACTAAAGATTACGTAAGCACTGCTATTATTTTATACTAGTTATAAGAGGTTATTTATTTTAACTTTAACTCTTTTATTATTTTCCTTTACTTACTTTATTTAAATTTAGTAGAGTATATATATATATTTTATAGTATACGCTGTAAACCGTTTATATATATATTACTAGTAAACTATTTTACAGTATATTAGGAGTACGTATATTAGTTATTAAGTACTACTATAATATATACTATAAATAAATATTTTCTTATATCTTTTTCTTTATAAATGCCTACTTAGTATTAGTTTATAATAGTAAATATATAAGTATAAGTTACTATAAAGTAATAAATTATACTAAGCTATAAATTTATTAAGTACTATTAAGCAGTTATTACGTGCCTATTTTAGCGCGGTACTTTTTCTAATTAGACTTAGTATAGTACTTTTAAGAGCCGGTTATTAGGTTCTATAGTATATATAATACTTTCCTTCCTAATTAGGTAGTTACTAATAGTAACTTTATTATAATATATTATTAAAATAAATATAGCGCGATTAGAACTGTAAATTTAGTAATAAAAATAAAATCTTAATAGCGGCTTCTAGTTAGTTATTTATATTTATTAAAAGTATAACGGCGTAAGAGACGACGTATATATTTTATAAAAAAAGTTAAACGCTAAATAGTAATATTAACTAACTACTAATAAAGCTCTTAGTAAGGTAATTTAATATAGTAATAAATATAAGTAATATTTTACTATAGTATTTTAAGAAGCGCGTAAATTATAAAATAAATTAAAATACTTAAAATCGTTAGTAAAGGCTTCCTATAGTATTATAACTAATAATAAATTCTTTAAAAAGAATAAAAAGTATAAAAAAAATAATAAAAAAAAGTAAAAGATAGTACCGTATAAGTTACTATAAGATTTTACGTCCTTAAACTTATTTAATAATAATAGTAGAGACAGCTTTAGTAGCTCTAATAGTTCTTTTTATTATAATAATATAAAGTTAATGTTATTTAATAAAATTTATTTTACGCCTTATAAAGATTAATAGTAACGTAATAGTATACTAGTATTAATAATTAATACTACTACCTCTAAAAAGGAGCGCTGTTTAAATAATAGATAAAAGAATATTAATAAGTTTAATAGTACTACTAATAAGAACTTAAATATATAGATTAAAAATATAAAGATAAAGTTTTAGTAATTATATAAGCTTTTCTCTAATAAGTAGTCTAAAATTAAATACTTTTATTAAATATATAAAAATTATATATTTATTTGTATTCGCAACTGCGCTATTATAATATTTAATAATTTATACTAAAAGATATAAAAACTATATAATAACTTATAAAAAGTATTTAGTTAAATTAATTAGTAACTTACCGCACTTACAGAATTTAACTTTAATAAGTTATAATAATATAATAATAAACTCTTTAATAAATAGTTAGCGCGTTTTAAAAATAAAGTAATATAAGTATATTTAGAACCTACTTTAATAAAGTTTAAAGCTATAATTAATTTTAATTTACGTTTAAAAGCCGCCGCGATAAGCGCAGCCCTAGTAAATAAAACTTAAATATAATTTATTTAGTAACTATTCTAATATAAAACTTTTAAGAACGTTACTTATAGAAAGCCTAAAAAAAAGAATAATAAAAATAAAAATTATTAAAAGTTTATATAGGCTAGTACTCCTATTAATAAAAAACCTAACTTTAATAATAGACATAACCTTATTTTTAATCTAAATTATTATTTATTAAAGGAGTTTCGCGCTATCTAAGCTAAGAATATATATATATATTACCTAAAGCCTAGCTATACGCCTAACTAAAATTAGTCTAAGTTTTATAAAAGGGGCCTAATAGTTTTAGTGCCTACTAAATAGTTTTAAATAATAAATACTTAAAATACTAATACTAATAACGCTTATAATAGCGACTATAACGTTAGGTATTAGGGAAAAGTATAGTTTTTAAAAATAATTACTTTTAAAGACTCTTATTTACGTATAAGAAGAAGATCTTTAATATCTTTTAGTATTATCTTATAATAGAGTAATATACGCCAATAAACTAATTAAGTCTATAATTATTTTTTATTTTATTAAATAATATTTACTATATAGCTTATAATTTATAAAAATAATTTATTACTACCGCGGTATATAGCGCAACAAATTATTTACTTAATTATAATAAAAACCTACTAGATAAACTATTTTATAGCGCTTAAATAAAGCTAAAGATATAAGTTAATACGCCTAACAGGATATTAGTTATTATATATTTTTTTTTAAATAGTAGCTATACTAAATAAGTCGTTAGTACTAATTTTATATACGCCTATAAGCTTTAGATAATTATAGTATAAAGCCCCGTTATTTTAAAACTTATTAATAGTAATATTATAGGTAAAATAATATATATAGCTAAAATATATATAGTAATTAGAGGATATATTAGTAATAACTAGTACTAAGTTATAAATATTATTAGCTATAACGTAATAGTTAAATAACTATAGCTTAAAACCTATAACTCTTTATATAAGTAGAGTAAAAGGATAATAGTATTTAAATTAAATTATTATTATAGTAACTATTTATACTAGTTTTTACTTATTAAAGTAATATATAATTAACACGATAATAGTTACGCTAAAATAATTAAACTAAAAAATAAAAACAGTATTAATATAGTAATTATCTTAGTAAAAGTTACTATAAAGATAGTTTATTATAATCTAGACTCTATTATCTAAATAATACTAGAAAACTAAATATATTTTAAAGTAAGTAATAACACTAACTATACTTAACGCGTTTATATAACTTTTATAAAAATTAAATAAGTTGCTACTATCGCTACGTAAACTAACTTTAATAAGTTTTATTTAAAACTTAATTAACTACACCCTATAATTAATAAAATAAAATAAAAATTATTAAAATAATTCTACTATATTATTAATTTATAAAACTTTAAAGAAGCTACTAAACTACTTTTACGTTAACTAGGTATTAACTATAAAATATATCTAAAAAAAGATAGTTAACTAACTGCGTAGCGCTATTTTAGAATATTATATAAAAAGACTAAAATAATTAAGGCCTATATATAGACTAAAATAATAAAAAAGTATATTTATAAAAGTAACTCTTTATTTACTGCTCTACTATTAATTATTAAGAAGCCTAGAGGAGGCATCTATATATATATTAACTATTACTATCTTAATAAAATTATATTTAAAGATTGTAATACTCTACTAAAATTAAAAAAAAATACTTACCTATATAAATAAGATATACGTTTTCTTTAAGTTTAATATTATTATAGTATTTAATAAAATCTAAATTAAAAAAATAATAAGTATAAAACTACTTTTTTTACGCGATTTAGTCTATTTAAATATATAATTATACTCTTTAGACTATATAATACCCTAAATACCTTTTAATAATATATTAATTAATTATTACGAAAGTATTTAGATAATTTTTATTTAGCTTATTTTAATAATATTATTATCTTTAGTAAAAATAATTAGAATTATAAATAGTATTACTTTAAGATATTATATAAGCTTTATAAAGTAGGACTACACTTTAATATTAATAAATATAAGTTTTTAGTTTAATATATTAGTTATCTTAGTATAATACTATTTATAAATAGGCTAAAAATAGATCTAGCTAAGGTTAAGGCTGTTATAAAGTAGCGGTAGCCTAAAATAGTTAAAAATATTTAGGCGTTTATTAGCTTTATAAACTTTTATTAATAATTTATATACTACTTTTCTTAAGTTGCGAGACTACTAATTAAGTTAATATATAACGCTATAAAAAAAGTTATACTAATACCTATAACTAAAAAAGCCTTTAAGTAGCTTAAACGTGCCTTTATTAACGCTTTAATACTTACTTACTTTAACCCTAATATATATATAATTATAAAAACTAACGCGTTTAATTAGGTTATTACTAGTCTATTATTATAGTATAATAAAGATAGCGCTCTATAACTTATTATTTTTTTTTAATAAAAATAAAGCCGACTAAGCTTAACTACTCTATTTATAATAAGGAACTTATAGTAATTATTTATACTTTTAAAGAATAGTAACTTAAATTTATTAGTACGCTTAACCCTATAGAGGTATTTTTTAATTATAAAGCTTTAAAATACTTTATAATAACTAAACGGTTAAATTACTAGTAAGCCTAATAAGTTAAATTTTTATTAGAGTTTAATTTTATAATTAAATATAGACTTAGTAAGAAAAGTATAAAATTTAATATATTAATATAATAAACTAGAGACGTTCCTATAAATATATATAATAATTAAATATAGTACTAATAGTAGGTGCTTTTACCTTTTAAATAATTTAAACTATCTATATATACTACGTATAATAGCGGCTCCTAATACGTTATATACTTAGCTAAAATTTTAATAAATATAATAGAGTTAGACGCTGTAAGCTTATTATAATAAATTTATAAAATTAGCGAGGAGCTATTTATTTCTAATAGTTAGAATAAGGACGCTACTTTAAAATTTTATAATAATTATAAAGACGCTAGTAACGCAGATCTATTAGGGCTACTTAAAATAATTAGTCTTTATAATAATATTATTAAAACTATAATTAATACTATAAAGAGCGGCGCGTACTATATACCCTATTAGCTTTATTATAACTTTAGTATTTGCATTAAACTATAAGATTATTACTTAAATAATAATTTATTATATATTAATAGTAAGGTCTTTATACCCTATAATAATAAACTCTAAATATATTTTATAAAACTATATTATAATAACTACGCTGCTAAATATAATAATAAGTATAAAATATATATATAATTATTATAATATTACTACTAGCTACGCTACATAAACAGCGTCGCCTATTATATATATAACTACTTTATTTATTTTAGAGCAAAATTAAAATATAAGAGTAAGTATAGTCTACTATACTTACTATTTATACTAAATACCTACTAGACTAGTATATCTATTAACTTTATTACGCTATTACTTAAGAACTATTATAATAGTTATAACTATAGGTATATTATAATTTTTATAAATAGATTATTATAGAAGAAAAAGTTTATATTTTTAATATTTCTTAATATAAAAACCTACGTTTAAGTTTTTATTAAATACGTCTAGTATAAAAAAAGTTATTTTTTAAAATTTATTACTAACTACAGTACGTAATTTACGTCTTAGTTTTAAAAATAATTATATAAAAGGGTTAGCACAACGCTAAAGTTATCTATAGTCTTTTATCTAGAAATAAATAAAAAAATAAAAATTATTAATTAAATATTAAAGACTTATTTATACTGCTTTATTAATTAAGAGTAAAATAACTAAATAAAATTATTACCTATTATAGAGTTTAAAGTAAATAGTAGTATTATATTAATAAATATAATACTATTTAAAGCTATAAAAAAATACTTACTATATATAAGTACTAAACCTCCTAATATACTACTAAAGAGATAAAAGGTAATACGTAACGTATAAACTATAAATAAATTTTTTATATATATAAACTATATAAGATAATAACTACGTCTAATACTAATATAGGCGTAGGTAAAAATAAAAAGTATACTAATAATTAATAACTACTTACCTTAAAAATCCGCGTAGGTAATTAGGTTATATTTAATATATATAATATCTATACGCATCGCTCTAGAGAACTAAAAAATAAAAATTTTAAACTATTTAAAATTATAAATATTTATAATAAGTAACTAGATAACTGCTATAGTATAGATTAAACTTTTAAGCTTAATTTTACTAATTACGCTACGCTTAAAAATATTTATTTATAATTTTACCTATAATTACTCTACTTATAGGATATAATACTATTACTAGAGTAGTAGTAAGAACTATAAGGGCCGGTCGCTATAGAAAAAGGCCTACTAGTTTATAATATTAAAGTAATACTTAATTATAAAATTAATAAATATATAATTAATTTTAATACTAGTTATAAAAACTTACTAAAATTTTTTATTAAATAAAAGGATTTTAATAACCCTAACTAGTAATCTTACTTTAATATTATAAGCTATTAAAAATATTTTATAAAATACTACCGGCGTTATCTATAAATATTTTAATAATTAAATATATTTTTTTTAGAGGCTTATAATATATAAATAGCTATTACCTAATTTATAATAAATAAATAATTAATTAATAATAAATAATAATAGAAGACTAAAAATAATTTAATAAATAATAAGGTATAACTAGTAAATAAGTAGTATAACAGGATTATAAAAATAATATAACTTAGTATAAAGGGTTCTTTTAAAGGTATAAATAGTAGATAAAAAGAGCTATACTTATCTATTATACTTATAACTTTAATAGTTAGGTTATAATAAAAGCAGTTTTATAGCTTATTATTTAAATAATTACGTGTTTACCGCTCTAATAAAAATATTTTATTTTTATAAGTATCTAACTCCGCCCTATTATACAAAAATTAAAAATATATAAAGCTAATTATAATGCTTTAAAAATAAAATTTTTTAAAGGGGGGGATAGTATTATAAATATAAAAGGCGCCCCTTACTTAGGTATAAGTATTAAAATAAGTATACCTATACTAGTAAAGCTAGCGTCTTAGTATATATCTTTATTTTATTTTAAAATACCTAGCGAGCTCCGTATACGTAGATTCTTATTAAATATTAATATTTAATATCTACCTTTTTAAGCCTCTGTAACAGCAGAACGTCTTATAAATTAAATAAAAAACTAGTATTACTAGTACTTTTAAATACCTACTAGATACTTAAGGCGTAAAATAGTATATAATAATAGTCCTAAAAAGTCTATTATAAAAATTAATAACTTATAGGACTTTTATAATTAAATAAGGATTTTATATAAAAATAGTAAAATAACTTAAAGGCTTTATATAAAAGTAGGCTAAATAATCTTAGATATATTATAAAGTTATAAATATATAGTATTACGGGAGTATAATAGGTATATAAAACCTAAATACTAAAATTTTTTTTAAATTAGGCTATAAGGACTATAAGAATTATAAGAACTATAAGGACTATAAAAACTATAAGGACTATAAGAACTATAAGGACTATAAGGACTATAAGGACTATAAGGACTATAAGGACTATAAGGACTATAAGGACTATAAAGACTATAAGGACTATAAGGACTATAAGGACTATAAGGACTATAAGGACTATAAGAACTATAAGGACTATAAGGACTATAAGGACTATAAGGACTATAAGAACTATAAGGACTATAAGAACTATAAGGACTATAAGGACTATAAGGACTATAAGGACTATAAAGACTATAAGGACTATAAGGACTATAAGGACTATAAGGAAATAATAGCTAGTAGGTCTAGAGTAATAAAAATAAATAGCTTAGTATATAACTAAATAAAATAAAATATTTTATATTAATTATTTTATTATAATATTAAAATTTCTGGGTCTCTGTCGAGACCGAGAAGAGATCTTAAAAATTAAGAAATTTAAGTATTTCTAAGTATATACCCACTATACCACCCCGCTACACACGTTCCTAATATATTAAAAAATAAAAATTTTAGTAAAATATATATATTAAACTTATTCTAGCCTATACTATAAAATACGTTAAACACTTTTAGCTTTTAAATTAAACTAAATAAATAAGAAATATAAAGTAATAAGTATATTTAATATAATTAATATACTATTAGCTATCTTTATAAGTAACCCGTAAAAGTTAATACTTAAATAAAATAATTTTATACTTATAAGTATAGCGTTACTAGATCTAGCTAAAAAAATACTATTTAGGTAAGTAAAAAGTAAGTTAAAAATCTACTATTTATAGATACTACTAAGTAAAAAAAAATATTAAAATTACTATAGCTATACTACTATATAAATAGTTAATTAATAAAGGTAAGTTATAAGAAAAAGACGTCGGTAACTATAGCGCTAATAATATTAATATTAATATTAGTAACTATAAAGCGCTAAAGTAAGAAGATAGTATAGTTTTTTAGTAAGTAACTAAATATATTAAAGGCTATAGTCTATAGTATAGAGGGCGTATATAATTATAATTAAAGTAATATAAATTAAAAGTTACTAGTATATAAAAACGCGCTATAGCTTAATACTAAAAAGAATATCTAGAGGTAAGTAAAAAGGGATTTCGAAAGGGAGGATAATAGATAGCTAAAGTATAAAGGCATGCATATACTCCTCCTTTTTTAAAACTCCTTTTAGTCACCCTAAGCCACCACAGCCACACTATTTGTTCGATTAGTATATAAATATATATAGATAGCTAATATAGGAGAATATAAATAAATAGCTTAGTATATAACTAAATAAAATAAAATATTTTATATTAATTATTTTATTATAATTTTAAAACCTCTAAATCTCTGTCCAGACCGGCTTAGTATATTAAAAAAAAAAATTTTAGTTTAAAAAATATACTAAACTTATTTTAGTTTATATTATAAAGTATATTAAGTACTCTAAACTTTTAAAATAAACTAAATAAATAAAAAACGTAAAGTAATAAATATAATTAATATATAACTATTTATTATTATAAGTAATCTATAAAAGTTAATACTAAAATAAAATAGTTTTATACTTATAATACTCCTCCTTTTTTAAAATCCCTTTTAGTTGCCCTAAGCTACTATAACTACACTATTTATTTAATTAATATATAAATATATACTTATAAGTATAAAGTTACTAAAAAGAATAAAAAAATACCTAAGTAAGTAAAAATAGTTAAGGATCTGCTGCTTATAAACACTTTTAAGTAAAAAAAAAAAATAGTAAAATTACTATAGCTATACTACTATATTAAATAGTTAATTAATAAAGATAAATTATAAGAAAAAGCCGCTAGTAACTATAGGGTGCTAAAGTATAAAAATAGTGTAGTTCTTTAATAAATAAATAAAAATATTATTAGTAATAGTTTAAAACGTAGAGGATAGGTATAAATTTAATTAAAATAATATAAAATAAAAATTACTAGTATATAAAAAAGGACTATAGTTTAATACTATAGAGAATATTTAAAAATAAATAAAAAAACATTTCTAAAGAGAGGATAATAGATAGCTAGTATTAGAGAGTATAAATAAATAATTTAATATATAACTAAACAAAATAGAATATTTATATTAATTATTTTATTATAACTCTAAAACCTCTAGATCTCTATTAAAACTTAAATAGAGATTTAAAAATTATAAAATTATAATAAAATAATTAATATAGTATATTTTACTTTATTTAATTATATACTAAATTATTTAACTATATTTTTTATACTAATTATTTATTATCCTTATTTTTTAAAAACTTATTTTTATTTATTTTTAAATATTTTATATATGATTAAGCTATAGTACTTTTTTATATACTAATAACTTTTATTTTATATTATTTTAAATAAATTATATACGTCCTTTCTATTTTAGACTATTATTTTTAATATTTTTATATATTTATTAAAGACTTATACCCTTTTTATACTTTAGTATTCTATAGTTATTAGTAATAGTAGTATTAATAATAATAATACGTAAGTTATTTTTATAGTTATTAACTACTTAGTATATTAGTATAACTATAGTAATTATATAATTATTTTTTAATTTAGTAGTATCTATAAATAGTAGATTTTTTATTTACTCTCTATTTAGTTAAGTACTTTTATTTTAGCTAGTGTAGATAGTTTAACTATATTAATTATATTTTATTTAAATATTCACTCTTATAAATCTCGTGTAAAGATAAATTTTTTTTTTAAAAAATAAGCCTTTTATATTAAGGCTACCTAACTATTTAAGAAAAATACTTTATCTCCTACTCCCGAGCATAAGTATAAAAGACTTATTTATTCTTTTTAAGTTACTATTTTATATTACGTTTTACCTTGCCCACTAATATTATAAACTAATAATATTATTATAAACTTATTACGTAATTTAAAATAATATTTTTCTGCCTAATTCTATATAAGTTTTTATATTACCTATTAAACTTTCTACTAAAATAATAATACTACGAAGGCCCGCTAAAGTAAGTTATATATATACCCGGCTTATAGTAGCCGTATGTTATAAAAAAAGTTATATCTATTATTATTAGTACCCGCGCTGCCTATAGTTAAATAAAAAAAAATACTTACTACCTAGTTAGTAATACCTACTAGTTAAAAATAAAAGTATATTTAGTATCGCCTAGCCCTATAATAATATATTACTTAATTAAAAGTATCCTAGATCCTAAGTGCGTATTTTTAAATATATATTATCTTATATATTTAGTCTTAATATTATTTAAAACTTATTATAAGTTTATTATACTATTTACTCTTTATTATTTTTTATATACACCTTATAGTCTCTGCCTAAGTAAAAAAGCTCTTTTTTATATATTAGTCCTTTTAGTAGTATACGCTAAGTATATAACTAAATATATAAAGAGTAATAAACCTTTACTTTTTAGTTTAGCTAGCAGCTATTTTAGGTACTATCTTAATAAGTTACTTATAGAAGGATTTATTAATCGCTAAAGTACTATAAACTATTTTTAAGGCTAAAATTATAATATTATTATATAGTTTTTATATAATTTTATTAATAAAGAGCGCGTTTATAATAAAGATAAATAATAGGTTCTTATTAGTAGCTTTAGATATAACAGCGGTAATAGTAATAGTATAAAATAATTTAAAACAAACTAAATAGATATTTAATAAAACTTTAAGAAGCAGGAGATAATATAGTATAGAGTATAGGTAGATAGCTAAACTTACTAGTATAAAAGCCAGATACCGTAGACTCTAAGTACTAGCCTAATAATTTTATTAGTCCTAAAGTTTATACGCCTAGTAACCCTTAAGTTAACTAATTACTTTATATATAATTATAAGTAGTTACTAATTTATAAATATAATTTTTTCGACATATTAAGTATAAAGGCATACACATACTCCTCCTTTTTTAAAACCCCTTTTAGTCGCCCTGAGCCACTACAGCCACACTATTTGTTCGATTAATATATAAATATATATAAATATAAATTAAAGTATAAGCGTCGCTATATTTAGTAGAGTATTATAACCCTTACTAAAAGAAAGGAGTATAACTTTTAAGAATTTAAAATTTATATTACTTATATATAATTTTATTAGTATTATATAAGCTATTTAGTATTTATTAAGTTCTCGTTATTATATTGTGCTACGGCTTTATAAAGCTCGTAAAATACGTTAATTAATACTTTATCTCTTAAATAAACTAGAACTAGTTTTTTAATTTTTAGATTTTTTAGATTATTATATTACTAAATAGTTATACTAAATAACTAATTCATTACCTAATTAGGACTAGTTCGCTACGCTAGGCCTATTTAAAAATAAATTTTTATCTTATCTAACTTTAGATAGTAATTTTTCGTCTAACTATTTTATTTATATTTTTAGATACAACGTATTTTATATAAAAATTTTAGCTTCCTATAGACTTATATTAATTTCTTAGTAGTATTCTACACTTTTAAAAATTTTACTTTTTACTAATAAAGTAGGCGAGGCGTATTTAAAGAATACTTATAATAAAAAGAGGAATTAAACCTCTAATATATAAATAATAATAAAAATTTAAAGAATTTTGCGAATCTAATATATTTCTAAATACTTATCTACTATACTACCCTACTATAAATAGTAGTATAATAATTATATTAAATATACTTACTACTTTATATTTTTTATATTTTTTATATATACTAATTAAATAAATAGTGTGGCAATAATGGCTCGGGATAACTAAAAGGAGTTTTAAAAAAGGAGTAGTATATATTATATTTTTTATTTATTTAGTTTACTTTAAAATCTTAAAATATATATTATACTTTATAGTATAGACTAGAGTAAATTTAATATATAAATTTTACTATAATTTTATTTTTTAATATACTAGAAGTGTATTTCTTAGTTATAAAGTAGTATTATACTATTATTAATAAATAATACCTTGTATATAATAATATATAGTATAATTATTATATATTAAAATCTCTTTTTTTATATATGTCTACTTAGTATTAGTTATATATTTATATACTAATCGAACAAATAGTGTAACTGTAGTAGCTCAGGGCAACCATAAGGAGTTTTAAAAAAGGAGAAGTATATATATACCTTTTTACTTAATATGTCGAAAAAGTTTAGTATTAGTTTATAATAATAGATATATAAGTATAAGTTATTATATAAAATAATAAATTATTCTAACTTATAAATCTATTAAGTACTACTATTAGTCTCGACAGAGATCTAAAAAATTTAAAGTTATAATAAAATAATTAATATAAAATATTCTATTTTATTTAGTTATATATTTAACTCTTTATTTTTATTACTTTAAACCTATTAGTTATTATTATTGCGTTAAAAGTATTTAGCCTAAAAAACTCTAAGACTTTTTATATCTTTTATCTATTTTACACTTATACTAGTATACTTTATTATTTTTTTAATAAAGCTTAGATAATATATTATATTTATATACTAATCGAACAAATAGTGTGGCTATGGTGGCTCGGGGCGACTAAAAGGGGTTTTAAAAAAGGAGGAGTATATATATGCCTTTATACTTAATATATCGAAAAAGTTATATATTTAATATAATATCTTTATTATACTGCTAGTTCTCTTTTAACTTACTTATACTTATTAGTTATTACTATTACTTCTATAAAGTAACTTACTATATACCTTTAGTAACTAGTATATATCTATAAGTAGTAAGTTAATTAGTTTTTCTTTCTATAATATAGGTAAATTATAATATAATAGCTATTTTATTTATAGCTCTAAATCTTTAAGGACTTTATCTATTATATAGTAATTATTTTTATATATTAATTATACGCTTATAGTATTATAATACTATATATAGCGCTAGGCGTTATTTATAATTACTACGCCTAACGTAAATTATAATAGTTTAGTTATAATATTAGTTTAGTAGTTTTATAGATATTATATATTTTATAGTATCCTTTATAGTATTTAGTATAAGTTTATATTATACTTTATAGTACCCGGCGCAGACCTATATATATACTTTATCTATTGTATAGTATTAAGAGCGCGCCCTTTAAATATATAGTTATAAAAGTACTATACTATAATTAATTAAGTAATACTTTAGACAGCGCTATTTATATTATAAATATATATATTTTTTCTTTTTTTATAAATACCTACTTAGTATTAGTTATAATAGTAAATATATAAGTATAAGTTAGTATAGGGTAATAAATTACTAAGCTATAAAACTATTAAGTACTTTTTTTTTTAAATAAAGCTACGCTTTTAGCGTAGTATCTATATTTTTTAAAAAATTAATTACTAGCTACTATAGGAATTTTTATAAAACGGCTTTATAATAATTTAAATATAATAATAAAAGAATTAGCGCACTATTATATATTAATATATTATACTAAAAATAGTTTATTATTATAATAAGTTAATATAATAATACATAAGTAAGTATTACCTTTTAATTTAGTATAGGATATTTATTTACAAAAGAAAGAAAAATAGTAGTAATAGCTTACGCTATCGCTAGTATACTATAAGGTATTAATACACGCTGGCGTCCCTGCTAATATATATATATATATAATATAAAAAAGTATAATATAATAGTCTACTATACTAGGTAACTATATTAAATTTTTTAAATATTGCTATATATACTATAATATATTATAATACCTAAATAACTCTATAAAAGTAATATATATAGTACCTTTTACGCGATTAAATTTATTTATATACTATTAATAGTATTCCGTTTACTAAATACTCTTAAAACGCTCTAGGATACTATAGTAAGCCTTAATTTAAATAGATAACTAAGTAGTATAGAAGAAATAGTAAAAATAATTATATTAGACTACGCCTTTATAGAGGAGATAGGTAAGTATACGCTATACCTATATAGCTATAGTAATAGTAATTATTACTAACCTACGCAGTAGGCTATATTACTAATAATAACCTAAACTATATTTAAAAATAGAAGTAGCAGCTTTTAGCTATACTAAATAATTAAAATAACTTTAATTATACTAAGTTTAAGAATAAGATAGCGTAGTACGCTATTACCCTAATAGTAGTATAATTATAAAATATAAAAACACTAGTAAAAAGGGTATTAGTAATAATAACTAAATAGGTTTAGTCCTAAAGGTAAGAAAAAAAGCTATATATAAAATAGTAATTAATAATAATAGATAAATATAATAGATAAATATAGTAGATAAATATAATAAATAAATATAGCAATAATATACTAACAGGAAAAAAGGAAGTATTATAAAATACCTATAAGTATAGATAAAATAGTATATAATAGTTTAAATATAAAAAAAAATCAATAGTTAGTATTAAAAGAGAATAAAAAAGTTTCTATCTTATTATAAACCTATTAATAAGTACTATTATAACCTATTAGATCTAACTGTTACGGTTAAGCCCAGTTCTATTAAATACTATTAAATAGTTATTACGTGCCTATTTTAGTACTACTTATTCTAATTAGACTTAGCGTAGTACTTTTTAAGAGCTAATTATTAGTTTATATAATATATTTAGCACTTTTCTTTCTAATTAAATAGTTACTAATAGTAACTTTATTATATATATATATATATATATAAAGTATAATTAAGGAGATTTTTATTTTTATTTTTATATTTAATAAAGTTATTATTAGTAGTAATTTAATTAGAAAGAAAAGTATTATATATATACTATATAATCTAATAACTAATTCTTAAAAATACTATACTAAGTCTAATTAAAGAAAATAGTACTATAATAGATATATAATAATTATTTAATAGTATTTAATTAACTTATAGTAATTATTAAAAGTAAGTTAAAAAGGATATAGACTAGACTAAAAGTATAGTAATAGTATAAGAATATATATACTTTTACTATATATATATATATAAGTAAGCGTATAAAAGAGAAAATAATAAAAGCGTAAGCTACTAGCTATATTATAACTAGTAATAGCACGTACGCTTCTATTAAAAAAAGTTTTAATAAAAAAAGAGATAAAGATTAGTAAAAATACTATATTAGAAGTATATTATAAAATAGGTTATAGCTACTTTATACGCGATACTTTTGTTATAATAGTTTTTATTATTATAAGTTACTTTATTATTATAGTAGTAATTAGCAGCTAGTATATATTTTAGTATATTATATATAGGCTAGATCTATTAAAGCTTATATAATTTTAAATAATTTATACGGGGATCTGTTTTACGTATAAGTTAATATTATAATTATAAAAGAAGAAATTATAACTAATATTTAGTAGAAGATTACTTAGTAGTTAAGTACCTAGTAACTAAATAAGTACGTTAAATATAAGTATATTAAGAATATTATTTACGTAAAAGTTAAAAAAGTAATTAAAAGACTAAAGCTCTAAAGAATAGCAGAATAAGACTTAAAGACTAAAGAGAGTAGATACGCTAAAATAGTAGATTTAATTAAATAAGGCCTCTATAATACTACTAAAAAAAATAAAAACTAAGTACTATTAGCCAATAACTGCTATTATAACCTATCGGTTACTTTTTTAACTTTATTTTTATATAAAATAGAGGTTATATTTATTCTTATTATTTTTCACTCCGCCCATATATATATAAGTAGTGTAGCATTTAATAATAGTTAATATTTATTTATAATTAAATCTCCTTTTTTACTTATAATAATTACTATAACACTAAGTATACTTACCTATCTATCTAGCCTACGCACCAAATACATATATTATATATAGGCCCCCCTAATACTTTTAAATATTAATTATTTTTAAAATATTTTTACTATCGCCTCTACTACTAATGCTATTACTTCTTCTACTACTTTTACCTTTACTTTTACTTTTACTATATCCTTTATACTAAGAAATACCTACCGTATCTATAAAATACTTATTTTACCTATTAACTCTACTATAAACTATATATTATATTTTTTTACTTTTTTTACTACTAGTACTATTAAATCCCCGCCTATTAAAACCGCTGCTACTAATACCGCTAACCTAACGTTTATAACTTTAACTACTTTCTTTATTAATAATCTAATTAACTTGTTTAGTTTATTAAACTTAAAGTAGTACCTATCGTTAAAAATAAATATAACTTTATTTAATAAATTAGAATCGACTTCTCCAGCTACTAAATAGATAAAATTAACTATTTTTAGATAAATAAGGTACCTATACTAGTAAACGTCCGCTAGGGTTATATCTTTATTATTACCTATAAAATAAAAAGATACTAAAAAAAGAGCTTAGGTAACTATACTAGACGCTGTTTTAGAAGCCTTAAGATTAATAAAAATTATTTTATTATTAGCGTTAAGAAGAGGAGGAGTAGTATTAGGACCTAGACCTTTAAAAAATATTTTAAATATCTTATTTAGGTTTAACTGTGTTAACTACAAGAATAGAGAGATATATAGGTAGTAGTAGTTACTACTACCTATATATCTCTCCTACTAAATATAGTGTCTATACTAAACTTTTTATACTAGAGTTTTATAACTTAACGTTTTTTAAGGGGGTATACTAAGCGCGCTAGTACGCTAGCGTAAGACGCTATACCTTTTTAAACCTAGCCTTATTTAACTTTTTTAATATATTAAGTATAAAGATATATATATACTCCTCCTTTTTTAAAACCCCTTTTAGTTGCCCTAAGCCACTACAGCTATACTATTTATTTAATTAATATATAAATATAATACTAAGTACTATTAATAATAACTAATAAAAAGAATATTACTATATATTTATATATTAATTAAATAAAAAGTGTAGCTATAGTAGCTCAGGGCGACCCAAAAGGAGATTTAAAAAAAAAGGAGTATATATATACCTTTATAAGAATATTATTAATATTTAAAAGGTTATATAGGCTGTAGAGATATAAGTATAAGGTTATTCTAAGCGCTAAGTGCGGAGCGTAAAGGGCGATAAAGGGAATAGCTATATAGGGTTAATATATTTAGGAATATAAGAGCTTATAAAATCTAAAAAGTAATAAATATAAGTAATAGCACTTAAAGTATTATAAATTAATTAGTAGGCAGCGTAGTTAGTTATATTTTATAACTTTAAAAGTAATTATTAAATAACTACTAGAGCTAAGCTTCTAATAATTATATAACTAACTTATTAATAATAAAGAGATAGTTTAATAAGAAGATTAATAATAACTAAGTAAATAAGTGCCGGCTAAACTTATAGTTTAGTATAATTTATTACTTTATATAATAATTTGTAGAGGAAAATAAGCTAGAAATTACTAGATTCTAAAATTAAAGAGTAGGGACTACTTATTTAAAAAAAAAGTACTAAAAAGCCGTATTATATATACGTAAAAGAGAAATAATTTTTTATTCTAAAGAGCTTTATAAACTAATAATATAAACTCTAAAATATTTTTCCGTAATATACCCCCTAGTTAAGCTAATAAAAACAGCTTAACTATTTAAGTAAATAAAAAATTAATTCTTTTAAGCTTATAGTAGCTGTAGAATTAATTTTAAAAAAAGTTTTTTTAAATAGATATTTAGCGGGTAGCGTTACTAGGTTATAGAGCTTTAAAGTAAAAGACTAATTATAATAAACACGCTAGTATTAGTAGTATAAAAAGTATTTATATAATCTCTCTACTAACTTTTTTAAAATAATTTTTATTTTTTTTATATTTTTAATTATTATTTCTACGCTTTTTTGTACTATCTATACTATTTTTATATTTTTTTATTTAATTTTTTTTCTCTAAATAGCTCCTTAAGCTCTCTAACTATTATAAGTATTATAAGTTAATTATTTATATTACTACCACTATAACTGTAGTAAGCTATAATATTTTTTTTAATTTTTACTTTTTAGAGTTTATTTAGATTTCTAAGCTCTAATTCTATTTCTTAAAAACTTTACTAATTTTTATTTAATAGTTTTTTAATCCCTTCTATATTACTATAGTTTAGTACCTAAATATAATTAAGTATAAATAGTATTTTAAATATTATAAACTTACTAAAATTAGTAAGGAGCTAATAGAGTTTAGTCTTTTAATTTCTAGTATATTATTTAATATAGTTTTTTAATCTATTATTACGCTCCGTAAAAAGAAGTAGTCTAAAAAAAAAATAAAAAGTATAAAAAGCTCTAATAATAGACAGCTTAAAAAAGTTAAAGCGTTATTTAGTCTTAAATAGAAATTATTATAACTTAGATAAACGCTCCTATACTATAATATTTAATAGTTTACTTACTTTCTTTATAAAATAATATATAGCTATTATAAGCTTATAAAAATTAATCTATATCTCTAATAGACGAAGGTCCTTTTTTTTTTTTAAATAAAAATTTTTACAGATTCTTTAAATTTAAAAAAAAATTTTTTTTTTACTATTATAAGCTTACAAAAATTATCCTATATTTTTAATTTAAAAAAATTTATAGCTCTATTAAGCTCTAGAAAATAATTTTTTTATATTATTATTTAGTAATTTTAATAATTCTTCTAGTTCTATACCTATATTACGCTTATAAATAGCTATTTTATAGTTAAAATTTAAGTACCTAAATACTATACAGAAAGTTTAATATTAATAAAAAATTTAAAAGACTTTTAAGATTATTAAATCTACTTAGCCTATTTACCTAGTCTAGCCTTTTTAAATATAAAGCGCTATTAGCGCCTTTTTTAATTTAGCTTTTTTAAACTCTACTAGATTAGGTTTAAAAAATAGACTACGCTCTATAGTAAAGAGTAAATCTAAAAGCAAATTTAAAAAAAATAAAAATAGTAAATTATTTATTTTATAAACTCTATCGCGCTATAGTAATAAAAATAATATTAATAAAAAATATTTTAAACTTTTTAGTTTACAGTTTTTTAAAGTTTTATTTATTCTTTTATATTAAAATTAAAAAAGTTTTAAAACTACTAAATAGGGTTTATATAGCTTAATATTACTAATAGTTTATAGGATTAAAGCGCCCTATATTTTATTTTTATTATTTAAGTAGTACTCTCTCTAGTAAAAGTAATAAAAGTTATTATAATACTAAAATATAAGACTTTTATTACTAGGCGTATAAAAGTAAATATAGCTATAAACTAATATACGTACTAATATTTTAATTTAGATAATTTAGAAAAATTATATACTTACTATTATAGTTTTACTTAAATTTAAGAAATTACTAAGCGCTTTTTATTTTATTATAAACCGCTTTATAGCAAGAAGGCGAAAGAGCTTACTTATAAGTAGGTATAATTTTTTTTTTTTTTAAATCTGCTTTTTTTTATTTTTACTAATATAGATCTTGTAAATAATAAAACTTAATAAATTATAAACTACTATTAGGTAGATAATTAAACTAGATAAGGACTTAGGTAGTAATTTTATAAATAATATTTTTAATAAAATTATTTTACGCCGCACTTAAGCTGTTTAGAAGTTTAGTAAGCTAATAAAGTTATTAATCTATTAAGTATATCTATTAAGTTATTATATAATTTTTATTATTTTATTATTTTTCTACTTTTTTATTATAGAGTTTTTTAAGCAGTGCGGTTTTAAATTATTTATTATAAATAATAGCTAATAAGCTATTTAATATCTAATTTAAAGCGCTTTACGCTTTATTATTATATAATTTCTTAAAATTCTAGTTTAGTAATTTTTTCTTTTATATTCTTAAGATTTAGTTACTCTTTAAATCTTTAGAATTACTAAGCTATAAGAGCTTTTATTAACTTATCTACTAGTATATTACTTATCTAAAAGTATTTAATTTTAAAACTTTTTTTTAAATACTTTTAGCGTAGCTATATATTCTGTATATCTATATAGCGTAAATAGGTAGTTATACGCTTATTTTTACCTATAACTAGCTTAATTATTTATTAATTATTATAGAATATACGCTACGTAGCTCTAAAATTTAAAATAAGTTTTTTAAAGAAGCGCTTTAGAGCTATTATTTTTTTATTTATATATTTAAGCGCGAGAAGCTCTATTTTAGTAATTAAAATTATAATAGTAGCCTGTTTTACGGCTTTCTAAATAATTATACCCTTAAATAATATAATAATATAGCTATATAAAAATCGTTTACTTTTTAAATTATCTATAAATAAAGCGTCTAAATAGATTATAAGATTTAGACTTTTATATACGCTATATTAGATTGCCTAAAAACGTAATTTATAAAAAAATATAATTATACGTTCTATTATAGTAAAGTACTCTTTACTTAAATTAGTTAAAAAATAAGAGAGTTTTAAAACGGTAAATACTATATCTAGTTATATTATAATAGTAGTATAAAATATAGAGCTAATATAATTCTAATATATTTTTATTTTAGCTTTTATTACTTCTCCTTTATTCTTAACTAGCTTTTCTAATAGTAAAGGCGTTAGTAGAAAAAATACTAAATTAGTTACTCTAAATTTTTTCGCAATCTTTTTAATATATAAATTATAAATTAGTATAATTATTTAATTTTTTTAATTTCTAATTATTTATATTTTAAAATACTATTTTACAGCTCTACGCTTCTTTATTTTATATATTTCTAAAAGCTTATTATACAATTTAAAAGCTTTTCGCTAATAAATTTTATAGTATAAAAGTAGGATATTATTTATATAAAAAAGTATAAAGATTTTATAATTTAAGTTAAAAAATAAGTAAGACTTTTCTTTTAAGTAGATAAGGCTAAGCTTAGCTAGAGTACTAAAAAAATTTTTATATTATAGTATAGGTAAGTCGCGTAGGCTATATAAAATTTAATTAAGTTTTATATAGCTGTCTTTTTATTTATAGCTATTAGGTAGTTTACACTATACTAGATTTAAGGGGTTAATTAGTATATTAAAAAATACGCTAATTATATTAAACTATAAAATCTTTAAGTTAAACTCTACTATAATTATTATAATTATATAAAAGAAGCGTACTACGAGTATTATAGTATATATTAATAAGAGTATATTTTTTAACTAAAGGTCGCCTCTAATAATTAGATAAGTTTTATATTTTATAAAATAACTATCCTAATTAAACTTATAGGTAAATACTTACTTAAATAGGAGCAGTTATTTAGCACTTTTAAAATATATAACTATTTATTAAATTTACTTTTTAAAAAGTATAGTCTATTCTTTATATATAGCCTAATAAAAGAGTAGACTAAGTAGATATAAAAAAATTACTTTCTATATTACTAGCTCTTTTAAAAACTTATTACGGTATATATAAGCTTTATTTTAAAATATTATTTTTATTAAGGCTCTATTCTATATAGTAGCTTAAACTATAGTATTAATAATTATAAACTTTTTATACTTTTCCTATATAAGATTTATACTAAAAATAAATATATTTATAAAGTTATACTAAAGAGAGCTATTTATATTATTTAGTAAAGTACTTATAAGTTTTATATTACGTAATAGCTTACTCTCTAGGTTAAAGCTTAATAATATATAAATACTAAGTAGGTTTTTATCTCTACCCCTTAGTTTATTAGGATTTTTAAAATTTAACTTATATTACCTTTAGCTCTATTAAGTAGTTAGGCTATAGTTTCTTATAGATTCCTGCGTTTTATAAGTAGAGGTTTTTATTATTTTATTTAATAAGAGGAGCTTTATATTATTAATTTAAGTAATAGTATTAAACAAGCTTTTACTTACTATTTAAGAATTTTATAGGCTTTTTATTTTAGGCTATTTTACTCTTTTACTAAAGTATATTTTAAAAAAAATACTAGAGTATTTACCTTTTTTAAAATTTATACTCCTAAGTTTTTTAGGCTTTAGAGTAAACTAAAGAGAGATTAAACTAATATTTATATTATATAATATATAAATTTACGGCTATTAGCTAGCTACGTTAATAGCTTATATATATACTATTTATATAGAGTTTTACTTAACTAACTAGCTAAAAATATAAGATAAAATCTGCACTAAAGTACCCCTAAACTATTATTTAAGTTACGTAATATTTCTACTAATTTTTAGCTTATTAGAGTTATAAGCTTATATCTTAAAAATTTTATTAAATACTTTATTTATATCTGTAACTTTAATAGTATATAAAATATTTATAAATTTTATAGTCTCTTTCTATAGAATAGACTAATTTTCTTTTTTTTTTATAAAAAAGAGTTTTATTAAACGTAATATTATATATTATAATAACTTAGTTAAATAATAGTACTTATATTTTATAAATATTAAAAGTTACGTAACTAACTAAATATTTAATATAGACTTATAAATTTATTTTAAATTTATACCTATTATACCTAGCTATATAATTCCTATTTAGTAGATATACGTAATAACTATAAATATATATATTACTTTAATTTAGGCGTAGATCTGCTATTTAGTACTTTATAAACTTAGGTTTATAATAATAGAAATACTATTTAAACTAGCTATAAAGGATTTTATTTAAAAATTATATACTTTTAAAAGCTACTAGACTAATATTATAAAACAATATAACTACTTTTATAATTTTTAGCTAAAGCTTTTTTAGTAAATTCGCACTAAGTCTTATAGTAATAGTTTTATTAATAATTTTTTAGTTAGCGCGTTTAGCGCCGCCGTTTAGCTTATATATATAAAGAGGTAATATTTTAATACTTATACTAAGCTCTTCTACTTATTCTTTAAAGCGCGATTTTTTATACTATAAATAGATAGTAATATTATTATTTTAAAAAAATTTTATAATTTTAAGTTTATACTAGGTATATATCTACGTAGTAAAACTTAAAAATACTTTTATAAGCTTTAAAAGTAACTTTACCTATAAACTCTATATATAAATCTTTTTACTATAGTTATTTTTAACTAATAATATTTACTACTCTCTAAGCCTTTCTTTAGGTATATTAAAAAGATTTTATAAAATACGCTAATATAGTTAAAATAACTTTTTTTTAAGTTTTTAATAGATTACTTAAGCTGCGTATATAAGGGAGTATTACTTATAATATATATACTTAATATTTAAAATATAAATATTTTACGCTCTATAGATAAGGGTATATAAAACTCTTTAACTTAAATATTTTATTTTTTAGTATTATATATCCTTAGTATTAATACGCAAATATATTAACTATAAATAGAGCTTTTAATATACTAGTATTATATTTTAAACTAAAGGATAAAAAAATAGAGACTTATATTTAATAAATATTAGGTTATACTTATAAGTAAGCGTTATAAATATAAAACTTTATTTTAAAGATTCTATATATAGTATATTATCTAAGCCTAAGTACTAAAGTCTTTTATTATATAGGCGAGTTTTAAATACTATATTTAAGTAAAATTTTTTTATAATAGCTATATTCTTTAGTATAAGGTTTTTTATAAAATTTCTATTTAGGCTATTTAAAGTATTTTTAATTACTTAGGTTTTTATATTAAAGATTAAAAAAGCTTATATTCTAGCTTTAATAGTGCAAATACTATTAGTTTTTTTAAAAAATTTTAAAATAAGTAATAATCTATTATTTACTAGATATAAAATCGTATTATTATTAAGAATAATATTTTTAAAAAGCGTATAGGTATTATAATTCTATATAAAATATATACTATTACTTTATTCTAATTTACTATTTATAATAAGTAAAGGATTAATAACTATATATACTAAAGAGCTAAAAAATTTTAGCTTATTAGATTTTTTACTCTATAAGGTATTTCCCTTACACTATTTCTTTTACTTAAGTATATTATAAAGAGCTATAAATTTATTAAGCTTAAGGCGTTTAAAAAGCTTTTTTTTATTTTTTTTAAAAAGCGGCGTAGTCTAAGTAGTATAAATATTTATTAATACTAACTATAGACGATAGTACTTAATAGGTTTTTAATAGTATATTTTAAGTTTATAGAGATACTAGTATAATTTACTTTTATTTTTTAGCTATAAGCTATCTAATTAGGGGGATAGGTTTTATTTACTAAATATTATAAAAATCCTAGAGCTTTTAGTAATTAACTTAGTAATTTTATTTTATAATACTACTTAAAAGATTCTTTTAACTTTTATTAAAAAAAGCTCTTTACTTTTAAATATTAATTTTTAGACTTAGGTTATATATATTTATTTTACCTAATTAGGTACTAATTTCTTACTAATAGTAGTAAGAAAGTTAGTAATAGCTAGCTTATTTTAAATATTACTAAGCTTATATACCTCTACTTTTATATAAATAGTTTTCTATTTATAATACTACGGCGTAAGAGCTATTTTTTTATATTTTACTTTTTTTAAATAAGTATAATATTATTATTATATAATATTCTTAGCTACTGCGTTAGTAGTTAAAAGTTTTTATTTAAAAAAATAAATAATTAAGTAAGTTAAAATATCCCCCTTAATAATATAGTATATTTAAGCAGCACTTATAAGCTTTAAAACTATTATTATACTAATTTAGTTTTAAATATTTATTACTTAGTTTACTTTAGTAGTATATTTAGTTAAGTAAACGCAGTATATATTAATTTTTATATTATAATTATAGTAGATTTTTACAATCTCTTCTTTAGATACTTTTATAATATATAAAAGCTTTAGTATTAAAAAAGATTTAATAAAATTATTAACGCTTTTAAGATTAGGATTAATAAGATTCTAAACGCTATAAATTATATATTATATCTTAAGCTATATATACTATATTAGCTAGCTCGCGGAATCGGTAAGACAGATATTATTAATTAAAAAAGATAAAATAGTTTTAGTTATTATAACGCTTAGAGAATTATTAGTTATAAGACTTACTAAGCGTTTAATAGCTAAAGGTATAGATTATTATTAGCATATAAATAAGGCGATACTTACTAAGTCTAAAAAAACTAAAAGCTTTTAAATAAATAATTAAAGAATTAATAAAAGTTTTAAAAAATAGAATTTCTAATAATTAAGTGCGTAGAGAAAAATTTTTTTAACTTCTAAAATACTAGGCTTATAACTATAAAGGAAAATAAGCTAGAAATTACTAGATTCTAAAATTAAAGAGTAGGGACTATTTATTTAAAAAAAAGCGCTAAAAAGCTGTATTATATATACGTAAAGAAGAAATAATTCTTTATTTTAAAAAGTTTTATAAGCTAGTAATATAAACTCTAAGGTATCTTTCCGTAATATAATTTATACTTATATATCTATTATTATAACTTAATACTAAGTAGATATTTATAAAAAAAAAGATATTAATATATTATAGTATAACTCGAGTATATATTATAGTATATAAGATATTATTTATATTTATATTTGTATATTTGTATATTAATCAAACAAATAGTGTGGCTGTGGTGGCTCGGGGCGACCAAAAGGGGTTTCAAAAAAGGAGGAGTATATGCATGCCTTTATAATATTATTTATTATTAATAGTATACTATTACTCTGTAACTAAAATATATACTTCTAGTATATAAAAAAAATAATATATTAGTAGAATTTATATATTATATTTACTTTAGCCTATACTATACAGTATAATATATATTTTAAAATTTTAAATTAGTACGAGGATATATAGCTTAGTGGATAATATATCTAGCTACCTATAATAGTAATATTATAGGTTATAAGTTTAAATCTTATTTTTATCTACTTTAATCTACTATTTAATTATCTAGTTTATTAGATTTTAGACTTAATCTTATTAGATTTAGCCATATTACTTAATTAGACTAGTTAATTTCCTATATAAATTTAGTTTAATTACTTAATTAGGTTAGCGTAATAATCTAATCTAATTAGTATTAAACTATTTCTAATTAAGTAATTAATAAAATTTTAGTATAGATTATGTAATTAGTCTATATTTAATTAGTTAGTTACTTAAAGAGCCGATTATTAGATTACTTAAGAGATAATAAATTTTCTTAAATAGATAGGAATCCTTAATATAAAAATCTTACTTTTTTAAAAAAAACTATTTAAATTAAACTAGATAAATAAAATATATATATATTTATATACTAATTAAACAAATAGTGTAGCTGTAGTAGCTCGAGGTAACTAAAAGGGATTTTAAAAAAGGAGGAGTATATGTATACCTTTATAATAAAATATATAAAGTAGTAAATATATTTAATATAATTACTATATTATTATTTATTCTTATAAATAATCTATATAAGTTTACACTTACGTATAATAATTTTATTAATATAAATATAGACTGAACTATAAAAAACAATTATAATACTTTATAAAAAAATTAAATATATACTATTTAGAAGAACTATTAAGTAAAATAATAATACTAAAATTACTCTAGCTATACTACTATAGTAAGTAATTAATAAGTAAAAAAAAATTATTTATTATTAATAATAATACTATATATATTTATATATTTATATACTTATTAAATAAATAGTGTGGCTGTAGTAGCTTAGGGCGACTAAAAGGAGTTTTAAGAAAGAAGGAGTATATATATACCTTTATACTTAATATATTAAAAATATCAGGTAAGGCTAGGTCGAAAAAATAATAATACTAATAACTATAGAGCACTAAAGTAAAAATATAGTATAATTCTTTAATAAGTAATAAAATATATTAAGAACTATAGTTTATTATATACAGAACGTGTATAACTTTAATTAAAGTAATATAAAATAAAATTACTAGTATATAAAAAAGGGCTGTAGCTTAATACTATAAAAGATATCTAGAAGTAAGCGAAAAGGGATCTTTAAAAAGAGAATAATAAATAACTAATATAAGAGAATATTAATTAATAGTTTATTATAAAATAAAATAAAGTAAAATTTTTTATATTAATTATTTTATTATAATTATAATCTTTTTCGATATATTAAGTATAAAGGCATATATATACTCTTCCTTTTTTAAAATCCCTTTTAGTCGCCCCGAGCCACGACAGCCATACTATTTATTTAATTAATATATAAATATATATATAATTCTAAAGCTTATAGATCTCTATTAAAACTAATTATAAATTAGTTATTATATATCTATTTTAGTACTATTTTTTTTAATTATACTTAGTATAGTATTTTTAAGAGCTAGTTATTAAATTATATAATATATATAATACTATTTTTTAAATAAATAATTACTTATAGTAATTGTATTAAATATAGAAAAAGTATTTAATAACTTGCCTTTTAAGTAACTAACTAATTAATGATAAACTAGTTAAAAAATTATTATAAAAATTAAATTATTATTATAATAGAAATAGTAACTCTCTATTTAAAAAATAATTTAAATTTAATTAGATTAAGTTACAATACTAATCTAAGTAAGTATTAAGCTAAATATATTTAAAAAATATACTAAGCCTAGTTAGGTAATAAACTAGTCTAATAAGATTAAGTCTAAAATTTAATATAAACTAGTAAAATTAATAGTAGATTAAATTAGAAGAGAATAGAATTAAAACTTATAATTTATAATATTACTATTACAGGGGGGTGAAAAAAAAAAGCGTAATTAAAAAAGATACCTTTTTTAAAAATTTATATAAAATTAATTACTAAGCCTAAAATTACGTGAATAATACCGTTTTAAAGAAAAAATTATACAGAATTTTATAAGCATTTTACTTACTAGTTATTAATTACGTGTAATATATTAAAATTATCTAAACATAGCAATTTTTTAAACCCCTTTTTTAGGTTCTTATAACTTTGTAGTTAGTAAATATATTTAATTAAAATTTTAACTATACCCTTTTAGGCCTAGTATAGGTCACGTGACTAAATTTTCAAAGTATATTAGTAATCTTTTTTTTTTTTTTTAAAATAAGCCTTTTATATTAAGGCTACCTAACTATTTAAGGAAAGTACTTTATCTCCTAAACGAACTAGAACTGGCTCTTTAATCTCCTAACTAGGTTATTATACTAAATAGTTATACTAAACTACTAATCTATTACCTAATTAGAACTAGTTTGCCACGCTAGGCCTATTTAGGTATAGATTTTTATCTTATATAACTTTAGATAGTAATTTTAGCCTAAATACCTTACCTATACCTTTAGATATAATATATTTTATATAGGGATTTTAGCTTTCCGTAGCCTTATATTAATTTCTTAGTAGTATCCTGTATTTTTAAAAACTTTATACTTTACTATATAAAGTAGGCGCGTTTAAAGAACGCTGCGATAAAGAGAGGAATTAAACCCTTAATACGTAGAAGAGACCTTAAAATTAAAGAATTTTAGTATTTTTAGGTATATACCCACTGTGCCACCCCGCCATTAGTAATCTAATAATAAAATTATATTAATTATAAAAATATTACTAAGGCTTATATAATTAATAATTACGTGATATATTAGTAATATTATAGTATATTATAATATTTTTTTATTTTTATAAACTTAAACTCCTATTTCCTTAAAATGGAGCTAAAATTCTTAAAACTTAAATCTAAAGTTAATCTTCTTTTAAAAGCAAATAATTTACCTACTTTAATTACTACTACTTTAAATAAATTACTAAGTACTATTTATAACGCTATAAGGCGTATTAAAGATAAAAATAATAAAAAAGATAATAATAATAATAATATAAAAAAGGTTAAACAAGACAGAGTAAAAAAGTTAACTTAAAAAAAAAAAAGAGTTATTAATAGGAACTTAACTAGAAGTCCTAAAAAAGAAAATAAAAAAATATTAATAGAAAATAGTTTTAATATTATAAAAAGGACTTTATAATTCTTTTTAAAAAAAGAGGACTACTCTATTAATATAAGTAAAAAAAAACTAATAATTAACAAAGAAAACGCTAAAAAAAGATTAAAATACGCTAAAGAATAATTAAAAAATATAAAAAATATAAATTTAAAAAAAAATAATATTTTCTAATAAGTTAGTAATATAAAGGGATAAAACTAAAAAAAATAATACTATAAAAAAAGAGGTAATAATAGAGTTAGAAGAGAATTAGCTGTTAGCTAATTATAAAGTAAGTTATTTTAACTTTTTAAAATATTAAAATATATAATTTTTTATATATTTTTAAGTTATAGTTTTAGTTTTTTAATATTAAGTATATTAATTATTTTATAGGTCGAGATGTTATTCTATAAGTTTAGGATGCAATTTAGGTAGGAGGTAAAAGTAATTTAGTATTTATTAAAATACCTAATTCTTTTACTTCTTATACTAGTAAGGATTATATAAATAAAGTCCTTATACCTAAGGTTAAACCCTATATAAAAAGGGGTAAGTTTTTTAATTCTTTTTTACCTATTTTTTTATAATATAATAATATAATAATATATATATTATTATATTATATAATAATTATAATCTTTATATTAATATTAATTTAGGCTAGCAATTTTAACAAGATAACGTCCCTCTGTATAAAACTAAGGACGTTTTAACTTAGTTTAAAAATAATAAAATTAAACTATTTTTTTACCTAGCCTATAGTCCTGATTTAGCCCCTATAAAAAATATATAAGGTTTATTAAAATTAGGACTAGTTAAAAATAAAAAGGCTAATTTAGGTATAGGAAATAGTTTAAATAGTATAGAGGCCTTTAAAAGAGTTATTAATAAAGAGTTAAATAATATACTATAAGAAGTTATTAATAACTATATTTTATCTCTGCCTAAACGCTATAAGGTAGTTATAGAAACTAAAGGCTACTATACTAAGTACTAGTAATATATTATTTACTAGTTTATTATTAAAAATTAAAAAAAGTAACTTTTATATATAATTATATAATTAATATATAAATATATAAAAATATTATATATACTTATATATTATAGATACTATTATAATATATATAAAAAAAAGCAAATTTTATACCTTAAATAAAAAGTTATAATACCCTAAAGTAGGACTCTAAAAATTTTCTATATTTACTAATTTTTTTTTACCCCTAAACCCCTTAGTAAGCAGCCCCTAACAGGGTAAATAGGATTTACTAGTCTTTCTCTTTAAAATACTATTTTTCTTGTATTTTTTAGCTTACTAATTATAAAGTTATATAACTTTAAAAAAGGTATCTTTTTTAATTCCGCTTTTTTTTTTCATCCCCCTGTATAAGTAGCTAGATCTATTATTTACTAAACTATATACTCTTTCCTTATTATATTTCTATATTAATCCTATATAATAAGTTACTTAAATAAACATATATATAGTAAATAAAATAAATTAAAAATATTAAATTAAAAAAAGTATAAAGGCGGGGTAGTATAGTGGGTATATATCTAGAAATACTAAGATTTCTTAATTTTAAAGGTCTTTCTACGTATTAGAGGTTTAATTTCCTTTTCTATTATAGCGCTTTTTTAAGCGCGTCTACTTTATATAGTAAATATAAAATTTTTTAAAAGTATAAAGTACTGCTAAGAAATTAATATAAAACTATAAAAAGCTAAAATTTCTATACGGAACACGTTCTATCTAAAGGTATTTTACAGGGGGGTAATAAAAAAAAGTCTAATTAAAAAAGATAGCTTTTTTAAAAATTTATATAAAATTAAATAATAGGCCTATAATTACGTAAGTAATACCGTTTTAAAGAGAAAATTATAGAGATTATTATTAGAATTTTAGTCACGTTATATTTATTACCTATAATAAACTAAAATTACCTAAATATAGCAATTTTTTAACCCCTTTTTTAGGATCCTATAACTTTTTAGTTAGTAAATATATTTAACTAAAATTTTTACTATACCCTTTTAGGCCTAGTCTAGGCCACGTAACTAGATTTTCGAAGTAGATTAGTAATCTAATAATAAAATTATATTAATTATAAAAATAGTGCTAAGCCTTATATAATTAATAATTACGTAATATTATAGTAATATTATAGTATATTATAATATTTTTTTACTTTTATAAACTTAAACTCCTATTTCCTTAAAATAGAGCCAACATTCTTAAAACTTAAATTTAAAATTAAACTTCTTTTAAAAGTAAATAATTTTCCTTTTTTAATTGCTACTACTCTAGAAAAGTCTTTATAAACTATTTATAGTACTATAAAAAGAATTAAAAAAAAGAAAAAAAATAATTATAATATAAAAAAAATTTAAAGGGGTAGAGTCTCTAAGGTAACTAAAAGAGAAAAAAGAGTTATTAATAAAGACTTAACTAGAAGCCCTAAAAAAGAAAATAAAAGACTATTAATAGATAATAGTCTAAATATCTTAAAAAGATCCTTATAAAGAATTTTAAAAGAGGAGGATTATAGTATTAATATAAATAAAAAAAAACTAATAATTAATAAAGAAAATGCTAAAAAAAGATTAAAATACGCTAAAGAGACTATAAAAAATATAAAAAATATAAATTGAAAAACGATTATATTTTCTAATAAGTTAGTAATACAAAGGGGACAACAAAATAGATAATATTATAAAAAAAAGGATAATAATAAAGTTAAAAAAGAACTGGTTGTTAGCCAATTACAAAGTAAGTTATTTTAATTTTTTAAAATATTAATATATATAACTTTTTATATATTTGTAAGTTATAGTTTTAGTGTTTTAATATTAATTATATTAATTATTTTATAGGATAAGACCTTAAACTATAAGTTTAGGGTACAATTTAGATTAAAGGTAGAAATAATTTAGTATTTACTAAAATACCTAATTTTTTTACTTCTTTTACTAGTAAGGACTATATAAATAAAGTTTTTATACCTAAAGTTAAACCCTCTATAAAAAGGGGTAAGTAACTTAATAGGTTTTTTAGTACTTTTTTTAATATAATAATATATATATATATATATATTATTATATTATATTATAATTATAAACTTTATACTAATATTAATTTAGGTTAGTAATTTTAACAAGATAACGTCCCTATTTATAAATTAAAGGACGTTTTAAACTAGTTTAAAAATAATAAAATTAAACTATTTTCTTATCTAGCCTATAGCCCTAATTTAGCCCCTATAGAAAATATATAGGGTTATTTAAAATACGGACTAAATAATAATAAAAAGGCTAGTTTAGGTATAGAATCTAGTATATAAACTATAGAGGCCTTTAAAAGAGTTATTAATAAAAAGTAGTAGAATATACTACAAAAAGTTATTAATAACTATATTTTATCTCTTTCTAACCGTTATAAGGTAGTTATAGAAGCTAAAGACTACTATACTAAATATTAGTAATTTATTATTTACTAGTTTATTATTAAAAATGTGAAAAAGTGACTTTTATACATAATTATATAATTAATATATAAATATATAAAAATATATAATATACTAATAAAACTTAGTGTCTATTATTATATATATAAAAATAAGCTAATTTTACACCTTAAATAAAAAGTTGTACTAACTTAAAGTAGGGATCTAAAAATTTTCTATATTTACTAATTTTTCTTTACCCCTAAACCCCTTAGTAAGCAACCCCTAATAAGGTAAATAGAATCTACTAGTCTTTCTCTTTAAAATAGTATTTTTTTTTGTATTTTTAGGCCCTCTAGTTAAATAGTTATATTATTTTAAAAAAGGTATCTTTTTTAATTAGACTTTTTTTTTGTCACCCCCCTGTAGGCTAATATTATCTAAAGTTAGATAAGATAAAAATCTATCCCTAATAGGCTTAGCGTAGCGAACTTAGTCTAATTAGGTTTATAATAGACTAGTAATTTAATATAACTTTATTTAATATTAGTCTACAAAAGGAGATATATAGGTTATTAAATAAAGACGTTTATAAAAATTTTAAAAAGGGGTATATAGTTATTTCTTAATTAGGTAGGTACGCTAAGAATTAGCGTCTATTTAAAAAAAAAAGATAAAAAAAGGTATATATATAAATGAGTAAATTAATTTATTTTATATATTTTAAAATTAAAAAGCTGTTCTAAGCTATAATAATATACTTATAAAAACTAAACTAGTATACTTTATAAGCTTTATAAAGTTATAGTATAATATAATAATAAATACTAAATAAATATTAAATAGATTATATATAATTTTAATAAAATAATATATAAATAAATTTATAAAGAAAACTACAAAATAATATTTATAATTTAAATATATTATAAATATATTATAAATAATTTAAAAACGTAAAAATAATATTTAATTTCTAAGGATATAAAAGCGTAAAATATTATTTATATAAATATTAAATAAACTATATTATACATAATTTAGTATATATAAAAGTATACACATACTCCTTTATTTTTATAACCTCTTTTAGTCGCCCCGAGCCACTATTACTACACTATTTATTTAATTAGTATATAAATATATAATTTAGTATATTAAATTATAATAGAAGAAAAAGTATATAAATTAGTAAATAGTATATTTAACTATCTATAATAGTTATATTTTAAATTATAAATATTTTTTTTTACTATATTAATTTATTATTTACTTATTTAGTTTATTATTAGATTTGAAACTTAATTTTATTAAATTTAGTTATATTATTTAATTAGACTAGTTAATCTTTTAAAAACTCTTAATTAAAATTTTTAATTAGTTTAGTATAATAATCTAATCTAATTTAAAACTAAACTATTTTTTTTTAAAAAAGAAGCTAGTTCTAATTTAGTTATAAATTAAATATTAGTATAAGTTATTTAACTAGTTTATATTTAAATAGAGTAGTATAGTAGGTCAGTATTTGAAAATATAAATAATATTTAAATTTTTAATATATTTTATATATTTTATATTTAACTTTTATCTTACTATAAATATTTATTAAATATGTCTATATGACTAGTAAAAAGTAAAATATATAAAAGTATAAAATATAACTAAAAAATTAATATAAAACTATAAAAAATTAAACTTTTAATTAAGAAGTCTTACTATTTATAGATATAATTAAATATTTTAGACTAATAACTATTTTATATTAAATAAAAAAAAAATCTATTTCTAAATACACTTAGCGTAGTAAACTAAATTTAATTATATTAAAGAGACTAGTAATTTAATTTAATTAATTTAGTAATATAAGTTTAAAATAAAATTAAAGAAAGTTTATTAGGTTTACTAAAAAGGAATATATGTATAAGTACTATTTTATTATATAAATATACTTAATTAGTATACTTTACGAGTTTTATAAAGCTATAATATAACGTAATAAGTACTTAATAAAATAAATATACTAAAAATTAGTGTCTATTATTTTTTAAAAAAAATAAAAAATCTATATTTACTAATTAGAAATTAAAGAACTAGTTATTAGTTTACTTTAAAATATTTTTTATAATTTTTATATACTAATTAACGTACTTTGTAAGCTTTATAAAGCCGCGGCATAACGTAATAATAAGAACTTAATAATAATTTTTATATACACTTATTTTTTTAACTATATCTAGGAGAAAAACTTTTTTTAGTTTATACCTTTTTTAGACTAGTGTCTTAAAGTTACACTTTACCTCTTTTTATATAATTAGTTTACTTAAAAAATAAAAAAACTATATATAAATAGTTAGTTAGCCTTAATATAAAAGGCTGTTTTTTTAAAAAAAAAAATAAAAAAAATAAACTAGAGACGACTAAAAGAAACTTCTTTATTATATATATATATATATCCTTACACTTAATATAATAAAAAATAAATTAACTAAATTAATAAAAAAAAATATTTATATATAGAGTCCTCTCGTTAATTATGGTTTATACTCTTAGATAATAACCTTGATAGCTATCTAATTAAATTACTAGTACGGTTGCCTCGCGTACGTGTTATTATCACCGCCTAGAGAGGATGCGGGGGAATGGAGTTGGGAATGTAGCCCGTGCGGAAGGGGCGCGCCAAGGTTCGGAACGGTCGCGGTTTCCCTTCGTATAGTTCCGACTCAGGGAAATTCACCCACGGCAGGCACCGTCGCGTCTTGGAGCGTTCCTGCAACAGCAACAACCACCATGCACCGCGAGGAAAGCGAGTGGCAGCAACACCCCAAGCAGCAGCAGCCACTGTCGCCCTAGCCGCCTCTTCTCCTGTTTTCACGCTGCGAACCTACTACACTGCACATTCTAATAACGCGGCTTCTTCTAGCGAGTACTACCAGGACACCCCATCGCGGGCCCGCCATGGGTGTTGACGCCGCGGCGAAGCTCGTTCCCCTGCGGACCAAGGACGAGGTGCGGGCCAGCCTTGAGACGCACACGGTTTATGTCGTCGAGATCCCCGCCCGCTTTGCCAACACCGTCAAGGAGTGCGTTCTTACCTGTCCTACGTTGTCCCAGGATACGTAGTGCAAAAGCCGATTTTGCTGTACTGACACCGTTTCTAGCGCGATCCAGGAGGCTGCCCCCGACTTCAAGGCCGCCGAGATCTCCCACCTCCGCCGCGTCGTCCAGTTCAAGTACCTTCCCGCCCACCTGCAGAAGCAGTTCTACCCGCCCGCGAGGCTCCAAAGAGGTATCCGCGGCAGTGACGAGCCTGACGAGGACGACCCAGACCCTTCCCCAGCATCGTTATTTACCCCGCTTCCACCATCCGATGGCGAGTCCATGGAGGACTCAGATAGAGAGACAAATGCTAAAAGTGAGGATGCAGTGCGCTTCTTTTTGCTTTGCCCGACTCGGTACTTTAAGGCCGCCGAACTCATCGCTATACTACGCGAGAATCCGCCGTTCAGTACCATGGACATCTACCCGAAGCTGCTGTATGTGACGGTTCCGGCTTTGTCACCGACGTCGGCAGAACAAGCAAACCAGTGGAGCGAGCAGTACTGGCCCATCGCCTACAAGAACACGAATCCCTTCGGACCTCATCCGAGCCTGGTTGCCCGCAACACCGCGGAAATAGAGTCCGAGGCTGGTCATTGGCTTGCGCTTGCCCGCACCGCTGCTACCGAGATATCCGAGCTCGGAGTTGGAGAGAAGGTTGGCTGCGTTGTCGTAGACCGCACTCGTGGCGCCTCTGAAGTTATCGCTGTGGCAGGCGACTGTCGCTGGCGCTCACCCATTGGCGAAGCCGAGATGCACTCAGGGCCTGGAAACGTCATGGCCCACGCAGTACAGCGCGCAATTGCCATGGTAGCCAAGAAACGGCTGCGAGCGGCAGGCACGAACCCGACCTTGCTAGACCGATCGCTATTCTGCGACGTCCCTCTCGCGGAGGCCGAGAAAGCACCCTACGTGAAGGACAATATCGCACCCAATGGCTATCTCTGCGTGGATTTGGACATCTACTTGACGCATGAACCTTGCGTTATGTGCTCCATGGCTATTCTCCACTCTCGATTCAGGCGTTGCATCTTCGGAAAACGTATGCCCTTGACGGGTGGGATGACTGCTGACACAGCCGGAGATGCCGCCCATCCTGGGAAAGGTCTCCAGCACGGTATTTTCTGGCGCCCGAGCGAGCTGAACTGGAAGTTTTTGGCTTGGGAGTGTCCAAGCAGCGAACAATCGGACACGGGTGTCATGGATGTTCTGCATGTTTAGGAACCACTTTCGGAAGGGAGGACTTTGTCGAATTGGATACGACGAGCATTGCATAGGCGTTTAGCATGTTACGGAGGCATGACTATTGGTGTTCGGCACCTAATCAGAAGGCATTGAAGTAAACTTTTGGCTGGGATTGTACACTATTGCAGACAATATACTTCTCTTTGCCGCCACATCGGGCTGTGTATTATTCGTCCTGGGGTAACACAGGTGGGTTTGGAGTGATTTTGCAGCACCGTCTTGTCCAGGTTTGGGTGATCCCTGGTTTGGGACTAACACGTATCTCATGGCTGGCTGCCGGCGTGTAACCCGGATAGTCGAATACTGTAGTCACGTACCCTTACAAAAGCGATGAGAAGTATATGGCAGCCTCCGCAAGTATGGCCCCTGTATTAGCCCAGGATGTGCTTTGCGAAGGCCGATTCCGTTCAATTCAAAGTCTGAACACAGCATGTTGCCCAGTGTCGTCCCATCTCCACATAATTATGATGAAGAATCAGTTATCCTTCGCATGGTTCCTAGACGTTTGCTCGCTATGGCTGGCACCGACCCTTGTGAACACCAGCGCACGGGCCAGCGCGGCGCGTCTTTAGCGCGTCTTTTCGCATATGGAAGTGAGGCCGAACCTCATCGTACGGCGAAGTCCATAGCAGAGCAATAATGCTGCCTGACGAGATCCTCGAGCAACTCAACTCCGATTTCCCATGCCGCGAATCGCAGATTCAGCAATTGGCGGCGCTGTACAATGTTTGCAACCGCCATCCCAAACGCACACCACATCTGCTAAGCAGTCCTAGGCACACCTACCATTCCCGTCCCTCCTCGTCGTTCACGGTCTCACGGCAACCGGAAAGTCTTCCATCGTACGCTCGTACCTGAAGCACTCCTCACTCCCTTATGCTGTCGTCAGCTGTCGCGAATGCATAACTGGGAGGCACCTACTGGAGCGCACCGTCGTGTCCTGTCTAGATGCACTAGACGAACACAACGATGGACAGATAGATAGGAGACCGTATACGCGAACCGAGAATCTGAGTAGCTTGGCCGTAGCGCTGGACAGGATGCTGGAGGGACGAGGCAAATTCGTGCTGGTGCTAGATGGGATCGATAACCAGCGGGAGGCACCGCCAACACTTTTACCTGCGTTGGCGAGGTTCGGAGAGACGGTACGCTCACAACATCCTCGCCTTAGGCTACCGCTGACAAGACTATCAGATTCCCAATCTCAGCATTATCCTGATAACCACGCTGCCGATACCACATGCGCTCCATCGACCCGGAATACCGCATCTACACTTCCCACCCTACGATCGTGCTTCTCTCCTTACGATTCTAGGACAGCATCCTCCTAAGATCTTCCTCACGCCGCCGAATGCCGAGCAGTACCCCGACTACACGCCCGACCTCGCCGCCGAAGACGACGCATGGCTCTGGGGACGCTTCGCAGCCACCGTATACGACGCACTGAGCAAGCACACGGGACGCGACCTCGCGAGCTTCCGCCTCGCCGCCACGCGCCTATGGAGGCCCTTCGTCGAGCCCATCGTCGCCGGCACGTTCGGCACGCGCGACTTCGCCCGCCTCATGGTGAACCGCCGTGCGCTCTTTCAGCTTGAAGACTGCGTGCTCGACAGAATCGTCTCCAGCAACAGTACCCTCGGCGCGACTGCACCGACGCCAAGCGGTAGCGTCGTCCCTGCCACGCCCAGCGCAAAGCGCGGGATCCGCACCATTGCTCACGACCTCCCGTATTACACAACGCACCTGCTCATCGCGGCGTACCTGGCCTCGTACAATCCCTCGCGGACCGACGTCACGTACTTCATGAAGCATACCGATAAGCGGAAGAACAAGCGGCGGGCGCCGGGTGCAACGGCGGGCATCACGAAGGCGAAGCATAGGAAGATATCTCGGCATTTGCTTACGCCCAGCCCGTTTTCGCTGGACAGATTGCTGGCCATCTTCCGCGCGCTGCTTGTGGAGACAGTGCCGCAGGTCGCGGATTTGTACACGCAGATTGCGACGCTGACGAGCATGCGGTTGCTTGTTCGAGCTGGGGGCGTGGGGACGTCAGATGTGCTTGACCCCGGTGCGAAGTGGAGAGTCAATTTTGGGTGGGAATATGCGCGTTCACTGGGCCGAGGGGTAAATCTGGAAGTAGGAGAGTATCTAGTGGGAGGCGTGGACTAAGTCATGTCGTCCTAGGTATCGTGAAAGAGCTGCCTTATATATCCTACATTTCCTTTCTCCTTTTGCTTCATGTGAGGGGGTTTAGGAACTGCAGCTACATTGCATCATCCCCTTATACTTGGGGACATCGCCGCAAAACCGCTCCTCTTCGCTCTCATTCCAGCCCCAGTTCTCCTTGAACGGATCGAGGTTCAGCTTCATGATGGAGGGGAGGATGTCTCGCTCGCCTTTCTTCTCCACGCGGTCGATTAGTTCGTCGAGAATCCAAGAGCGGGGAACGAACTACGTCTTGTTAGCAGAGGATTTCATCCGAACCATGCAAGGGGTTAGCCAACATACCTTGGGATTAACAGCCAGCATCGCAGCCTGTCTCTCCTCATCATCCGGACTATCTTCTCTCACGCGAGCGGCCCATTTCTCAAGCCACTTCGCGATGCGCGGCCGCGACTCCGCGTCCTGCTTGGGTGCCTCGTTGAAGCGGAAGAAGCGCCCTGCCATGTCCTTTCTGGACTGTTCCGACTCGAGTTCAGCCAGCTTGAAGTGCGACAATTTCCGGAACGCGTGGTGGAAGTCAAGCTCATACGCTTCCAGGAAATCCAACAGCTCCGAGAACAGCTCGTCGAAATCTGAATTTTTCTGCGTCTTCAGGCCCAGCCGCGCCGTCATGAGTTCTTTGTAGTGTGCCAGGAAAACGGCCTTGTACTCATCGCTGCAGCGCTCAATGATGCCCTCCGCACGCTTGACTAGCTCATCTTCTTCGCCTTCCTGCACGCCCTTTTCGATGAAGGCCGCGGAGTCGACTGCTGAGCCTGCGCCCATGAGTTCGCCGAGAGCCTCGCCGAGCCGTACGATGTTCCACCATATAATCGTGGGCTGGTTTCGGTAGCTGTATCTCAGCATGTGGTCGTCGTGGTTAGGCGTGTACGTGGGATCGAAGGTATCCAAGAAGGCGAAGGGCCCGAAGTCGATGGACAGGCCGAGAATGGATGTGTTATCTGTGTTCAGCACGCCGTTCATGAAGCCGTAGGCTTGCCACTTTGCAACGGTCTCGGCGTTGCGGCGAAGGACCGCGCGGTAGAGACGCGTGTAGCGGTTTTCCTGTTCCAGGCCCTCGCCTTCAATTGTGTCCTTTGCAACGCCGGTTTGGGTCTGGGTGTGAGTGACCTTCGGGTCACCTGCGGGTAGTTTCGAGGGGAGTTTGTCCCATCCGCCGTAGACGTGCTCAGCAGTGTAGTCTGCAAGCGTGCGCAGCATTTTCCGATCGCCCCGGTTGCGCAGGAGATCGAAAGTGCCGAAGCGGATCCACGACTGCGCGAAGCGCGTTACGATTGCGCCGGGCTCCAAGCGTTCCCTGAATACCTTGCTTCCTCTGCAGTGTATGAGAGCCAGCGCTCTCGTAGTGGGTATTCCAATGGCATTCAAGTACTCCGAGACGACGAACTCCCGGATCGAGGACCGCAGCACGGCCTTGCCGTCTGCGAACCGAGAGTAGGGCGTCTTCCCTGCACCCTTCAACTGGATCTCGTATCTTGTGCCGGTGTTCTCGTTCGTGGCTTCGAAGAGGGATATTGCACGTCCGTCGCCGAGCTGGCCCGCCCATTGTCCGAATTGGTATCCGCCATAGCATTGTGCCCAGGGATATATGCCTCCTCCTTCAGCGTTCTTCTTCTCGTCCCAGGTGAGGATCTTGTTCCCTGCGAAGACATCCCTAAACTCCTCGGATTGTGCTTCCTCCTCCTTCAGGCCGATGTCTTGTAGCGCGCGTGGGCTCACACACAGTAGTTCTGGGTCTTCTGTAGGTTCTGGGCGGACGTATGTGTATAGCGCGTCCTTCACAAGACGGGGCCCGAGTTGTTGTCTCGGTGCAGAGTGCGACTTGGAGGGCGTGGGGAAGGCGGGGTCAGGAGGAAGATTCGATGTGAAAACGCTGGATTTGGGCAGAGACTGTAGCGTATGTGATGCCGTCGACGTGCCATTCGTGCCATTCGTACCGTTCGTGCCGTTCCCGAGGTGTGCCATGACTTGGGTCAAGCGCGAAGATGTCGCAATGGTCCTTTTCAAGGCTGGACTCGATATCGTGAGCTTGTAGGCAGGGAATCGTGGAAGCATGAGCCCAAGGGCAAAATAGGAGAGACTGATTAACAAAGCAGAAACAGAAGACTCCCGAAGGAGGAAAAAAAAGGGTACAATAATACCCAGAAGTGATTGGCAAATTGGTCACGATGATGTTCTGGCCGGTGGCGTCGTCATGCCGCGGGATGACGCCGAACTGGCGTTATCGATAAGACGTGTCGAATGACTCGCGTAAATTTTGGCGGCGGTCTTCTCCGTACCGCAGCCGATCCCTCCAATGCAGACAGGTCTTTCAAGTCTCAACATCCCATCACCCGCCGGCTGTATTTTCTGCTTCTCTAGGCTGCCTGCCGACTCTCCTAAAGCCTGGAACAAGGCCCCTAAAGCATAACTTGCATAGCTGCACATACCTGTAACACGCACCTGCAATTCGCCGCATCTCGTGCATCCTCCATTCCTGCACCCGCACCATCCAAGGTCGGTCCATCCTATGCCTCGAGGACCCGACAGGAAGCCCAAAGCCTGAGTACCTTGGGTCTCTGTATCTTCCATCTGGTGATATTCTCCGCTGCCTCAAGAATGGCTGCTCCTCGGGTTATCCCAGGCTACTACTTCGATCCAAAAAAGGAAAAGTACTTCAAAATAGAGAAACGAGCCATTCCGGGCACCTCTCAAGAGAAATATAGTCTGGAGAATGTGAGGAGAGAGCAACACAAGGCTAACGCTGAGTTGCATGCAAAAAGAAAGAGGGATAGGTTGGAGAAAGAGACTGTTGTGCGGCCGCATACGCGCGTGAGGTGGGAATCGCAAATGGCTAGTTTAGAGAGAGAGATCGGCTCGAAAAGGAAGGCAGGTTACATTCATGGAGCCTGGTCGGATGCTTGTGCCAGTGGGATGAGCATGATGAAGAAGGTATATGAGACCGGTGGTATGTTGCCCAAAGATATATCTTACACAGGGCAGCTATTTCCTAGAAGCTGTACAACTTCTCGGAAGTTGGCTTGTGTACGGCATATTCCGGGGTGACACCGCGCTTTTGAGATCCTGCTCGGTTGTTCACCGTGCTAACTACCCACCAGGTTGTCGAGCAACCAGCACATGGCATCATCCGCTTCTTCGACCGTGATCCAATCTCCAAGACGCTTTATGCAGTCCATGGAGACAATGCTATTAGGCGGCGTCTACGGAATCCCCCTGACGGAGTACCACTTCCAACGGTCGATCTTGGAGAGGATCTGACCGCTGCTTCTCTCCCAGACGGCAGCCTTTTCGCTTCTTCGGCTCCTGAAACTTTGAATGAGTACTCATTCGAGCCTTGGGATATGCTTGCTCGACTCACATCGTCGATATCGTCCCTCATCTATCTACCTACCTCTGGGGCTTTAGCTGCGACCACACTCGGATCCGATCGACCGCCTGTTGTGTATCTGGTAAGTCTCGCCCGGATACTACCATGAGATCGAATATATAGCCCTTGCACTTGCACTTGCTAAATTATGTTTTGTCTTCTGTACACCATTAGTAACTCAAATAAGTCAGATCCCGACGTCGATGGACCTTATGTGAATCAGCAGTTCACGCCCAAAAATTGTGGTACAATCTGGGCCGCAGCAGCTCCACGACTTACCTGTTCACCGAACAGTATACCCCAAGCAGATACAGAGAACCTCGCTGTAGCTGCGTCATCTTCTCTGCTACTATTTACGCGCTCTCCCGCCGGCCAGTGGAACTCATCGTCTGCCATGAAAACAGACACGGACGTACTGGCGCTCGACTGGCTCTCGCCGACAACTGTCGTTCTTGGTAAACGTAATGGTGGTATATGCCTTTACGACACCCGATCAGGAGGTTCTTCGCACATCTTAACGCACCCATTTTCTATTACAAAGCTGAAGCGAGCTGAAGATCCGACTCGTCTTGTTTGCGCAGGTGTAGAGGATACTCTTTTCCTATATGATATCCGCTCTCGAAACACATTCTCGAGGAATGAACCGGGACATTACAATGACCGTTTCTTCAACAATCAATATCCTGGGCCGGAGAACCAGAAAAAGCGGAAGACAATGAAGAACACCACCGCGGCCGATTGGTACGTATTACATGATTCCTTGGATTGAGTCTACAGCATATTGTAGAAGCCCGCTAACATTCGCGCATTAGGTCTCAGCCAGTTCTCTCCTTTGCGTACACCAACACAGATGATCAGTACCTTGATGTCGCAATTCAGCCAGAATTGGGTCTCATCGCCGCTGCGCAAGACGTCGATTCATCGACGGTTCTCAAGATATACAACATGTGGACTGGAAAAGTACTGAAGGAGATTCCACAAGAAAAACCGGTCAAGGTCCATATCAGGTGCCTCAAGTTTATGCAGGACGACGACGGGGATCCGGAACTGTGGTCGACCTGGGGCGGCGCGGTTGTCAAGATGAGCTTTGCCTGAACACTGTATCCGCCACAGGCCGCCATATACATACAAGCTATAGGATCTAGGATCCACTCTACTATCGTTCGACGTTCAACGTTCAAGTCGCCCAGGTAATAAGTTGGCCAAAGGCCCACTTGCTGGGGGCTGTTCGTCAAAGATCGCGATAGCAGTACCATAGGCGTTTCCCTTAGTTGCGCTGCGCATCAACCGTAGGTCGGGACGACCACACATGGGTTTGTACCGGTAAATATGCAAAATCCGCTTGTAGGGTTTGATTCTATCGGAAGGCTACCTTGTTTAAATGATTCACCGAATCCGGCGAAGCACAGCAACTGGCCACCCGTGTACCTTCACTATCCCGAAGTCGTGTTCCACAGTCGTGGTCTTTGAGTTACTTGTTGAAAGGCACTTGCCTACGTGCGGCAGGAGCCCCCTAGGCCTATATGGGCAGCTTCTGCTGCCGGCCTACCTCATCCTTCTTACACACAACAATCGACTTTGTATATTCACTGCACCATTGCTTACATTGTCCATAAAACCGTACGACTGTCGCACATAGGCTCTACAGTCATACCACCCTTCCAGACCTCCACCGCACTCACTTCGTCTGGGAAACCCTACACAGCAACTATCGATCAAGACCAGCGTCCGCAACCTCTCCAGGTCCTAAAGTTCACTCCTCGATCGCCTAAAGCCCTTCCGACCAGAACGCCTGACAGCCTAATCCTCGACTCCCGCGTCCACAACCGCCTTCCGGAGGCCCTCTCACCGGCCACGTTATCCGCGAGCCGCGCTCGATAAAGAACCTGTACGATGCCCTCCTCTGCTACGTAACGGGTTACAGGCTGGGCATGGAGACGTACCTTGCCGCCCTGCGTGTGCGTCTCTGCACTGGCATCGTCACCACGATGTACGAGCTCGACGGCAATAATACCATCCAGTCTGGCAGCTTCATAGCTCAGGCCACGAATCCCCTGCACATCCGCGAGAACCGCGAGTATGGCTCCTGGGACCGCACCCGCGATCCAGTGTGGAAGTGTATTGTCGCGAACGCCGTGAAGCTGCGTCGGGAGGGCAGGTTCCGTGTGCGGTCGCAGGTGCTCCTGGAGCTGGAAGTGGCTATGCTGGCGTACGAGGCGAAGGAATTGATTGAGGCGAACGCGCGCGCGCGGGGAAGGGATACGAGGAGCGGAGGGCGAAGTCAATGAAAGGGAAGAGTTGCATGCGAAGGAGTAGGATAGGGCGTTGGGTGTGAAGGTGATGCATGGTTCGTTTGTTGCGTCACCCGAGGTTCCAAGGGTGCTAGCTGTCGGGATGTGCTGATGCGCAAGTATGCGTAGGGTTGTGCAACGCGCGCCTTCCCGAGGGATTCTTGGTGCTGGATATGGAGTGTTATGCGTCCTTATTTGGAGCGTTCTATTATTTCATGAAGCAATACATGAAATTGTGGGGATTTGGTCTTATGCATAATGTTCCCATCACCGGCGTCGGAGGCATCCGCATAAAAGAAACATGCATTAAATATAAGAAAGCTTTCTGAGCTATATATAGATAATGATGGGGACGCAAAAGAACAGTTTTCCTGCCGCGGATATCATATCTTCGCCCGTTAGAGGATGAAAGACATTCCTTCTTTACATTTATCCGTGAGAGCTGTATCCACTTCGTGTACGCTACATACTTATTTAATATAAAAATAGGTAGAAATAAAAATACTATAATTAAAGCCTATTAAATATAGGATTTTTTAAATATTATAGCTAATAGAGTGATAACTTAAACTGATAAACTTATTAGGCCGCGACGGCAACGACGAGATGAAAGACATTCACTAGACGGTATTCAACAAGCTTCCCCCTTCCCTTCAAACTTTCCAACCCGGTAGCAATCTCCTAAGCGCCAATGGCGGCGCCCACCTTTCCACCTTTTCTTTCCACTCAGCACCTTCGCCTTCGCACCTTGCATTTCCCCTGCACCCCCTTTCTCAGTCCCTCCACCCATTCACCCAAGTGCCCCACTCATCACCACGCCCACCGCCCCCATAACACCTCCGTATCCCCAATGATTCCACTCCCCCGTCCCCGCAACCCCCCTAACAACCCACCCGTCCACCGCCGCGCACGCACTTCCCGTCACCAGCAGCACCCCCGCAACCTGCCTGTTCCCCAGCCACGTCGCGGCGAGAATCGCCACGCCGACGAAGAGGTCCTTTGCGCCGAAGAGCGTGATGACGGCGTCCATGATGGCGGCGTCGTGGGGGGTCGTCGGCGAAGGGAGGCCGATGGAGGAGTAGGCGGCGCGCGGGTAGAGCGTGTATGCTGTGCCGAAGGCGAGGAAGACGGTGCCGAAGAAGGTGGAGAGGGCGTTGAGGACGGGGTGGGGTGGTGCGGGCATTGGTGTGGAGGGGGTGCAGCTGATCGTTGGGAATGGCGAGGAGCTTGGAAAGCTGGCGAGGGTGGGTCTGGATCCGGCGTAGCGGGGAAGTGTGGGCTGCGGGAGCTCTTTTAGAGAGGAGAAAGATAGTGTTCGAAGAGTAGTGTTGCTTGTTTTGTTACTCTTTGCGGGAGGTACAACCCCGCTTATGTACTAACGCGTTCGGGGGCGATCGGGGCCCGAAGCCCAGCACGAATGCACGGGACCACGCGTCCGCCCCCAAGGCGAGGCTTCAACTTTCGTTCAGATCTGGCATAGCGCTCACTTCTAAGCCATCCATTGCTTGCCTGGCGCGCGACGCGAGGGCGGAAGGGCGTCGTCCAGGATGCCCAAAACGCCGCAAAAGAACCGATGCGCAGGATGCACCGTGAATAGCTAGCTTCCTCGCCCATGGTGGTCAATAAGGGACAGAGTGAGGTAACTGAGGCGCGGCCGAAAGGTGAGTATTATAGACTTTTCGTCCCATTCATGATCTATTTTGTCCGGGTCATTCGTATCTACACACCGATCAGCTCATCGGCTCCGGCTCTGCTGGTTCATTCCTTCATGCGTCGTGTGTTTTGCGCATCGAAACAGCCTACTTGATTTAACGTTTGCGCACTTTATCTGCGCACTCTTACAACTCATCCCTTGGCCGGCCGCCCTCCAGATCGGGCATGCTCATGATCTTCACAACTAAGCTCGTCCACCCCGTAAAGTGCTGCGTGCGCTGTCCCTTGCCCGTTTCGGGGTTGTATTGTTCCCAGGCAAAGCCCGTCTCCTTCCAACTCTCGTATACGGTCCTGACGAGGTTCTTGCGGAGGTCGGTGTAGAGCTGCTTTGCCTTGGCCTGCTGAGGGCCTTTTTGTTGAGCGATGTTCTATACCTCTGTCAGCATGGTTATGTTTCAAGCTGGTAGTGCGGCTCACCAATAGCTGTTGCACGGCCAGGTAGTTTATGTTGATCCAGACAGGGCCGCGCCAGTAGTCCTCCTCAGTGTGGTAGAATTCGCTGCTCTTGCTCAAACTTCGCAGCCCGTGTTCGCTCCAAAGTTCTTCTTCGTCACCAATGAGGTCAAGAATGGCACCCAACTTCGGGCTGTCCTTGCCTACCAGCCCGGTCAAGAATGGGAACAGTGAGATGTATCCCTTGTGGCAGACAAGCTTGTTCTCTTCATAGTCATCGATGGTGGCATCGCAGTAAGCCCTGTCCTTCGCAGACCAGTGTAAATCGTCAATGTTCTTCTCGATGGCTTCCTCATACTTTGCGAATTGAGCCGCATCATCGGTCTCGTCGAGGTATACGGCGATGCGGCGAATGGACTTGGTCATCATCCCAACCCAACTGATAAGGTCGAGGTGCAGCTCTCCGGGGTGCGGCGGTTGCGCCCGCGGGTAGTCGTCCAGTCCGGATGTCAGAATATGTTGTGGTGTGCGGCCGCGCCATCGGTAGCCTTCTTTGGTGGAAAAGGCCTCGCGCTCGTAGCTCTTAATGTCACCAGCTTGAGTCTTCCGGAACCAGAAGTACTGCCGCTTTAACAGTGGATACAGCTTCCGCAAATATTCCAAAGCAGCTTCGCGATTGGCAAGCTGCATGAAGTATGACTTTTCGGCGAGAACCTTTTCGTTACTAGTATCCGCCTTGACAGCATCCAACTTGTCGAGGAAGGAGGTGATGACCATGAAGAGCGTAGGTGGGTTCGCGTAATGAGGGTACTGAACCTGAAATTGCTCTGGCACCTTGCTGCGCGCTTCCGCTCCGAGAATCTGCTCACGTGCGATCCAACCATCCTCGTCCATCAGATTGAACCAGCTCTTGATGATGTCTAGGGTGAGGTCGACATCCCAGTCAATTACAGGAAGAAGGTGGAACCCTTCATCCCACAGAAAGCCGCGTGGAAAGAATGATCGCGACGGAATGCTAGTGAATAGCTCGGAAGGCCCCTCAAACTGAGCTATATTGCGAGCGCGAGCTTCAGCCGCATCTTCCCAGAAACCTTCGTTATCCTCTTCGTAAGCAGGGTCGTCGGAGCGGTCGACGCGAGAGTCACCGTAGAAGTAGCCGATGCCACCGATCAAATTGGAGAACAGCGACTTGGAGAACTCCTCATAGCGGTCTTTAACAAACGGCGTCTGCGGCTTGAAGATGTCGGCGAAGCGAGCGGAGAAAGCCGAAGTGACGGAATTGATCTGCACTGTAAGGTCTTCTGAAGTTACAGCCTTCGGAGCAGACGCGGACGAAAAGAGGATATCGAACTCGAAAGCGCCTTCAAAAACCTTCTGGATCAGATGGATGTTTCCATGCCCGGGTTTGTGCCTGATGGTATACACCTGAGCCGGCGGAGGCGGGTTCTCTTCTCCATACTTTGGAACAAGCTGGTCTATCTCAGCTTTCAGCTGAGCAAAAAGCACCTGCTTGGACTGCCACAGCGCCTCTTCAGGTATGCGCAAGCTCGCCACGAGCGTCCGATCCAGCGGCTTCTCCTGGGCGCTCGGATGGTGCAGTTGTGGGTGGTCACCCTTGCCTTCGGTAATCTTCACTTCGAACTCGCCAAGCTCGGGCGTCATGCCCTTGAGCACGACATCGCCCTCGGCGCCTGTTTCTTCTGCATCTCCCTCTGCCTCGAGGTGGCCCAAGCCTTCCAGCGTGTTGTACCAGATGACGGTGGTCTTCAGGTCAGACGGTGCGTCCGCACGCAGTGTACCTCTGATCCTCGCTCCCCAGCTGCCGCCGTGCTGACCGCCAGGGAACTTGATAAACTCGGTCGTGATGTCGACGAGATTCGCGGGGTCGTGGATGGTCTGGCGGCCACCGGTGCGCACGTCGTATTCGTCCCAGCCGTAACCATCGAGCTCGTGCTGCTCGCAAGTGTGTCGGAAAGCTGCATCCGTCAGCCATCACTGCTCTGTGCGGAGTACAATGGCTGGCCAGGCATGTCCGCAATGCATGCTACTGTACTGAGCGGCTAGCTACGAGCAGAAGCTATACTCACTGTGCTGCACCGTGTGATCCTCAACCTTGGTCCAAAACAGACCGCCCATCAAGCTCTTTGGTATCCTGGGTCTAACGCCAAAGTACAGATTCGGTCTGTAAGGCCCCCATAGCAAGCTGTCGTTGCTGGCCTTCTCGATGTCGGCGACCTGCGCATCGACAAGGGACAATTGGACGAACAGCGCATAGGTTAGTGCCCGCATAGGGTTACTGAACCATCTGGAATTGCGCGCCATGGGATTATATCGCCCCGCGTGGTCGTCGTGTTTGGCGGGCTTCTGTGGGGTTTTGGTTCTGGACACATTGGGCTCTCGGTTGCGCCTCCGCGCGGGGGTGCCACACTCTTGTGGCGGTGCGTCCGCATTAGTACTTTTGCTCCATTTGAACCACTCCATCTACTTACGGTATAGAAGTGCGACTGTCGAGCAAATCCAAATTGACAATCAAGTGCTTTGATTCCCTATGTACTCTTCATAACACCGGTACGCTCACGAGGGTGGCGGGGTGGCAGGATGAAAGCATTCAACCTCCACGGGCGTACGCTGGGCGTCAGATGTCGTTCCACCAATGTCGGATCCCGTAGAGTGTTAGAAGAACGCCTAGGATCTGCATTTTCAGCCATTTTAACGTTGTAGGTGGATCCTTGGTACGTTAAGGAAAAATCAAAGTTTTGCTACTGCCAAAGCGTCGGCCTAGCACCGTATTCGACGCTCCACTCAATTATTACCTGATAAGGAAGTTCGAAAATAACAGTCTTTGTCTCGTCATCGCGCTTAGGTACTCCCTGCTTAAAGATACACCCCAACTAGGATTTCATCGCTGTATAAAACCGTAATAATCATTTATCACTACGTTCGAACGGCAAAAGCATGCTTGCACCTTGCCCTGCGCCTCACGACACACGACATATTCAATCCCGTTTCACGCGGATCAGATATTCCAGTCTCTGACCAGCGAGGGCCTTCAAGAAGTACCATTTTTACGGTACAGATATAACATGCGAGCCACATATGGCGATTACGCTTTCTTCCCTACTCCCGTCCCGCCAACCTCAAAGGTCCCATTCAGCCTCAGATCACGACTACTAGCCCCAACCCAGACACCATACTCGCCCCTCTGCAATCGCCACTGCTGCGCAACCACATCCCACACACTCAAATCCCTCCTCGTGAGCGCGAACGTCGCTGCCGCTGTCTTCCCCGGATCCACGTAGACCTTGTGGAACCCACGAAGCTGCCGTACAGGTGCGTCAGGTATCCCAAGGTACAGCTGTGCGACTTCTGCCGCGGTAACATTGCCTGTATTGGTGACGTTGACTGTGATGGTGAGGACGTCCTCCCACAGCTGCGGATGCCCACCTTGGACAATTGCAACGTTCGGGTCGGGGTACTCTGCTATGTCTCCTGCGACATCGCCTATGTTCAGACCGCTGTAGTCGAACGTAGTGTATGTCAACCCGTAGCCGAACTCGAACCTTGGCTCAATATTGTTCTTGTCAAAAGCGCGGTAGTCGATGTACAAACCCTCGGTGAAGTTGTCCTGTGGGAAGTAATCGAACGAGACGGACGAGTTGAGCAGAGCGCCGTAGTCGGATTCGTTCTTTGCAACGGTGTAGGGCAATTTGCCAGAGGGCGCGACGTCCCCGTAGAGGATGTCGACAAGGCTGTTACCGCTTTCTTGGCCGGGCAGGCCCGCAAAGAGCACAGCGGTGATGTTGGGGTTTTCGATCCAGGTGTCAACAGTGCGAATACCTATATTTAGATGAGTACATCGAAAACTTCACGATTATGTGACAGCTTACCAGCAGAGTGGATGACAACGATCGTGTTCGTGCAGTTTGCGGCAACATTCTGGATCAAGTTGTCGCTGAACTCGTCCGTCAAGGTCGTGCGGTCGAAGCTTTCAGATGCATACGCGTTGACGAAAACCAGACAAGCTTCAGAGTTGACGTAGGGCGGGTACGGATTTTCCGACTCAAAGTCCCACCGTATAGTCCCTCGGTTCTTCGCGATGCGATCAGAGATGGCGTGGAATGGGCTGATAACGTAGGACGGCGTACTGCTACCGGAGCCGCCGCCCGTGATCATCGTGCCGTTAAGCGTGTTCCAACCAAAATTGACTTCGTAGCCGCCTCCGAAACGAGAAGGGTTTTGCCAGGGCGTCGACTTCACAGCGGCATCGTAGCCGTAAATACTTAGAAACTTTGGGTTCTTTAAAGGGAGAGCGTTGTTCACGTTCTTGACGAGGACGGTGCCAGCCGAGCCGATTTCGCGGATAAAGGCCGGGTGATCATCTTGTACTTCGATGGGCTGATGCTTGACTGAATTTGAGTAGACACCGACCGCGGGGTAGTTTTCGTCTTGTCTGAGCTGATACCAACTGGCTAGTATACGAGTGGCCTGGGACGTGTTAGTGGAGACGTACAACTTCTTCACAGTAGAATATTTACCATGTCATCCAGGCGCTCGGCACTGACGCTGCCATTATTGACGGCCTCGGTAAGGTTTCTGCCCCAGTATCCACCGTCCGGCATGACCATATCAAGCCCAGCATTTGCTGACGCTACCCCAGAATGATGCGCGCCCCAATCGCTCACAACGAAGCCCTCGAAGCCAAACTCAGTCTTTAATAGACCGTTGAGTAACTTCGAATTTTGGCAACCATACGAATTGTTAGCCCGTTGGTAAGAGCACATGGCTGAGGCTGCACCCTCGCGGAAGGCATTCGCGAATGGAAACGCATATAGCTCGTGTATCGTACGGTCGTCCAAATTGCTTGATACTGCCTCGCCCAAGTCGCTCTCTCTTCGTCGGAATTCTTGCTCGTTCAAGAGCCAGTGCTTTGGTGTTGCAATGACGCCCATAGACTGGATCCCTCGGGTGATGGCACCCATGGCGGCACCGGCGAGATAGGGATCTGCACTTAGTCCCTCCCAGTTTCGTCCGCCTCTTGCCACTCGTCCTAAAGGCCCTGCTACCGGACCGAGAGCTACGTTGATGCCTTTTCCGCGATATTCAGCGCCGAGCGCATGCCCGTATCGGTACATAAGATCGCGATCGAAGGTCGCTGCAACATGGATGCCTGCAGGGAACGCGGACACAAACTCTTGCCCTCGGATGCCGTCAGGAGCATCGGCGAAGCAAAGAGGAGGAATGCTGAGACGCGGAATGGCACCTGAGTTACCCACACACTGGCCCGTGTAGCCGCGCGTGAGGTTTGCCTTCTCTTCCAAAGTCATTTGAGCGACAAGCGCTCGCGCTCGTGAGTATGAAGATGCCCATGCTTCATTGCTTGTCCCGTTTCCAATTGCTATAACGTCTTAGCATTGATACGAAAAACAGGAATTTACTTACGACTCGGATATACCGGAGGACTTTCGCCATATAGCGGAACTTCAGAAGGGATGGTGCTACCGTTCTGAGCTGCACAGACCGACGCTAGAGTCGCAATCGCAGCAATGTCCGTAGAAAGCCTCATCGTAGTATATCACCAGCATTGACGCGTGGTCAAATTGCTCGAGTCTCGTAGCTACCTTTTTAAAGGCAATCCATCTTGAATGACTCCGCCCGAGACCGGATGCCGGAGTGCCTCGTCACGAGCACAATCGCGGGGAAAGTGCCAATCTTGTACAAGCAGCAGGCCGGTTCAGGAATGGTCTTCTTGGCCGACATGGTTTTAGTCCTGTTGTTGCGAAATATGAGGGGCAGCGGACTATGGGATAGTGATCTCAACGCTACCTACCTTCGGGGTGACAGGACGTTTCTCTTAGCGCGATAGCTCTACCAATACAGTAGCGTCTTTTGAAGCTATTAAGCGCGATTAGTTGTAGCGCGATCCTAGAAGGAAAATGTCCTGCCACCCCGAAGGTAGTACGTCCCTAGTTCGCGTGAAGCCACGCAGCGCTGTGGATCCGTATGATCAGCTGATCGGGTTGTTCCTTTATGTTAATAAGTACCGCATAATCTGTTGCAAGACGACTATGCTAGGCTCTAATAGGCAGGTTGGTCCTCCAATAAGGATAGGCAGAGCTTTATTAAGGTAAGACTCTACTATTAAGCGCTTAGTTACTAATACTGACTAGTTTTAGCGTATAATCGTTAATTTTCCGGACCTATCCTAACAAAACTCCGCCTATCCTTATTAGAGGACCAACCTGCCTATTAGAGCCTAGCATAGTCGTCTTGCAACAGATTATGCGGTAAGGCAGAAGCGCATGACGTCACTGCGCCTCATTCGTGTTAGCTTCGCCTTGCTCCACCAGGCGAACACTAGTGTAGTTACAGTTGCTCGTTCGACTTCGCGGGCTTATACTCTTTATATGATTCAGCAATAAAAAGGCTCTCTTATTTCCACGATAAGATGAGCAGACCTTACTTAAGGTCTATTCTTAGCTTTTGAAATTACTGCCTTGCGGCTTACCACCCCTAAACTGCGTTCCCTCACTACGTTATCGCTTTTGGATAAAGTCGTAGCGTACCTCTTGTACTTAACTTAGGGTCTATTTAGACTTGCGGCATCTTCGGCGAAAGTTGCAATAATTAGTCTCGTCTTTGAGACTGTCAAGAAGAGCTGACAGCCTTAAAAAAATAAATATAAACTACCTAGACGACTGTCGCTGAGATATATAGAGTTGTTAACACGGTTCTGGGTACACTGTTAAACCATACATCACCGTGGCGGCGTGAGCACATTCGTGCCGCCCAATTCTCCCTTCTAGAACGTTTCCTAGGATAATGGCAGGATGATATACGGGTTATATTATAAGCTGCTAAAGAGCTGAAAGGCAGAAGACAGGATATCGAAGGAAGACGTATACAAAGTTTACACCTACAGATACTCCCGATTAGGTGCGAGTTATACGTACTAGAAACATAGAAGCATTGAGACAAGTACTAGCTACCTCACTTAAGCTCCATTAGACCTTTACGATGATACCAGACTTGACATCTCAGAGCAACTCATTCTAAAGCTACCTTACGTTCCAAGTCTAACAACCCTTCACCGGTCCTGACTTATACGAGGGACAAGATCTCACCTACTTTTACGATCTTAGCAATAATACCAAGATCCATAGCAAACAATTCCGAATCAAAAGCACACATATCCTTATGCCGTACTTTATCTTATTAGGCTAGACTGCATCCTCCTTAGTTTACTTTAACAGTTATTTAACATAACACTTGCTGTTCCGACTACAGCCGCGTATTACTTAAACACGAACAATACGATTAGACCTGTACTACATCTCGCGACAATGCTCCCTTTTGTGATACAGTCTCATCCTCTTTATATTAAAGCCAAGGCACTATGCCTTGAGGCGTGATGCCGCCAACTTTCCACCTTAGAGGCATGTGCTGCGATAGGCAACTCCAAGGACCGGTGAAGCGGAAGAGAAGAACACATAATAGAAGCGCTGAGGTTTTGTCCGGAGTGGGTGCGTGCAGAGCCGGTGTGAGATGAAAGCAGAGGTGTATAAAGAGTCGAAGGGAAGAGCTTCGATTGTTCTTCATCCACAGCACCCCTTAAAACTTACATGAACTTTGAACTTACTTATTACATCCTTCTTCGATCTCCCAACATGAAACTCTCCCTTGTAGTCACTGCCGCCATCCTGTACGCTGTCACTGCTCTTCCTTAGTCCCCACCAAACGTGGAGGCGGAAATCGATACGCAACCGAGCATACCCCCGCTCAAGGGCACAGACCTTATAGCATCCTTGAGTGAGGCGGGCGTCGAGATGATTCCTACATCGCATGGCTCGGGGTAGAGCAGACGTGACAATGAACTGGCCAAACGGGCTTTAATAACCGTCATCGTTTATCAAAGTATGAGCTGCGATACAGTCAACGTCCCAGCGTACTAATTCATCCAGATAACAACTTCGGTGGCCAGAGTCAAGGATTGCTGTCCAAAAGTACGCCATTTTGCCCTAACTTTCGTACTCCCATACTAACGTACAACAGCTGGGAGATGCTGTATATTACATTCCAGTGCCACAGCCGACCATTATATCCTCTCCAATCGCTAAGCGCGCCCAGATAATCTCAGAGGCAACCCCACCTGGAATAATCAAATCACTTCGTTCAGAGTGTAGGCCGGTTTCGGATGCTGCTTTTACATATAAGCAAGGGTCCATCACGATAATACTCTCCAATGCTAATTATCATAAAGCGACATCAACTGCAGAATCCAGATAGACCCTCTTTGTATTAATTACCCATAGGCGGTAAGTAATGTCGACCGGACGTATAACGACAAGCTCTCCAGTTATTTCTGCTATATCCTTTAGCCTTTCATTTTCTGGTCGCCGGCAGGGAGATATACCATTCTAAGTACAAGTCAAGGCTCTCCGGTAGTGTGGGACAGCCTACAACAAGGAAAGGAGTAATATACGGTTTCTCACTGTCTGTCTTATGTTTCGGCACTTAGCAATATATAACCCTATATATTTATAACGTAATATATATTATAAATTTTAATACTTGTTTAGTTATATAATTAAAAAAATTAATTAAAGTAATACTAAATTTAAATATATATATACTTTAATAAAATTTAATTTTATAAATAATATATAGTTACTAAATATTTTATTTATATAATTTTTATATAGTAACTCTTTATAGAGCGAGAGAATATATAGCTTAGTAGATAATATACCTAGTTATTTATAATAGTAATATTATAGGCTATAAGTTTAAATCTCGTTTTCCTCTACTTTAATTTACTATTTAATTTACTAGTTTATATTAGATTTTAGACTTAACCTTATTAGGTTAATTTATTACTTAGTTAGGCTTAGTATATTTCCTAAATAGATTTAGTTTAATACTTCATTAGAATAGCGTAGTAACCTAACCTAATTAAATTTAAATTATTTTTTAAATAGAAAGTTACTATTCCTAATTAGGTAATTAATTAATTTTAGTATAAGTTACTTAACTGGCAGGGTGGCACAGTGGGCATATACTATAGAAATACTAAGATTTCTTAAATTTTTAAAGTCTTCTTATATATTAAGGGTTTGATTCCTCTCTTTATTATAGTATTCTTTAAACGCGCCTACTTTACTAGTAAAAAGCAGAGTTTTTAGAAGTACGGGGTACTACTAAGGAATTAATATAAAACTATAGGGAAGCTAAAATCCCTATATAAAATATGTTATATTTAAAAGGTATTATAGGCTAAATTACTATCTAATATTAGACGAGATAAAAATTTATTTCTAAATAGGCTTAGCGTGGCGAACTAGGCCTAATTAGGTAATAGATTAGTAGTTTAATATAATATTATTTAGTAATATAATCTAAAATAATATATTAGTTAAGAGTTAAAGAGCCGGTTCTAGTTCGTTTAGAAGATAAAACACTTTCCTTAAATAGTTAGGTAGCCTTAATATAAAAGGCTTATTTTTTAAAAAAAAAAAAAAAAAAAAAAGTTACTTAAAGAGCCGATGATTAGATTACTTAAGAAATAAAGTACTTTTCTTAAATAGTTAAATAGCCTTAATATAATAGACTTATTTTTTTTAAAAAAAAAAGAAATCTTTAGAATTAAGTATTTTACTATTTTTATTTTTTAAAATATTTTTATAGTATTTATTTTCTACTTTTAGTAGTTTTATAAAAATTATTTTATTAAATAGTATTAATACTACTTTTAAGTAGTATTTAAAATCGTGTTTTTTCTAAAATAAATAATATTATAATAGAAAATTATATTAAATAACTAGACTTAATACTCTATTAACTTATAGTTAATATATTTATTAAATATTTTTTTTATATAATAAAGTTACTATTAGTAACTATTTAATTAGAAATAAAAAGTACTCTATATACTATATAACTTATTAATTAGCTCTTTAAGATACTACGCTAAATTTAATTAAGAAAGGTAGTACTAAAATTAGTATATAATAGTTTTATAGCTTAGTATAATTTATTACTCTATATTATAACTTTTATTTATATATTTACTATTATAAACTAATACGAAATAGATATTTATAAAGAAAAAAATTATAATAATTTAGGTATCTCTGCTTTAGATAGGAGCGTACTTATATAATAAGGGATATATAGTCTACGCTATAGGGCTTTAGTCGAGTAGTAATTTATTTCTTCTATTAAGTATAAAGGTATACACACACTCCTCCTTTTTTAAAACCCCTTTTAGTCGCCCCGAGCCACCACAGCAACACTATTTATTCAATTAGTATATAAATATATATAATATAGTTATTTATAAGCTCTTTAACTTAGCGCCAATACGCCGATTTTAAAAATATAAAATATCCTATATAAAAGGGCTATAAGAGATATAATAAGTAAAAAGATATATAAACAGAAATAATTTTATTATTTTTATAATATTACTAAAATTTAAATAAGTTATAGCTTTTATAGCTATTACTAATAAGTAATTAGTAGTTACTATCTACTTTCTTTTTTATATACTTATTAAAGTGCTTTAACTAGTTAAAATAAAACTTATTTATTATATAGCTATTATTAGAAACTAAAATAACTTAATTATAAAATATAATTTTTAATACTATGTTAATAGGTACTAGTGTGCCTTAAAAATAATAAAAAATAAACTAGTCTATTATCTAGTATTAATACTTTATATAACTATTATCTACTTTTAATTACTTAATTATATTATTATTAACTATTCTTATCTTTCTACAGCTATTATAACTATTTTAGTAAATATTTAGTCTCTTATAAAATTTATATTCTTTAAATACAGAGGGGTAACCCAAAAAAAAATTATAAAAAATATATTTTTTAAAAATTTATATAAACTTAAATAATAGGCCTAAAAATACGTAAATAATACTATTTAATTTTTCGACCTAGCCTTACCTGAATTTTTTTATATATTAAGTATAAAGGTATACACATACTCCTCCTTTTTTGAAACCCTTTTTAGTCGCTCTAAGCCACTGCAGCCACACTATTTGTTCGATTAGTATACAAATATATATATATAAATATAATACTATTTAAAAAAAAATTACCAATAATTATATATGGATTTTACTTTCTAGTTATTAATTAGGTATAATATATTAAAATTACTAAAATATAATAAATTTTTAAACTTTATTTTTAGATTCCTATAACTTTTTTGTTAGTAAATATATTTAACTAAAATTTTAACTATACCCTTTTAGGTCTAATCTAAATTACTTAACTTTTTTTTATAGTATATTAGTAATCTAATAATAAAATTATATTAATAAAAAATATTTAACTTATACTTATATAATTACTAATTACGTAATATATTACTAATATTATAGTATATTATAATATTTTTTTAATTTTATAAATCTAGACTCCCCCACTCCTAAGTAGGAGTATAAAAGACTTATTAATTCTTTTATATTTTATTTTTATTATATTTTACCTCGTCTAGTAATAGTTCGCGAATTAATAATATTATTATAGACTTATTACGTAATTTAAAGTAATATTTTTTTATTTAATTCTATATAAGTCTTTATATTATTTATTAAACTTCTTACTAAGATAATAATACTATCTAAAAGCCTATTAGTAAAGTAAGTTACGTATATACCCGACTAATCTAATAGCCTTATAAAATAAAAGAAACTATATCTACTATTATCGGCACCTGCGCTACCTATAAGTAAAAAAAAAATACCTACTACTAGTTAGTAATACCTATAAGTTAAAAATAAATATATATTTAGTATTATTTAGCTCTATAGTAATACATTACTTAATTAAGAATATCTTAAATTCTAAGCGCGTATTCTTAAATCCGTATTATTTTATCTATTTAGTTTTAATATTATTTAATACTTACTATAAGTTTATTATATTATTTACTTGTTTTATTTTTTATATACACGTTATAGTTTCTACCTAAATAAAAAAGTTATTTTTTAATATATTAGTCCTTTTAGTCGTATACGCTAAGCACGTAGCTAAATTTATAAAAAATAATAAACTTTTATTTTTAGTTTAGGTAGCAGCTATTTTAGGTACTATTTTAATAAGTTATTTATAAAAAAATTTATTAATTACTAGAGTACTATAAACTATTTTTAAAACTAGAGTTATAGTATTACTATACTATTTTTATATAATCTTATTAATAAAGGGCGCGTCTATAATAAGAATAGGAAATAAGTTCTTATTAATAGCTTAAAACATAATAGTAGTAATAGTAATAGTATAATAACTTAAAAAAAAAACTAAATAAATATTTAGTAGAACTTTAAGAAGTAAAAAATAATATAGTATAGAATATAGACAGATAGTTAAACTTATATAAAAGCTAGATATTATAGGCTTTAGGTACTAGCCTAACGACACTATTAGTCCTAAAATTTATATACTTAGTAACTTTTAGGTTAATTAATCGTCTTATATATAATTATAAGTAAGTAATTACTAATAACTTTAAAGATAATTACAAGCAGTTACTAATTTATAAATATATAATTAAAGTATAAGCGCCGGTCTCGACAGAGACCTAGAGGTTTTAAAATTATAATAAAATAATTAATATAGAATATTCTATTTTATATAGTTATATATCTAGCTATTTATTTTTATTACTTTAGACCTGCTAGCTATTATCTCCTTATAGTCCTTATAGTCCTTATAGTCCTTATTGTCCTTATAGTCCTTATAGCCTAATTTAAAAAATCTTTTAGTATTTAGATCTAGCGCACCTACTTCGCTCCCGTAATATTATATACCTATAGCTTTATAATATACCTAGAGTTATTTAATTTACCCTTATATAGATTCTTTAAATTACTTTACTACTTTTATATAAAGTCCTTATTTAATTATAAAAGTTCTATAAGTTATTAGTTTTTATAGTAAACTCCTTAAAACTATTATTATATACTACCTTATACTTTAAGTATCTAGTAAGTATTTAAGAATACTAATAATACTAGCTCTTTATTTAATTTATAAGGCGTTCTATCTTATTATCTATATTTTAGTTAAATTTTTAGTCTTTTAGTAATAGCTGCTATAATTATATATTACTCTTTAGTTATATTAGGCGTACTATTATATAATATTATATTAAAAGTCGCGTAAGCGCCGCTGTTACTTTACGCTCGTTATAAAAAATTACTTATTTTAATTTTAACTTTTTTATTATTTCCTTTTACTTATTTTATTTAAGTTTAGTAAAATATATATATACGCTTTACAGCGTATACTGCGAACTATTTATATATATATTATTAGTAAGCTATTTTACGGTATATTAAGAGTATATATATTAGTTATTAAGTACTAGTTTACTATAATACGTACCGTAAATAAATATTTCTTTATATCTTTTTTTTTATAAATACCTACTTAGTATTAGTTATAATAGTAGATACGTAAGTATAAGTTACTATAAAATAATAAATTATACTAAGCTATAATACTATTAAGTACTATTAAGTAGTTATTACGTGCCTATCTTAGCACGGCACCTTTCCTAATTAGACTTAGTATAGTACTTTTAAAAGCTAGTTATTAGGTTCTATAGTATATATAGCACTTTCTTTTCTAATTAAGTAGTTACTAATAGCAATTTTATTACATAAAAAAAAAATTATAAGCGGAGTGTTATTATATTTAGTAAGGTATTTTACCTTTACTAAAAATAAGAAGTATAACTTTTAAGGATTTAAAATTTATATTACTTATATATAGCCTCGTTATATATAAGTTATTTAGTATTTATTAAGTTCTTATTATTACGTTAAGACGCGGCTTTATAAAGCTTACGAAGTACGTTAATTAAAATCCTAACTCCTATTTATTTTAAATAGCGTTAAATTTAATAAAACTTAAATCTAAAATTAAACTTTTTTTAAAAGTAAATACCCCTATTCTAATAATGATTTTTATTTTAAAAAAAACTCTTAATAGTATTTATAATACTATACAACGTGGCGGAGTGGCATAGTAGGTATATACCTAAAAATACTAAGATTTCTTAATTTTCGAGGTCTCTTCTACGTATTAAGAGTTTAATTTCTCTTCTTATTACAGCGTTCTTTAAACGCACCTACTTTATATAGTAAAGTATAAAGTTTTTAAAAGTACAAGATACTACTAAAGAATTAATATAAGGCTGCGAGAAGCCTAAATCCCTAGTATAGAATACGTACTATTTAGAGGCGTTTTAAGCTAAATTACTATCTAAAGTTAGACGAGATAAAAATCTATTCCTAAATAGGCTTAGCGTAGCGAACTAGACCTAATTAGGTAATAAATTAGTAGTTTAATATAACTATATTTAGTAATATAACCTAGAATTATATATTAGTTAGGAGTTAAAGAGCCGATTCTAGTTCGCTTAGGAGATAAAACACTTTCCTTAAATAGTTAGGTAGCCTTAATTAAAGGCTTATTTTTTTTTAAAAAAAAAAAAAACTATACAACGTATTAAAAATAAAGAAAAGAATAATAATAATATAAATAAAGTTAAAAGGGGTAGAGTTTTTAAAGGAACTTAAAGAGAAAAAAGAATTATTAATAGGAACTTAATTAAAAGCTCTAAAAAAGAAAATAAAAGAATATTATTAGAAAATAGTCTAAATAACTTAAAAAGATTATTATAATGAGTTTTAAAAGAGGAGGATTATAGTATTAATATAAGTAAAAAAAACCTAATAATTATTAAAGAAAACGCTAAAAAAAGATTAAAATACACTAAAGAATATATAAAAAATATTAAAAATATAAATTTTAAAAAATATTTTCTAATAAGTTAGTAATATAAAAGGGATAATAAAATAGATAATATTATAGAAAAAGGAGTAAAAATAAAGCTAAAAAGAACTAACTATTAGCTAATTACGAAGTAAGTTTTTTAATTTTTTAAAATATTAAAATATATAACTTTTTATATATTCTTAAGTTATAATTTTAGTTTTTTAATATTAATTATATTAATTATTTTATAGGCCGAGACCTTACCCTATAAGTTTAGGGTACAATTTAGTTAGGAGGTAAAAGTAATTTAGTATTTATTAAAATAACTACTTCTTTTACTTCTGTTACTAGTAAAGATTATATAAATAAAATTTATATACCTAAAGTTAAATCAAAGATAAAAAGGGATAAGTAACTTAATAGGTTTTTTAGTTCTTTTTTTAGTATAATAATATATATATATATATATTATTATTATTATATTATAATTATAATTATAAATAAAGGCATATATATACTCCTCCTTTTCGAACCCCTTTTGTCGCCCCGAGTTATTACAGCCACACTTTTTGTTCGATTAATATACAAAAAAATATATAATTATAAACTTTATATTAATATTAATTTAGATTAGTAATTTTAATAAGATAACGCCCCTATTTATAAAATAATAAATATTTTAAACTAGTTTAAAAATAATAAAATTATACTTTTTCCTTACCTATCCTATAGTCCTAATTTAGCCCCTATAAAAAATATATAGAGTTATTTAAAATCTAGGCGAAATAATAATAAAGAGACTAATTTAAGTATAGAATTAAGTCTATAAAGTATAAAGGCCTTTAAAAGAGTTATTATAAAAGAGTAAAATAATATACTATAAGAAGTTATTAATAACTATATTTAATTTCTCCCTAACCGTTATAAGGCGGTTATAGAAGCTGAAGGCTACTATACTAAGTATTAGTATTTTATTATTTACTAGTTTATTATTAATAATATAAAAATTTAACTTTTATTAATAATTATATAATTAATATATTAAACTATAAAGATAATTTATATACTTATATAATAGAGTATCTGTTATACTATATATAAAAATAAACTAATTTTATACTTTAAATAAAAAGTTGTACTAACTTAAAATAGGACCTTAAAAATATTTTATATTTACTAATTGTTTTATACCTCTAAACCCGTTAGGAAGCAGCCCCTAATAAAGTAAATAGAATCTATAAGACTTTTTCTTTAAAACGCTATTTTTTTCGTATTTTTTAACTTACTAATTAACAAGTTATATAACTTTAAGAAAAGTATATTTTTTCTTTTATCTTTTTTTATCTCACCCCCCTGTGTATATATTATTATATTAAATATTATACTTAGCTTTAATATTAGCTACTAGACTAAACTAGCCTTAACTTAATTTAGTATATTTATAAAGTGCTCTTTTATAATTATATTTATAATTAAACTTTATTATAAGCTTATAGTAATACTTAATAAATATATTAAGCTAGTTTATACTAACTAAATCTAGATTACGCTTAGTACGTAAAAAATTAGTTATATTTATTAATACTATAAGCTAAGGGAGAAATTCTTAAGTAACTAGCTTAAGTATAACTTAATAGTTATTTATTCTTTATTTTTATTTAGATTTTATATATATATATATATATATATTAATCGAATAAATAGTGTAACTATAGTAGCTCGAGACAGCTAAAAGCTAAATTTTATAAGTTAGATATAATACTAGTTTTTAAAAATTATTTAGTATATTAATTACTTAATATTTTTATAATACTTTATAAGTAACTATATTATATTCTATTAAAATATTATATTTTATATAATAGTTTAATATATATTTATATATTATTTAAATAAAGTAGTGTGGCTGTAGTGGCTTAGGGTAACTAAAAGAAGTTTTAAAAAAGAAGGAGTATATATATACTATTATACTTAATATATCGAAAAAGTAATTTAATAGTTTAAAATACTAGTTATACTTAAGTATATTTTAACGCGTTTAAATAGTATTATTAAAAAGGTATTAGTATAAAAAAAGTATTATAATAAAATTTTAGTAAAAATAAATAATTTACTTATATAAATAACTTATCTATAGAGTATATTATATTATATTATATTATATTATATATATATATATATCGTGCCTGTCTTAGTGCCACCTTTGCTAATTAGGCTTAGCGCAGTATCTTTTAAGAGCCGATTATTAGTTTATATAGTATATTTAGCACTCTTTTTTCTAATTAGGTAGTTACTAATAGTAACTTTATTATATATATATATATATATTCTTTATAATATACAAAGCGTTATTTAAATAAAAATTATATTTATAATAGTTTAATAAAAAAAAATTATTAAATTTATTTTATAATATATAAATAGTTAGTATATAATTAAGTACTAAATTTTAATTTTAATAATAATAATAATAATAATAATAATAATAATAATAATAATAATAATAATAATAATAATAATAATAATAATAATAATATATAATAATATATAAAGGCATACACATACTCCTCCTTTTTTAAAACCCCTTTTAGTCGCCCCAAGCCATTACAGCCACACTATTTGTTTAATTAGTATATAAATATATAATAATAATAATAATAATAATAATAGTATATAAAATATATAAATTATAAGCACTTATACGCTTAATAATAAAAGCCTTACCTTAGGCCGCCGGTAAGGCACTAGACGTGTCTCACTGTCTGTACGAGGATCTCACATGGCTTTGAAGTCGTCCAACAATGACATTCTTGGTGTCTGTCACCAACGATGATGGGTACTTGAACCGATGCCGTAGGCGAGCTGATCAATTATATGCAAACTTAATGGAAGGTGGATCACATCTATTATCTGCATGGGTTTCAAGCCCATATGTGCACGCCCTGTCGATGAAAGTCTTAATCGATAAGCAGGGCGGAAGAGGAGGCGAAAGTGGGCTAGTGTCGCACTGTCCGCTACACTAGCCAGATTTATAACCTCGGTTATACCTTCCCTTGCTTCGCTCAGTGTTATGTTATCTGTGCTTTGCGGGAGCGACGAATGCCGTCCCGTACAAATGGAAGGCAACGACGATTTAAATATGCTTCTTATTAATGCGAGCCCGTCTTTAGTCTATAACTACCTATAGGGTATAAGGTGAGCTCCGCCTAGTATTATGCGCACTCCCGCTCTTTAATACAGAGCTATTATATCGCTTTATTAATATTACGTATAATTATATATAAAGTTAATACTTATTTTTATAACTATATTCGGGAGAATAACTTTTTTTAGCTTATACCTTTTTTAGACTAGTGTCTCGACGCTACACTTTACCTCTCTTTATATAATATAAAATTAATACTTATTTTATTAATTTACTATTAATTTATTTATTATTATTATTTTTTTATTACTAAAAAGTAATATATACGCCTAAATAACGATTTAGGAGTATAAACGTAGTAAGGGAACTCTATTAAATACTAAATTATATACGTAATAAATTTTTCTATTACTTATATATATTTAAGAGATTTTAGATCTATATTGTATTAGTATAGTTATTAATTTTTTTTTAGCCTACTCTTTTAAAAAAAGTTTACTTTTTTTAACTTTAATAGCTATACTTTTTTATAATTATATTTTAAAAAAAATAATTTAAAAATATTAATAGTTATTATTATAAAAGAAATCTTCCCTTATTTATATAAATAAATAATTTTAATATAAATAAGTATATATATAGGTTTACTTTTTTATATTTTTTTTTTATAATTTTAAAAGTTTAAACTTTTATTACTTTTTAATAGTTTTTAGTTTAGTTTTTATATTTTTATAAATAATTTTACTTTTTTATTTACGTACTTATTATTATTAATAATATTAATAATTTACGTATACTTATAATATTTACGTAAATAAATTACTATATATAACTAAAGAATTCTAAAAATAGCACTTTTTATTTACTTAGCGGTACTTAAGTAGAATACTAGTAGATTAATACGTAAGTAGGTAATTATTATAAAATACCTACTATAGAGGGGTGAAAAAAAAAACGTAATTAAAAAAGATACCTTTTTTAAAGTTATATAACTTAGTAATTAGTAAGCTAAAAAAATATAATAAAAATAGTATTATAAAGAAAAAGACTAGTAGCTTCTATTTACCCTAGTAGGGACTACTTACTAAGGGGTTTAGGAGTAACAAAAAATTAGTAAATATAAAGATTTTTTAATATTCTACTTTAGACTATTATAACTTTTTATTTAAGGTATAAAATTAGCTTATTTTTATATATATTATAATAGTATATATAATATATAAGTATATATTTATATATTAATCGAACAAATAGTGTGGCTGTGGTGGCTCGGGGCAACTAAAAGGGGTTTTAAAAAAGGAGGAGAATATATAAGTATATAAAATATTATTACATATTTATATATTATTTATATAATTATATATAAAAGTCACTTTTTTAAATTTTTAATAATAAACTAGTAAATAATAAATTACTAATACTTAGTATAGTAGCCTTTAGTTTCTATAACTACCTTATAACGGTTAGGGAGAAATAGAATATAGTTATTAATAATTTTTTATAGTACATTATTCTACTCCTCTATAATAGCTCTTTTAAAAGACTTTATACTTTCTAAACTAATTCCTACACCTAAATTAGCTTTTTTATTTTTAATTAGCCCTAATTTTAAATAACTTTATATATTTTTTATAGGGGCTAAATTAGGACTATAGGCTGGGTAAAGAAATAGTTTAATTTTATTATTATTAAACTAAGTTAAAACGTTCGTAGTTTTATAAATAGGAATATTATCTTATAAAAATTGCTAGCCTAAAGCTTTAATAGTAGTAAAACCACGCGATCTTTCTAATATACTATAGAATAACACTACACAATAAAAATAGCTAAAAAAAAATTTTATACCTCCTTCTACTCCTCTATAAGATACTACTAAAAAAGAAGCTAAAACTCTCTCTTAAAGTCTTTAAATATAGTACTATAAAAGACCTAAATAATAAACTTTATTAACTTAAAAACTAATACTTTACTCTTTTACGCAATATCCTCCTTAATATTTATAATAAAAAAAGTATAGTAGTAAAACTTTATTAATTTATAAAAGACTAAATAAAAGTTATATATAAACTTAACTTTTCTTCCGCCTTTATAAAGAATAAAAAAATTTTTTACTAACTCTATTCCCTACCCGCAGAACTAAGGATTATAATCTTAAAAAGATAGTAGTAATTCTAATATCTAAGGGCCGGCGTACGACGCAGGAGGTTACATTACTAACCTAAATTAATATTAATATAAAGATTATAATAAAGGTATATATATACTCCTTCTTTTTTAAAACCCCTTTTAGTTGCCCTAAGCCACTACAGCCACACTATTTGTTTGATTAATATATAAATATATAAAGATTATAATTATAATATAATATAATAATAATATATATATATATTATTATATTAATAATAAAAGTAGTAAAAAAGTATTATAAAACTTACCCCTTTTTATACTTAGTTTAACCTTAGGTATTAGGACTTTATTTATATAGTCCTTACTAGTATAAGAAGTAGAATAAAGGTATATATATACTTCTCCTTTTTTAAAACCCCTTTTAGTCGCCCCGAGCCACTATAGCCACACTATTTATTCGATTAGTATATAAATATATATTATATTTAAAATATTATAGAGCTGTTTTATAGCAACCCCTATAATAGCTAGTAGTTATTTTTTTTTAAAAAAAAATTACCTATAGTAGTATTAATAATAAAAATTATAATAATTTTTATTTTAATAGGTTTAGTATTAAATATAACTATTAGCTTTTAAACTATAGTTAAAATATTAGTAAAAAGTATATAAAATATTTAATAAAGTATTTTAATAAATTATTATTCTTAGATATAGTATTAGAGTTAGTATTTACTATTATTATTACTTAATATATTTCTTTTACTTTTATCATCTTTACTTTAGTAAAAAGTTACTTTTAATATTTTTATTTAGTATATTTTTTTACTATAATTAACGTATTATTATTTATACTAATTATTATATAATCTGTTCAGGTCGGTATCGACGATAAAGGAGAACCCCTCGTGCGCACTCCGTTACCGGACGCCAAGGTGGGCCTTCGCCCCACTCATCAGACGTATCAACATGTTTCGCAGCATCTGTCACGGCTACGGAGCAGTACGCAGACAGATATGAGCAACAGCGACAGCTACCAATGAGTCCGCACGAAAACGCCTATTCTAGGCAAATTTTGGGTTGGCAGCCACTCGACGCCTTCCCGTACAATCGTGATGAAAGTCCAACAGCGATAGGTTCGGTGATCCGCGGGATTGTGTAGATTATGCGGATGATGCCGAGCCATTTTGTTGATTTGTAATCCGACGTGCCAGGTGTTTCTGTGGAGCCGGATTCTACATTGTACAAGGGTTTGGCGCGAAGACAAAAAGCAGATCGCTAATTCCATCGTACAAACAACTTCAACCTACTTACAGTACATCAGAACCCTCAGTGCCGCGCCATGCCTGTCAAACCGATCCACGTCTGGGGCCAGCTTAATGGCCCTAACCCCGTCAAAGTCCGTGCTGCACTTCAGTTGCTCAACATCCCCTTTGAGGATGACCCGCTCGAACGCAGCCAAGTCAAATCTCCGGAGTACCTAGCCGTCAATCCCAACGGTCGCTGGCCCGCTATTCATGATCCGAACACCGATATCACGCTATTTGAATCGGGTGCCATCCTCGAATACCTCTTTGACAAATATGACCCGGAGCGCAAGTTTTCCTTTGAGCCTGGGACCAAAGAGGCGTATCATGCGAAGCAATGGCTTCACTTTCAAGTCTCTGGCCAAGGCCCATACTACGGACAGGCAGTCTGGTTCAACTGGTTCCACTCGGAGAAGGTTCCGTCAGCGGTGCAGCGATATGCCGGAGAAGTGAAGCGTGTCACTGGCGTCTTAGAAGGCTATCTAGAGAAGCAAAAGGCATTGTTTGGGGGAGGAGATGGACCTTGGTTGGTGGGCGGCAAGTTTTCGTATGTGGATTTGGCGTTCATCCCGTGGCAGTTTGAGATGATCCTTCTCTCGACGAAGGCTGGTCTGAAAGCTCATGGGTTTGATGCGGAAGAGTTTCCGCTTGTGAAAGAGTGGATCGCTAAAATGATGAAGAGACCTGAGATTGGGGGCCCAGTGGAGCAGTTTGGAAAAGGCATTGCCGGTGTGTTCGCTTTCGAGTACTAGAAAGGGAAAACGATACAGGAGAGCTCTCTCGCGATGAGAACTTCTATACTAAACCTAGGAACTCAATCTCCTCTTATCAGTTCCACCTCGTTCTTTTCTCCAAGCCATTCATTTTCGGATTTCGCACCAGCGAGCCCCTTGGGAAATTATCAAGGAGCACATAAGAATGTCTGATACTTCTTCATTGGTCAATTTCTGCTGTATTTATACATCGTACTGACGCCCTTTGCCATGGTTGCGCTACCGATTGTAACCCCTCGTGGCCGCATCCGATTCGCAATCATGCATCCAATACCAAGCAGACATTCCTGTCCTACACTATACAATATCCTATACACGTTGTCCATCAAACACCTCTACCTCTAGTTGCTGTTATATATACATGCGCCCTTTGGATCGCTCATTACCTCAAAGCAAATGTCTTTTGATCCATTGGTAGCCTTCTACCGAGAGATGGAGGAAAGATCCAAGTATCCAGGAACCCAGACTAGGCAACCCGGGTCCTTGTCCGATAGTGATCCGGACACGTCTCGTGGTCGTAGCTCCATTCCCCACTATCTTTGATCAATAGGACTGATAGCCAAGCAGTATGTTCTCTCTCTCTTCGTCACGGAGGCTCCCCGCCCCCAACCAACCCCAGTTTCCAAAGCTCGGTAGGGGTTCCCCGCTCGGTAGACAGATGGGAATCGCCTGCAAAGCTCCCGGCCGCACCTGCTTTATCTGATTCGCATAGTCGCGCCTGCCGGTCTGAAGGCAAGATCCCACACATTTCTCTTACCGAGGCACAAGAGGTGGTATTTACAACTCGCGAATCAAAGCAGCTTGAAGAAATGGCAGGAATAGTTATAGGTAAGCGTAACCGGTATTCACTGAAAGATGGCGGCGCCACTTCTAGATTACGCCACAGTTCGCTACCACGTGCAAACATGTTGGGTGAGAGACTGGTGGAACCGCCACCACTACCACGCACAACCACGGGTAAACTAGCGGGCCGCGCCAATACAACCTCACGGCTATCCTCGTCTACTGCATCTACAGCACTCTCAGGTAACACAGCGCAAGAAAACCACCCCGGAGATCGCACATCTACCATGGCTAAATATTCGGACCAGTGGTGCAGCGATGCCCAGGGGACGCAACATATTCGAAAAGAATGCCTCCCACCGCCGAAGCCCAAGCCTTTCTCTCCCGAGCGACTGTCTGAAGCGGAACATTGCGCAGCCGGAGCTTACCAGCTCAACACAGTACCAGATACCGTCCTCTTTTCCCGCCATTCAGGACTCGAACAGCGTCCGATGCCGACGTTGCCCCCGCAGCAGCGCAAACTACCCCCTGCATACAAGGCTAAGTTGAGATCCGTATCACGAGGTAGAGGGGTACTGCATCAAGCTGTTGAGCGCGCGCAGGCTGTCACGGCTCCAGTAGAGTCGACTGAACAAGCACTGGCCGTGCACGATGAAGAGCTAGGAACAGGCGACGACTTAATGAGACAGCGTGGTACTGGCATCTACAGCCGGCTCTCAAACGCCGTTAGATGCATCCGATGTCCAGATTGGAGCAAATGCTTGGTTTAGGCCTAACGCAAGGGACATTGACAAACAGCGCGTGCAACATGAGAACGACTCCGGAGGTCCGATGCCAGTGCAAACCGCCATGGGTGGTACGGCAGGCGGTGCGCCGGTTTTCTTTGGGCTCAACTGCGGTAAGAGCTCCGCTGCGGGCGTGAAGTTTACCAATATTGCGCCACAAGCGGGAGATATTGAGAACATGGTTGGTGGTATCAGGAGCTTGGAGAGGCAAGATAAGGGCAAGGGCCATGGATGTGAAGAGGGCCCAGAGTCAGGCTATCCTTTCACATCTCGGACACGGGCCGCCAGGACCGTGGCACCTGTGGCGCCCCCCAACGCACCGTGTATAAAACACCCGCCATCATGCACACCTGAAGCCTCATCTACTCCGCAACAAGGAGCCCTATCAACCGCCGACCGGACTAAACAAACTTCCAAGAACTTACCCGCGCCCAATATAAAGTCCGATCGCGACTCGATCACCTCTACCACCCAACACTCGCCCTCCAAAATACCCTTTCGTACCTCGACAATTAGAACACCCCAGAAGATGTCCAGCAAACTCGAAAACACCAACATCGCCCCGGCTGAACAACCCGTCGAGATCACGCAGAACGCAGAACCTTCTAAAATTCAAGTCAACGCTCCTGCATCCGAGTCCGCCTCCCCTCGCCGCTGGAAGATGACATCCGGGGTCGAGGCGAAGAACGGTATCCTCCGTACTACATCTGATGGACCCCTTGGAGGACACATCATTGAGGAGCAGACTGGCAATATCGTGGAAATCAACAAACCCGACGATGTTGCCCAGAAGTACTACGCGGAGACTAACAAACACGCTCACCTTCGTCGTCACAATGCCCCAGAGTCCAAGAACGGCGGAACTGGCCTGGACGATGCTCGCGCTCGGAAGCCCGTCGCCCGCGTCATCAAGAACTGGTGGACTGGCTCCACGCGTCCACCCCGTGACGAGCCCCCAAAGATCTTCCAAGTCGGCGATTGCCAGCCCGGAAAAACCAGCCTCGAAGAGATGATCAAGACCCGCCGCCATCAAGGTGGTGCGGACGTCCGGTACACAATGCAGAAGATCATTAAGCGCTTCTGGGGCTCTGATGTGATCGAGGAGTTTGGAGAAGACTGGGTGGATAAGGCGGACTTGGACGAGGTGTATATGCAGAAGCTCGAGGACTTCGTGCTTGGCCTTGCTGTCGACAAGTCCAGGCCTGAGAACTTCGAGGAGGGTGCGGAGGCTTCGGAGGGTGCCATTGCCGCTCCCGAGCCCCGCAAGAAGAAGCGAAGTTGGTGGTGGTAGGCTCATCCAGAGCTTGCATCACTGGTGTTGTGATTGACGGTCGACGAGTTGACGATAATGCGAACTGGTAAAAGTCCGGAACGCCTCTCGTATTCACGGCATGAGCGATGAACTTTTGGTTTGCGACACTCACGCCGGATCTTCGCATCCGTGTGGATTTCCATTACCGACCTTGCATCAGCATGATCTTGATGGGAATGTCTATGAAATGGTGGCATTGCGACAACGATTTTTGCAGTGTTCATGTTGGATGAGATTCTCTCGTCTCTCCTTGGACCCTAGGTAGTTTGGTATACCACTGATGTAGGCCCACATCATGCGATACAACGCCAGCTACAATCTACACACTGGTTTACAGCCTCTTCGTTCTAATTGCAACACACGCCAGCCAATCACATATTTAATAGTGAGCAATCCCTAATATCATGCTTTCTATAGTCGTTTGCGCAAAAGCTAGGAGAATGTCTACGCATCTTCCTCTGAGCTCCGCACCTTCTTCCTTCCACCAATCTTCCTCACCGCCGCCCCAACTACATGACTGTCTATCTAAGGTATTTGCATGGCTCTCACAATAAAACCCTGAAGCTTGCTGACATCAACAGACTGGCTTCTGTGCTCTTGGGCAGTGCTGCGCTCCGGGAATATTGAAGAATGAGTGGTAACCTTTCGGCTATCTAGACACCTCAATCTCCCCTAATACACGCCAACATCAGAGGAAACATGACTTTTCTGGCTTCCAGAAAGGACTGCCCAGGTGGGCCCTTGAGAGCTCGCGCTACCTTGAAAGCCAGGTAGAGTGGGCCTGCATCTGGGAAGGAGAACATCAGCAAACTCTGCGTTCAATGTCTAGAAGTACCAGCACTTGATTGCATATCCTGGGCTAACACAGCATCCTCAAGATTTGACACATCCAGATATCCTGTCGGTACCTAGGTAAGGTGTATTGAGGCTTTAACGGAATAGACTGTCTTATAAAGTCTTGGCATACCTAGGTATTAATTGAGTGGATCGGAGAGTAGTGAGAGGGTACTCTTAAAGGCCGAGCTATACGCTCAGCTTTTGAAATCACTGCTTTCCGGCTTGCCACCACTAAACTGCGTTCCCTCACTGCGTTGTCGCTTTTAGACGAAGTCCTGGCCTACCTCTCGTACTGGGTACTCTTAAAGACCACTGACTTGCTTGCATGATGGGCGATGTGCCGGATAAGGATCTCTTCGCGGAAGGATGGTCTCTTGGAAGGATGAAGTGGCCACAAGGCCAAGGGCCACTGCTCGTGAATGACGTACCGCCAATCCGCCTCTGCCCTTTGACTGGCACCGACTCACCGCGTACACTCACCCTCTCCGGAAACTGCGGAAGTCAGTGCCAAGACCAGCGTTTGCGTTTGTCGCCTGGACGACTATATAAGCTACCCGCCTCCCTCAACTCTCGACCCAACACACTCTCGCAACCGCACTCACCACTGTACCTACAACCAGCTTTTGTCGACCGACGGCCTCTTCTGCTTAATACCACGCTTGACAGCACCGTTTCATCAATCTTCAGCTTCACAGCTCCACTTTCTGTCTCACGACACAATCCTCACCTCCTAGATTAGCTTCTTAGCTTCAAATCATCAACCAAAATGTCCGTCGCTCGGAACACCTTCGGTGAGCAGTCCGCCTGCAAGGTCACACTCGACGTGGCGAAGGAGACCGCCGAGTCCAGCGCTGCCGTTGTCGACATCAAGCAGCTCGCCGACGAGGTAAGTTGAACTACCTATGCGTTACCGCAGAATATGCAATATGTCAACCACTTGGATGTTTCAATCGCTAACATTCCCCAGCTTGCCATTGTGAAGGCGCAGCTCGCTTCCAAGACCGACGAGCTTTCCGCTCTCAGGAAGAAGATCCGCCCGCAACAGCTCCTGGCATCGCAGGTCGCCGATGTCCAGAAACAGCTGGCCACTGTGCAGAATGAGCTCAAGGTCACTAAAGATAAGGCCGATGGCTCCCAGAAGCTGGAGCACGAGGCAAGTCTAACACATCATGCGTTGCCCCAGGATGCACAGTACATCAGTCGACTGGTTGCTGTTGTTGAGGTTCCCGCATCTACTGACGCTGCTCAGCTTATCACTACGAAGGAAGCCTTCGCTACCAAGACTGATGAGCTCTCCGCCCTCCGGAAGAAGGTCCGCCCCCAACACCACACAACCACTCCGCTTGCAGCCGGAAACGCTGAGCTCCTCGCCAAGACGAAGCAAATCACATCCCTTCAAGCCGAGCTATCAACCGTCAAAAAGCAGAACCAGGAGCAAAAGCGCGTTATCTTCCAACTCACCAAGTCCAAGGACTACATCGAAACTGTCAAGAAACACAGTGTCCGTCAGCTCGCCCACGCCCAGCTCAAGCTCTCCGACTACGAGGAGGAAGCCGAATCCACCCGCGCTGAGCTTTCCACCAAGACAAAGCAGATCGAGTCTATACAAGCCGAGCTTTCCGCAGCAAAGGATGAAGTCCATTCCACCCGCTCTGAGCTTATCACGAAGAGAGAGCAAATAAAGTCGATGCAAGCTGAGCTTTCCGCCAAGATGGAGCAGCTGGAGTCCATACAGACCCTTTCTGACGTAGAGGAGCTCCAGTCCACTCGCTCTGAGCTTTCAGCCATGGAAGCTGAGCTCTCCACCAAAACAGAGCAGCTCGAGCATATGCAAACCGAACTTTCCGCTGTGAAGGAAGAGGTCCAGTCCACCCGCGCTGAGCTTGCGGTCGCGAAGAAGCAGCTTGTCTCGTACCACGGATGCTCTCCCGGCTACACTCGCAACGACAACCACCTCCACGACATTGCTCGCCCGAGCATCCGTGTATTGAAGCCCGTAGAGCCGGATTTCCAGCCACACATGATGACTCAAGTTACACTGAAAGTCCTTGCCCTCGAGGAGGAGCTGACCAAGACCAAACAGGAAGCTGCGAAATATCAGGAAGCCGCTATTTCAGCGCATAAAGACGCCGTCCAAGCCCACCAGCATCGCGCACAACTCCAGACCGCCTACGTAGACTCCCAGCACATGCTCGCCAAGCAATCCTCCATCCAGATGACCTTCGAGCGTGTCTCCGAAGAGCTCCGCGCCACACAGCACGAGCTCGCTGCCGCCAAGGCAAGCGCCACCGTCACCTCCCAGCATCTCGAGATCCAGAAGAAATCCAACGCCGCTATGGCCTCTGAGCTAACCCAGGCTCATGCCAAAATCGCAGACCTCACCTCCACTCTCGACACGGTTGAGATCGAGCTCGTCGCCACCCGGTCTGCCCTGGGATCCACCCAGGCCTTGGTGAAGGGCGTGCGCGGTGAGCTCGCTGCCGTCCAGGCAGCTAAGGATGCTGCGGTGAGGGAGGGTTGCTCATGCAGCGCTGATCTGCGCGCCGCCCGCGCAACCCAGGTGGCACTGGGCGACGAGTTCGATAAGGTGCACTATAAGTGCATCGAGACGTGGAGCTCGCTCCACGATGCCTACTGTGGCGTGGTGCTCTCGGCGTCGCGGTCAGCGACTCCTGAGCTGGCGTCCGAGTCGTCTTCGGAAGATAATAGCAGCGAGGAGTCGGTGGAGATCAAGGGGGTGGAGAGGGTGAAGTGGGATGCGCGTGTCCCACCTCACTTGCGTAGGGCTGGCTTGGCTGGCCCCCGCAAGTGAGGTGGTGACTGGTGGGAAAGTGAAGGTTTTTCTTTTTTCTTTTCTTTTTGGTGTTTTTTTTTCTAATGTACATCTTAGAGTAACACTAGTATGATTGGCGTTTGGCTTGCTTTTTTGTTTTCCTTGTGTTTTTGTAGACGTCATGGTGTTTTGTGACGTTTGTAAGTTGATGTACGACAGTTGACCCAAATGTAATTGTGCCTTGATATGTTGTCGTTCGCCATATTACCGTAATCTCAGTGACTTTGGGCAACGTGATACATAGCACGTCCAGTGCCTTACCGGCGGCCTAAGATAGGGCTTTTATTGTTAAGCGTATAATTGTCTACGGTTCCTATAGTTTATATATCCTCTTTACTACTATTATTATTATTAAAGTTTAGTACTAAGTTATATACTAACTACTTATATATTTCTTATAAAATAGACTTTTTAACCTTTTTTTCTTTATTAAACTATTTTTATATATATAAAGCCTTTTACTAAAAATGCTACTTACTATATACTATAAAAAAATATAAATAATATAGTATATAATCTAAAATAAGTGTTAAACACGGCCCATGGTTCTGCCTGCAACGAACTATCCCCGTTTTATAGTTATTACCCTACCGTTATTACAGCTACTGTATAATAAGTTATCTATTAAATTATTACTCTACTAACTATAATATTTAAAAAATCCTATATTTAATAGGCCCTAGTTATAGTGTTTCTAATTTTTACCTACTTTTATATTAAATAAGGACGTAGCGTATACTAAGTTAATACAACTCCTACTAATAAACGTAAAAAAATAATCTAAAATAAGTAGTAATAAAATTATAGCTATAGCTAGTACTAATAGATTATAGTTATAGTTTAAGTAAATAGTATCTAAAAAGTTAATTACTTTTAAATATAGTATATACGTAACTATAGTAATATTAATTTTTTTAATCTAGCCTTACCTAACTTTTTTAATATATAAAGTATAAAGGTATATATATACTCCTTCTTTTTTAAAACCCCTTTTAGTCGCCCTAAGCTACTACAGCCACACTATTTGTTCGATTAATATATAAATATATAGTAATATTAATTATAAAATTAATATATATAATAAATTTAAGAAGTTTAAAAATAATTCTAATAAATATATTTATAACTTAGTCTAGACACGTATTACTAAGTATATTAATAAGTATATTAATTATAAGTTAATAAAGCGTTAAGTCTAGTTTTTTAATATAATTATCTACTATATTATTATTTATTTTAGAGAAGATACGTCTTTTAATACTTTTTAAATATAATACTAATATTAATAAAATATTCTTTATAGGGTTACTAAAAGTAAAAAATAAATACTAGAAAAGTATTTTAGAGAAAAATTAAAAATAGTAAAATACTTAATTATAAAAAGTTAGTATATATAAACTATATAAATTAGGTATTTAGTAATTTTATACTATTTATAAAACTAAATTTCTTTTAAGCGTATATATTATACAAGAATTTAGTATTAACTTTATTAACTGTTTTATTATATAACTAGACTAGTACTAAAATTAGCTGCAATATATATTGCGTCGTAAACACACAGAGTTATACATTACCAGGTGCTGAAACACAAGACTGATACATAGCCTGGGGCAAAACATAGGATCTTGAAACATGGGTATATGGGATAAAAGGCTAGTTTCTGACGTTTCTGAAATTCTGAGCAGTGTATACCACCTGTGAACGTCCTTTACTGGTGCCGTCTGGCATCTGTATTCTTTAGCCTGGGGCGAGACACGAGGTGTTTGAAGTTTCGGCACACTTAACTTGCCTACATGTCGCGCATTTAGAGACTTGGGTAATGAATTGAAGTGACATATGCTATAACTGTACCTGATTCTAGATGATAGCGAGGTCCTGGGTAATACCTTTCACACCATCACTTTTGCCCTCGGGCTACAGATCCCGGGGTAACACGGAGAGTGCCAGAATTTGGTGGCTATTTGGGAGACGCTGTAATTCCTGTTGGCAACAAATGCTCAGAGGGGTGGCTGATTTGATCTCGGTCGGCGCTGCTGTAGAGTTGAACCATTCGGATGGCGACGCGCCGGTAGGCATCCTTCGTACTGCCGCTTTGGTCGACGTATTATATATCCGGGGCAAGACACTGAATATAACAAGCTGGATGTGTTGTCCGATTTGGCTTTAATCCTGGCGACGTCGAGGCAGCTTCGTTCTGGAAGCAGACATCCGCCGTGTTCTGAGTGTACTGTAACCGCGAGGATCAAAGGCTAACATGTAAACAATTTGAGACCTTGAAGATCAGCAGGACCTATACCAAATGTACGTCTCTATGGCAAATAAAGAAATTTCAACCCTATCACCTGCCTGTGTATAAGCCAAAGACGTAACAGATATAAAATCACGTCGTACCTGCTATTCGAACACATGCGCGGAAGACACAAAAGTTCGCACACGTGGACATACAAAACGGTACACGTCGAGAGATTCTAAGTGGACACTTGGAAGTCAAACCGTCCGAAGTACCTTGAACGAACCCCGAAAACGGCTTAGCGTGCACGGTTTTACAAAGAACGCGCAATGACAATCGTCGTCATCCTGACGCAGCCCGTAAACATCCCAACAAAAGCCTTCCAGCTCTGCTCGTGAAACAGACGGCTTGGTACCAGACGCAGTGCAAGAGCGAAGCGCTGCACTGCGGTGCACGGCTTCTGTTCGTTTAATTAGCGGTCCTGGCGTAGCGTACGCTTGTCGCTCGCCGTTTTCAACCGCAGCGCATCTGCCGCCAACACCGGCGATGCCCCCCGTAGATCCATCCTATTACGGCTGGTAAGTTCTAGACGCTTCCCCAGATCTGCACACCGATGTGCAGACAACGTTATCGTTATCGTGGCCTGCCGCTATGCACGACACTGTAGCTACAGGACACCAACCCGGGGCGAGGAACCGATGCCAGCAATCGACCGTACTCAAGCCGGAGTGCTTCGGTCGGAGGTGCTGTTGGAAATGCTCTCGAGACCGCGGAGACGACGACCTTGTCAAGAGGGTTCAGCGTCACGACCAACATGTGGAGACCATGTAAAACTCGAAAGGCGCTACTGTGTAAAGCAGCAAGTCAACAGTCAATATCGATACTAGCATAGAAGCGCAGCGCACACGGACACGGCAGCTTGTTCAGTCTGTCGTTCAACCTACCCTGTACGTGCAGTAGTCGCTGAAGCGACCACTATTGCAGAGGCGAAAGAGCGCTCTACCTTCTCATAAGTGCACGTGAGCTCCAGGAGGAGTGCAAGGACTGTAGTAAGCGGACTTCCCACACGGAGTGAGCAAACGACGCCCTCATCCACAGTCTCACCCACACTGCCTCAACGTCTCAACTTGCGGTCGGGCTCATCTTCGGAAGCTTTACACGTCATCGGGGCGACTCCGCCAACGGCCTGGCGAGTATTCCGAGAGAATGCACGCAATGGGGAAGGCGTACGCCAGCCTCGTGAGCATGAAGTCCGCGACACCGATGGTATGCCTCTCAACAATAGTAAGATGCAGCGGAGGGACAGTCACAGCATTGCGCCTCTTGAGAATGCGCCCCATGGAAAGAAACGCTCGTAATTTGATTTGGCGTGGTGAAGACGGCGGGAAGCAAGCCATACCGCCGGCACCCTGCCACAATTACATGTAATTGCACGCCTCGTATTACGAGTCCCGAGTTTTCACACGAATGACGCCTGTGCGGAGATATGGTGCGTGACAGTACGGGTTGCCGACGATAACTGAACGACAGCGAAGACAAATGGGCTGCATACGTGGTGCGCTGGCATGGCCAACACATGGCCTCTTGCTGCGCACATGCATTGGAGCCTGTGGTGATGATGTTGAGGATCTTCATCGAAAAGCCCTGATCGGTCCTCGTCGGCTCGGCTTGCACTCGGCTCCCCTCCTGTTTTCGTACCGTCTTCTTTCAGCTCATCTCCCGGCCTGGTGCCCTTTTGTGAAGACAAGAAATCGAAATGAGCACGCCCCTTGGGAAGAGTCTGGACCAGCGTTGTGCAGTGGACCCGCAACATGTCATTCATGGCCCTAAAAGAAGTCTTCGTCAGGCCCACGGCTCCTCCACAGCGTTCGCCGGATGAATTTGCGCTGTGCGCTAGTACCTGCGTGGCGTCGCTAATGCACGCCACGGCGCACGTCTGAAACGTGGTGTCCGCACACGCAAGCGCTCGACACTATCAACCAGTAAACTAATTCTCTTATACACCAGTATGAAACGTGGTATAAGATCGGGTGCTAGTCCGAACATGGCCGCCTAGATTCGGCGGATATCACCAAATTCGTGCTGACGCAGAATTAGGTACAGCAGCCCGCCCCTGGTGGCTGCCAGGCTCAATTTAGCGACCCCTGCCGCGCATCTTGTACAAAGTTGCGGAGAAGCGCCTAATGTAGGTTCTTTGATCCAGTTTATCTAAGGCGAGCTCCGTTTGCTTACCGCTGTAAGACACTGCGTGCGGGCAAGTCTCCACCTACCCCTGGGCAAGCGCATCCAATTATGGTTCTGGACCTGCAGGTACCCATCGGCCGGCTAAGCGAACAAACGAGCCCGCTGATCCCACTGTGGCGCCCAGAAACAGCGATTGCTGGCTTGCGAGCTAAATTGAAGGAGTGGAGTGCGGCAGTCCGGCTACCCAGCCGCCGGATTCGCTGGAAGATGGCATCTTTCAGGGGTGGTGGGATCGTGCACACGCTGTGCCCAAATTACGAGAGTTGCGGAGGTGACCATGGCGCCGGCCAATCTCCCAGCATGGGCGATCGTATATAGCCAGCCGTCTCGCGCCCTCATCTGCTACCGACAAGTCTGGGACTTTGACAAGAGCAGTCACTCTTTGTTCATTCACTTTCATTACCACGTTCCTTTGAGAACACCACATTCATTACAACACACAAAGCCGCTATACTTAGCAAACGAGATCAGCAATCTCAACCGCCATAACACATATCTCGCACTCCCGTCCAGGTCACGTCTTCTCGCCAAAGTCATATCCAAAATGCACGCCTACACTACTCTTGGTATGCTTGCCCTTGCGGGCGCTGCCCTCGCTGCCCCCGCTCCTTGGGGTGGAAAACCGCACGTCGTCTACGAGACCGCTGTCGTCACTGTCATCGTCGGTCCTGATGGCCAACCCATCAATGGCGCTGAGCCCGCGCCGACCCCGGAGCCCCAACCTCAGCCCCAACCTGCTCCCGCTCAGCCCACTCCCGTTGTGGTCGAGTCTCCTCCTCCGGCCTACTATGTTCCCGAGAAACCTTCTCCTACTCCTGAGCCTTCGCCCGCACCGCAACCCAGCAACCCTCCTTCATCCGACAGTGGGTACATTGGCATCGCCAACGAGTGGCGCGGAAAGCTTGGTCTTCCCAAGTTCACTCAAGACTCCAAGCTCGAGGCCAACGCCCTCAAGACCTGCAATGATGGTAACGGCGAGATGACGCACCAGCTCAATGCCGGTACCTTCGGCCAGGTCCTTGCCCCCGGACAGCCCGACGAGTTCCTGAAAGTCTTCGTCGGTGGCTGGCTCTGTGAGAAGCCCGACATGCCTGGCCTGAACGGCATCTGCTCCACCATGACCGACGGCTGGGACCACTCCTCCGGTCAGACTGGCCACGCCGATATCCTCTCTAACAAGGACTACACCAAGATCGGATGCGCCAACGCCAAGGGCATCTGGGGCTGCGATGTCGCTTAAACCTTCCGCCTGTTTCCCTATGTACATCAGAAAGATCGGTCGGGTTACCACTGGCACACTTGAAAAGCTGGGGATGGTCGGTGCTGATGCGCCACTACTTTTTGTTCTCATCAGTACGTTGTTTGTACGCTTCTGGTATTTGAATTGATGCATTTATGCCACGACTCAAACCTCATTTGCTTCTTCCACGCATTGCCTGTGATTGTCCACGATGCTGTTGCGCAGTGCGATTCGGCGATGGCAAGCGCCCGCCGGAGCGAATTTCGCGTATGCGCCTAATCACAGGGCGCCCTGTCATGTCAACAGGCCTGCGTAAAATGACCGTTGCACGACATTGTCCGCGCGTACACCGGCGCTGATCGCTAACAAAGGAAACACTTGGACTGGACAAAGCACCTTTTTTTTTTCGGGACGCTGTCAGATGTCCTGCACCACCACGCCGGAAATGAGCCCTTGTCCGAACATTACGCAAGCCTGCCCTAGGATGCGCGTCCGGCGAGCCGTGCGAGAGCGCGGTCACGGTCAGCAAGCGCGAAACATCCGGCTTTGGTGTCGCACGCCTCCCACGATGAAGATGGGGTCGCGAGAAAATGGCACGAAGGATTTCCCTCGTGGGGTAGGTACGGTTCGGCGCGTCTGACAGGATCTACGAAGGAGGATGCCCCAGCATAGATGCTAGCTATCCATTCATTTAACTCTATCGCCACTGTATATTCGTGCCATTGTCCTCGTTGTCGACGGTGAGATTCGCCGCGAGCAGGAAGAAACAGAGGGTACGGCAACGGAGTACTAACTGGACTGTGAAGTGCGGGCTCCGTATTATGGCTGACACCGCGCACTAGCTTCTTTGGGCGTGCTTCGATCGTGGCAGTGAGGTCGTGGTTGGTATGCCTCGCGATGGCTTCAACGTGGCAGTGGGAGTGTTACGAGAGCAGGCGAAGGCGAGGATCGTGAGATGGCGCTCGGTGTTCGGGTGACGTGTGTTGCTGTGCAGCCCACTGTCATCTGGGCACGGTACCCAATACCCATACAACACGGTATGGACCAAGCATGCCGGCTGCTGCTGCCAATACCGCTGAGACTGCTGTGCTGGCTGCTGCGGAGGCTGGCGCCATAATCGAGCAGTCTCCCAAAGTGTCTTTTGACCCTGTCGCGCTGAAGGCGAAGTACTTGCGAGCGAGGAATATCCGATGGCGAGGGGAGGCAATCATGAGCAGTACACGCTTCTCAACAGAGAGTTCTCAAAGTATCCGAAGGGACCAGGGGCAGAAAATCCTATCAAGCGGGAGCCGGTTGTGGAAGGGACACAAGTAGTTGTTGCGGGAGCTAGATTCGGTGCTCAGCTCATCGCCACCGAGTTGAAGAAGGTTGGCCTGGGGGACTTTCTGATGGTAGACAAGGCTGGTGATTTCAGCGGCACGCTCTTATCTACATACTGATTGCTTCGTAGGTCCTGGAACCGCTGTATTGCTCCTGGATAGGTTTCATCGGATCAAGGCCGTGAAGGAAAACACGAGTTAATCCTTCGCTCACTGCGCATCACAGGGAAAATGCGTATCGACAGCAAACACAAATAGATTATGCGTTTTGTTACATGGGTCCAGATCCGAGCCCAAGCACTGCAACTTTGGGGCATCCAGTGGAATGGGTTCGTCAATGTATCTTACTATCTTACACGTATTCTTATTCCCTCGTGTCGTTAAACCCACTCGTGTTTCCACTTCCTGGTCAAACCTGGTAAGTACTCGTACCCATCCATCTCGTGGCTCGGGATCCGACGTCACTCGACTCGAGTCAATATGAAGCTTTGCACAGATCCCAATCCGCCATGATAAAACTCATGGCCGGTAGTCGTAGAAGTGCCGCGGGTGCACTGGCTGCTTCACGATGCAGCTGATGACGCGCTCGCCGAGCGCGAGGACGATGAAGAGGTAGAAAATGGAGAAGGTTTCGATCATCCCTGAAGCACGGCGTAGTTTTCCCAGGCCAGAGGGGTGGTAGTTTTCTTGGCTCTGATGTGTTTATCTTCGCGGCAGCTGGGCTGGCGGTGATGCTTCCTTGAAATGGCGTGCTCAAGAACCTGGCGGGCGAATAGCCGACGATCGCAGGGAGGCGCTTGGGAGAGTATAAAGTGCGGTAAGAGGACAATAACTGGTAGGTCCAGAAACACCCAGCAGCGTAGCTTCAAGTATCGCGAGCTTTTCCGGGTGTTGACCAGGTCCGGGGGTTCTTCTGGCAGCGCGCGAGAGGCGGAGGAATCGTGAGGAAAACTGAATGATTTGAGGCTGTCCCCAACGGTCAACTTCATCCTTTATCAATGTATGGCATCGTGAATGTTGAGGATGCGACGCGCTGAGGAGCGGTGGGATTGAAGCGGGGTGGACCAACACTGTGAATCGCGTTTACCGATCGGCGGATTCGGTTACCGAATTTGGCACGGCTTTCTCACCTCGATGCGAACAGGGAAAGCTTTGCTCGTGGGAATAGTCTGAACATGAATATTCATACGTTGGAGGCTTGCGCCTGGATTACTTGTCAGAAGGTGTCGCTTTCAGGCCGTTTGCGCTGTTCTTACGTTGCGCATGGAAATGGCGAGGCCGCTCCGTTCGATGCGACGGTGTTGGATTGAATGCGGCATTTACGCTGGCGGATGATACGTCGGTGATAGCATGTAAATCGCATGACGTTATTTCACCGTGTGGATCTCCTGCTTTGGAGGGGATGGGGGAGGAAATCGCGCATGATTCCGCGACAGGCGCCTGAAAGGGGTTCTATTACATACGTATACTTGTGAACGGCCTTTACGGATCATGCGATGCGTCGACTGCGCCAAACAGAGTTCGCCATGTCCGCTCTAAGCAGGATACTATAAGAAGAATCCAATATTATAACAACCCATTTTCTTGGTGTTACACGGCCGGGGCAGCTTAATTTGTACTTATATATTTGCGAAGACCGCGTCCAAGAACACTGTCGGCGAACGCGTTGAGCGCTTTGCCGGCCGATGTACCCGACTGAAAACCGCCTCGCGTCAGAAAAGCTCACAACATCGACGAGGCGAGCAGCAGGAAAGAAGGCAGCTCCATACGTACTAGCGCACTCGGCGGGGAACGTTGACGCGTTCTGAACCGATCAACCGTGTAATTTCTATCCCACGCCCTTAACCTAGCCTATAGACATTTGCATCACGAGTTGCGCGCGAAAACGAAAAGCGTTATTGACTGCTCGCGAGCCTTGCCATCTCGCAGAATGACCTGTTGCGGCATCATGCAGCCGCTTCACTTAGCCTTGAAATGGCAAATAGGGCGCGATTTAGCATCGAGGTTACGTCTAGTAGACATCTACAGATTGTATAAGAGATATTACGCGCTTGTGGATTGGAGGTTGAAGATCGATATGCAAAAGAGATAGTTACTGGTACTCCCCCGTTGTGTCATAGCGGTCGCTGTCCACACCGCGCACGTGAAGGTCAGAGGCAGGTAGACAAGCTTACTGCATTCGACCTGCGACTCTATTGCTGTCACTCACAAAGAATGCCGGAGTTATCAGGAAGCACGATGTTCCATTGACTACTTGACTATCTGAAGTGGGTAAGCACCCTCCTGCCCTCGTTCCTGAGACCTCAGAAGAACCGGAAAGTTTCCAGATCCTTGAGGCCTCCCAAATCCTCCCCTGGTGCAGCGCACCCACCGGTCGATCGGTAGTTCCTAGTCAGAGCACGAGGTTATGAGCTTACGGGAGAACGTCCATTGGGGGTGGACCATTCCCGACATGAATGCCAAGGACTTTTCAGCCTGTCAGAACTGCAAATGCAGAACCATATCTGTTGGCGTTGTAAGCTCGCGACCCTGCTTCACCCCGCCAAGGACCTTTCGCACCCGAGAGTTCCCACGTCTCGAGGCTCCAGGTCAACAGGAAGGACTGCTGGCAGTACCAATCTGCTGCATAGGATGTTGCAGTTGCATGCGGGCATGCGGGCATGACCTTTCGGTGGGTACCCAAGTCTTCACCTGATGCTAGGACCAACTGACCCTTGTTCTCGGTTCGTTAAGCAACCTCGAGAAGTGCTTCCCTAAGGCACGAGAGGAAGCAGAGACCGCTGAGATTGACCTTGGGGCGAGTCCATGCGCGGAGGCAGGACAAACGCCCAACACCAAGCATAACTTGAAAAGATGGGTGGTCCAAAGCGGTTCCCGAACACGAGGACGCAGGCCGCCTCGGTGGCATCCGATACCCGAAGTACGGGCGTGGCTCGATTGAAGGGGGGAGGCTTCCGCTGCCGCAGAGAGGGAGGCGCCGTCTGGCTGCGGGGAGGTAAGGGAACTGAAAGCACAAGAGCAGTTCACGCAGAATCAAGGAAACAATGGGACGTGGTGCAAGCCAACAAGAGAGGGCAAGGGAAGCAGATACAGGAAGGCTGTCAGCATGGAAGCTGGCGGACGAAGTGGTGAGCCGGTGTGTGTTGAGCGAGGCAGGTGGAGTTGCGCTCGTTGAAAACTTCAAATCAAAATGAGTGCACGGGCCAATCTCGTGCTTGCCAAAACGAGCTGGTCGACGCGTTTCTAGGACGACGCGTCTCAGGTGAGGCAGCAGCCGACGGCCAATGAGAGGCTTCGGTGAGCCAGTGTCAAATTCGTTCCTTGAAGAGTCTATAACTTGAAGAGCTATGCACCGATATCGTTTGTTGACTTTGTGCGGAGAGGGTGTGTACGGACGTCGAGCGGTTTGGTCACAACTACAGCTACATTGCTCACATCGGATACAACAGGAACTATGAGTCGTCTCTCGGGAGAATACTTTGGCCAATTCCGCTATGACGAACCTTCCCTTCAACGACCTGCGGAGCAAAGGCTGCTGCACTGCGACGACGAATATACATACTGCTCGGCCGTTCAATCATATCCACACCACGATATTACAAAATCGGACATGCCAGAACTGAAACAGACCGGTGAAGTCGGTCATTTCTCACCCACACACCTGCTTTCCGGAACTGTCATGTTAGACCATACAAGACCCCCATACCACGGCGCAAGAGCTATATCTTCAGCAGTGCAACCTCCTTGTCCCTCGCCTCACTAAGATCCTACCAAGCTTTTCGCCATCTTCAAGACCACAATCATAACGCCCGCGTGCCCTGCTCCGTCAAATGTGACCATCGCGGTGTACAAGTGAAGAAATCAATCAATAGCAACGCAAAGGCAATTAACGAAACTGCTGCTCTCAGCCTGCTGCTTTATGCCTTTTGTCGCCTTCGCATCCACGTTCTACGGGTCACAATCCGAACCCGCGTAAGAACCCTCATACGAGCCAGCAGAAGAGCAGGAGTCTAAACCAACGTCCGAGATCGAAAGTGACGAGCGGGGAGAAATAGAGAAAGAATCATACGGGTCAGAGGGCTCAGGATCATAGGAAAGGGCCAAATATGCAGGAGAGGCGGAACGTGAAGGAGGAGGGAGGGGTCCATAGGGGTCGAGGGGCGCATAAGCACACGTGGCGCGGATCGAATATGCAGGAGAGAGTGAACGTGAGCGTAATGCTCTTTCCTCCACCTCGTAGGCCGCATCATCCTGTACAATGCTCGAATTCGAGACCGAGCTCCGACGCGAGCCTGTGCTTGGGTAGCTGCCATTCCTGTTCCTATCGTATAATGGATGCTCCAGCACCTGATTTGCTTTGGAATAAAGGCTACAAGTTGAGCTGTTGGTGGGGTACGTGATTTGAAGCGGCTGCCCTCTGTTGCTGGCGTTGCTGTATTCCGACTGGGAGCCCGAGCTCCGATTCGAGCTTGCGTCTGAGTGTCTTCTTTCCCTGTTTGCGTTGTAAACCGAATTCAAGGAGCCACGACGCCCATTGGAGTGAAAACCGGACCCCGATCCAGTAGGCGAGTGGGTGATTCGAAACCGCCAGATTCCTCTATCAACATTGTATCCGTAATCTGCTCCGGTGCCTGTGCTTGGGTATGCTCTGTAATGGCCATGGCGGTCTTCATTGACCGAGTATTGGTAGTTTGAGCCTAAGCTTTCAACAGACGCAAAATGGTGAAGCCATTTGTGCTCCTTGTCGATTGCTTGCTTATGTTCAGAATGCGAGCTAGAGTATTCCGAGACCGGTTGGGGCGGTGGGGTCCAGTTTACCTCCGCATCAGAGAATCGATAATCGTAAGCACCTGGTTGTGAATCCACCCATTCGGCTATGTTCCCATGACTGCCATAGGTATTATTAAATCCTGCAGAAACTACTGAGTCTGCATCCGACATCTCGCTCACACGTGGGATCCGCTCCTGGGACGATCACCCGACTGGTCTGGATCCTGGCTGGCGTGCAGCCATGCTTCTTGCCGTTCAGGCACCCACTGTTCATGTTCGCTGCTAGGCGTAGAACTTCCACTTCTCGCCTCTCCATCTTGATTTTGCCCGTCTTCATAGCGTCCCTGAGCAAACGGGGCTTCTGTGTGGGGCTGCTCGCCGTTTTCAGATAACTGTGCATCACTTCTTGCCTCTTCGTAGGCCGAACTTTCGTCTTGGGTGGCCGTAAAGTGGTCCCTGTGTGATGGAGTCCCGCTTCTCACCTCTCTGTGATCAGGCAGGTCGACCGACGGAGTTCTATCGTGTGGCCTGCCATTAGACTCCTCAGCGCAAGGGTTCGGGCTTATATCCTCAGGTTGGGATACGTCGACGTTCCGTTTGTTGTGGTGTTGTTTTCCACTCTGTTTTTCTTGGTATGACCGCTTCTTTCTGCTCTTCCTACCGCCTTGGTCGTCCAAAATTATATCATACCCTTCCATCTCATTATGACCCCCTTCTTGAACCTCTTCATCCCCAGGACTATTCGAGTTGTTGTTTATCTGGTTAGGATTGATCTCCCTCCTCCTTGTTTTCTTCAATCTCCGGATCCAACTGATCTCCTTCTTTTTCTTTTTCTTCTTTCTTTTCTTGGTTATTCTGGGCCTCCGGATCTTGTGGCTTTTCTGTATCCTCTGGGTCTTCTTTTCCAGTGTCCTCCATGTTCTCAGAGCGCTTGAAGAAACGTTTCAGAAGGCCTCTCTCCGGTTTCTCATTCTCAGAGATGCGCTTTGGCTTCGAAAAAGAGCTTCTGGACGAACTTCTTGAGCTCGATCGGCTTTTGAGGTTGCCGCGCTGATGCTTCATCAATCCATTTCTGTCGAAAGTCTTGTTGAACCTTCGGACGTTATAGTCACGAGGGTTCCCGAGCATTCCATTCCTTTGAACAAAATCGTCGTGGTGTTTAGGTCCACCCAACCCACGGTTCCTGAGGCCACCGGAGTTGTTGAATCCTTGAGGTCGTGGGTAATTCCGGTCATAACCACGACCGTAGTCCCTCATCCTAGTCCCCATTCTATCCATTAGCCTACCCATTGACCTGCCCATCGAGCCACCCATTGATCTTCCCATTCCACCAAATCCTCCATGGTCCCTGTTCTGATACCCCAAGCTACCGCCGCGCCATCCTCCGGAGCCGCCAAAGGCTTTTATTCTGGTTCCCTTCCCGTAGCTGTTGTTGTACCCCAAGCCTTTTTGCCCTCTGTCAAGCCCTACATTCATGTGGCGTGGGCCTGTGTCCCGGTGCGCCGGATTTTCGCGAAACTTCTCAGGCTTAGACATTGGCACCTTTGGACCGGACAGCACAGGAACTTTCGTGGTGCGGCTCAGCTTGTTGGATGTCTCCAAAGCTGCTTTTTGGCCTTTTGCTGCCTTTGGGCCTGCGGATTCACTATCTTCGAACTTCAGAACTGGTATCTTGTCTTGTAGCTTCGATGGCTTGATCTTGTCTGTTCCTAGCTTCAAACTTGCTCTCTTGTTCATTGATGTGTTCGTGGAAGTATTCTTTCGAGATTCAAGGGCTGCGGCCTTGTCTTCCAACCTTGAAGATTTTTCTTTGTCTGTTCGTGGCTTCGAAGCCGCACTCTCATCGACACCTAGCTCCCTGGCCTTTCTTGTGCCTTCTAATGCGTTCGCAGGCAATGACTTCTCCTTTCCGTGTCCTGACTTCGATGCTCCATTCGGCCCAAGTTCCTGATCAGGGACAACACCCTCGTCCTTGGGACACGTCGATCCACCGTTTGATATGTCGTTGGTACGAAGGTCCGTAGCTTTTTCCTTAGGTTTTCGGCCATCCTTCGATCCAGTCTTAGTGCTTTTGGGGGCATGCTGGTGAATCTTTACACCTGCTTCTACGCCTATCTCGCATTTCTTCGGAACTGCTGATAATTCATCCCCTCCCACGCCCACAACGCTCCTTGACTTAGACTTAGGTTGGTCTATTGAGGATCCATCCTTTAGTGTTTTGTCGCTGGGTATAATTGTCATCTCACCATTCGGAAGCGGTTTTATCGTCAGAACAAAATCAATGCCTGATTCAACTGTCCTCTGAGAGGATGAGATTGCATCTTCGGGAGCTTTACCGCTCACTCCATCCCTTGAGGATCTGTCTTTTGGTTGGATACCTCCTTCCCGAGGCACAGATTTGTCTTTTGCCCCTTTCCTTTCAGTCTTCCACCCAGCCTTGGTCTTAGGTACAGGGCATGAATCCTTTATTGGATTTGAGCCAGTTTGCACGGCTGTGACTTCGCGGATTAACGAACTTTCCCTCTCCCTAGGCTTCTTAGTTTCACGTTGGCGCGGTTGTACCGTACCTGGTGGAGGTTGATCAGATTCGACAAGGGATGTGGCAGCGTTGGGCTGTTCCGTGGCTGGATGGTGTACCAAGGAAGTACCCATCTTTCGTTTCGTTTCGTTTCACCGTATCTCTCTTGCTGTAGTTGGCTCAGTGAAGTAGAGTTCATGCCAAGATCAGTATTTGGTTGTTGAGTTACCGGCTTTGCCTTGGTAGCCTTTGCTCTTTTTACCGCAGGGACTGAGGAAGCTGTTGTGTGGGGAGGAAGGTTCTTCTGAGACGGCTTGGCTACACCGTTTGACCCTGACTTTTTCGGAGAAGGAAAGATATCCGCGGACATACTAGGAGAAACAGGAATAATAGGACCGCCTTGTACAGTTTTAGCTGGTCGTGTGTTCGGTGCTGGTGTTAATTTGTCCGGATTATGACCCAGTTCGCACGGTGACGCTCCTGCAAAGTCGCTAGGTGCTGTAGGTACTGTAGAAGCGGCTCTTGAATCTCCTTTGATGTCTTTTAGGACCGGAAGACCGGTCTGTAGCGCTTCTGGGTGATTTCCTGACGTGTGAAAAATGTTTTGTGGGGAGACCTGGTAGTCGATCCAGTTCCCATGTAAAGGACGCGCATGTGCAGCGTCCTCCTGATAATTTCTCTTCCAGATCTGTGGTCGCTGTTTCATAGGATTAGGGGTGTCATAATGGCAAATAACTGGGTGAGCATAGGATACCTGATATCTCTTATGCCCATCGCTTGTCTGGGCGGTTGTATTGCGATTGTCGCCCGCCTCATGCCCAGCTTTTGGTGTTTTTATCGTCTTTGATCCAGTGTGATAAATTCCTTCCTTGTGTACTACGTCTCTCCGAAGCGCTTTCCCAAGAAGCTTGCTTACAGAATTTTGAAATTTCTTGGTGTTACCCATTGATGCTGTTGTTTCGCGACTTGGGAGCGAAGTCACGCGGGAGGAGCAGAAGACCTCCGGTCGAAGTCTTCGTGCGAGGTCCAATTTGTGTAGATGTAAAATGTGCTGTTTATGATGTGGTCCGTACTCAATATTGAAATTTGGTGCATAGAACGTGTGTGTTGGAGACAAGGTAAAAAGTTTAAGTATAGGCGGCATTCGATGTCTTTATGCCCATGTGAATGTCTTGATCTAGGCCACCAAGTTGAATTAAAATTCCATCCCGTATTGAAAGTCTAAAAGTGAACTTTCACGGAAATTTGTTCGGATCTTCGTGTGAATGGTGTTACACTAGCTCTCGAAGCTTCACATACTCAATACTCAATACTACTAAGATTCATGATCCATTGGCACGTGAGGCTTAACGTAATACTACCAGCGAAATCACGCTTCTCTTGTATAGCGACACTTTCTAAGCACGTATTTGAAGGCACCTAGAAATGGAATGCGTGAGTGACTGAAGCACCGAGTAAAAGCCCCTAGTATAGAACCAAGCTTCATGTTCGAAGCTTTGCATAGATATCTTACATCCGTTGTAATATGTCCATGAAATATGGCTTGATGTAGTGTTCATGGCTATATTCTGTACCACTTACCACACATTGAAACAGCTTATGGTGCTATTGAATGAATTGTATGGATTCCTTCGAGCGACTCGTCTTTAAATGACCTTTAGTGAAGATACGTTTCGTGAACTCTTTCATCTAGACGAAAACCTCAATGCAAAAGCAAACGCTATGCTTTCATTCACAATCTTCGAAAGAAGGTTTAAGGTATAATATCTGTTGACCGAAGCCTTCTTATCTCTTTCTCTGTTCATAAACATTGCGATACACAACACTGAAACCTTGCTTGGAGCAAACATCGGTTCCACCAGACTAGAACATCTACGACTATATATCAGTTATCTTAAGTTCGATTCACCTAATTATACCACATTCACGACATCACCGATCAGCGATACAGCTGACCCAATTTCTGTGGTCTCTGTAACATTTGAAGCTATTCCACCCGCCCCAAAAAGTGCGATCCGAGCCAGACGGTATTAGCGAAAATGTGCATAGACGCCCATATCTTATTTGGGGATTGTCCACGGGATAGAAGTCATCTTGCTCATCGTCGTGGCAGACGCTCTCTTCTGGATTTCATAACGCCAACAAGTGATACCTTCATTCGTTGGCAGAGAATGTGTCAAGCACGCAAAGAAGGTCAGCGAACAGGGAAGTGGCGTTGGTGTGAGAAAATATCCCGAGACCTGGCTCTCGTAAGAAGCCGCGAGTTTCGAGATCCAGTGCATGAATTCGTGGTTAGTGGCGGTTGCTACTTGACCACTTGTGGATCTAGACTGCGGACGGTACTTGGGAAAGACTGGTCAGGCATCAGTAGCACACCTGATATTTATTTACGAAAAGATCTGTCGGGGAGATTGCAAGCAAAAGGATACGAAGTTGATGCTTATCGGTACAAGGGTATCCGGATGAAGCGAACTTTATGTCGCGTCTATCCAGATGGAGAATTCGAGTCCGTAGGGTGATCATTGACAGAACCTCGACAGGTGAACATAGAGGTTCCGCCAACGCTGGAAGTCGCCGGTAATCCTATACGCGGACCTCACATTACAGATGAAGCTACTCATGATGCCACAGGTCACGTTTACAATATCACCGGAGTTTTGAACGAGTCTAACAATATTCCTCCGTTTCCAGATAACGTTGAAATTGTTGCTGGACCTTCATCCTTGAGAAACGTTTCGGGACCCATTCCCAGCATGGAGCAATTGTCCCAAGAAATGGATGTTGCCGGTTACAGTACACAGTCCGCAGGCTGGAACGAACCGCTTTTGGATCTTCATCCTAACGCTAGCTTCGTAAATCTTCCCACTCCTAATTTCGACCTGGCAGACTGGACCAACACCAGGGCAGGTTTCGTGGACCACTTGGACGAAGAGTTAGATTTAGGCGCTGTTATAGAATGGCTCTGGCAAAGAAGACGTATCAGAGTGAGATTTACTCGGTACACGTGGCGCAAAGCACACCAAAAGATCTCCTATCTTCGAGCCTTTCCTATAAAGCCTGTTAATCAAATATTTTTCATTAAGACGGAAAGCATGCGAGCGGATAAGCACTCTTTGGAGCGGACCAGAACATCCATGCAAAGAACCACCCATAGCCCACCACGCGCTCAAATACCGGGAATGGCGTTTTACACACTCTTCTCCACCATGCTTGTACAATGCCCTCGATAGCGAATGAAACCGGTTGCAGGAACCAGAACAACAAGCTCCTGTTCCACGCGCAAGCGTTCCCTTGCTTCCAACTGACGGCACCGTGCCAGACTGCACTGAAAGCGAATACCAGAAGGTTTTTAGTGAGCCGCGTAAACATTCCACGTTGTGACAGTCCGAGGCAGCGAGTCAGTGCAGTGGCATGTGCAGAAAATGCGCGATAGATAAGGCGATGCCAGAACATGCCCCAGAAACGTCGCATCGAATACGCATCGCTGATTGTTCGAAACAGCGACGGCCACTCCCAATCCTCGTCTAGACCAATACCGATAAAGACAATGGCCCAAAAGTCGTGATACGACGTTCCCCACAAATACGTTGGAACGACGTAGTTGATGGCGGTGCCTAGGCGAACCAGGACGTCGCGTTGTGTGATAGGTGCCGTCGATGAGAATAGGCGACGAAAGAACCCTTCCTTCTCGCGGGCGAAGTCAGCCTGGGTTATGCCGCCTAGGTAAGGGAGAATGTCGAAGTACTCGTAATAGATGCATAGCACCACGAAGTTCACCAGCATGTATCCAAGACGCACGAGAATGGCTGAAGTACGACTTCGGCTTCTTCTCATCCTGGGGTGGTCTTCTTTCGAACCCTCCGTGGGTGTCGCTATTGCGCCTGCGCCCTCGTACCACAAGAAAGGCAGTTCCCAAGTTGTGCCCACACCCCGATAGTTGAAAAGCATTTTGTAGGCTCGCATCCAGCGACCTTTTACTCCGGCGCGAAGACTATTGCTTGGCGTATTGTTCTGCATGCGTCAATAACTTTGATGCATCTGGTCAAGCAAACTGCTCACCGGGTTCTGAGGCCCATTAAGAAGAAACAAGTGTGACATATGTACGATGTAGAGGAGAACAAAACGCAGGTAGTTCTCCTCGATGAGGGCATCTGGAAAGAGCTCCTTCGACGTCCTGAAGGCGAAAAGGGTTGGAATGCTAACGGCGCAAAAGGCGAGCCACGGATGAACGCGGCCAGGGTTCGCGAGGAGGAAGAGGCCGATAAAAGTCGCGAGGATGGACCAAACAATAGGACCGACAGCCTTTACCGGGCTCCAAGAGTTTTCAGTGCCCAACATGTCCGCGGTGATGGATATTTCGAAGCGCGGAGCAAGATCTTTCTATCATGGCCTCGATGAACTTCCCCGAGCCGTGGTCGAGCCAAACCACCAGATCCCGTGTTGACTGTCGGTCTTCGGGGCTGCGGACGGAGGTCGATGTCATTTCGCGGTGTATGAAGCAGTAGGTACACCGGAGTCCGCGAGGCGGTAAAGCCAAGCGAGGAGTCGCACCTGATCTTGCCTGGATCCAAGCATACCTATTGCTGTGCCGCGTTGGATCACACAGCAATGCGTTCTCTCTACACTTACCTGCACAGAAAATTTTCCTGAGCTGTTGCCGTTCTAGCTTCACTAGAAAGTTGTTGCTCATAAGGATTCTATCTTCAATCCTTCGGGTTCGATCCGTTTATACATAGCCCCCTCTTCTACGAAAGAGGCAAGCTTATTTCCTGTGCAGGTTAGACTGAGACCGCGCTTTGTCACGCCCCACCCGCGTTTCAAGTCTACAGCTACCTCGACCCTACGCGCGAGACTCGGCAGAGTACCACTTAGGGTGAGTCTACTTATTACTACTCGCGCGAGCCTGGTATTTCCCGAAAATTAGGCCGCGCTCTCCACCTGGGCAGACTACAGCATCAAACACCGAATCTCGTGAGAATCGCCGCCTGGAGAAGGTGGTGTGTCAATGTCCGGAATGGCTCACACCGGCGACGCATAGACCCACCCGACTTGAGCTTCAAGGCATTTTCGAACAGATCCCGCCTCTATCTTGTATATAAGGCGGCATGAATATACCTGAGAGAACCATCATCACATTACCTCCTCTTTCCAACAGACAAACCAACTTTCCGGCTGTGCCGCTTCATCTCACTTCACTTCTTGTTCCCACTAAACACCACCGTCTTCACCTTTCCACCCAAACAATCATCTCCCCGTCACAATGAAGTTCTTCGCTATCGCTATCCTCGTCGGCTCTGCGGCTGCTCTACACCAATGTGTCACGTACGGCTCCTCTTCCTGCCCATAGAAAATACACTGCACTAATAACATCTCAGTGGCCCCTGCGAGGCTCAACATCGTCGCTCCATTGGCCTTACCAGCCTGCCTAGGCGCTGGCTCGGCGGCCATGAGGGCCACGACGTCCCGGAGATGGCGGACCACTCGGTGCCTGTTCAGCGTCAGGAGTAGCGAAGGATCGTCATGAATACTGGGTGGACTGGTGATTTTAAAGGAAGTGGATGAAGCCAACTATTGTCACTCTTTGATTTAGAACGTGTATAGGTTTTATCGCTTTTGGATTCTTTCCGTTAATAATTCTTCTTCATGAACCGCATCTATTTGATTAGTTCGTCCTAAACGTGGAATGTCTATGGATCAGTCATGCTCTGGTTGTCGCGGCCACCGTTCTCGTAGAGATGGTACCGGGAAGTTTAGTTCACTCTAGTATATAAATTTTTATAATTTATTTATTTATTATAACCTCCTGTGTTATACACTAGTCTTTATTATTAATTATTTTTTATTACTTCTTTAAAATTATAATTTTAGTTTTATAAGTAAAAAATAAAGTTAGTAAAAAAAATATCTTATTCTTTATAAAAATAAAAGAAAGGTTAAAATTTTATATAACTCTTATTTAGTTTTTTAATAAATTAATAAAGTTTTACTACTATGCTTTTTCTATTATAAATATTAAATAAAATATTACGTAAAAAAGTAAAATATATATTTTTAAATTAATATAATTATTAGTAAAGTCTTTTATAATACTATATTTAAAAACTTTAAAAAAGAGTTTTTTTCTCTTTTTTTAGTAGTATATTATAAAATAGTAAAAAAAATCTAGAATTTCTATTTTAGTAAATTTTATTATATAGTATAGTTTTATAGTATATTATAAAAATTATAAAAATTCGCTACTATTAAAGCTTTAGACTAGTAATAGTAGTAATAACACGCGTAGCTATATATAATAATTTATTAAAAAAAGTATTATATATATACATTAATCGAGCAAAGGGTGCGGCTGTGGTGGCTGGCTGGTGGCGACCAAAAGGGGCTTTAAAAAAAGAGGAGTATGTGCATGCCTTCATACTCAAAATGTGTCGAAAAAGACAGGTGAAGTTAGGCCAAAAAGAGTATAGCGCCGCGCTAGGACGCTAAAAAAAATATTATAAAGCTTTTATTTCTCTCTCTTTAATTGATATTATAGACTTCCCATTATGATATACCCCTAAAAGCTAAAGATATAATAGCTGAGCTGCTAAACGTATACGGTGCTGCCGGAATATATTGATTCCCTAGCGAACCGAGTGGATCAGTCATGCTCTATTGATCCTCTTGGATGGCCGACTTCGTCTGGCCCAAAAGAAGCTCTTTCAGTTTGTTCTGATCCAACAACTCGCTTTCCACCAACCTTCCTGTCTCCTTGACCTCGCCATTAATGCGCTGATATCTTACGAGAGTCGGCACAGCATGAATATTCCATCTAGTTCGATAGATGTTGGACAGCTCCTTCCATCTACAGAATCATGTCAGCCAAATCGTACATTATTCCAGAGACCTGCGCTTGTTACATATCACATACTCGGGCTTCTGTCCCACATGTACATACCCCACGTGCGGAGCGTTCTCGGCGGAAAAAGCAGCATCAATCGATGGTAACGTGGCCCTGACATCGGGACACCACGGCTGATTCGTCTCTGGGCTTCTTGACGCGATGAAGTTGAGGAAGAACGGAGCATCTTGTTCTTTCGCGATGGGTAGATCGTGGAGCGAGTCCGGCAATTTGAAGGAGTCTTGTATAGGCATTGTGGCGCGAGCGATTTGTGTAGGTGGAGAGAGCTAGGAAAAAACTCAATCTTAAAGATTTGTGTGCTGGCGGCCTGACAAACAATTGTGTAACATGGTGTGATGGTGCGCCATCATAGCGTCTCCTTCGCAAATTGCTTGCCCCACTCGCGCTATAGACAAATTGTGAACTAGCCACCTGGCCTCACAAACATGTTTTGAACCAACTTCGGGATGCGCTTACAACAGCGGTAGTGAGCGTACTGTGGTCTAGAATCTATGACGTACGCATTCCGACTTCCCTTTGAGCTCCAAAACACCGCGGACTATAGCATATGTAGATGATCCAATCAATTACAAGAATCGTATAACGCGCATACTAGTTACCATCATCAGTAAAGGGAAAGAGCCTCTTCGTATCATTGTGAAAAAGGGCATCTGCGCAGGGACTACAATCGCAAACACTACGAAGCGAAGGAAGAAAGAAAAGACGCACAACCATAAGAGAAGGCATGTCACAACTACCACAAACAATCCCCGACCTCATGGAGGCTCTTCTTCCAAAGTCCACCTCATTCACCCACCACCACACCCAACAAACTCCTCCTTAACCCCCGCCATTTCCTCTCTCCTTCTACACCCCACGATAGAAGCCATCCTGCATCTGCTCAACGCCGACCTGCCCTCGGCTCACTTCTTCGTCCGCCACATGCAAACACCCCCCGCAATCGACAATAATTTTCCTATAATAATCTATATAGTAATATCGTAATCTATATCTAATAGACTAATTATAGATTATAGTAAGTTATTTTTTAAAATATTTTACCCCTTTTAAAAATTAAAGTATACTTTTTCTTTTTTTATTAGTATCTTATAATAGAAAGGATTTTATAAGTTTTTTATAAAGTATTCTTTATAATTCTTTTTAAGAAGCTTTTTAATTTTAAATAACTTATTTTTAATATACTATATTAAAAGTCCTATTAAGGTTAGTTATTTATTATATAAATTATAAGTTATTTATTATAAAAGATAATTACTTACTTACGTTAAATTCTAATTTTAAATAATAATATAATGGCTAAACTAGTATAAAAAACTAAATTTATAACTTAAAATTATTATTATTAAAAATAAGCTTAGCTAAACGTATATACCTATAAAAATTATTTTTAATTTACTATTTTTTACTCTTTTTAAAAAGCCCTAGATTAAATAGGGTATTAGTATAAAACTTATAAAACTATTTATTAATATATTATTTTTTTTAGATAAAGTAGTAGTATAACTATATTTAAAATAACTATTATTATTAAATAGTATAATAATTACGGAAATAAAAGTAAAGAATATATATAAATAAGTATAAATATAGTAAATAGGTAAAAAATTTATATATATCTCCTTACGCCTACCTTTACCCTTAACTATAATTTATACCCCTAAACTATAACCTTAATAACACTATCTCGTTAAATCTATTAACTTCTACTAGCACGGTTGCCTCGCGCACGTATATCATCATCGCCTAGACAGGAACCCCCCGCAATCGAACAAATGCTCCTCCACTCCGTCCTGCAACACTCCGAGGGTAACATACGCAATGCGTGAGTTTGGGCGAGTGATGTCCAGGACGCAAACTACGGGTGGGTGCCGAAGCACAGGGTGCCCAGCGACTGGGTCACAACGTGGTGCAGGAGATGAAGGGAATGGTGATGAATGGGGCATAGTTTGTGGAGTATGTGTATGGGGAGGATAAGTGCGAGATAAAGCAGTTAATCGACGATATTGAGAGGGTTCGGACGGTAGGTGGGAAGGACATAGAGACAGAACTTAAGGAGAGGATACAGAAGGAGTTGGAGAGGGTGCTAAAGTAGTTTAGGGAGAAGTTTGGGGGTAGGGAGCGAGTGGATGTCAGTCAGGCGTGGGTAAGGCATAGTGAGAAGGTACAGAAGAAGGGGGAGGATATGGTCAGGGGAGAGAAGGGATTTAGGGAGTCCTAAGTGTAATGTAGACAATATGAGCTAATACTCTAACAAATGTACATATAGACTCTGTTTCACCGTAACGCGCTAAATCCAGCTTCACAAATGAGGCTCGGTAACTCCTAAACCTCAACATGGGGGTGACATTAGATAGTGATAGATACATTTCGCAGAATCGTACTCATACCAAAATGAACTCCTGTATATTAACCCCTCTCTTTCGAAGCTCCGTTGTGGATAACCTAGGATCTTTGTATGTCTTTTCACCGGTTTCCTTATTGACAAATGACCGTATCTCTGCTTTCTCTGGCTCATATTCTTTGAAAAACTCCCACTCATCCGGTAGAGGACCCAATCGCGGATCATCATAGATAGTTACCCCGCTTTTCGAATCTGTATACCCTAAAATTATGTTTCCTTTCCAATTTGAATTAATGTAGGATTTGTATGGATGAGGCACCTGCCCTAGCAGAGCTTCGGTATGTTGGAGGCTACTGACATATGCAGGCCCTACCACCACGTAGGTGGCAGTTCCTTGGTTGGAGCTTTTTCTGAGTAAGATAGGATCCCGAGTTCCTAAAATAACAACTAGCAGATCTCCTGCAGAATACATTAGCGACTGGAAGCTACTCGCGGTAGACGGGCCACTAAGAACAGCACGAGGTTCGTCTTATTCTTAATTAAGCCATGATCTACTGAAAGCAACGAGATTATCAAGTACTCGCAGCAGTGATCATTATCTGTCTTCGACCCATTCATCCTTAAGAATTGTACCTAGGATGCACAAGAGTGGTGATCGACAACGTAGAGGGTATGACCAAGTACGTGGGAAAACTCAGTGGAAACGTAAAGTAGACAAGATATAACTACGGCTGCCACGCCTGTTTTCTTTTTCGAGACCTGCCATCTGAAAAGTAATTTTGGCGACATACCTTTTCTAGCGTAGGGAGAGCATATTCCTAGTCGTCCATCGGTGCAACTGAACAGAGAATGACCTCTGATTCTAACAGAAACCATTGGGTCACGATTGCTGTCCTGGTAGGCCTCACTATACTGCTCCAACGTAGGGAGGTCGTAACCGGGATACGCTTCGCAATGGTCACCGCAAGCCAATATCTCGATGAAATATTGCGTCGAACTTTCGTCGGTACTTCGTGCAATTTCCTCCCATAATCGCAAAGTCTCTCTCATCTCTCCTGCCAATGGCGCCTGGCAACTCACTTTTTCCACAATGCCGCACAGAACCCCACAAACAACTAGCCTCGAGCCCGTAGGGTACTGAATCTCGCACTTACTTCGTCCAGAAGCAAAGCCAATGGGCAGAATTGTGCCAGGACGCCACGTGGACCAGTCCGGCACCCATGAAGGGTGATCGGGAGTTTGCCTATGCGAAGACAAATCGCAATGTGTTAAGAACTGCAAATCGAGAAATTGCTCCATGCGTGCCACGCATACGTTGCGGAAGGCTTCAACAAGGGGAACGTTGTAATCCACGTGGATCCTTGCGGCCTGAGTAGGACCAATGAGGCCGAGTAGTGCAAAAATGCGATCATGTGGATTGGCGTACTCCGCAAATCTTGTAGTTGCAAGAAGACTTGAAAGGCTATAACCTTGTTTCCATCCGCAAACGTTGATGCGCCGGCGCAGAAAAGACCGGGAAATAATCGGCTCGTAGCGCTCAGGTACCTGAACGTACAGGAAGATTGTTGCATTTCGGATGCATTTCCAAGGCACGGAGTGTAAACCGCACTGCACTATACTTCGCGGGCTAGCGAGATGGATCTCCTGCCAAATCCCTAAAATTGGCGGCGGTTAGCAAAATACAATGACAAGGTCGAGCTGATACCCAGATTCTGGACTCTTTTGCTGCCTGAGTCACCCTATCTTACGATGCCAGATCGTAACATCGCAGAACGGAACTCGATTGAAAGAATAGGTGGCCTCCATGGAAGACAAAACTCACTGACGCAAAAGTTAATTTTGAGCTTTTCAAACATTCAAGTACAACACTTTTGCGGGGACGTTGAGCGAATCGCCCTACGTGATCACCAAAACCATGTTTCTCAGCGACCAAACTTACATCTGGATGGCTAGCCTGGTGGCCCACAAGGACTGAACAAGTTGAAATTTTTCAAAAAGGCGAAGAGGGATGAACTTACCATAGTCGTTCCCACCAAGAACGGTCAAGAATATCAAGTATCGCGTTGTAATCTTCCGCAACAAATGGTAGTTCTTTCTCGAACGAGAAGCCTTTGAGCTTATCCTCGACGCTCTCGAGAATATAATTTGAGTTGCTCAATCTATCCATAGATGGAATTATCATGCAGCAAAAGTCTTGTGTAAATTCCAAACGTTGACCTAGACCCGCCATCAGATACAAACCTCTAGTACTTGTTTCATTCGCTTTTCCAAGCCAAACCACTACTCTGCGTGCCAATGAATAGATTTTGCCCATCCTCTTTACTTCATGATTGCGCTCCGAATCAGATTTTTGGTCGATGCAAATGGCATCAATCCAGAGGATGCGGGTAATGTCAGCTTGACGCAAGTGCTTCAAGGCTAGCTCCAGATTCAACCGCAGATCAAGCGCAGTTGGTGTACCGTCTGCGGCGGTAGGAACAACGCGTGCTTTCATTGTGAATTTGTCCTCGCCCCAAGTATATGAAAGAGCTGCAAAGAGATTAGACTTTTAATACCCCTCAACTGCAGGATAGTGATTGGTATATGTGAGGGTTTGGGTGCTACGGGGAACCCCTGCACCGAACGGAACGAAATGTAGAGCTGTAGTTCGAACCCTCTCGGTTTCAGGATAGCTCGTGAATCGCGCTAACACCGCCGAGAAACTCCAAGACTTACCTTCATACGAAGGTTTGAAACCAGGATATGGATCAAGGACAGCATCGCAATCATATAGTTTGCGATCAATGTCCGGGCTCGGGTGGTGCCATCGGTCTTCCTCTGGGCCACAAAATATATACCGTCCCTCCAAAGTCTTGCGCAATCTCCATCCATCAGGCAACGTCTCCTGAAGCTGTTGGAACTGAAGCCTGGTATCCGATGCCCTCTCCGGTTCAACCAGCGGTGTATGGAATATATCGATTTCGATCTCGTCGTCAAAGTTCTCGGCAGGCAACAGCATGAGGAGCCTGATCTCCTGGGTATCGTGATCAAGCGATCGATATCGGTACGGCTGTAGCGTTTCGATGTCCGAGGGCGGTCTTTTCAGAGGCCGCCGCAAGTCTTCACGATCCTGGTCCATGCTGGAACGCTTGTTCGTATACACAACGAGTGAGACTGTGGGTTGGAAGAAGTGGAAAGAGGAAGAAGGCTGCGAGGGCTTTCCGCTGAAACGTGCGGGGCAGCTGCCACAAGGCTGAGCTGGGGTAGCGACCGCCCTGCTTTTGCTTTACACGAGGTCAGCGTGGGCCAGCATGAACTTGTTGCTATACGAATTTTACTTGGAAAGAAGCTTTGAAACATCGCTGTGTTCAGTAGGGCAACCCTGACCCTCGCTGAAAGAAAAGGAGCATGATTTTCAAGGATTTGATGAAATTCACACTGCTCGCACGTGACCTACCCGGGATGTCACGTGTGAGCTGTTCGGCATTTATTGAGTTCTCGTTGTTGCATTGCGCCGCAGCTTTATGAAGCTCGCGAAGTACGTTAATTGATAAGAAGCTTTGAAAGTGCAGGTTTAGATTTGAGCAAATGCACGTATATCGCGCTTCTCCAAAACCACGTATACCTACAGTGCGACCGTCAGGCTAAAAATACATTTTCGCGTCTAATGCAAGCAGGCCACCCGAACGCCAATGTGATGATAGGAAACCGAGAGAGAGAGTTCCGTGTCGGTAGGAGAGGAACGACGGTAGACGTTCCGACTCAAAAGTACCAGGATTGCCAGCTATACAGGTTTACGACTTGGCTTCCTTCTTCGTCGCCTCAGTCTCCTTTTTTTTCGCCGCCTCCTTCTCCTTCTTCGCCTCAACCTCGTGGTGCTTCTCCTCGGACGAGCCAGCCTTCGCCTGCTTCGCCTTCACCGCCTCCTTGCGCTCGTTCATCCGTCGCTCCTCAGCCTCGACCATCTCTGCAGCACTGTTAGCACTATTCTCCCAAAACGGTAATTAGCCATGCCAAGGCCTGGCCCATTGCCCGCAGCGTGACAAAGCATGGCTGCGCCTAGCCGGTGGCAGGGGAGCGGTGTAAAGAAATACATTACAGAGAATATCTGATTCGAACGGATGTGGTTTTTCAACCAACGTACCTCTCCATTGGTCCTCACCCGCGTATCTCTCATGATGTATCTTCTTCTCGATATAATGCTTGTGCTCGGGATCATTCGGGTCAATGACCTTGATCGTCTCCCAGCGGCCCTTGCCCTTCGCCGCGTCGTTGCTCTCGAACGCGAAGCTCGCCAGCAGCGCCGACAGCGTCAGGCCCTGCGCGTACATGCGCGCCTGCACGAGTTTCTGTGCGCTGGACAGCGTGCTCTGGCGGTTGACCGCCACCCACGAGCCCGCCATCGAGGCGACCCAGAAGCCGAAGAGCAGCGGGTATCTGTTCTCCGAGGCCCATTCCTTCGCGCGCTGCATGGTCGTCTTGTTGGCATTGTAGAGATTTTCGCGCTCGCGCTCGCGCTCGAGTTCTCGTTGCTTTTCGGGGTTGTGCTCGACGTCGAAGCGGGCGGAGGCGCGGTCGGCGGCGATGACGGCTGTTGTACAATTAGTATTCTCTTCTAGACGCTAGTAGAGGTGTTGCATACCGGTGAAAGAACCGGCGGATGTGATGAGGAAAGCTCGGAATGGTACTGAGAGCGCTCGAAAGCTATCGTATCTCCTGCTCGCGGCGACCACTGCGCCCGCACCTATAGCTGTACCAATGAGGCCGCCGATTGTTCCACCCTTAACAGTGGCACTGCCTAAAATCAGCTACTAATTCAATCCCTTCTCTGACTCGCCTACTCACTTGTAATGCGCCTGTTCCTCTTCTTTCGTGAGAATCTTCATGACGATAATGTGAGAAGCTCCGGGCTGCTTCGTTCAATCTAGTGGAATTGTGTACGTGCGTGCGGCAAACTGAGGACCCACGCAAGGCCAGCGGCGAGACACGATTTTATAAAAGACAGATGCTGCAGGCGGGCCGCAAGGCGACGGCAAGAAGACCCAATGGTGACGTCGCCGAGCGTCCCGAGCTCTATGCGAGCTAAGGCGTCGGCGGCGGCACCCGGCTTACACGACGGGTACGAGATCTCGAACGAGTCCGACCGGTTCATCACGCGATCTCTTCGCATTTGCGTCCGCAGTCGGGTCTGGTGCCCGAGGATCTCAAATTTATTCTAGCGACTTCGATCTTAAGCTTGGGGCACGCATTCATGGATACTGTGGTCTTTGTAGCTAGAATCTAACCTCCTACGTACAAATGAAAATGGCGACACGTCTATCTTCGTCTTCCCTCTAGACGCATAAACACATTCAGTCCTAATCGCCATGTAAGCATGGGTTGCATGCCTCAACGCGGCACCCAGCGGCGCCAGCGCGCCGCAAAACGCTCGTTGCAATTTCTGAGATGCCGCTTCGGCTTCCCCTACCATGCCGTATGCCGCATGTCCACCGCAACACAAATATGGACCCACCCAGCACCTACACCTCCGCACTGTGGCCTTAGGCTTCCTGAAGTCTGCAATTCCTTCTCCGTGTCTTTATCGTGCTTCTCAAAGGCTTTTAATGCTGAGGTTTGAGGCTCCCGAAGAGGATCCGGTTCGGTTCCGAGCATCTCCGAACTTCGCACAATGTCGGAGACTATAATCTTAGCCCCAAAGCTTCTCCTCGACACATGAACAGAAAAAAGAAGACTTCAAAAGGTAAAGGAGTGCACACAGAATCACCGATGATATGGAAAGGCTGAAGACAAGGATATACCCAGGATGCCATCGATTGAAAAATACCTACATCCCAGTCGATCCTGTAACCATGCTACCACTACCATTTCACCATGTTCTCCATTAAGAAAGGATACGCATACAAAGTATCAAGTGCCAGGTGCCCCCATTAGTCCACGCCAAACCTGCAAAAAGCCCAGCCGGGCTGGAAATATGCCGTGATAAACAAAGGGGAAGATGTGAAGGTAACGTGTTTCCAGGAAACGATGTTAACCCAACAGTAGGAAATGCTCCATTTTCGTAACCCAACGGCTTCGAGCAATCTTTTCCACATGGGTTGTATTTTGGGCATATCCATGTTACTTTTTCGAGATCGAGGACGTGGACAAAGGCGAACTCGTCCATAGCTGCGCGCAATACCCAAACGAATAGTATACTGCAACATTTGGGCCGATTCTAGGAAAGAGGTGGCGGATCAGGATAGCCTCGGCTGACGAGAGTGTTGCTCAGCTTGGAACAACATTCAGCGGAAGCCGCCGTAAGCGCTGCCACCACCGTTGCGGTGAACGTTGGAATAGTTGCGCGAGATGAGACCACCAGGGGGACCGGGGCGAGTCGCAAGAGCCGGATTGCAGCAGAGCATGGCGACGCGAGAGCCGTACTTGGAGCCGCGGAGGGAAACCATGTGCTTGCGGATGTGGGAAGCAACAAGTTCGCGATGGTGAGAACCGCTGTTGGTGAGGATGTACTGAATCAAGTAATTGCCGAACTGGTCACCAGCGACTATATTCTCGTTAGCACTATTTCTCGGCAGCCACAACAGGTTCGCTTACTATCGATCAACGGCATGCGTGGACGATCCTGACGACCTTCGCAGACCCTCTCAAGGTAGCGGTCGAGGAAGTCATTCCCACCAATCTTAAGGCACTTCTCGATGACTTTGGAAGCGTACTGGTCGACGCTGTAGTCGGTCGCGAAACGAAGAATATGATCGATGGCTCGGCTGCGGTCGGCGGGGGCACCATGCTCGCAAATGTGCTGAATGCACCAGTTGCCAAACTGACCATGGGAGATCACATCTATGCTAGCTAGAACCTCGTTGATACAGGGACGCTGACATGGGTTAGTTTACGATACCATAATTCACCAGTTGTGCGTACCTTGTCTTCTTCGAGGCAGTTCTCAAATATGTTCTGAACGACTAGACTGCCAGTCTCGCCCAGAGCGACCTCGTGCCACATACCGCGGAGAGCCTCGTTCACGTAACGCATGATCTGAGGAGGGGAATCGCTCCAGCGCAGCTCAAACAGCTTCTGCCAGACATGGCAGGCGTATCGGTGGATGACAGTCTCGGGGATGCGTCGAAGGAGTTCATGAACCATGGTGGCTTTGTATTCCTCTGGGACACAGTCGAAAGCCTTCTGTACGACGTGGCATCCGAACGGATCCATGCTCAGCGTGAGTGTGTTTCCACGAATTGCGCCGGCAATAGCGGTGATCTAGTGGCACAAGTCAACAAAGTTTCTCAGCATTACCATGTTTATACCGTACCTGCTCAGGAGTTCCATGTTCGAAGCAGCGCTGCACGAGGAAGTTTCCAAAGCGATTGACCATCAGGGGATATGCCTGGGCAATGATCGAGTCGACGATCTCGTACTTCTGCTCAGGAGTGCCAACCTTGAGCTTCTGCTGCAAGAAGATGGAGGCCTGTTGATCATTGTTGCAGATGATCTTGTCAACGATATACTTCCAGTTGCAGCTCATGTTGCGGTCCAACAGGCGGCGATAGTTCATCGGTTCGACGGGTGCGACGTACTGAGGACCAGTGCCTACGTCAGAGGGTGGCTACGAGTCATGTGAGCTAAGAGTCCTAAAGTGGTGTTTCATAGAACAAGACCGATTCATACCTGAGCATTCCAGGGCGACGGGCCCATAGCGGCATTAACGCTGAACTCTGACGCCTCCGGAGAAAGTCTAGTACCCATAGGTCCAATGGATCCGATAGGCGTAGGCTGGTACGGCGTGTACATCTGCGGACCCATATACTGGTTGTACATCGGAGGATCGAAAGCGGATCCAGGACGGCTCGGCGGGTTGCTGCCACCACGGAAGCTCTGGTCGAGCGGGAAGTGAGTAGGCTCATTCAAGTAGTTGTTTCGGCCGCGGTAGTTCTGCTGAGGCATAGGTGGACGAGGTGGAGCTTGCATGCTCGGAAAGCCTTGCTGAGCGCCGGCATTGTAGAAGGGACGGGTCTCGTTGCCCCAAACATAGTTGTTACGGTTTACTGCATTGAACTTGTTCTGCAGCTGCGTAATGGTCTGTTCGGTCACCTCTTCAGAATAGGCGTAGTCGGCCTCGGAAGACTGACCGAGGTGCTCAACGGTGGACTTAGCGACGTGGGTGCTGTGCAGCTCCTGGTTCATACGAGCAACCTCATTGCGGGCCTGCAGAAGCTCGGCCCTGAGCTTCCGCAGCTCGGCAGACTCGACGATGACGGACTCAGGCTCGGTGTTGGGCGTACCGGTGATGTACTCGTCCGTGGCTGGGGTCAAAGGGAAAGAGCCGGTAGAAGAGGAACCGTACTGGTCTTGTGGGGAGGACCGCTCGTTGAGACGCTGGAGGAGAGTGTCGACAAGCAAAGCGTCATCGTGCGTGCCCTGCTCGGCCTTGATCTTCTGGTCTTTAGTTAGCATCGATGGCCGGCAACAAATGGTGCAGAACAGCAGCGGGATGGTACACCGAGTGTTCGAGTACATCGTATCACTCGAGGGTGGGCATTCTTACCTTAAGAGCGTCGAGGCCCATCTGGTTGCCCAAGGTCGAGGAGTCCAGTGCTGGGCGCCTCGCACCCTGTATATTGTAGGTCAACAACGCGCTGCCAGACCAATAGTGCGAAGGATGTTGGTGGATGCGAGTGCCTACCGGCCCAAAGCCTAGTACCTCTGGAGAAGTGTCAAGCCTGAGATCATTGGGCACGGGGAACCGAGAGGCCGTCTTGCGCGGCGTGGGAGAGCCGTCCGAGGTAAGATTGAAGCTCATGTTGCTGTCGGTAGTGGCGTATTGGTAGATTGGCAGATTCGAGAGATTCGAGATATCAAGCTCGAAATAAGATGCGAAACACAGTTGCGAACAGGGCCCCGGTTTGCGGCGTAGATGGCCAGAGTAGATAGAAACCGGTTGCTGGACGAGGTAAACAAGTCAAATGAAGCTTATATGCGCGCGGGCTGCTCTGTCTAACGTCTCCAGTGGGCAGCAGCAATAGCAAGTATCTTGCAAGGAGTGACAACCGCAGCCGGAGGTGCAGAGAAGGAAGAAGAGAGGGTGGAGGAAGCAGGTGGAAAGGTGGTGAGGTCGAAGTTGAAATTGGGGGAAGGTGCGCGCTTTTCAAGAGAGGCAGGCGCGTCAGAGGAAGGTACGTCACCTTTCACTGCGAAAATTTGCGGCTTCACCACGCCGGAAAGACGCGCCGAATCACAAGCAGCGAGGCTAGCGAGGCTTCACGGTAAGAGAGCACTGCGAAATGGCGCCACGTGGCTGCTCGCGGTACTCGAGAGCGAGTGGTGAACGTGAATAGTGTATCCCCCCGGCGGAGCGGGAACCAAGCACTGTGTCTGGTGGGCGACGATAAGCATCTAAATGTCTGCAGGACTGTGCTCCGTGTTGATCTGCCCCGGATGTATAAAGGCGGTAGACAGTACCATACCCAACGCAGTCCGCCCGTTTTCTGGCACTCTGGCGTAAGGATAGCTATCCAGTGTAAGAGAGACGATAGGTCCTATCAATAATTTATCTTTTCAACCTTTTGCGGGCAACGTGAGGTCCTAAGTTGAACCCAAAAAGTCCACACCAAGCGAACCCGTTCATCAAGAAACAACAGAGGGCGACGTAATGGCCCACGCCGAACCAAAGAACCTCATCATCAGCGCGCCCTCCATCTTCCTCTCTCACCAAGCACGTCAAATTACGACTGCTAGACACCAGTAACATGGTTACCAACCTCGCAGTCTGCGTCAATGCCTCTTCATCGCTTCCCCAGACGACAAGCTCCAGGTTCTCATTCGGTGACGGCATGAGTGAGTCGCCATCGATGCCAAATTGGCGATATGTAGTTGCGGTGGAGTGGACTATGATAGGGGCAAGGGTGATGACTTGCCAGAGACATTGGTGGTGCCCTCCCGGGTTACGGATGAGATAATGTTGGCGTCGGAAGTACTGGTGGAAGTTGCGAGAGATCTGAAGAATGAGATGCGTGTTTGTACCCCATCCCTGGATGGCGAATAACGGATGGATCTTGAGTGCGGAGAACGGCCGGCATGGAGCCTCACTGCCGGCCTAGACGGGATCGAGGCTCTTCCGTGATTCTGTTTGCCCACGTAAAGAACTAGACATCTCTGTTTCTGAGCGTTCCTATGGTGGCATTGCCTTCCTGATCTCCCTTAGACAAGACTTCTCGACCGTCGATCTTTAATGGATCCGTATTCCAAAAGATCGAACTTTGGGCTTCTACCGTTCGACACTGGATCGTATTGACCTAGACCTCCAGCTGAAGCACATTCATGCCACTCTTCAATCCCATATCTTCCGGATCACCCGTAGCTATCTCGTACTCTTCTAGCCTCCTTGGAATAGTCTCATTACTTGACCGTGTTACCATTTCAACGCGGTAACTGTTGAGTGTAGGGCTGACCATGGCTAGGCTCCTATAAGGCAATCTTATCCGTCACGCCAGACAATGTGATGTTCACAATATCTATACCGTCTTCGCCGCTATTCCTGAGGAACACAGAACTTTACGGAGACGCCAGCTCTGCGTCGCCGATGTCCGCAACGACTATGCTACGCTTCGCGAGCATTAGGTTCCAGGTGCCTGCTCAGTATGCACTACTACATCGATCGTTGGAGACAACATTCCACCAACGGCTCGCACATCTCGAACTCGTCCGACAAGAGCAACTGCTCCCCATGTCCCTTCTTCGAAGCTGTCAGTCTTGAGTCGTTAGCCAGCGGAATACACCATGATACCATGCCCCTTGTCCCGATCTAAAACGACCACCAAATCTGCCATGAGGTGTTGGGCGAGAATGGTGCATTCTCACCCCGAACGCTGCCGAACCATTACGCGTCCCAGGGGTGAGCAGGTATCTTGGGGTGATCCACGGTCGAAGGCCACCAGAACAACGAAGATAGAATTAATAGATCTCACGACATGGTGTGCATTCCGGTGTGGCGATGGTGGCGCCTGCAGACAGGGAGGGACGGTGGCACGCCATTGGGCCACCCATCCCTGCACGGTAAGCGTGAATTGATGCAGGAAACGACGGTACCATTTTGGGCGCGGGATGTGATGGTAATGTCGCTAACAACAGCCGCAACTACGGCGCAGTGCCAGCCAGTCTCTTGCAAACAGTCTGTACGAATTCCCGCGAGAGCCCCGCCGCCTTGTGTACGACGTCGTGTCCCGCCGCCGCCGCATTCAGGCCACCTTAAGCTTCCGATTCCGATCGCAACTCAGCTCCCATGGCTTAACCAACAACACGCAAATCGCAACGTAAACCCTCCAATTTAGCGGTCATGGCGACAGTATCTCCGCTCGACGCACAGCCCAAAGAGACGTTCAAGTTCCCGGCCTTCCAGCCCGATCTGCTGCCGACGCACGAGGAGGAACCATTCGGCCTCACATCGCGAACCCCTAGTCCGAGCCGCAACCAGCAGCCGCCGGGCGGAAACACACATAACTCTGGTCGCTGGCAACCAAAGAGAGAACAGAGCGCGGCATATGCGAATGGCTCAGCGCATGTTCCCTCTACAAGGCACGGAAGGCAGAAGAGTCTGAGCGAGGCGATACGGACGATACGGACGCGCAAAGCAAGTGTCAGCCAAAATGCGCATGAAATCGCCGATGCGCTCAAGGCGCCGGTCTCGCCTATGCTCATTGTAAGTCGGCGGTTGAAGGATTGCGGAGGCGCCTTGCTAACGGGTGCAGGCGCTCTGCGGCGTCTGGTACATGACCTCCATCTTCTCCAACACGTCGTCGAAAGCGATCCTCACAGCTCTTCCGAAACCGGTCACACTGACCATCATACAATTTGCGTTTGTCTCCGGATGGTGCCTCTTCCTCGCTGCACTCGCCAGGAGATATCCCCGCATGAAACAGGCCATGCCCTTCCTCAAGTACGGCATTCGCCCACCGACCAAAGACCTGATCATGACCACGCTACCACTCGCCTTGTTCCAGATCGGAGGGCACGTGTTGAGCTCGGACGCTACAAGAAGGATACCTGTGTCTCTGGTCCATACGATCAAGGGCTTGTCACCCTTGTTGACGGTGGCGGCGTACCGCATATTCTTCGGCATCCAGTATTCGATACCCACATACCTCTCGCTGATTCCGCTCACCTTGGGTGTGGTCATGGCTTGCTCCGCGGACTTCAATGCCAACCTCATGGGCCTGGTCATGGCATTCGCGAGCGCTATACTATTTGTTACGCAGAACATCATATCCAAGAAGATATTCAATGATGCCGCAGCCGCCGAAAAGGAAGGACTGCCACCCTCGCGGTTCACCAAACCCGATAAGCTGAATTTACTGTGCTACTCGTCCGGCCTCGCACTCATACTAACACTTCCGTTGTGGCTATGGTCGGAAGGGTTCGGACTTCTGGGCGACTTTCTCCATGACGCTTCAATCAGCCTCAACGAGCATCCAGAGGCATACGATCACGGGCGCTTGATTCTCGAGTTTGTCTTCAACGGTACTTTCCATTTCGGACAAAACATCGTTGCTTTTGTCCTGCTATCTATGATCTCTCCCGTCACGTACTCGGTCGCTAGTCTCATCAAGCGCGTCTTTGTCATTGTATTCGCCATCATTTGGTTTGGGAAGCCCATGACCAAAATCCAGGCACTCGGCTTCTTCCTTACATTCCTCGGCCTGTATCTATATGATAGGACATCAGACGCTGCAAAGAAGGATAAGCAGGCGCGCGCTCTGCAGGCCAAGGCACAACCACTGTTGCCTCTTACGACGGATAAGCTATCTCGTCAAAACTTCACAGCAAGCCCCGCAACCATGTCCGCCGGCACTGGCGCATACCCGTTGTCCAACGCACCGATAGAGAGTCGCGATGCAAAGAGGGACGACGACATGGGTGCAGGACCGAACGGGCATGCTCAGGCGAGTTGGCTGCCGCCTGGTACGAAACAGGAAGATACATGGCGACCGAATGGCGCGAGCGGGAAGTCTAACGGCGTTGGTGTTACATTTGGATGACGATTTTCTGCTCGCTTGGAGTTGAGGTGGCGGTCTGCGAATTTCTGTATTCATATCGGCAACGGCTCGAGCAAGACAACAAGACTCTTAGAGGCATTGGATAGGCGTTATAGCGGGGTTAGAGGGCCTTTGTTGGAAAAATGGGCCGTGGTTGGCCTATATATTTCGCACGCTCTAGCCGTATATTATCAAGCATTCTGTGCAGGTAGACTCAAACCTTGTTTCTCGCTGAGTAAATCAGGCCTCGCGCATGACTGTGTGAGCTGTTGGCATTCACTGATTTATGGTTGCGTGTCGTGCCGCGGCTTCAAGAAGCTCGCCAAGTACGCTGAGTAAAGCAGGCGGGTGCAACCGCTCCCTTCAGCGCCAAGAGGAAGTGAAGGCCGCCCGCACGACGCCAGCACACTGGTACGTTCCAAACCTAAACCAACGAGGCTACCGCTTCACATCTCGCAGACACAGGCCATGCGTCGCAAACTGGTCTTCGTCTCCGAGCGTGATGTGCGCTGTCCGTCATGAGGAAGCGGCAGCACCTGCGCGGTTAAGCGAGCGCGGGCCAGCGAATCGTCGAGGCCGCGCTCCAGGCCCTCGGCGGACAGGTGACATCAACGGCCGCCGCCGCACCCTTCTCCTGACTGCAATTATTGTTTAGCACGCGCCTGAGTGCCAGGGCCCGAACCGCAACATGGCCGACAATCTGAAGGTCAACGGCAGTGCCCGCCCCCACAACGTCAAGCACCCGTCCGCACCGTCCCTGATGATGAACGCCCACTTTGCCTCGGTCGGCGAGGATGCCGAGCACGAAGAGTACGAGCACGGCATCCAGGTCATCGACGAGGACAAGACGTTCAAGTGCGTATCCATCTGCCTGCTGGGGCAACGCACATGCTAACGGCGCCGCAGCCAGAACTTGGGCACGTATCTGGCCCTCGAGAAGGTCATCCCCGCGGGCTTCAACTACCACCTCATATCCGTCTTTGGCTCGCAGTCCACGGGCAAGTCGACGCTCCTCAACTACCTCTTCGGCACGCAGTTCGGCGTCATGTCCGAGCAGGAGCGCCGCCAGACGACCAAGGGAATATGGATGAGCAAGAACAAGCGCGAGGGCGGCGACAGGGGCATGGCGGAGAACATCCTCGTTATGGACGTGGAGGGCACAGACGGCCGTGAGCGTGGAGAGGACCAGGACTTTGAGCGCAAGAGCGCCCTATTCGCCCTGGCGACAAGCGAGGTGCTGATCGTCAACATCTGGGAGCACCAGGTCGGCTTGTACCAGGGCGCAAACATGGGACTGCTCAAGACCGTGTTCGAGGTCAACCTCCAGCTCTTCGTCAAGGACAGCAAGTACGTGCAGCCCGCCTGTGTTCTGGTGGCCTACTAACACGCTACAGGACCACCCCGCGGTCCCTCCTATTCTTCGTCATCCGTGACCACCTCGGCACCACTCCCCTCGCTAACCTCCAGAACACATTAATACAGGATCTGAACAAGCTATGGTCAACAATATCAAAACCCGACAATCTCGAACACTCGCGGATAGAAGACTACTTCGACTTTGCCTTTGTGGCATTGCCCCACAAGATACTACAGCCGGAGAAGTTCGAGCAGGAAGTGGAGAAGCTGAGCACGCGCTTCCGCGAAGGATACACCGATCCGAAGAAGAACGGCTTGCTCGACGAATCCTCGCTCCCTGTATTTCTGCCGCAGTACCACCGCAGAATTCCCGCCGATGGGTTCGCTCCCTATGCCGAGGGCGTGTGGGACCAGATCGTAAACAACAAGGACCTGGATCTGCCAACGCAGCAAGAGCTTCTCGCGCAGTTCCGATGCGACGAGATCTCGCGAGAAGTCTTGATCGCATTCGATGAGAAGATCACACCCTTGGAGGATAAACAGGCAGAAGATGCGCGCGCTGGAAAGCCCTCGGTTATCCCCAGTCTGGGTGCCGCTATGAATGCCGCGCGATCAAAAATTCTCAAGGACTTCGAAACCAACGCTAGCCGGTACCACAAGGGTGTCTACCAACGCAAGAAGGCGGAACTCGAAAGTAAGGTCGACATACGGCTCAAGGCTCTCTTCCAGAAGCAGCTCAGCGCAGTTCACAAGTCTGGCGTCGAGGCATTCAGCAATGCTGTCAGTGGTGCCGTTAAGAGCGGGCAGAAGAAGGGGGCGTCCTATGACTTTGCCAAAATCGTAGAGAGCGAAAAGAAGAAGGCTTTGGAGACATTTGAAGCGGACGCCAAGGCTATCGTTGTGGAGGGGGCGTCATGGAGTACCTACCAACAAGAGATGAACTTGTACGGGAAAGAACTGGATGAGGTCTCAGGCCGCCTGCGGAAAGAGGAAATGCGTCGTCTGGCTACGCGGGTCGAACGATGGGTTCGGTCACGCTTGGACGAGTCAATTGGTTTAGAATTCAACAAGCTTGGCAGCGGCCGAGGCGGGTCCGGTGCGCCTGAGCACGGAGAGCGACCTGCGTCCGAGAAGGATCTCTGGGATCGCGTCTGGACCTTGTTCACCGAAACCGTCCAGCATGCCGAAAGGCGCTTCACGGACCGAGCGCAAAGCTTCGACGCTAGTACTGACGAGGTCGAGGTCGGTCTGTGGAGGCTTCGCCGCAAGTCATGGGGCGTGCTGCGTGCAAAGCTCGATGAAGAAGTCATGGAAGGCAACATTCTTCTGAAGCTTAGGGAGAACTTCGAAGACAAGTTCCGTTATGACGAGCATGGTGTTCCTCGGATATGGCGCCCCACCGACGACATCGAGGGTCTATACACCAAGGCACGCGAGTCGACCATCACCCTGATTCCTCTTTTGTCTCGCTTCAAGCTTTCGAAAACGTCCGCACCGCCCCCACTCGACGCTTGGATCGGGGAGGCTCCTGCTTCAGTCTCTCCCGCAGATGAAGAAGATCTCACCCCAATTGGTGGTGTCGACGACGATGAAGGCAAGAGCCTCGAGGAGGAGATGACTATCATCAACGATGCTAAGCAGGCGGATCTACTTGTCCGCTTCAAAAAGACGGCTGATGGTGTTTACGTCGAAGCCAAGCGTAGTGCCATTGGCGGAATGACACAGGTACCTCTGTATTTCTATGGTTTGCTGCTCGCACTGGGTTGGAACGAGATAGTAGCCGGTAAGCTCAACCACCCCTTACTTCTAAGCGCCACTTGCTGATGTAAACACAGTCCTCCGCAACCCAATCTACTTCTTATTCCTCATCCTTCTCATCATTGGCGCCTACGTTACCTATACACTTAATCTGTGGGGTCCCATGGCGCGCATGGCCAACGCCGCATCTACACAAGCCCTCGACATCGGCAAGGAGCGGCTACGCGAGTTTCTGGAATCTTCGGATACTGGACGCCAGGCGATGAGGATGGCGGACCAGCAGGGCGGGAGGAGTGGCGAGAGTGTCCGCATGCACCGACTAAACGGCGACGGGAAAAAGAAGCATGACGACAACGCCACAGACCTTGATGATATTTGACGTTGTGACGGTATTGATAGTATGGGTTTGCCATGCATGATCGATGGTTCTTATTGGGTGGGATATTGGATAGGGGGCCGCCGGTTGGACTGGATCGGATTGGGCCAGAGGTATAGAAGAGAAGGATGGTATTGGGCTCTTGGTAATGGAACATGTTCTGCTGAAAAATTTGTCCGTTTCAAATGCCCTTGTAGTACCCGTACTACACTTCGCCTTGGCTCTGCCATCCCGTTTATCCTGCTCTACTCTCATCTCGTACAGATAACCCCACCTGGTCACGCCCGATCCTCGCTTCCGCCGTCCTGGTCTACCAACCCCGCACTTCATGCATTCCGCTCACCATTCGCTCGCACGCAGGCTCGCTGCAGACAGGACACATGGCTAAAGCAGCCGGGTAAACAACTGCAACTGCAACCGCAACCCCGCCGCCGTGGGGAGCCCCCATCCTATCCGACCCAATGACCCATTCCTCGTTTCATTACCGGTGACCATCTCAACCACCTCGAGCAGCTTCGCCCGCTCTCCCCCAGCACAGGCACCATGTCCGCGCCTTCCCCGTCCCTCCCCAAAACCATGCTCGCCTGGCGCGTCCGCTTCGACACGCCGTCCCCGTTCCTCAAGGAGATACCCGTCCCGCAGCCCGCAGAATCCGAGCTCCTCGTGCGCATCCTCGCCGCGGGCGTCTGCCACTCCGACTGCACGCTGCTCTCCCTCCGCGAGTCCATCCTCGGCATGAAGAACGAGTACACGCTCGGGCACGAAGGCTGCGGGGAAATCGTGCGGCTCGGGTCCGCCATCGATCCTGCCGCTTTCGCAGTAGGGGATAAAGTAGCCATGCACATCGCGCCTGGGTGCGGGAAGGAGAGCTGTCCAGAGTGTAGTCGGGGCCTGAACCGCGTGTGCCACGCGCCGGGCAGCGGGAACTACGGGCTCGGGCAGAGCGATGGGTTTTTCGCCGAGTACGCGGTCGTGAGTGCGCGCGCAGCTGTAAAGATTCCTGCCGGGGTGAGGGTCGAGGAGGCGGCTGTCGCGCCCGACGCGGTGCTCACGGCGTACCATGCGGTGCGGTACACGGGGGCCGCCGAACGCGCGCACACGATCGCAGTCTTTGGGCTCGGTGGCGTGGGGCTCAATGGCGTGCAGACGGCGCTCGCGCTTGGCGTGCCCAAGGATAGGATCTTCGTCGTGGACACGCGGCAGGCTGCCCTCGACGAGGCGCTCAAGCTGGGTATACCGCGGGACCATGCGTTCCTGGGCGGAGCGCCGATCGAGCAATTTGTCGCGGAACACGGCGTGCAGGTCGACACGGTGTTCGACTTTGCGGGCGCGGAGCAGACGATGAGGACGGCGCAGACGGTGGTGCGCAGCGGTGGGACGATCGTGCTCGTGGGCTTGATGAGCCCGAGTGTGCCCATCGTGCCGCTGGTTACGGTGCTGAAGGCGGTGACGATCAGGGCGGGGTATAATGGGACGGTGGAGGCGTTGCGCGAGTGTCTGGATTGGATGGCGAAGGGAGCGTTGAAGCCCGTGGTGGAGACGAAAGGGGTGAGGAGTTTGCCAAGTGTGTTGAAGGATCTAGATGAGGGGAGGGTTAGGAATAGGGTGGTGCTTTTGCCGGAGTGGAGAACTGAATGAGGATGGTGTGCATGGTGAGTGGAGGTGGAAATGTAATTGAGGCTTGGTGGATGGGTAGCAACAGCTCAGCTCATTTTCGTCAACGTATATAGTACATGCCGACGGCTGCGTCTAACTCTATTTCTAGATATGGCAGGATTACACGCGCCCTGATAGCACGCTTCTACAACTTCGCCTTGGTCTTGCCGTTTGCTTCTTCCGCAAGGGCTTCCTCGTAGCACTCGTCGATATGCTGTCTAAACGCCTTGGCAGTCTGCGGACGCTTCAACTTGAGCCTGTATATCGTCAGTCATACGCTCAACAACGGTTCTAGAAATGGTGCACTCACGTCGGCGTCAAAAGCTGGTTGTCCACCGTAAACGGGTCCAAGAACAACCTCACAGCCCTCACCTTCTCATAGCTGTTGAACTTGTTCTTCTTCCCCACACGGTCTAGCTCCTTCAGCACTGCCTTCTCCACCTTCTTATTCTTCAAGGCTGCCTTCAGAGCATCAACGTCTCCGACCTCAATCTTCTCGCCGAGCACCTTGCTCGCGAATGCAGGGAACGTGTCCGGCGACACGCCAAGAATGGCGACCAGGAACGCTTGGTGGCTATCGCCGTGCACGTATGCGGTTGCAAGCCAACCACAATTGGCGAGGTACACGTTCTCGATGCGCTCCGGACTGATGTACTCGCCCTGGGCGAGCTTCAGCACATTCTTCCTGCGGTCGATGATCTTGAAGCGGCCGAGCTCGTCGACAGAGCAGATGTCGCCTGTGTGGAACCAACCGTCCGCATCGACAGCCTTGGCCGTCTCCTCCGGGTTGCGGAAGTACTCGCGGAACTGGCTCGTGCAGCGAATGAGCAGCTCGCCGCGCGGATACGGCTTGTCCGTGGACAGGTACTCCATGTCTGGCACATCGAGGAGGCAGACTTCGGCCCCAGGAATAGGCCCACCGCATGTGCCGGCTGTAAAATCTCCCTCGGTCTGGACGAGTCCGATGGCATAGGTCTCAGTGAGGCCGTAGCCTTGCGTGAAGTTTGTGCTGAAGGCGATGCGCAGGAATTGGAGAAGCGAAGGGTCGATAGGAGCGGAGCCTGTGACCATGGTTCTGAGTCTGTCGAGACCGATTCCGCTGGCAACCTTCTTGGACCAGACGCGGTCGTAGAGGAGGTGCTTGTTGGTTGGGTTGTGCTTGTCGTTGATGGCGGCGAGCTTCTTGGATACTACATGGCGAGATAGCGCACCTCTGACGCCAGACTGCTGAATAGTCGCCTCCTTGATAGCGGACCCGAATCTGTTGTACAATCTCGGCACGCCAGCGAAAACAGTCGGCCTCAAGACCTTCAAATCATCGACCAGCTCTGCAATGTTGCCGTGGAAATAGCCAATGCAGGATCCAGTAGCCAGAGCATTGTGCTCTCCTGATCGTTGGTAGATGTGAGCTAAAGGAAGGAAAGACGCACAGATCCTGTTGGCCTCCCCACCGAGCATAACCATAGCTGAGACTGTGGCAGCATGGGCAGCGCGGTGCGTCAATACCACACCCTTCGGATCTCCAGTGGTGCCAGAAGTGTAGTTGATGGTGACGATGTCGTCGGGTGTAGGAGGGTTGTAGGGAAGGGGTTGCTTTTCGCCCAACGCTTCTACGTCTTCCAATTGGTGGATGATGACACCAAGGTCGCTTGCCATGGCGTTTAACAGATCGCCCTTTGATGATCCGGCTTGTTCACCGGCTGACAGGGCGTCCAGGACAACGATCAACTTGAGACTCGGTAACCGCGGTTTCAGCTTCAAGAGCGTGACCACGTGGTTCAGAGAGGTAACGACACAGTTTAGGCTTGAGTGGTTGATGATGTACTCGGTCGTGTCGGGACCAAGTGTCTCGTATATCGAGACGGTGTATAGACGTTGCGACATGCATCCCAGGTCTACGCATGTTAGCTTCCGAATCTCAGATATCGCAGATGAATGAAAGTCCACATATGTGTGCTGATTCGGCATGGGCTTAACAATGCAGACCATGCGCTATCTCTTGCCCAATGCGCAAGCACTACCCACGTACCAGTGATCTGCCACTCAGGCCTGTTTTGGCACCACAGCCCAACACCGTAGCTTTGCTCTGTGACACCAGCCTGCTTGTGGAGATGTACGAGCCCGGCACCAAAGTTCCTCCTCCGCCTCTGAACGGTCTCGTAGTCTTGCCATACATATGCGCCGAAGGTCTTGGTAACTGGATCGTACGGGCGATGGCCGAGGCACTTGTTCTTAGGGTATCTCGCGGCTATGGCACTTCCAGTTAGCAAGCAATAGCGGCGTGCGGCGGTGGTTTCCACGTACCGGCCGCCTCGAAGGCTTCGTGGGCCGTTGTGATCTGTGAGCACCCTATCAGCGAAACGTCCTTATCCTTGTAGCGCTTCTTCCAGCGGTGCCTCGCAAGAAGGTGATGGCGCATACCGCGGGGTCCAATGTCTCCAGCAGAGGCTTGTCTGCGAACCTCCAGTGTCGATACACGGCGCTGCGCCCCTCTACCTGCGAGCCGGGGAGGGGTACGCCGTAGGGGTGCCCTTTGGGTGGCGGGACTGCGAGCTCCTGTGCGCGTTGCAGCTGGGGATCTGATGTTCCAAACATGGCGACCTTGGTCTTGGGACCGCTTCAGATGTTCAATTATATAATCGTGGGGGCGCGCAAGCTTTCGGCTGAAGATATGCGGCAGAGCAGGTAGCTAGCGGGGGAGGTCGACGACGTGGCACGGGTGCCGTTTCGGCGTAAGGATAGAACTCGAGCTTCAGGAATCCGCTCCCTATGTATGTATTAGAAGACCCAGGCCTAGTTGGGGCTAATGACGACCATCGGCGTGGCCGATGGTACCCATGACCTACGCGTCTAGGTTCTTGGCCGATGCGTGTATGACAGTCGCTCTTCTTCAGCTGAAGACAACCGACTTCATATATATTCAAGCGAGTAATCAGGGAGTCTGGAGAAATCTGGAGAGAGATGCCGCAAAGGAACCGCGGCATTCTGCGCTCCACACTATCAAAGAAATTAGAATGCTCCCATCGCATTGCGAAGCTAACCCATGAACCTCGGCACGGAGATTTGGCCAATGGCAGACTTACACTTCGTTGCGCGTTTCGGCCTAGGCTCCTCCGATGGACAACGCTTCATTCTTGCACAACCCTACAAAATATGGTTGTCACAACGCCCTATCCCTGCTCTCACTATTTCATTCTGGGAATGTCTACAAAGGTCCATCCTCACATGCCATGCGGGGTCTTTCACATGTGCGCACGGCGGAAGCAGACCACGCGGACATCCAACCTCGGAAGCCACTCCAGACTGGGCAAGCTCCGCCAAGGACGAGCTGCATCCAGGGTCTTGGAGTTCGGCCGACTCTACACTTCAACGCATCCACAGCCTTCGTCCACAAAGTATGCTGGAAAGCGCACAAGGACATGGATAGGTGAGCTAAGCCCGAATGGAAGAGATATGACTTATCCGTGTTACTGTCCGTTCATTCATAAACCGCGACCCCGACGTCTCGTTCACGACCTCAACACGATATCTCGTCAAATCTATCAACTTCCACTGGCACGGTTGCCTCGCGCACGTGTATCACCGCCTAGATAGGACGACGTCTCGTTCGAACCCCTACTGCACAGGAACGGGAATACGGGTTGTAATGACCCCGCAATTGACCTACACACAACATTGTCGGGGTATGATTATTGGATGTATAATGGTACATAGCCATAGCACCTCACGAAGCTTGGTGGCAACCCATCGCGCACATAGGCATAAGATTTCCAGTCTCTGGACTCGTTTTCATTTCGTCAGTATGCGGCTTTTCTATCATACAGAAACATCATGTCCGGCCTCGGATCTCTAAGTAACTGGAAGAAATTAGCAAGGATCGAACGTGGAACCTAGTTTCCGCTTACCGACTTCAGATCAACGAGCTGCGTCACTCGGATCGACCACCATGTCCGGAGACGAGGAGCGAGCCTCTGTGGTGTCCATCTCGAAATCTCCGACATCAACGACGCGAGAGGGATCATGTTTTGTGGCTTGGTGAGCCTTGTACAAAGTCACTCCCGCAATGACAATGCCGATGGCGGCGAGCAAGATGCCAAAGGTACCGAAGATGATGGTACTTGGAGCTTCGAGGTCTGCGCCAGGGAAGGTTGGCAGGGTCGGTTGGTGGGTAGTGGCCGACGGTGTCGCGAGTACAGATACCGTCGTGGATGCGTACGTGGTCGCCGACGAATTGGAGAAGGGAGCCATTGCGAGCAGCACCGAAGGGTAGGGTGTAATGGTGGACTCTGTGTGCTGCACTAGGCTATGGACTCTCCGTGTGGTAGACTCTTAGTTGGGTGCGGGGCCTAATATTGACCAGGTGGAAGATTGAAATGGATGTTGGAGCAGGACAAGGAAGGATGGTCTCCACAAATATCCACGAAGATGCAAGGCGCAAGAACAAGAGCACCTCATGTAGGGAGTCTGTCGGGTGTTGTGGTTCGAGAAGAGATAGTGCGAGTTCTCGAGAATCTGTCTCAGTACTGCCCTCATTATTTAGGTCTGCCTCTCCGCCCTCCTTGGCTCACCCCACGTGATTGAATTCAATGCCGCTCTGCCATCCCATCCCCCATGTGTCCCCAACCAATCAAAAGAGACCCGCACTGCCACAGCACGCAGGGTATCGACAGACAGAGGCAAAAGCTTTGCCGAATATCACTGTCTGTTGGTCAAGCTGCGGGGAGGCAACAGGTCGTTATGAGAAAGCTCGCATCTAACAAAGTGCGCAGCCAGTCACGGACATGGCGAGGTGTGTAGGATCGCGTCACAAAATCGTTGCCGAACGAAACGAGCAAGACACAACCCCAATTCCCGGGTCGACGTCTTTGATGCTCCTAAGCGCATGAGTGCGAAGGTGCGTAGCCTGTAAGGAGCCGTTAACCGTAGAGAAGAGAGAGTAGGCTAACTGAATTATGGCGAGGACGTACCGTAAAGTCCAGGGTCGTGAGGTGCGCAGGTGCGCGGCCACTGAAGAGCGCCCAGCGGCGATTGCACTGTTGCCCCTGAGCTTCTTGCCGAATCGAAAGAAGAGGGTGGGCCTGGCCGTCGTAGGGAAACGGCGATGGTTTGTGTAGGTGCGAAGGTGCGAGGCCAATCGATTATATTCGTGCAGCCATGAAACGGAGCCTTGCGTAGATGCGAAGGTGCGAAGCCAATCGAATATGTCTATGCAGCTGATGGCACCGAAGTTCCGAGAGCGCAGGCTACGTCAGCAAAAGCCACATGCTGACCGGTCGAGTTCATGCACAAGTAGGCGAGGCGGACGTTGAGGAATACGACTGGCAAGTGCGAAGGTGCGCACCCTATCGAAAGCGAGACGTGCCAATAGGCATAGCCCCCACCGCGGTTACACAACATATGCACGCCGTAGAAGCCTATAACACCCGTGTGTCGGCGCGCTTCGACGCACTTTGGCGCACCCTCCCTCCCCGTGTCTGTCCTTCTATAGTCTTGCATATTAGCATCATTCCACAGAGCTATCCTTCTCCCCAGCTGTTACACCAGACGCGACCTTGGAAGGCATTCCCCAAACAGCAAATATCACGATGGCCTCTTCACTGCCGATATCTCGCCTCGAAGGAGCCAGGACTCCTAAGAAGATAACTCGCGACAGAGGGGCGCTGAGCATGCTGCGCTGTGATCAGTGTCGTGGAGCAAAGCAAAAGGTAAGCTGCACTTGACCTAGTTGCTGCGAGCTCGGCATTAACCACTCAGTGTTTACCCATCAACCGAACATGGCCTTCACAGTGTGATCGATGCAAGAAAAAGGGATATTCATGCTCCGAACCCAAAAGAGTAATCAGGAGCAAGAGGAAAGGGGAAATCATGGTAGCCGGACCAGGCACACCCCGTCCTGAGCTGAAAGAACGGATCAACCGCTTGTAAGTCAACTTCGCAACCTCGACCTGACACAAAACTGATCTGTTAACCAGAGTAGTTCTAAAAATGTACCACAAAAATCTCCTAATGGCTGCAGAACGTCTTATCCAACTCGAGCAAGACATGTTGGCAGGCTTTCCGCCCCATATTTCCCCGGGATATATCAGCGAGCAAATCATGGATTTCTCAGTCACAGTTCAGTCTCTCATCGGGCGTAAGGCCGAAGAACTTGACACTATGCTTGTCTCAAATGGCATGACCGGGAGTATCGCTGAAATTCCACTATGGCATAAGACCCTGACAGGGGCACAGTTATGTGAGCTGTGTGGTCTTTGGGAAATCCCTGGCCTTCACCCGCTTACTGGTGACATCGGGGATACCATTTTAGATCTTGCAACATTAGCAAGTCCTCAGATTTGCTGGTACCACGAATCCGGTCCAGACTCGTCGAAACGACTTGTCACTGGTACAGGGCTTGATAACGTATCTCAGGTTCTAGAAGACGTCGGCGCCCTTGTAAAGCTTCCGTCCTTTGCTAGAACAGCCCCTTGCCATCTCCCAAACAATATGATCGAGGATGCAGTGAATATGGTCGATCTGGGTACTGTTGGGTCTAAGGGCCTACTTTCACGGAACGATTTGTTTGGGAGAACCCTTTTGCATCAATTTCTAGATATAGACGTGCTTTATCGCACGACGGGTCCGATAGCCGCCATCCTTGTGAACGAGGAAGAAGATCCATTACTTTACAACCAGCAAGACTGCCTTGGAAGGACTCCATTGCATGTCGGCTGTCTGAAAGGCAATACTACCATCGTGCGGCTGTTGCTGCAGCACGGGGCTGATGCTACACTCGAGACGCTGGGCGGATTCCAGGCTTTACACTTCGCCGCCGCAAAGGGATGGTTGGAAATCTGCCAAATGCTCGGAGACCAATTGGCCGTCGACATTCAAGCTCCAGGCCCCGATGGGAGAACAGCAAGGGACTATGCATTGGACAACCATCACTTCAACGTGGTCAATGTCCTTACTGCGAGCTACCATCCGCGTCCAAAAATGCTTATGAATCATCTGGATTACCCACTGCTCCGTGCTATCATACGGCAGTCAGTCCCCGCGACCAAGAAACTCTTAGAGAACGGTGCTGATCCGAATCTGCTGTTTGACCCTACATTTTCTGGTGGGAGACTGACCGAGAGTGCTCTGACCGCAGCCCTGCAGCAAAATGTGGAATGCGAGATAGCCGAGGTTCTCATCGCTGCAGGCGCCGATGTTGAGGCAAGAACGGAGAAAGACGAAACGGCTTTGCATGCCTGCGCACGGAAACATAATGACTACGGAGCATCTTGGCTGCTCGAGCATGGTGCTGATATCATGGCTCGCGACGCGGAAGGTCGGACAGCTCTCATGCTCGCTGCGAAGAAGAGCTCTAGTGTGCTTATGCAGATAATGCTGAACTTCGCGATGGGAAGGTCAAAATGCGTGGAATTGTTGGATGCCACGGATAAAGAAGGTCGCACTGCGTTGGACTATGCCCTTTGGAATAGGAACCGACGTTGTGCATCTATACTGGGCAGGCCGATCTGGTGCGATTGAGCTGCCCCGGAAAGCTGACATGAGACTCCACGCTAGTTGCGATATCAACTTTGCAGGACTAGAACAGGATCTGCTCATCTTTAGCGGTGAAATTTTCTTAGCTCTTAGTCAATCGACTATTCTTCACGAACGCAAAGGCGTTACCTCAGAAGTGAGCAAGTCAACAGAATCATTATCGCAGGCACGTAAGCTTGACGAGAAATGCTCGATCGAGCTCTATAAAGAATACGACAGAGCAAGTCCAACCTCAAGATCTTGCTCGCGTACAAGAACAAAAGGGGCCGAGCTATACTAGAAATACGCGAATATCACGTACAATCTCAACTTCAGCAATACGCGAGTGTCCAGTAGCTAGCTGGCTCGCGAATTTAAGCCAGCAGGCGAAAGCCCACATCGCGTCTTTAGCGTCCTCTGATAGATCATTTGAAGATCGCGAAGATCGTCAACCGGCGAATCGTGAAATAGTGTATATTGATGGAGACGACGGAAACCCAAGAGGAATATGATGGAGAATAGAAAATTGCGAGTGCTTATGATACACAGGGAGAAAGAAAGATGGAAGGAGAAATTGAGGATTTATGCGCGTTGGAAAGGGCCGGAGCAGCCGGCGAGGGGATAGCGAAGCGCGCCACTGTGCGGCTTGATTTTGACAATATTGTGGCGCTCGATCGTCCTGAAGGCGTCCGCTGAAAGCAAATTGGCACACCGAGCAGTCTTTTAAACGTAGTCGACCTAATGGTTGTGCCAGGCGACTTCGCACTTGACCGTCTGTCCGCCCCAGTTCTTTCTAGTGTTATATAGAACAGTTATTCGTTTTCCATAGACCAAATCTCTTTATTAATTTGTCTTTCAACGCAATATTCCGTACAATTATGCGGTCAATACTGTAGACGCTCTCCGCAATACCTTTCATCAACACCTTATCTATTAGCCGCTCATCTCGATGCGGTGCCTCCTTTTGGCTTACATACACTAGCTCTTACTTTAGCAACTGCTGCTCCAAACAGGGCTGCTACAAACATACTTCGGATTACTGCGGCAAAAAAAAAAAAATACCAAGCAGGCTCACGAATTGCAAGTCTCATGCATGCATACAAAGACGTTAATTCAAATTCGTAAGGCGACAAAGTCGTTGTCGCAAGCAACAAGTTTGATGAGCCAAACTATCAAACATCATTCTATTGCCAAACGTTTCGTATGTCTCATAAAAGGCGCGCACAGTGGATAAATTGTTGTATTATCTTTTCGAAAAGAATACCCAAAAACATCGTCAAGGTCCCCTGACGCGCTCTCAGCACGGCAGGCAAACGCTACCATGTCGTCCAGCAACAGTGCCCAGGAGATTGCACTACAAAACATCGTTCTACTACTCATCAGCAAGAAGCTTTCGGTCAAGCCATCATCCTTTCGCTCGCTTTGCCTGATCCGGCGTATGGGTCACGTGAGCGGCGGCATCGAGTCCGAACCTTCTAGGCGCCACATTGCCAAAAGTCAGCGTAACCACGAAAATCCTGCAGAGTAAGTCGCCGTGTAGTATTATCGTTATTTGACCTATAGACTGATCGTAGCTGGAGTTGCAGCAGTCCTGCTCTCGTGAAGCGTCGCGGTAGAGGAGTCTTCAAATACGACGTCGGCACCATCAACGGTTTCGAGGGCTCGGAAGGCTTACGCACGGAGGAACAAGATGACCATCGGACCGGACGACTGTACAAGGATGACGGAGATGCGACGCGTGTACGCAATGGGAACGCGTGGCTGGACTTGGAGGAGAAGCAGGCCACAACGCGGACCTGACACGGAAGAAACGACTCTTGACTTCCTCAACGCTTATTGGGGGAGGAGATTCATGGAAATGATGATAACACTGCAAGTATGTGACATTCACGTCTCTTCGCATTCGATGAGGCTCGTGATCCGCGGTATGCATGTGATTCGGACTGGCCCGGGCGGTGGGCAGGAAAAGCGGGCCGTGCGACAGACATGTCTGAGATAGCGGTCGATGAGACCATAGGTAGGAAGGCAGACGTTGAATAAAATTCTTCGCTGCAGCAGCGACGTTCGCCGGGATTCCGTGATGGTGAGAATACCGTGTGGCTTGAGATGCCCGCCGGACGGCCACGTGGACCGAGTCGGCCAGTTCCAAGGTTGTTGAAGACGACAGGCCGGCTGGGCCGTCCCCACCACGAACCGCTTTCCACGGTATTGCCAGATATAAAAGCTTCCGGAAAGCTACCCTACAAACCTTGGAAGGTACCTCCTCAACACTGCATCGCACTGCGAGCTTTCTTGGTGAGCCGGCACTGCCGCCGCCCGCCAGCAGGTTCTGGATGCCTCGCCCCACTTCGGTACGTCAACGTGATAGGCTGTTGGCTGTCCCTGGCTTAGCTCATCGCCGCCCAGCCGCCCTATAAATCCCCGCCCCTCGGCCGCCGTGTTTCCTCTTCTCTTCACCACCACCGTCGAAGCACGAATCCCGCCCCTCACGCCCACCGTTCCCCCGAGCCCCCCTTCCGAGCGATGCCGATCCTTCCTGACCTGACAGACAAGGACGTTTGATGATGAGGGTAACCTCCACCGCCGGTTCTGTAACACATCGAGCCCCCGTCGTCGTGTCGGCTTTCCATCGGTACGGCCACGGTCGGGAATCTTTATGTCACAGTCCTAGCGGGAGATGCCAACAGATATGCGACTGGTTGCACCAGTCGTGACAGGCCGCAAGGTCCCTGGCAATCCATGCTTCAGACGCACCCTTGACCCTATCCTCGCCGTTGGCGTCTGACTCCACGATACGTCGTGTCGCAGACGCACCCGCGGACCCTTGGCTTGTCCAGGTGGTGATCGCGATGCAGCTCTGCGCGGACAGATGTTTTCTGCCCGTTGCATCGAGAGGCAACTGGGTACAGTGATGTCGTACGGGGTACACATCCTGTCTCCTCCGATCGCAGCGTTCAGTGCGAGAGGGAAACCTGGCCCGAGATCACGCAGACCGATGGTCGGTCATGGTGATGACGGCAATTGAAGATCGACGTCATTACTGCTCGGCGCAGTTGAGTCCATCTTCGTCGGTGCATGGGCGCGCAGACAGCCATGGAGTGCTGGCGCTGCCCATCCCGACACGTGTGTCAACCTATGTGTTACACTGTGTGTTACCTGTGTGTACACCACGAGAAGATCCTTTTTTTGTCAAGATTTCTGCAAGTTTGCTGCAAGATTTCAAACAATGAGAACCTTTGGAAACGCTCGAGAGCTCATGAGAACTTTTTGGAGATTTCCGTCTGCGAAGGCCGTTTGAGCAGGGGCTTTCCCCCGCCGCCGGGAGCCGACAACGCATTTTATGTGGTATACGCTTCTGGAGGAAGATGCCAACCGATATTGAGGCGCGACCCGTCGCGTTCTCTGACAGGCCGCAAGGCCCGTGGCACTTTCGCTCTTTACGCACCCTCGCGCCCTGCAGTTCGCACCACCCCCCCTTCGCTGGGGGACGTCCTTATTGCAGGTGGCCTTCATATACTCCGGTGTATGTTGGTCTGCGCCGCGGTCTTGTACCGTTGTGTGGGAGGCGTCTCGACGTCGTGCGCACCTAGCTCTCGCGTTAGCGATTGAAATGGGCCCACCAACCTTTTTTGGAAAAACCTTTTTTGGCCTCGTCGGCGATGCCTTTGGCTCCCGGCAACCTTTTTTGACGAATTATTCCCTTGTGGAAGCCCTTACTGAGTTTCGAACCCTGTGTTCAATTACTGTGTTTACATGGAAACGAGCAACGGAGGCCTGGTTGGATGCACTCGGTTTGGGATACGCAAAGGGATCGGTTGGTGTTTGGGATGGTGGTCCGGAACGTCGACAATTCGTGCTTTGGGCGAAATGGGTCGCGGCTTGCGAGCTGGGCGACCGCAAGAGGAGGACGGGAGATAGAAGTCGGATTCTTGCGCCTCCTCGCGGTGTCTCCTGGATAGTCTCGGAAGAGATGAACCAAATGCAAGAAACGCATGCGTATCCGTCTGGATAGCAGATGCAATATGGATTCGCGTCCATGGTAAGAACTTTGTAGACTGGACCGTAATGTAAATCATCGTGATTGTACGTTCCTGAGTGCCGTTTTTTCTTCGACCGTATCCTATCTTGCTGTTTTTGTTGCCTCGCGGGCAATTTGCCCCGGCGTGCACACGAGCACTTCGACCCCACTTTGCACCCGCGCTTAGCCCAGTACAATGGACTCGTTAGGGAAACATTCCTATCGAAAGCGAGAACGTACCTTGAGACACCGCTGAGAAGATACAATGCATCGTTCGTCTTGCTGCCCTGCCTTCGTAATTTACTCGCGCCGAGCGGAGTACAGGCGTCAAGTCCTACACACCTCATGCCCTCCGTCATCGTCGTAAATGAGCGGACCTGATCGTGCGACGTTCTCACGTTCTTCTTTATCGTCGTTAACGACCCGAGCAACACGTTGATTATAGCAGGGCCGTGCGACGGATAAGCACAAATAGCAACACGGAGAACCTGAGAACAGGTTGCATCTATGTCTTATTCGAGTTCTCCTGCACACATCATATGCTGCTGCGAGATGCTGCTGCGAGAAACTGCACACGTGCACGCTCCCGGCAGTAGATACCACAAACAAAAAGGAAGACTAGTTTCACAACCTCGTCTTCGCTGAGCACTCCTCAGGCTCACGCACTGTACGAGCCGCTTCCATCTCTCGTCCGCGCGCCCAGAGCCTCGCACCATCCCCTCCACGATGCCCGTTTTTCCAACTCCTCCACGCACCACTGACGTACTGCGATACGCCACCCTGCAATCGCACGCGCCAAGCCGGTCCTGAGATCTGCGTCGAGTGGGTGCCAAAACGCGCCTGCAGGATGCGATGCGGATCCTACGCGAGGGGGACGATCCTTGGGTTCGGGGGGGCCGCATCGGGCAAGGCGCCTTGGTGATATGTGCTTGTTTTGCCGCATGATCTGTTTAGGTCTTTCCCGACGAGAAAGAAGAAGTTAAGATGCGAGTTGGACTACCGGTATCACGCAGAGGATGTGAGAAGTGGCGGGCTACCATCCTTTCGCAGGGGCGTTGTGTATATCGGGTACCGCGCGCTGCGCGATATCGCACAGTTACCGTCGGTATACAAACGGCCTGAAGCGCGCAGGACAACTTGCACTGAAATTGTAATATGATATGAATCATGGCGAGTACCAGCACGTTTATTACATCCTCGACCCGTCCTACACTCCGTCGCCGAATCAACCTGATTATTAGCTTTCAGCTGATTGGTTATTTGAATATTGTCGGGAGCTTAGTAAAAGCAAATTCATTGTCTAGAATTATTATTGACATGTTGGTGGACCAGTCAAACTGCTGTCGCTGAGAAGATAGAAAAGGACGTCGCTCGCGCGGAGCGCAACGGGTCCCCGTGCACCATCCACCATCTCGACTGGCGGAAGCACATTGCGGCGCTGGCAAAACGTGAGCGGATGCTGGAAGGAGGGAGAGAGGTGGCAGGCTGTGTCGTTTATTTCATGATGGGGCAAATCATTAGTATTGGGCATTCGAGGGGTACTTGAGATGCAGATGGGAGAGTGAGGTGGTGGGAAAGATATCGTAGCGAGGATGGAGATTGGTGTGGAACGATGGACGCTTGCAAACATAATGTAGTCGCAGTACGGAACAATGATATAGCGTGATGGTGTTTCGAAGGGGAGTTACGGCAAGGCAGTGTGGCCCCGGTATATGGGTTACTGGCGATGTGCAGTCGATCCGCTGTCAAGACGGAAACGCTTGATGTAGCCAAGCACATGGGCGAACATCACAGCCACGGTAAGACTGCAGGTTCGAGGAGAGGAGAAGAGCGCTCCTGGTGCTTCCGCGTACTTGGTCATCCGGTGTATGCTTTCACTTTCGAGAGGCCGGGGGCAGCTGGCTGTTTCTTACAGTCGTTCTCAAGTTGGGTACACTTGCATGTTAGAGCCCTTTTGCGCCTCGATTCGCTTCCACTAGACGGTTGCCGTGGCGTCTCGAATGTCCGATGACCGTTACGATGGCGGATATCATAGCGAGACACACTGCAACGTCGCGGCCTCTCGAGCTCCGTCATCCGTCGGCATAGGCTCCAGCATGTGGGGTCGAGCAAGACGAGCGAAGGTGGGACAGTTTCAACGTGGTCTACCATTGTGAAAGGGTCAGCGGTGCAGACAAGACTGAGTAATCCGAGGGCAACACGTGGTGAGGGTGCAATGCAGGCGGCCAAAGTAGGCGGGCCCCGGAAGACGTCGCTGTCAAGCCGACCCACAGGTTGCTCGGGCCGGCATTCTTGGTGCAAGCCATGTATGGTCCGCTGGATACACGACTGCGTGAGCAGGCCGTAGAGGAGACGATGGGCAGGCGCAATGGCCTGATGATGCAGCGCGTTGCTTCTCGGCGCACGCAGGCGGGGTTGCAAGCGGCAGTGGCTTCGACGCCCCCAACGACGGCGGCGTCTCCACACCACGGTGGCACAGCACAGAGCAGATTGACCAGGAGCGCGAGCATACGTGAGAGAGAGTTGGAACCAGGCCGATGTCTTGCCAAAGCGACTCCGCGGGAGATTGCGCCAGAACCCGCACTGCCAGCGAATCAGCGGCGTGGGAGCGGCGGGAAAGGAGCCGTGGAACGGGGCATTGCTAGCGGCCCAGGGACAGGGAAGGGGGCGTCAATGCGAGTCCCCAGGCGTTGGCCTCCAATCGGCCTTTGGTGATGAGATGAGATGGCAGGCACTGGTTGCTGGCAGCGAGGCTGCCAAAAAAAGGAAACGCGTCCCGGGTCCGCGCATGGCCTGATTTCCCAGGCCATGGTGTCGCCTGTGTTCTTCCCGTCCAGATGCCAAGAAGGAACAAGCCAGCGTGATTCCCGTGTCCGCACCCCCCTGCGATGATGGGGTTACAGCGGGCGGCAGCTGGAATGGGGCGCATGACGACGAGCAGCGTGCATCTTTTTTCGTTTGCGCAGCGCAGAAGGGCTGCAGAAGCCTGCGATCGGCGGTGCATGCGCAGATGAAGAGAGCGCAGCCCGAGCATGCCGTGGTCGCTACGAGGGATGCCGCATTGGTCGAAACGCTGCCATCCTTTTGAGACATGAGCCACCGGAGCCCAGAGATGAGCGGCCGTGTGATGCCTGCCTCCGCGGAGCATGCGTTCCTCCATCGCCTGAGCGTGGGTCCCATCCCCCGTCCGCTTGACCACTTTTGCTCACGAGGCCGCCGGTGTGAGTGGCGATGCGATGCGATGCTCGCCCATGGACGCTGGCGACGGCTCCGGCGTGCCGTTGTCTGTCGACGCGGCGAACAAGGGCACCCACTGCGACGCCGGTGATTTCTTTTAGCAGCAGCATTTAGCAGCAGCGAACGCACAGTCAGCTCGTCGGGAGCATGCAGGCGAGCAGCCGACAGGGGGCTTCTATTGGCGTCCCAGGGCTATGGGCAAAGAAGCGTTCATTCAGCCGGCGCGGTTAGCGACCCTAGCGTCGAGTGGTGGTTGGCACCCTTTCGCAGAGGCTGCCACAGCCTCCAGCGCCCGTCTTGGTCGTGTCCTGCTTTCACCCGCTTCCCTCTCCTCCCAGCTCAGACCTCAGACATCGTCCACGACGCTCCCAGTCGTGACGGGTCTGCGAGCACCACCCGCCGGACACGACCCTGCCCGAGGACAGATCGACCTCTCGTCTGGCCCCGTCGCTCTGCCGCCTGCACACGGCCCATCGCTGTCCCGCTCGACCACCGCAACCCACCGTGCCGGACGGTGTACGAGGAGACGCGCCCCCTCGCCATTCATTCTCTCCCTCTCTCTGCGTGGTGAGTACGCCCATCGCATCCATCTGGCGCGTGTCCAGAGGCCCGCACCCCAGGAGCGTGGCATTGGAGACGCCAATGCCACGGGCACAGTCCCGCCGTGCAGGAGGCGGAGAGGCGTGCTGACCGTTTGTCCCAGAGTTGAGCGCACGTTATTTCGTCGCAACTCGCGTTTGCTGCCATCATCGCACCGATCGGCCGGTCAAAGACGTAAGTTGCACATGTCGCGCCTTGGGCGCGGGTGCGAGGCCGTCGAGACAAAAGCGCGCACCGCACATGACTGACTCGCACCAGCCCGACAACTGCCCACCATGGCCTCGACCATTGCCGTCGCCAACGAGACGAGGAGCACCTCCGTCCGCACCACCAAGGACGGCCGCTCCATCCGCTACTCGCTGCAGGTCATCCAGCAGCCAGAGCGCGCTCGTGCCTGTGGCAGCGGCGCCAAGTCCAGCGCCGATCGCCGCCCTGTCGACCCGCCGCCCATTGTCGAGCTCAAGGTCTTCGAGGGCGAGCAGGACATCACCTTTGGCTACAATGCCAACTTCTTCCTCTTCGCCACCCTCGAGAATGCGCGCACCATCGCACCCGGCCGCGCGCCGGCTGCCACGCCCAGCTTCCCCGTGCTCACCGGCACGCCCGTCGCCGGCATGGCCTACCTGGACCGCCCCAGCCCTGCGGGCTACTTCATCTTCCCGGACCTGTCTGTGCGCCACGAGGGAAAGTATCGCTTGAGCTTTGCCCTGTACGAGGAGTTGAAGGACCAGAAGGACATGGACCCCGAGGACCGCTCTGTGAATGCTCACACCCAAGGTGGCATCGACGCCCATGTCTCCCACCGTCTTGAGGTCAAGTCGGCTCCCTTTGTTGTCTTCTCTGCAAAGAAGTTTCCCGGACTGTCCGAGAGCACTGCGCTAAGCCGCATGGTTGCTGAGCAGGGTTGTCGCGTCCGCATCCGACGTGACGTCCGCATGAGACGCCGCGAGAACAAGTCCAACAAGGACTGGGACGAGTACGATGACGAGGGCGGTTACGAGGGAGCCAGGCGTACTGCTACGCCGGACGCCTATGCTCAGCAACAAGCCATGCCTACACCCAACCAGAGCCTTGATGCAGACCGCCCGCGTTCCGTTTCCAATGCAAGCAGCGCCTCGTTCGCCCCACCTCGTCGCCAGAGCATGGAAGAAATGGCCCCGGCTTACCAGGCGAACAACAGCTACCAGCAAATGCCGCCGCCTCAGACCACGTCGTACTCGCAGGTTTCCCAGTACAGCGCTCCCCAGACCACGTACCAGACCCAGTATGCTCCTCCTCAGCCGGCAGCCCCTCTTATGCAGCCTCCGCAGACGCCGTACTCGCAGCAAGCCCACCAGCCTGCCCACAACTATCAGAGCCAGTCCAACATGCACATGGGCCAGTCGTACAACTACATGAACAACCAGAGCTACCAGCAGCCCCACTACGACCAACCTGCACCTGTGCGCCATGATTCCACTGTGGATTACTCTCAGCCTGCTACAGACTACCGCCGGTCCTCTGTGGCGCAGCCCACCCAGCAGTACCCTGGCCCGAGCCAAATAATGCCTTCTTACGGTTCCATGGATTACGGACGACCACAGCAGATGACGCAGCCCGTTCAACCTCTTCAGAGCCCGAATCACATTACGTCAGTATCTGCGCCTGCCTCTTCGCACAGCATGTCTAACGGTCACGCTCTTGCACCCTTGAGAACGGTATTGGCAGATGTCGGTGCCCAGAAGCTGGATCCCGTGTCACCTTCTTATCGCTCACCGCCGAACAATGTGCCTGCGCCAATGTCTGCTACCTCTGAGATCGCTCCTAACCATAACTATCTGGATCCTCACGCCAAATACACCATGCAGCCTCAGGGCCCACCTCAAGCTGGCATCGGGCAGAAGCGTTCCTACTCGAGTACCTTTGATACCGCGCACCTGAATGATCGTCTCACGCAAGGCGCTCGTCCTAACCCTCAAGCTGCAACTTACAACTACATGGACAACACCGTCGGTTCGCCCGACATGGAAGAACCATTGGATCGTTCTGCCATGAGCTACCGCCGTGCAGACGGCAGCCACCGCTCGCGACGAGTGCCCGAGCTGGGTGTCTAACCACCATCTGGACGCGTGATGCCTTACGGAGCCTATTTGCTGTCTGTGATGCGGCGTTTAGTCATGACGATCTGATGCCCGGAATATTCCGATACTACGCCACGACCACGCGAAGCAGCGCCATTTCCTTATCCTTAGTTGTCTGTTTGCCGGTCGTCATCGGCCTTCTCATACCCCCTGCACCATTTTTGTTCGACCCCGACGAAAAGAACACGCCTTGACTAGGCACCATCTCGCTCATACATAATTTCTTATATCGCTTGTGTTTTTTGCTTTACTGTATGCTGGTGGAGGGAATGGTTGGGATGCTGTGGTCACACAGGGATGTGCGTCTCAGGCACGCCGCTTTTGGGGACCCCCTTTCTTGTTGTTGGATCACTCGGTTTCTGGTTTTTTTGAATGGGCTGTTCTGAGCGGGGATATGGCTAGGGTCGATTTGGTGGAGGATACACGCGGCGGGACGCATACATGGGGGGAGGGTATGGATCGCGAGGGACATGAATGGACAGAGGGAATGTCCGCAAGAGAGATTTTTTTTTCCGTACTGCTTTGCTAGGGATTAGATGTGATGAACACTCAATGGGAAGGCTACCCTGTTGCGCGCTTGCGTCTTACCTCGCTTCTATACGAACGACGATGGCCTGGGTATGGTTTGCGCGTCGAGTTACGCTACGCTACGCTGCTTTTCGCGGGTACGTCGTGATGGCCACTTTGACGCCACGGGTCTTGCGGCTGCTGTGGTTGGGAAGAGGACCTGTTCGGACGCTCGGCGTCGCGTCCATGCAGGCTGCATGGTTCGGCAATAAAAAAAGCCCTCGACGTGGGTTGCCAGACCACAGGGGCGGGCGTATCGCGCGGGGCCTGTTTCGGAGAGCGGCGTACGAGACCGAAATAGCGTACAGCGGGGATGTATATTGTGCCTTGCACTTTTCGGCGTCTCTTTCTGGAGGTGCGAAGCCCGGTGTCCCGAGAGACCGACAAGTAGTGCGTACGTGGGTGGCTGAGCGGTGGCCGGTTCCGCGTCTCTGTGGAGGCGCTTGAAGGGGGAATGCATGACGAGGATGGGAGAGAGACGGTGGGCGAGCTCGTAGACTTGTACGACGGGGACACGCGCAGCTAGGTGTGTTGGTTGGTTGGTCGGGCTGCTGCACAATCCAGGCTGGCCTCGCCTGCGACTCGAGAGGGCCGAGGCAGAACGTCGGGGTTCTGCGCCTGTGGGATGGCGTTGCAGCAGAATGACGATTTTGCAGTCGTTGCTGCTGACCATGTTGCTGCGGGTCCGGCTCCATAACCGTTGTCCAGAGCACGAGAAGCTTCTTCGTCTGAAGCTGAATAGAATATCCGCGTGGTAGTTTTTCCCGTCACCAGCAGCATGAAGGGCATCTTCGAGGTAAGGTGCAGTAGTCGCATGGTCGATGGCGAGGGTGTTGCGGTGGGGGATAAAGGCCGCATTTAATTTCCCAAAGAAAAAAAGAAAAGAAAAGAAACACCACGACATGAAGGTCGGAAAAAAAAAGCCCTCAAGAAACCGTCGGTGATAGCCATCGCTTTGCTGACTTACATACGCGAACTGGATAAAGGCCGCAATTGACATGGTAGCATTGCTGAGCACAGACAGGCTGGACACCGCGGCTTCCAATCGTGACGCCAGGTCTCGTGAGCATTTGGATGGCTAATCCAGGAACGCTCTGCCCTCATAAAGCGCGAAAGAAGGTGAAGGACCTTATACATGGGATCGAAGACTTGCAGTAGGCCATTCGTATCAGTAGCAGGTGTGGACAACTGGGGGTAAGCGGAAGGGTCTATGGGGCAGGTAGGAAAAGTAGGGGTTTGCGTTCGAATAGTACTGCATCATAAAGTATCTTTTTGCTGCTTATGGTGGATGTTGGCATGACTAGCTGGCTGCGGAGGGTGAGTGCAACAGGCGTGCGGCACAGTCAACATCTGAAGGCTCGTAGGGGTTGACACAGGGCTGGGCTTCCAAGAACATATTATCGCCCCTACTTAGTGAGAGGAGCTAATCGGACAGATGGCATCCCAATACACATTTCCAGGGCTGTGTCACTCGGAATGTCGTAAATAGCCCTGTAAGGAAATCTTTGGTGGTTTCGCGAACTTCAGTGTAGAACTTCGATCGTGGCATGCAAACGGAATACAACAAGACTAAACAGCATCTCGCTACATTGGATACAACACGCCTGATTGTTGCCTGCCCCTCTCAATCTATTAGTCCCAAGTACGCGGAAGCCGGGTACGTGCAGATATAGACGTGTTGCTTATAAAGACGAGCTTGCCATCTGCCCTTCGGCGCTACATCAAGTCACGATACCCAGCCTCATTCCGATCCCACGTTGGGAGGTATCACATTTTCCAAGACGCCTGTTACGGAGCCCAGCTTAGGCTCGAAACTATAGACCTTTCATAGCTTGTAATAAGTGCCCCTCCTTACTATCTCCGAGTTAGGTCTAAATAAAAATATATAATAATACTTGCTTCTAATTACGTCCCTCGTATAAATACTACCGTATTCTATCGGGCCGCTAATATCAAAACCGATACTCGGCTCGAAACTGTAGACCTTTCGCAGCTCACGGCAAGTGCCCCTCCTCAATGTCTCCGGGTCGGGTTCAAACGAGGATGCACGACAATATTCGCTTCTGATTGCGTCGCCCGTGCAAATGCTACCGCATTCCATTGGGCTGCTGACATCAAAACCGATGCCGGGCACGTACATCTCCGCGTCGCAGTAAATGGTAAAGTTGCCAGCATTCTTCCCCAGCAGTATCAAAACGTTTGTCCCGTTGCTCTCTGGACAGGCGAGCGGTGGCGATCTGTCGAAGGACTGAAATATGGCGCTAACGTTTCCCGCCGAAGGAGCAAGAAGGAGGGGTTTCCCCCTACGAAAACATGTCCCGTTGCCTTCTACGCTGGGTTGATGTGCGAAGCCGGCACAATCGAAGTTGCGGTAGGCACTCTCATGGCTGCATACGAGGGCACAAGTGTCTGGACTCATGTTCTTCTAAGGGGAATGGTTTTCATCCTCGCCCTCCCTGAGTTCAACGTCGCAAATGATGGTATAGTTGAAGGTCACGCGAGCGCTATCTCCGAGAGTCACCGGTATTGTAATGTTTGTTCTGTTCTTCTCCGGACACTTGAAGTCCGAATTGTCGAGAAGCCGAAAGAACTGTGTGAGGGGACCAGGTTGGCGAAGAGGTCCTTGAGTCCCGCCGTGGAAGGCAATGATGACCTTTAGGAGCATTGACAAGGTTGCTATAACGGCTTTTATTGCAGGAACAAGTGGAAGCTCCATAGGTGGTAAAGTTGGAGTTATAGTGACGATGTGCCTCTTAAAGAGCGTGTATGCTCGTACTTATTTTCTCTACGACAGCCGTGTATGCAACACTGCTAACCTAGTCCGTAGCTACATCTGTATATCCCGCCGAGTCGTTAGGAAGATCCAGCCAACGAACAAAGAGCTCAAGCAAGGACCCAATTACTGGTTTTGGGCTTCATCGGAGCTCTTCGGTCGCAAAATCAGCTAAGATAAAGATCACGGAAGGGAACGCCACCTGCACAAGCGCACACCGATTAGAGGTTCGATCTACGCCATCTTCGAGCCCATATATAGCCATGGAACGAGCGTACACAAGTCACTGTATACTTCTACGAAGACAATTATTCGTCTTATCACTGCCCTCAATTGTATCTCGTAGACTAAGCCCTTTCTTTCCATGTCATCGGTGTAGACTGGTTACCAAGGCCCGCGAACCGCCAGGTACTTGGCCGTCGGTAGACAGTTCTTATAGGTACGCTTGCGCTGACGGAGATATTGGAGGCTTATGACTATTAGGTCAGGTTTTGGCAAGGAGCAGATACGCAACTGCAGACATTCATCCATCCTTACTTCTAGACTTTCGCACGTATCGACAATGAAGCCCAAACTTCGTCCCTCAAACTTCTCTCCTCCTTCATGTTTCTTTCCTCCATCTGCATCGCCCAAGGCCCCAGTTGTGCGCGCTGTACCTCCTGCCACATCGCCTCCCCAACTTCACGATTTCCCTGAGAAGCCTTATGATCTTTACCCAGATTTTCAATCCGGCGCTTCTTCGACTTCTTACACATCTTAAACGGGTGCATCCGTGAGCCGGCCGAGGAGGCCTGGAGTCACGCTCATAAGCGCGAGAAGTTTGGCTATAGAAGTCCACTCCACTATACTATTCTCTAATGAAGTCTCTTCGTGTTGACCACACATTCATATCTTTGGCCTAACTGACCTGATAATGAAGACTGTACTGCGGTTTCGACCCTTAGGGAAACGCTACCACCGCCTTCGCCCTCTGAACCTTCTTTCGAACCCCAACGCCATCTCCGAGCTTGTAGAGGACCTGCAAACCTACGCCTACCATTAGTTGTGTATCCGCAGTGTGCATGTGTTACCCCAGGATGCGCATGACAAAGTCCAACTCTACGCAATCCTGAGCCTACTCCCTCCCCAACCTCTCAATCTCCCCCTGCCCAACCACCCACACCCCCTCCTCTCTCTTCCCCTCCAGGCACCTCATTCCCGCTGACACCGCCGCCCTCCCAATAACCTCCGCATCATTAACCCAGAAGTCTGTCAACTTCGGACTCACCCTCCTCAGCGCCGCTGCCACCCCGCGCACCACCGCCTCCGCCGGCCTGCTCTCCTCCCTCCGCCCCTGAATCAGACCCGGCCGCAATATAACCGTGTGCTTGAACCCCAACTCCCTCACTTTATCTTCCAGCTCGCCCTTCATCTTCGAGTAGGCCATCATGCTGTCCGCGTTCGCGCTCTGGCTGCTTACCAGCACGTACACGTCTACGCCGGCGTCTTTGGCCGCGCGGGCAAGGGCCACGTTGAGATCGAGGTCGATGGCGCGCTGGGCGGCGACGCTCCCGGCTGCCGCGCGCGTGGTGCCGAGGGCGCTGAAGAACATCTTGGGCTGGGGCTCGCGCGGGAACTGCGCGGGCCAGTGGTCTGGCTCGGCGCTGGGGATGTGGAAGAGCTTTGTGGAAGCGGTGGGATTCGGCGGGGCGCGGCGAGCGTAGGCGTATACGCTTGCTATGTTCGGGTGGGCGAGGAGCGTCGAGAGGATGTGGGAGCCCTGCGGGTGGTGGTTAGGATGCTGCGATCTTGGAGCGCAGCACTGAAGGTTGCGGGTTTCGTGGGTTGCTCGGGGATGGGTGGGTACGGCGCACGATTGTGGTCAGATCGTGATTGCATCTGGGCAAAGGGTATGCGCGTATTGGAAGGGGAACGTACGACGAGGCCGGTGCTGCCGGCGAGGACAACGGTTGTCATGGTTGCTGCGGATCTGGAGTCGTGTCGCCAAAGAAATTAAGTTGATGGTTTACTGTGCTGTAGATCAGTGCTATAGGTGAGTCGATATATACAGGTCGCGATCGAAGAGGTCCTGGTGCGCGCTCTACGTTACCACGGAGTTTCGTCCGCGCGGTCCTACTTGCCCTATCTGCCTCGGCACGGGCGCTGCGGAGAGGAAGGCATCCCGGGAAGGGCGTCGAAACGCCGCAATGACCTCATCGCCATGTCGCAGCAGTGATTACAATCGTAGCAGACTCGTGGAGGTTCGAGGGCTGGTGTGTGAGAAAGACGTAGCGTTGGCGGCCGTCAGCAGCTTGGCATCGATCAATCAGAATGTGACAGTGTGTGTGCAAAGACAATCCCGGGCCGCTTCGCAATACGCCTACTCTGTTGAATAAGCAAAGTCTTAAGAGGAGCATCGATATCAGCGCTATAAGACGTTGAGAACGAAGGAACAAGTCCATGACCGAAGACCAACCTTACAACACCACCAAACTCGCCTCCAACGCCCCCTCATCACTAATCAACCCCTTCCGCACCTCCTCCGTGACCTCTCCCTCCACCCCCAGAATCATAAGCGCTTCCTTGCTCTCATTCCCTCCCTCATCCGCATCATGCAGCGGCGCAACATTCATGAACTTGATATTGACCCCAGCTTTTCCCAGCAGATTGCCCACATACCCAATCTTGCCCACACTGTCGAAGTTCCGACAGATGAGCAGCGTACCCTGCGGCACGAACTCGCCACTAAACCGGTCAAGCCGTGAAATGAACGGCTTGTTAGCCGAGACGAAGCCTTGGATGACCTGTTCGGAGGACTCCTTCCCTGCCTGTGGGTGGGGATTGAGCTGGGCCTGACCCGCGGACGGCGGTTGCTGCTGAGGTACGCGGGTTGACAGCGGTGAGACTGAGCGACCTTGCTTCGCTTGCGAGCCTGAGCGAGACGCGCGGGCGCGCAGCGTGATGAACGAGGAGTAGGGCTTGTCCTCTACGTTTTCGCGGCTGCGCTGCTCGTTGATGAGGATGCCGCGTTCTTTGGCGACGAGGTCCGCGTTGACGATGTTGATGTTCAGCGTTTCGCTGATGGGCGATAGTAGGCCCTTGACTAGGGCGGCAAACAGCGGTTTGGTCGTGTTGAGCTCGGCGAGGGCGCCTTCGTAGGTGATGTCGAAGGTGGTGCGGAAGGATGTGGCGTTGACTTTGCTGGAGTAGTGTTGCGTGTAGAGGGACCCCATTTTCTCGATGAGCGTGACGAACGGCTGGAGCTTCTGGTATTCTTCTGGTAGGATGATGGGTGCGTTGACCGCTGAGCGGGGAAGCTCGCCGGATAGGATGGAAACGACTTGTTCGCAGACATCTATCGAGACATTCTCTTGGGCTTCTTTTGTGGAAGCGCCGAGATGCGGTGTTGCTACGACCTTGGGGTGAGCGATAAGTCGACTGGCAGAGGAGTCGGCTTCTGGTGGTTCGGAAGTGAACACATCGATTCCGGCACCAGCAATGGTCCCAGCATCTAGAGCCTCTACAAGTGCGTCCTCGTCGATCATGCCACCTCTTGCGACGTTCAGAATGCGAGCTGTGGGTTTCATGGTGGCGAGCTCGGCGCGGGAAATCATGCCTTTGGTCGAAGCTATCAGGGGCGTGTGCAATGTCAGGAAATCAGCTTGCTTGAGCAGGTCGGCGAGACTGGGTAGCAAGGCGACAGAAGCTGCTGCCGCAAGGTTCTCATTGGCATATGGATCAAACGCGATTAGGCGCATACCGAAGCCATTCGCAATTCTGGCAACGGTGAGGCCGACTACTTTCTATTAGCGACTTTCGGTCCTACGATGATAATGCTGTTCACCTTACCTTTTCCTAGACCCACAATGGCAAGCGTCTTTCCCTTGGCTTCAATACCGGTAAGCCGACTCCGCTCCCATTTCCCAGCTTTGATACTCTGGTTTGCGTCTGCAACATTTCTCGCAACCGCCATCATCACTAGTCACCGTCAGTGGGCTGCCAACTATCTTCACATACCATGAGTGAAGGATTGATTGGTTCTCCCAGGCGCCACGCCCTCTGTTCGACCTAGCATATAGCATACAACGGCCCACTGCTCAGCATTTATCGCTAGGTCAGCGCAACGTATGCGCACACTTGGGCGTTGTATTGTATATTCTGAAGGAACAGAGCGCGGATTGCTACTGTATTTGATAACTCTTCCGTCCAGCGGGGATAGTACTCACGAGCAATGGTATGTTCAGCCGCAGCATTGATATTACCACTCGGCGAATTGACGACAATAATGCCCAGGCTCGTAGCAGCCTTCACATCTACATTGTCCACACCTACACCGGCTCTTGCCACTACTTTGAGCTTCTTAGCCGCCCCCAGCAAGTCTGCGGTGACCTTGGTCTCGGACCTCACTATCAGGGCTTCATAATCACCAATGATATTCTTCAGTTCGTCCGGACTTAGGCCCTGTTTCTGGTCGACTTCGAATCTGTCCTTGAGCAACGCCAATCCATCCGGAGAGACTTTCTCGGGGATGAGGATCTTGGGGTGGGTGCTGTACGTCTGCATAGCCATGCTGAAAGCGAATGCTGTAGTTTCGTTCAGTTTTGCAAATTGAACGTTGCTATGCAATCCAGAAGAAGTGTTTGATGGCTGTGTGAGGTGTTTATGAGTATTGACACGTGTACCCGAGGCTACCTTCAGCCCGCAGTCGGCGGACTTGCATATGCGATTCATCAGGTGCAGCTCTTTGTACCTATGGTATGTTAGGAACGCTTGCTACATGCGGTAAAGCGTGAGGCAGCTACCCCGCCCCCGCGAACCCCACGGATTACGCTACGTACGCCTGTCAGATGGTCAGAGAGAAGCCCAGTGGTAGGCGAATTGTTCTAGATGAGTCAACGTTATGCGTCTGGAGATGATTGCTGTACACCAAGCTGGAGAAGCGAGGTCGGCCACGAATGACAAGGTGGACAGGATGCAAGGCATTTGTGAGTAGGTGATATAGTTTGAACATGTTTTTGTACGACCGACCTCCCAATCTTATCTGCTCTATGTGCGCCATGTTCAGCTCAACACACTGCCGTTGATTTGTGTCCATGTTTAGTTGGATGTGACCGCGCCGTTGGGACGCTATTTGAGGCTTGCAATGCCTTTGTGCGCCGCCACTTTACCAGTTGGATCGTGTTTTGAGCTTTTCGTTCTGCACTACTTCGATCCAGTAACCATCCGGATCTGTTAATACTGTCAGCAGCCTGTTTCCTTATCATTTGATGTTGGCAGCGAGATAACGTGGGCTGCCACGGTGACAAATTTGTTGCTGTCTTGCGCCAGGATATACATTACGAAGGTCAACACCTGCATTATATATCCTGGGGCAACACGTAGGATAAATCCACTTTTGAGGAGTTGCCCGGTTTCTCTCTTTCGCACACAAATCGACAGAATGAAGAAAAGAAGGGAAAGGAACATACCCAGCACGAAAGCGATGTTCTTCATACGGCCCTCGGTGAGCCTCTTCTTCCAGTTGACCTTCTTCTCATCGAAACGAGCGCACGCTGCGTCCAAATCATCGGTCGAGATGCAGATGTGTCTAGACATCCAAGTCAGTGTAGGCCAATAAAAGTGGGACCAGCATCTGTGAGATGGATATGGTTCCCGGCCCTATGCTATCCCAGAAACGATACTAAGTCATGTGCACGCCATCCTAGGGTTACGTACCCAAAGCCCTGCGGCTCGGAATTGCCATCGTGGTATTTGAAGTTGGGATCCTTCTCCGTGCCGTAGTTCCAGGTCAACTCAAGCAAACCTTCCTGGTCGGCGGTTGGACTAACTCCCTCCGGGGCCGAATCTTTCGCTGGCGCGCCGTAGCCGAGGAAGTACAGGTTGAAGCCGTTCTTCTCGTTTTCATGCGTGCGCTTGAGCTGCATGCCCATGACGTCCTTGTAGAAAGCGAGAGACTTCTCCGCGTCCTTGACGCGAATCATGGTGTGATTCATGCGGTATGTGCCAACGTCTGTCTCCTTCACGTCCTCCGTCTGCTCCAGCGGCTTCTGTCCGATGACCTCGACCCAGTAGCCGTCGGGATCCAGCACAAACGCGATGTGACGCATCCGTCCGTCGCTCAACTTCTTCTGGAACTTGTATCCGGCGTCCTCGAGGCGCTGGCACGCAGCTTGCAGGTTGTCGACGGAAATGCAGAGGTGGCCGAAGCCGCGGTAGGGCTCCTGGTTGCCATTCGCGATCTTGTAGTTGTCGTCGTTCTCGGTGCCGTAGTTGTGCGTCAGCTCGACGATGCCCTCGCGGTCCGTCCAGTGGTTTGCGTGCGACACAGCTTTCGGGCCGTCGTATGCCATGAAGTACAAGTCGAACTTTGCGTCGGGGTTAGGCAGCTTCTGGATGAGCTTCATGCCCAGGAACTCGTAGAACTCGACCGATCGCTTGGGGTCCTTGACCCGCAGCCTGGTCTCTTAGCAGCGGTACATACAATGTGCGCCGAAGCTCACTTACATGGAGTGATTGAGCTTGTATTTGGTGGGATCGGTCGCCATGGTTGCAAGTGCTCTGGATATACTATTGGATGGTGTGTAAATGGTTGTGCGAGCTGCAGAGGTACTTGGAAATGGTGGACGACGGAGAGCGCGTCGGAACAGGAGCATGAACTCTTATGCGGTGGAAATGGGAAGCAACTGAGGTGGGGATTTATCTGGTGGTGACGTTTATTAGGAGGACCTGCCCCTCGCGTCGGCTGTGCGTGGAAGTGGGGACATGTGTGGAGCTCTGCGTTTCTAGGAACGTCCGTCTTTCGTCGGATTTGGATCCTTGCATGTTCACGTCCTACTGTGTTAGCTATCGCGAATCTTCAGTAACGGCGTTGCAGATGTTGGTTCTTCGCAACTCAGCTGTCACTGCCCAGAAGAACGGTATGCACGTGACGTCACACGGCCCAAGCTGATCCCTGTCGCGATTAGCGCGTCGGTCTTGCGCCGCGGCCATGACATGTTTCGACTGCAACAACATGCAACGGCCAAGATACGCTCTTTACAATTCGCTCTCCCTCCTTTCTTCTTACATGCTCGCCTCTTACTGAGCTTCCTTTCATTCACCAAAAAGGACCCGCACACGTGCTGCGACGTGGCGGGGCCTCAGTGCACGGATATAAAGCTCGAGGGGAGAATTTGAGACGCATGGTAGGTATTCACACGCCCAGGCTACACATGGGCAGTGCACAAGTCAGCTGTTATTTTTTTTTCTTCTTTCTCTTTGCGCGTTTCGAGCTTCCCGGTTTTTGTATCCGTGGGCTCTCAAGCTGGGCCTTTTGGTTTCACACACTTCACCTACATTGCCATTATCTCCTCACCCCAGTGCTCACATCTAACATGCCAAAGTCTCACCCCGTCGCCATGCTCAACGCCCTCAAGCTCAGCGAACTGCTGAACAAGAACACCCACCCACATCTCTATCCCCGGCTCTTGTAAGAACACCACAACGCCGCCATACACATCCCACACCATCCCACTCACATGCCCCAGCGTCATGTCCCCCAACGGTACCCTCATGGCCTACACCACCCCCACCGACATCCGCGAGCTCCGCGACCAAGCCGCCCTCATCTCCATGGCCTGGAAAGACCACTCTACAAAGCTTTCTTCTGCCACGGACGCCTCCCCGACCCCCTCCTCTCCCCTGGAAACCCTCACCATCGAAACCCCAAACAACAACATCATCGCCCGCGCCATCCAGCCCTCGCTCCTCCTCGTGCTCGTCGGCGGCGTCCCACCACGTCGGAAAGAGGCCTTCAAGATCACGCCCGAAGCGCGCGGCGACGCGCGGTACCCGCTCCTGGATGTGGCTGACGAGAGTGCGGAGCCGGTGGTAGGGAGTGGGAAGGCGCCGAGCGTGCTGAGTACGATGAGTAGTCGGGAGCGGGATGTCAAGGGTGGGGTGTTGCATATCCAGCGGAAGAAGATCGATGCCTTGACTGGGTATTTGAGAAAGGAGTTCGACGCCAAGGGGTTTGTTATGCCGGATGATTCGAGCTTTTCGTAAGAGGGGCTTGAGAAGAGAGTAGGAGAGGAACGTGTTGATGTTTCTTCAGCGAGGGCGTTTATCAGGGATTGTCTTTCGCGGGGACGGGTTATGTCTGTGTCGGTAGGGATGTATAGATTTCTGTGTATGAGTGTATTTCTTATTATGTACATGTCTAGCTTGTAGGTGGGACGTAGGTGCTATTCAAGCGCAGTTTGTAACTGTCACGCATACTTTGACATTGCGTGCAACACAAACATATCCATCTGACCCGTAACATGAACAACGAAGACTGGGAGCAACGATGCACGCGGTAAATTGTACTCATAAGGTGTAGTCATTAATCAATACCCAACTCCATGCTATACGCGTACTTAATAAACCTCAAGCACATACCGCCCCGCGTCCTTCAGCGTCTCGATCTCCCTCCTGCTATCCAACTTCTTCGGTTTCCCCTCACCGGCCCTGGCGCTCTTGATCCTATGCTCAACCTCAACAGCCTCTTGCAGCACTTCGGTAACATCCGGCACCGGCCAGGTCGGTCCGCAAAGGTAGAAGCTACCTTCCTTTTGCAGGTACGCGCGTCGAATGTCGGACAGAGTCTGTCGCATACGGTCCTGAATGTAAATCTTCTGCGGCTGGTCACGCGAGAAAGCGCGGCCCAGGAGCGTAATGATACCAGCATCTTGGTACGCCTCCCACTCCTCACCGTACAGGTACTCCTCGCGCTGGTGGCGGGAGCCCATGTACAGCAAGACCTCGCCGATTTCGTGACCTTGTTGCTTCTGGTATGCGCGCTCCTGGACGAAAGCGCGGAAGGGCGCGAGACCGGTACCCAGACCAGCCATGACGATGGGCGCGGTCGTCTTGGGCGGGAGCTTCATGACGGAGGGCTTGACAGACACAGTGACAGGGGAGCCAATCTCTAGACCGTTGAGATAGCGCGTAGCCTGGCCGAAGCGGTCACGGCCCTTGGGGTCGACCCAGTTAACAGTGACGATAAGAAGGGAGACGGAGTTGGGAGTGACGTGCTGGGAGGAGGCGATAGAGTACTCGCGGCGCTTCATGGGATTGACAATACGGACGATATCGTGGAAGGAGGGGTGTGCGGAGGGGAACTCTAGGAGGATGTCGGCGTAGGTGATGGTGTCAACTTCAGCGCGGCGCTTGAATTCGGTGGCACCCTCGGGGCTGATGACTGCGAGGAGCTTCCGCTTCTCGTCTGCATCGTCGGCGAACTCGGCGAGCGCTTCGTAGAAGCGCTTGGGTGGGCGACCGAATATGTCGACGTTTTGGAGGAGTGACTGGTAGACAGTGCGATTCACTAGAACATCAGGGTCGTCGCGAGATGGCACTTCGACGATCTCGTCAGGGTTGAGGCCATACCACCTGATAAACGCTTCGACGTCGGCCTTGTCGTTTTCCGCGTGGATACCAAGAGCCTCGCCAATAGCGTAGGTAAGGCCAGAGTTGCCGAGATCGAATTCAATGTGGAAAATGTTTCGGTCATAGTTGAGAGGAGTAAGACGACGGCGCTCCTTGACATGGACGATGGCGGTCTTGATACCCAGATCAGGGCGCAAGGCAGCCTCAGTACTGTATGCCTCCTTGAAAGCAAGGCCCTTGGCTGCAGTCTTCCAGTCTCGCAGATAGGTCGGCGGCTCGGTCTCGGTGCGATCATACGCCGAAAAGCTGTTCACGTTGATGTCAGAAGGAAGTAGGATAGGTTCAACTTCCTCCTCAGGGGTGGACCAAGAAACAGGGCACTCGATCTCGCGAAGGGCTGTCTCCAATTCGCTCACCAACTTCTCAAGGACCTTCTGGTCGCCATTGATAGCAGCCAGCTTGGAAAGACCAGAGGTAAGCAGATCCTCGCGAGCAAGCTTCAAGAATGCTAGTTGGACAAGGTAGGCTTCAAGAGAGGGGTCTTGCGATACGCTCTCAGATAGAGTCGGGTCGAGAACGAAGAGCTCAACGTCTTTGCCCACCAGAGCCTTGCGCAGAGCAGGTGAGAGCTTTTTCTCGATATCCTCATCCTTGACACCGGGCAGCTTGACGATGATGGAGCTGTCGGCCTTGACGCTGTTCAAGATATCGAATTCTTTCAGAAGCGACTCATCTCCAACGAAAGTGACGTCGGCCTGCTCGACGGAGTAAGGCGCCTCAATTGTGTAGTCGGCGTCACGGATGTCGGTGCGCGCAGTCCCACCTTGGACAAGATTGTCGTGACCGGTGCGCACAAATACGTTCTTCGCTGAGTCGGAAGATAAAAGCTTTCCTATAACGACAGGGGCATCTGCAGCCGGGGACTCATCCAGATCCCAGAAGGTGTACTGCTTGACATCCGCAGTGTTGAGAATATCAACATAGGAGCGGACCTCCTCAGACTGCGTCTTCTCGCCATATGTCTGCTGGAACACGTCCAAGATGTTGCTAGGAGTCCATACCTGTTCGCGGGAGTACTTGATATCAGTAACTTCAATGTCGCGATCGAAAGCGAACTGGATGGTCGCGAACACATCGGAGTAAAGGCGGGAGCTCTCAGCAGAGTCGAAAACGGCGGCCTCGTCCTTAACCTGGCCGAGCACCGCAACGTTCCTGGTGCTCTTGGGGAGCACCTCGAGGAACGCCTCCTCTACGAACGGGCGGTAAACGCGGATGTTGATGACACCAAGCTTGTCGCCATCCTTTGCAAGCGCATTTGCAACCTGGGCGGACAGGGACGCCTCTACGGTACCGAAAACGACCAATACGCTCTCAGGTTCCTCGTGGCCGTAATAGTCGAAGAGTCTATAGTCCTCGCCGAGCTCGTCGTTGAAAGCTTGTAAAAGGCGCACAACACGGCCTGCATCGTCCGAGTGCTTTTTGTCAACCTCAGAAACAGCTTTCAACACAGCCTGATAGCTGTTGTAGAGCCTGTTCTGATCAAGAGTATCAACCAATCTCGCGGTTTCACGTCCAACGCTAATGCCGTCGTAGGTATGGATGGTAGGGAGAATGCTTGACAACAGCGTCGCGAAGAGTGACATGTGCTGGGTCTCGAAGACAGACGGGCTGCAGACAAGACCCAGACCAAGGTCCTCGGCGATTGTCAACGAGGATACATAGTCGCTAACAAGTCCGGCGGAGGCGTTCGCCGTGTAGTCGACAGCGGCGATGTGGGCGGTAAGCGGGTTGGCAACTGAGTACAAGAGCGTGAGCTGGTCGAGGGCCGGGCGCAGGAAGTGGAGCGTCGCAGAGGATGCGATAATGGACTGGGGAACATGGCGCTTCTTCAAGTCGAAATCCTTGGAGAACATGTATCCAAGCGCAATGGAACCGGCGCCATTCCTCGTCTCAAGCGATTGCACGCCCGTATGATACCCGAGCGCGTTCTTGTCGCCGTTCGCTTGCCATGACTTGACTGCTACGTCCAGATCAAAGCCCTCCGCTGAGTATGCAAATATCTTATCGGAAAGAGTATAGGCAACCTGCTGAACGAGAGCCTGCACAGTCAGGTACGTGGGGCCGCTGATTGATTCGAGAGGAAGATCTTGGCCGAATGGCAGGCTCGAAGACTTCTGGATGAAGCGCTTCTGCTCGGTATCGGCTGCGGGACCGGCAGATTCAGTCTGCTGAAAATGCATCTTGAGAGATCAAGACGCGCCTGGTGAATTGGCCTCGTATGCGCCAATCTAGGCTTCTTGTAGGCGTAGGACAAGTGACTGAGACGACTTTCCCTCCAGCTTCACGGAGGGAAGGCTCCAAGGTGGCTACACGGTGAGAGAAGCCGCGCGCTCAGGGCGACATCGGCATGAGGACTGCCGAAGAGACAGGCGAATGGATGCGACATGATTGGCCTGGTCCGTTGCTGTCAATTGTGCTGCCTTCGTTCCGAACAGAAAGTGTTGTTAGCGTCGAGCACGCAATATGTCTTGGCGTGGAGTCATCTCAATCGTCGGGGATATCGCGGAGCTCGGAGATGGGAGGGACGAGAACGTGTGGCCCATGCACCGCTGTTACGACGCTACCTATCTCTTCAGCGTACGTGCCGCCGACTCCAAGTCACTGCATCTCCACGGAAATGTTTCGATTACTGCCAAGCCGAATGCCTTGTGCCAGCAAGCGCCTCTGAGAAGTTGGAGGGGACGATGGGCATTTGATTGATCCCCTACCGCTACCACCTACTCCGATCCAGTACCCAGGACTTCTTCCAAAAGCGACAACGCAGGGAGGGAACAGTTTGGTGGTGGCAAGCCGGAAAGCAGTGATTTCAAACTCCGATCCAGTACGCGATGTGGACTTGCAGCCGCGCCCGCCAGGTCATGGATCCATAATGTGAAGCTGTTGATTCGTATTATTTGATGTTTCCATTAAAACCTTCAGCGTTATTGGGTTCATATACATCTCCCAAGGTCTTACAGTACCGCCACGCTCCTGGCGGCAACAGAGCTCAACAAAATGCCAGCTCCACTGAATCGGACAGTTTATCCATCGCTAACATTAACCAAGGTTAACGGTTGTTAGGCACTTGTCACCTTTATCGGGCTAGACTACACTAGTGTACCGAACTTCAGCACGCCAAGCCACATGTCAAGCCACACGCCGTGGCTGCAAGTTCGAATCCTATACTAACCAAAACAAAAACCTTTTTTGCAATCCTTTTATACGCTTATTTTTTGACTGTATCCGGGGGAACAACTTTTTTTAGCCTATACCTTTTTTGGACTAGTGTCTCTGACGCTACACTTTACCTCTCTTTACATGATCGGGCTAGATTCGGTTCACTGCTGGCTACACGAAGTGGGTGGCTATGCCGGCTGTACGCCGACGGCTTCGGCACGGCCTTCTGTTCTAGCTTGGACACTGTCGCTACTATGTGCCCTCTCGGAGGTGTTATGTATGGGAACTATATCTGTCGCAGTTCTGGTGACTAGCGCTGCTTTAGGATGCTACACTTTCCGCGCATATGCTCGACGCCTAGCTGTAGCACCTTGGCAGCTACGGTACGACTCTGCCCGACACCATGGTCCACATGGTCTCGCTACTCCACATTCGCCCAACGCCTTCAAAAGCACCCCGCGATCAATCCACGACCACTTCAGCAGACCTTGCATAGTTTGAAACGCTCATGTGCACCGAGTACAACGTAGAAAAGGAAAATACAAAACGTTTCGCCTTCTCCGTCTTCGGCTGTTGTATATTCGCTAACTTGGCCTGGTGTGATGCTTACTATGGAACTGAACGAGGTCATGGGTCGGGATACCGCTGCGTCGAGCTATCTAGACAAGCATGTACTTGAGGTAGTGTGGTATGATGTGTACGATGGCAACCATGACGGTATCTTTGAACGTGGCCAGTTCATTACCGCGAAAAACCTCGAGGTACGCAACAAAAGTATGTACTTCGATACGCTGTGGAGACTGGCGCTGATTGGCAAGGACAATGGCCTTTTTCTACAAGGGAGCGCAACATAATCACGGTCTCAGACGAGTTTCCCTGGCTACATCCGGTGGATTCCATTGGATTGCCTGGAGTTGTCCTCCCTCAGCAATCAATGACTTTGCAAGGCGAATTTACTGCGCTCATTGCGGAAGACCGTGCACCAAGAAACCCTGGCGAAAGATTGTTTCGCAAAGATGTACCCGTACCCTTGATCATCGTCAAAAAAGGGCTGGAAATGCAAGACACGGTGTCTCTCGAGATGGGTACGGTCCGCAAATTGACATCCAATATCCGCTGGAACTAGCGCCACCTCGGTATCTCAGAAGCATTACGCGAGGGAAGGCGTATAAAATGACATGGCTGGTATGCGACATGTGTGATTTCCCGAATCCGACACATTACGTAGGTCCGAGACGTGTCACGAAAGCCCCAAGGGCTTAGTACGCTAGGAGCTCGCCATATACGCACAGGATTAACAAGTCCATACGCTTGTCTGGGTTTCGGCGATGGAAATTCACATTTCACCGTTCAGGAATTCGCTATGTTACGGCCGGGGAAGCAATACAGATCAGCCAGGAAATTACCGCTGACGAGAACGACACAGACTTTTGTCAAGGAACGTTGGAAGTTGTCCTCCTACTCTCAAGACCTATTCCTAGCGTGCATCGGTCACATGCAATAGCTACGTATACCATTAAGTACTAGATTGGTGAGAGGTACATCGAATACGTACAGGGATGTGACAGGCCAACGTTCCTCTTGGTCATCAACAGCGACACTGAATGCGGCTCCATCTGCCGAATCTGAGACTACATCCTGACCGTTCTGGGCCTGTGTGTAGGCATTTTCAATATTAGCGTTGCAGGTTCTTTGCGCCAGTCGGTGACAGGAGAATCCGTCTTTTCTTTTTATGAAGGAAAGTCGGTGATTATCCTGGCCAATAACTTTCTTGATGCTGCAGGGGAACGAGTGCCAGGTTTAGCGACTTCTCGACCCATGGGAGATCGCCCGCCTGGCGAAGCTCGGAACTAGTTTCCTATTCTTGGAAGCTCCCGTGGATGTGTCGTCTCCTGAATGGCTCAACTTCAGAGCCATGCTCGCTTTACCAGCTCCTTCATTAGCCGTCATGTCTTCAACCCATGCAGCGAACCTGACCGGTCCCATTACAGAGATGGGTCCGGACCGGCAACTTGCATTAGGACCAGAAACGAGGCCTCTTTACCACCAATATAAGTCCACGCGCCTAGGATTTCTACGGACCGAGGCGGAGTTGCTAAGGATCGCTAATCGCGACGCAAAGCGATTGAGAATGGAGTATCCTTTGCGGAGATTTCTAGTCTCAACAGACATGCTGTTTGGCGTTGAAAGGCAAAAGGCCTCAGTGCAGGTGTTCGAGGGGTTGCCGGTATCTGCGAATATACGGCTCTCGTCCAAGAAGGTCGGGACGGGACCCTTACCTGACCATCACGCCTTCATGATTGTTTCTAGTCTGCCGGTGGGAAGCCAAGTCAGAATACTTTGGAACAATGCTGCTGGTCGGAGGGCGACCGATCTCTTTCCCGAAACGATTCCTGGTTCTGACCCCGGAGAGTTCGGTAGATGGTTATCAAGTTCTGACAACGAACAGTTGAAAAGGAGGGGTATGTCGATACAAAGTCAGCCAGTTGCACACTGCTCACTAGGCTAGATCATCACATATCTTCACCAGAGCTTTTCACCAGAGCTTCGCAAAGAAAGTCTCGAACGAGATTCGCTCGTTCTGTGTCGCATCACTGATGACGTCCCAAACCCCTGCTACGGTGCTTTTTCAGTTGCCATCATTATCAGTTCTTCTCAATTCCGGGATCCCAGCACTGCTCCTATCGCCTTGTGACTGTCCTAACTGTCTCGATTACATGTTCGCTAGCATCTTGGCGGCTTTGAAACTGGCCGGCTTCGAATCCGGACTGCAGAAATTCATACTCTGTGGGAATGATAGACAAGGTCAGATTCATGAAAGCACAAGACCGTATCCGATTCATCGAGAAGAGCGCTGCCTTTTTCGCGAACGCAGCAAAAAAATTCCAGCACCCGGAACAAGAGCTGGATCGCTTGACTAGCAGTGCTTTCTTTGACATGGCACCAAATATGTGGGAAACAAGAATGGATCTAGCTCATGGAATGCAAAATACGTTTGGGTGGTCTTGGAAAGAATTGCAAGAGCACCGAGAAACATATGAGCAGTGGATTCGAAGAATGCGAACATTCGAAGAGCAGGCCCGCACCATGTTTAAGACGCATGATATGCGCCGGTATAAAGCCTGAAACCGAGTTGGAATATCAAATACGTGTGCTGCCATGGTGGACGAGGCAAGCGATAGTCTCAAATTGACGATTCTCGAGCCCGAATATCATCCAATCTCAAAAGCGCTTGCCGCACAGTTACTCAAACGGCCAGATCTGAGATTAATTGGTACCAGAATATTTTGCCATGTTACTCCTATCAGGCTAAACAATTCGTGAACTTTCTTCGCAACCATCGCGCTAGCTTATTTCTATTCACAGCAACGCGCAAGACATCGAATGCATCGAGGACTCGCATCAGCGCACCCTTTCCCCACCACTGTTTGTTTGGAACACGTCGCTAGCACTCGAGCGCCGCTAGTTACTTCGCCGTCAGGCAACCTGAGGTTAGCAAGGCTCTTCAAGCTGTCCTCGGGCTACGCCGCCTGATCCTGATACTCTTCGCCGTCGAGTCCTAGTGCGCTTTCAATCACTTCAGCCTCTGTTTGCCAGTTACCTCGTCTCTCAGGGGTTCATGAGCCATAACCCTGGTGATCGCGAAAATCTCTTACCTCTACCTCGTTCACGCGGACACTGCCGGCATACACTACTGAGATCTATAAAAGACTGCCTCCCACACGACCACTTTACCTTTTTCCTCCACCAACGACCGGTCTTTCTCTTCACTCTCGCTCATCCTTTGAGAGCACCACAACTTGGACGTCGGAACCTGAGCGCAGGAAGGCGTTGTGCGCCTTCACCGCAACCACGGATCGCTTCTCTAGTCGTAGGCGCCTGGGGACTCCTGGTTCGTCGTCTACAAGAGAAAGCGACTCAGATATTGAGCTCTTTCCGGTCGTCAGCATGTACGACAGCGCGGCTTCACCGGCTGAGCCTCAGCAGCAGGAGGCCTCACACGATATTCGCGGCTACTTTGGTGGTCAGCAACAAGTAAGTGAACATTTACCTCCTTTTCTTCTCAGTCTTGCACATGATCGAAGAGGCCAACATTCTACATAGACTAGCGAGGACGGCGCCGTCGAGACTCAGACGCAGGAGGATTATCCAGCGACGGAGCCCACTAAGGACGTTGAGCACATGTCGTCTCCGATTGAGTCCCGCATCATCGAAGAGTCGAGCGACGAGGACGATGTACCCCTCCGCGGCCGTCGCGTACATGACCTCCATCAACAGGCCATGCCTACCACCCTTCGGAAGCCCACCAGGGGTTCTCCTCTCAACAATGGCAGCAACCGGCCGCACAAGCGGCCCGGTCCTAAACCTTTTGCCGCTAAACCAATCGCGAAAAACGATATGAAAGCGAAGATGGAGGTCATCCGCGCGATTGAGAAGAACTGGGGAAAGGGTTTCATCATGAATTACATCCCGAAGTGCCACCGTCCGCTGCAGAAGAAGAAGGGCGGTAAGCGCACTGCCTATCGCCAGCATGAGAGCGGTAAGTAGACCTTGTTAGCCACTCATGTGTAACAGTTACTGACCTGTAACTACGCAGACCCAAAGAAATGGTTGCCGTCTGTTCTCAAGGCTGTGCTCATGATCTCAAATCTCACCAAGGACAAGGCCTTCCTGAAGAAGGCATTCAATGACATAGTCCGTCATCGTATCAAGCATACTGGCAACCGAAAACCGCAGCTTGTTACTACCGATTTTGATATTATTGAGGATATGTTGACTCGTGGCTGGGACATTGAGACCAGCTTCTCAATCCGCTATAAGCATCTTCTCCTCGCGCAGCCCAAGGGATACTTAGAGACGGACGAAGACATCGATCATATCCTGGCGTGTGGTGATGATGACTTTGTGCCCGCTAGTGATCATGAGGGCGAGGAGCAGGATGACGACGACGACGACATGGAAGACGACGGCCAAGACGACGATGATAATGCCAATTCCTCCAGTCCATATAAGCAGAAGAATGTCTACATCCATGTAAGTAATACCCCAGTACAACCATAAGTGCGCTAAAGTTACGCAGGGAGCTCCGCACCAGCCGCCTAAGAAGATCATGTCAAAGCACTCGAATGAGTCGAAGCCCATCAAACAAGAGATTCAGGACACATCAACCAAAAAGTCGAAGCGTTCTGAGCTACCTCGCTCATCTGCTGCATCGTCTCCTCAGCAGATGCCGCAGCACCCATATGGCGCTTACGGGATGCCAGGCTACGGTAAGCACTTTGATGTTCGAGCAGAAATCATATGGTGACTCTGAATGTAGGTTCTTACGGCGGCTATCCAGGCTATCCGCCTATGCCAAGCTACCCACCCCAACAACACATGCCTCCGCACATGAAGGGCTACCCTCCGCCTCCAATGTACCCCTGGCCGGGATACGGACAATATCCCGGCTACGGCCAACAAGGCCCGAACAAAGATCCCAACACTCAGGATCCACGCTCCCAGACCCACGGATACCCACCCCAGGGCTACCCAGGCATGCCTCTGCACTACCCGCACCCCATATCTCCATCGCCGACCCTGCCGCCGTCTACTCCCGCTCAGTCTACGTCTACAAACCCCACTGGCTGCACGCGCTTCTCTCCGTTCGGAAGTTCCAAGCGCTCGTCCTCATATCGCCCTGAAGGCGCTCCAGCTCGATACGACGCTTCCGGCTACCCTGTTGGTCCGCGCATCAAGCGCGAGCCTGGTTTTGAGGACCATCCGATTGCGGTTGAGGAGTACGACAATGCGCCGAGCAACTACCTCGGTGAGGAGGCCGACGAAGACGAGCAGATGAGCGACGAGCAAATGCGGAATGAGATTGCGGAACAGGAGCGGCATGTGGAGATTCTCAAGGCGCAGTACGCGAACAGGAATAAGCGTTAGGCGCTTTCGACGTCCGCAGTTGGAGTTTCCCGGTGTAACATGGCCGGGTAAGTATGGACTTGATGTGTAGTGTTTGGCGTTGCTGGAATTTGCATCCTGGCCGCATAATGAGGTATCGGGCAATATTTGGGGAGAGCTGATGCTGCTCGAGACGTGCGGTGTGTTCCTTTCCTCTTATTCAATTCAATAATGCTTCAATATTCTCGACTAGCTGGGGTTTGGTGTCAGCAGTATGTACGATGCAATTGATCCATGTGGTTACGGCCCCTACGAGCATTAGATACATATGAACAGAATCCATGTCTCGCACTTATTGTATAGCTGACACAAATATCTTTCTAGGCTTCAGTATATCCGCGCGCTAGGCGGTGCCTAGGCACCTGTTCGGTAATGTCAACTTACAAACGGCAAGCGTATACGCGAATGGTTATCTAGCTAGTTTTATCTTAGCTTATATTATTACTTACTTGGCTATCGTTTCACTCCATTTCAACTGCGGCCTGTACAAAAGAATCTACTAGGTCTAACGCATAGACCAACATAGATCTTTCACTGCATGCACGTGGCTTGCGCTGCCTGTGAGCCGTCAACCTTTGAACAGACACCGACAGGGACTGGGCAACTCTAACCCAGACCAGACTTGCTACGCTCTCACTGCCAACGGGCGGATTTCAACAGTCTCAACAGTACGCTATTTTATAATGAGATATCAGGAGCTGGAAGTAGTTGCCTGCAGACGTACTCGCGAGGGCGAGGGCGAGGGCGAAGCGGATCGGATCCAAGAAGCGGCCACTTCCATCATGAAAACGGTTCCTCCATGCATATCTATTATAAGCAGCACTGGGATTACGGCTACGAGCACTCACACGGATCCCCACCCATCAAAACCATTCCGCTTCCTCGATCTCCCACCAGGTGAGCTTGATGACACGCTTCCGCGGAGGCACATTGAGCTCGATTAGAGAGCTAACGCACTGAGCAACAGAACTTCGAAATCGAGTCTACGACTCCATAGTCGATCATCCAACCAATCTCCGCGCGGGAATAGCAGGCCGTTCGTTCCAACCAAAGATTCACATTCCTAGCATGTCCTCCACAGGCCGACCAGTCTATTACCTGCAGCCCTTCCTTGCCTTCACACAAATTTGTCGGATCGTACGTCATGAATTTCAACCCAAGGCCCGCATGAACACGGTGACATATGTCCCGGTCGAACACTTCAATCGCTATTTGTAGATGCTGCAGGACACGGTAGTGTCTTCTTTGAAGGAGCGCTCTCTCGCAGCGAGCATCGTGGTCAACATGGTCGGCTACAAGAATGATGAAGCCAAGGAAAATGAGGTGATCTACTTAGGTTGCTGGACTTCCGACGTGCAACAAACGCTGTTGAGACATTGCGAGCGGAACCTTTCCACAAACATAACTTTTACGCAGCTCTATACGATGAGTACCGCACACGAAGCCGGAAGAAGTTTGTAGAGAACGTCTACCTAAAGGCCTTGTTCACCGACCGCCTTTCCAAGTGGAATGGAAAATATAACGGGACGTTCGAAAGAGTTAGTTTGGTTGTCAATCAACGTACTTCGCGAGCTTCATGAAGCCGCTGTAGTCTGGCTGTCAAAAGGCGGAAGTCGAGACTTCGATTGCACTGCCACGACGATTGGCTGGATCCTGCAAGAGGGTTTGAACGGCTTGAGGAATTCTGGGGCGCGATGGGAATTGATCATCACGGGCTCGGTTGCCGATTTAGAATCTCAATGACAGGTATTACTGGAGGGCTTAAAAGAGGGATTAGTTAGACAGCACGCAACGGTAGCTTCGTCTCTTGGATTGGAGATGAATTTCGGGTTTGATAGAAACGCTCGTTGGGGCGTATGGACCGGTTGATGGACGGCCGCGTCATGCCGTGATTTATCATGGTGCTTAGATATGAAATGAGGTAACTATTCTGGATAGGAGTCTGGGAGTTATGCGTCTGGCAAAAGGGTGTCCGACGTACTGTTAAACACTGCACTGGGAAAGAATTGGCTTATAATGCCTGTCAACTACGGTTCGCACCCTCAGGCTACGACTTCAACACCATCTTGCTAAATCCATCGACTTCTACTGGCACGGTTGCCTCGCGCACATGTTATTGCCGCCTAGAGAGACTTATAATGCTATCAATTGTTAACGGTGGCTAACTGCCACAAAGGCGTGTGCACTGAGGTGCGGGAAAGCCCTTGTCAGCACGTTACAGTCGTGGCTCTAAGTGCATAAAGACATTCCGCCTGCTCATTTTACTTTTTTTGACGTTTATATTAGGTGCGCAGCGCAACCGTGGAGTGGAAGTCCATTAATTTGCCGAGATTTCAGGAAATTGTTGAAAGCCCTTGTGGGGCATCAAGGTAGCTAGATGGAAATTCGAGATCAGCGCATATATTCAGGTCCAGGACTCCTTCGCTGTCAGTATTTTAGTACCGTACTTCTCGGAGAAGACGACGACGTTGAGCGAAAATCCGTACTTAGCAACCGAACTTCCTTCTTCCAAGGACCGGTTCCGTCCCAGTAATGCCCCTCAAATGCTATGGCAATGGTAACCAACCACGTGATAGGCCAACATCCACCCTCTATGTTTGGTAGCGAGAAAATTCAGTCGCGAAGAAAACCGGACTTCCATCCGGCTGCCTAGCCTGGTGCCCCACAAGAGCTCTTAACAAGCCTGGCTAGAAACCATGGTTGACGGGAGATGGCATACAAAACTCCAGTCCGCCGCTATACTCGAACATCTAGTCAACTTTACCAAAGTCAAAATGGCGTATCGTCTCAACACGCATACACCGTACGCCGACTGGCCCCTCGTCGCCCGCCAGTCATGCTTTCCTTTCCTTTAGCTTTCAGCTGGTAAGCTTTCTTCTCGGCTACGTGAGAAAGGCCATTAACACTACCATAGAGCTTCGCAATCACATTTACAGCTTTGCTGTCGAGGAGCCCATTGATGGAGATGAAGGCAGAGTGTACCTGACGAAGCGAAACATCTCAACCTTGAACAACCGGTTTGCAGGACAGATCGTGACGCCGACTCTACGGACTCACGCAAGTGTGCCACCTTGTGCGTCAAGTGTTTCGACCGCTATACATCGCGCACAACGGAGTAATTCTCAAGCCTGAAGAGAGCGCCGAATATGCCAACATAATGTTGGATGCGGACATTTTTGCGCCTACAGGTGGATCCATGGCTGCAAGAATTGTGGTGAATGTAAACCAGAAAACCGATTTACCGCTCCAGGAAGACCAGGGATACGTGAACATTACCGATGTATTCAAACTTTGGTGTGACCAGCCGTCATTGTCAATACGATTCAGCTGCTTTCCCACGAAATGGGCCATCTGGAACTGGAGCGCCCCCGAGCTAGCTACAATCCAGAAAGAACTTGACACTCTTTTCTCCGCACAGACTTTGAAGGGGTGGCGTACCCTGTGGCAAGACATATTACTGGGGTTATGGTGTCTGGATACTATACGGCACACCTTCGTAGCGTAGCTGTAATATTGACCTTTCAGGATGGGTTTCTTCGGACCCAAACGGGGGGCCGAAGGGCTCCGCAACTCTTCTTATACTTCAAATTCGAGAACATTCCAGTGGCTCCAATCCCCAAAATTGCGGAATGATTCTACCAAGGCCATGCTTCGGAAGCTTCCTTGCTGGCGACAAATGGTATCTCTGAAAATGGAACCCGTGTTCAGATATTTGGGTGTATGCGGTCGCGGTGGTACGTCGATTTCTTTCCGATGAAGGCAAAAGGGAGCGTGAAGGGGGAAGAGAATGCAGCAATGGATGCCATATTTCACCACTGAGCACCTTAAGGCACCGTTATATCAGCTCTTGGAGGTTAAGAACCTGCTATTTCATGCACTGTCGTAGTCTTTTAGACTAGTGGCCGAATAAATCTCTCTGTTACAATTGCTCCACTCCTAGAAGCGCTTATCACTCTGGTACAAGATGACACGCTCATATCATCCACTCGCTAATCACGTTCCCATACGCCCCGAACCAGGCGACTTGGATAACCCATAGCAATCCTTACAACGTCTCATACCAGAATTGCTTGTCGACCCGAAATGCAGCACTGTACTCAAACCCCGCGGGCTTACCGGGGGGCGACGTGAACACCAGTACGGGTTGCGCCGCAGCTGGAATGTAATCACGATACCTAACATAGGCTTTCGCCACCTCTAAGTACCTAATTTCAATGTTAGACTGGCTCGTCGGAACGGGTCGATACACAGTACAGTGGGCGGAACTCTTCACGAATTTGGCGACAGGTGTGCATCAAGGACATGTATCCTTTGCCCCGATTGAGGTCTGTATTCATAAGCCAGTCGTTTGGCATGTACATTCTGGCACAGCGAGTAGAAGGTGACTTGAGCAAGAGGATCGCGTCTTCGCACGCGTAGGAGTATATCTGATTGCGGATTTCTGTATTCAAATCAGATGACAATCTCCAGAAAGTCCCCGAGCATTAAAACACGAGAGGGATGCGCATGGGAAGGGTTTACCAGGCGGGAGATCCAAGAAAGACCTAGACTTTGAGGACGACATGCTGATCGACTATTGTAGGCGCCTTTCCGGACGGTCGGCAAACTCTGCACAGATTGAACGTGTTGACCCGACTCGAGTGAGCACTTTTTGATCGAGTGTAGCCACATAAAACGGTGTTTTATACTTAACAGTGACGGCGATCAATAGATAGATCATCCTTGGCATAAGGTGAATAAGGCGCATGGATCACCGTCCTATAGATCAATCTCCGAGGGTACCCTTTTACTCGGACACCGAGTATCACAAACACCAACATCAACCTTTCTTGAGGCAACCAATCCAGAAGTTACTTAATCCTTCAACATTTCCCCTGACTTCCACTCCAAGAGTCTCGCCTTGCTGAACCTCCCAGGCAATAAGTTTAATCCTCATCATATCCTTCTTCTGCATCCAATTCACTTTCAATCACACACGAAATGGTTCCCTCATGATCGATTCTCAGTCGGACTTACGCATTCGCAACAGAAGAGGTGATCTCTGAGAAGAATAGTACTATCCAACGGCATCTTTGGAGATACGAAGGCTTTTACAGCTTCATGCAGATATGCCGACAGATCCGGCACGAGTCGGGTCCTCATACCTGTTCCTTACAGACTTTAGTGTATCAGGATGCAATATCGTTTCATGATCTCGACTAAGAGCCTTAGGCGATGGGGCTTTGGGATATAAGATCAAGCCAATCAGCGGCCATGGGAACCGGATGGAATCTAGGTTATGTTGATATCTTGAGGTAATGCAGCAATGAGGCTGAGCCCTACGGTTGGGGAAGCGAGGTCACTGTAAGGGTATCTGTATGCCGAGACATCTTCCCTTAAGAATTCCTTCGCCGCATTTTCACCTCCACTGAGAACACATCCGCACACGTCCGGGCCAGGTAACAGCCAACGAATGCCAGCTTTTTCCTCCCAAACTCCAACCCATAAATAGTCATCCAGCACCATAACGCCATAGCAATCACCCGACCTGATTTGCGAATCAAACACTCTTACTTCCCCCGGAAGAACAAGAACCAAACCAGGAACGCCACGAACACCAACGCCGGCCACGGATTCCTGTACACTCATCAGCCCCAACCTTCAACATCCTCTCCCTCACAACAACCACTTACCCAGTCGCCCCACCCCCAAACTCAACCTGACTAAACGCCTCCTCCTCCTCCGCCGTCGTCTCCTCCCCCCTCCCCTTCTTCCGCGCATACCCCGCCAACTTCTTGATCGCGCCCGCATCCGCGCCCTTCACCGCCTTAATGACTTCGCCCTTCCTCAGCAGCAAAAACGTCGGCATCGCAGAGATCTTATACCGCTGCGCGACGTCCCTCGTCGCGTCCACGTCGACCTTGGCAAACGCGAGTTTCCCCTCTGCCGCATTCTCCGCGGCGAGCTTTTCGAAGACGGGCGCGATGGCTTTGCAGGGCGGACACCGTCGCGACGTGAGCAGGTAGATGCGTGGAGAGGGAGAGGTCGAGGCGGGACGGGAAGCAGCTTACCACGTGGCCCAGAAGTCGACGAGGGTGTATTCGTTGGCGTGGAGGAGGTCTTCGAGCTGGGAAGAGCGGGTTACGGATGTGTAGTTCGCCATGGTGGCTGTCTTGTGTATTCGATGTTAGTACCAGATGTAGGCGGCTTCAAGAAGCTCGCGAGGTGCACTTATTGCTACCGAGTGGAGGGGGAGGACAAAGGTGTTCGGCCTGGGGAGGGCACCAGCCACGGACACCGCCACAGCGACCAGAGCTACCCCGCCTCGTCATTTGTCACTAGACGTTTGGTGGTATAGGCTCTTGTGCTTGCCGACCGGACGTCTTTGAGCGCGCGACACGCTGAAAAGAAGTGCTTCCGATTTTGCTGCTAGTCTTACTCATATACCAACGATTGCCTATACACTCCACTGGCCAACCGGCATCTCGAAGCCTATAAAAGGGAAAACAGTAGCAATCGAGAAAGATCGTATGGGACGTTGTGATGTTTGATAGTAGCCTTGCGCATGTGAATCGCTAGGTATCAGATCGACAGCAAGGGTACATATGCAGCGCTGATCTTATATCGACCAGGGTAACGGCATGGACAGTAGCGGGCTGTGAACAGCTTCGAGAGATTGGCGAAGAAGATCCCAATGAACAACGGGACCGTGGGACGTTCGATCCGTGTGGGGCGTAGCATTGACGTGAGAGACTACACATTCGCCAATCGAGCGATCGTCAAGCTCGCTGCGATCCCGTCGAGAGCTATACCATTCTTGGAACGCTGAAGGTTGCGCAGTGTATGTACAATGTAAAGGGAAGCAGTGTCTCGGTATGGTCAAGTGCGCTTCCTTGTGAACTCATCAGCGGACCGTGGGACCTTCACACTCGAGCTGCTGACCCACTATGGTTCCGCATCGACAAGGTAGGGACAGCTCAAGCGCACATCACCGGTGTGCTTCGCAACTGTCGGATCGACGAGGTTACACTTTGCGGCCAGGGCGCTGCACGCCTACACATATGGTAATGATCAGCACCCGCATAGCAGGATTAGCTAGCGTATGACCGTATGACGGAATAGCCTTCTGCGAGATTCCATCTAGACCAAACGATCAGCTCTTGTTGAGGGTCGATATAAGGGAGTTGGAGCGCGGCGTAGGTTAGATGAGTATTAGATTAGTAGCATATCTTGTTTCCCTTTTCCTTGCCTATGCTCCTTTCCCAACGCCGCGCCTTGCTATGCGGGGTATTAATCATACATTGCTTCCAAAACGCCTTGCTCCCGTAGCAAATATTCGTTGGTGTCGTCGGACTGTGATATACGATGAACCATGAGAAAGAAACCTGTCTTTTGATACAACATGGCCCTTGCGTCGTGAAAAGATCGTCTCGCAGCGTTATTCAATCCAGTGGCGTTGTGGTCTTCTTGATGATGAAAACGCCAACTTCGACACCTCTCGGCTCTGATTGACCGTCCTCGGCTTTTCGTTTCGCAACGCCGTCCAATACCTCTTGAATCAGATTAGAGGCAGTCATTCCGGACTCGGGCAGCTTCTTGACCTGTCGAAAGTACTTGTTGACGGTCTCCCGAATGCGAGGTTTCTCTTGCTTGATCCACCAATCGTTCGCCCACGCTGACCTCTCGAGAACCGCCTCCTCTCTTGACGCCCGTACCACGGTATAAAAATGTTTTTCGTCACCGATTCCGTCTCCGCTCATCATACTGCAGTAGCGTACCACTTGGTCCTTCAGCTTTGCATACTCGTCGAGATAGTTCACCGAGCTCATCTGTCCCAAATTTTTGCCCAATTCGGCAGAGAGATCGTGCACGACCGTAATGGACCGGAGCAATGGGTCAAGGATCGGCCCGAGATAATGTTGCATAAAGGTCCGAGCTCCAGTTCTCGTCGGGTAGATGAAAAGGAGGAGACCATTGTCAGAAGACAACTCGACTAGTCGGTCACGGAGCAATGAGCGGCCCTTTCGCTCAAACATCTCGGCATACTCGGTCGTATTTGTCGGTGGTATGTAACGCTCAACGATGGAAACGTGTATACTCCCAGGAGGGACAACAGGCCGTACAGAAGGGAACAAGAGCTTGGAATCAAGCTGGTAGTCGGGAATCGCTACAGCGCTATCAAAGACTTTAGTTGTGAAGTATTCGTCACCCCCCACCGCAGGTCCTGGAGTGGAGGGCGGAGATTTAGGAAGGTCGGAGAGCGTGAAGCGACCGGGGACAGCGTGGAAGACGTTGATCCAGGCGGTATGGTTCGGCGATCGATCATGGATGGCAGCGATGAGTCGACCGAAGAGGTGCCCGTTGAGGGAGGGGCACGGCAGCGCATGAGACAGGATCCTGACGGAGTCTACAGCTTGAAGAGTCGACTCGGTGGCTGCGAGAAGTTAGTGTGCCCGTCCATCGCGCGCGCACCATCTAACACTTACTAAGCGTCTCCTTCACGCTCTCATGCCAGGCTGCCATGCCTGGCACACCGCTGGCTTGGACGGTGGTTGGCACGACAATCGGAGCGGATCCCAACGGCGGTGCGCTCGCTGCTGTGGAGAGATTTGGCGACTGTCCTGGGTCGGAACTTGGCGGCGACCCGAGCGCAGCAGTCGTGACATTCACGGTTCCCCAGTTGAAGGTGCCTCCTTCTGTTGGCGGCGTGAAGATGGGAACGGTGTGCTCGACGCTGGCCTTGGCTGGTCTCGGACTGGTACTGGGAAGGTCGTCGGCGCCGTCAAGTTGGCCGGCAAGCGGGCTGAGTACATGAAGAGGATCCGCGGGGTTGGAGAGAGGACCGGCGCCTAGCGAAAACGAGTAATTGGAGCGCAAAGGGACGCGGTCTGGATGTGGAGCACCGATGCCTAAGAGATCGAAGGAGGGGAGGCGTAGGTTGTGCGAGGTTTTCACGACGGGAGGGGTAGGCAGCGAGACATTGGACGCGGGCAGGACTGTGCCCGCGAAGCTGAGACTGAGGTCAGGCTGCGTCTCTTGTAGCGGAGTTGGAATGTCTGGAGGAGGGGCTGCTGGCAATGGGACGGCAGGCACCACAGAAGGTTCGAGGAGAGCAGGGCGGTCATTTGGGCGTGCCGAGCTCGATCCACAGTGAGCCACGGGTCTGGGGCAAGAGGCGCCAACATCCCCGTCTGGCGAAGTCGGCAGACTGGACGACAAGCCGATGTCGCGTTGGTGCTGATCAGCCGGGGAAGAGACGTTGCTGTCGATCATGACAGCGGAGAGATGCTCCTGGGAGGAGACGGCCAGGGATGCTATATCAACACAAGACGAGGCCGGTCACGCTACTCGCAATGGCGATAAGGGCCAGCCCCGAGCCGATGAGTGAGCAGCCCCAGCGTCCGCGCTTGGTACCACGTGCAAGAAACAATGCAGCGGGCGGGATGCAAGGCCAAGAGATTGACTATGGCGGGGCGGGTGCAGGCGCAAGAGGGAATGCAATGTGTGACAAACGAGCGGACGGCGTAGTGCCGGCAGAGAACGACTGCGCGTCCAGCCAATGCAGCGCGGACGGACGACAAGAGGCGCGGGTGATGGTGCAGGAGGGAGAGGCGCTGCGGTGCGAGGTGCAGGACTGCAGGTGGTCGAGGGAAAGGGTCGCAGCCTCGACGGCCAATCGCGGGGCGTTCCTGCACGTTGCGCCACAGGTTCCAGCGCGTTCTGGCCAGACGCCGACAACGACTTCAGCCTCCTCCCAAAGAAAATGGCCTGACTTTTCCCACTGCCGTCCGCGCCGTCAGCCTCTACAAACATGCGATCCGCGCTGGTCCGCCGCTGCCCGGCCGCTGTCTGCACTTCTCTGCGGCTTTTTGGCGCATGAAACACGCGCCAGGCCGCAACAGGATACTCGCAGGATGATTTTCTGCCGTAATCATCGATATTTTGAAATTTCTGACGGCGAATTCGGCCATGGAAGTGCTGTGCGGGGAGCCAAGACGCACCAGTGCCCGTTTGAAGCAGACACCTGGACGATGGCTGATACCTGAGTTCCACCCGGTTAGTAGTTGTAAGCATGATCGTGAGCGTTGTATTCAACGCACCCAGCGCTGAAAGGTTTCGACAAGACCCCTATCTTCTGCTGCACGATAAAGGAAATCCTGCAATGCAGCAGCAACCCAACCATTTGGAATACGATGCGGCGCCACGGGTCTGGACCGCGCGAGCATGCACAGTTCGACTGTCGTTGGTTCATTATGCGACTCCGAATCGCATGCGAGAGTCGTCCGCATCTGCATCTCACGCATTAATTTGTTCTACATATTGGTTATCCTTGGATTACCACAAACGATGGCGTGCAGTATGCGACGCAGCTCGCTCCTCGCTTCAATGGCACACAGCTCAAAGACCCGTTCTTCCTTCACCGGACTACCCTACTGCTTTACTGCCATCCTCCCAACTCACCCGGGGCTGTTCGGCCACGGCAACAAGCACAGAAGACGTAGCCCCGCTCACGCAAGTTTGTTGTCATTGGCTCAACACCGAGTCTACTAGTTGCGTGTATTCACGACTTTATTGCCGTACAACACTGCAAGGCCTCTTCACCGGCTGCTTTTCATGTGAATGGGCCACCAGAACCTGCGCTGCATGTACAGGACAGGCTACCATCGGCTCCGTGCTGGCGTTATCTGCGACTGCTCTCCAGCTAGGATTTCCTTAGCGGCCTGAACAGATCACGCGCTCTCCAGCTACCTCGTCCACGATAACGTAATCTGCAACGTCGCTTACACATGGTGAAGATACTTCGGCGGGCTCAACAATCCTACGTATTGATATCAATTCAAACAACTGCACAGCTACACGGGAAAGTGGTTTGCGTAGTCATCAGCTGTCGGCGCCGCGTTGCTTATCTCGACCGCAATCAAACAGCCAAAGGTACACTGCAGTCGAAATAAGCATGACCAGTGCACAGTTACGGCTGTCCGGTTAGTCGCCCCGCCTATGTGATGTACATAGACTTCAAGCCACATTCCTGCAACGGCGCAAATGTCCGTATCAGATCAACGTGGTTTGGAAATCTTCATCTCAAGTGAGGTACTGATCTAGGAATCTGAGCATCGAATAATTTCATCATACTTGCATCTCAATTTCACCACGCATAGGGAATCTCGTACTGACAATCTCCCTCTTCTGATAGCAAATCGTGATGTAACCGATAAAGGTTCGTCCATGATGGATCGAAAAGCAGCGTGGCAAGTTTACCCCGGATATGCCAAGACGCTAGCGCTAAAAGCTTCCCTCGCCGAAACATTTTCTCGCACCCGTACGCCACCAATAGTACGCGCGAACTCTGCGATCGCAGCTCATTGAATTTCACTGGTGCAAGAGCAATACGGGTAAGTACCTCTCCTGCTCCGCATGGTTCAGCAGTCTCGTTTGGTGTCGCTGCGGCGTTATACTTTACCTGCACTTGCCGCATTTGGTCATTCATCCATCCTGCCTGTTACGACCCTAGTGCAAGGGCCGATGAGTCAATGTCGCGCGTGATACCACCTAGTGAGCCAGCTCCCTTGCGTTCTTTGTGAAACCAGCCTTACCCATGATCAAACACTGTCATTCACCTAGTCAATTATCATTTCATTCGCTCACTTTGCGCCAGTGTGCCAGTCTTTCGTAAGGCTCCGCGCATAAGCGCCGTCACAGAACCATCACCCGTCCTACCGACTTGCTCCCCCTACCCCCGACATCATGCACGTACGTTCCCATTCGACCATCCCAACCCAAACCTCACGCTAAAATATCCCAGATCAAAACCCCCCAATCCGCGCTCCTCTCCAACCACGAAGTCTACCAGCACATCCGCTCCGAAGCCCAGCACTACCTCTTCAACGAGAACAACCAAATCACCCGCGACAAGGCGCTCTCCAACGTCCGCGAGATCCTACAAGATGTAACCTCTCTCCCCTTCCTTCTCCCCCAACTTCCTCCCTCCATTCTCATGTGAGACTGACTCCGCCAGGGCCTCCGCTACTTCGAAGGCGACCCTCACGCCCCCGCCGACATATCCCAATTCGTCAACCCCGCCAAGGAGATCTCCGACCTGCACGCCTCGCGCCCCATGACGCTCTACAAGGGCCCGCACTCGCTGCTCCGCGCGCTGGCGCCCCGGTACCGCCTCAACAAGGCCGAGTACTTGCAGATCTACAACGTGCGACCTACGTCGCGCATCACGCTCGAGCTCATTATCGAGGAGGTATGTTTCGTCCTGTCTACGTTAACACTCTGCTCGGTTTGGGCCGGTGGGAATGGGTTGGGCCGAGCTGATGAGGTCTACAGGCGACGTTGCGCTTCAGCGAAGAGGAGCTGGATGACATGGTCGACAGGATCTGGAAGGTGTTCTACGAGGAGGAGAAGGATATCCCGCCGGGCGTGGAGGAGCAGGAGATGGAGAAGCTGCCGGACGAGATGCTGGGGGATTCGAGGAGGAAGCATAAGAAGAAATCGAAGCGGAAGGCGTGAGGTCTGCGCTGCGGGGAGTCGTCAAGCCTGCGTTAAAGGGAGAGGGTATGCGGGATGGGATTATGGTACAGAGGAAGCTGTTTAAAAGACATGTAAGGACGTGGGCACCGTAGCCACGAAGGAATTCTCGCAGGACAGGAGTCGATCAGCACGCCTAGTTCAGTGGGAAGAGGCTAAACGTTTGGATAGGCTCGTATTTAATGCGGCGGGTATTCGCAACAACCATTCACTCATCTCATACAGGACATCCTCGCCACCCCCATATGACAAACCACCACATCCGCGCAAAGATAAACAGCAGGAAAGACTACATGATGCCCAAAACCACCTGCCATGCGCCCACTCGCCATTCAGCAAGTCAAATAAATACACTACAAACGCCATGGCCTGTTTTTCAGATTCGATCAAGGGTCAACGTTTCCTTGGCACAGGTTTCCGAAACGAAGGTACCCGATTCAAAGACGCCTAGTCCTTGCTCTTCTTCTTCTTCTTCTTCTCGGTCTTGTCCTCGTCGTCATCGTGTTTCCGCTTCTTGCTGTCCTTGCTGGCCTTCTCTGCGGCCTTCGCCTCCTTACCAGCCTTCTTCGCAGCCTTAGCCTCGCGCTTCGCTGCGCGCTCGGCTTTGCGTGCCTTTTTGGCTTCCTTCTCGGCTTTCTTCGCGGCCTTCTTGTCCTTGGGGGTGGTGACGGTGGGCTTTCCCTCCTCGTCATCTGAAGACTCCTCCGCACCGGCGTCGGCGTCACCCATCGTGACATCTGCATCCTCATCCTCGCTCTCGACTTCCTGTATGAGCTTCTTCGGAGTGCCATTCACTTGACTCTTGGTCTTCTTCGCCGTCGCCGCAGGTTCGTCGCCAGTCAGACCATCAGCGTCAGGGTTGTACTTTCGCGCCTCTTTGACCTCCCACTTCGCGACAGGAATGTGGTTTGCGTTCGCTAAGCTCTTCAAAGGCTTGCCCTCTAGTGCCCTCAGGCGCCTCTCGATAGTAGCCCGGGCATCGCGACCAAGCTGGGCCTTTTCTTCTTCACTAGGTTCCTTAGCAGTGTCCTCGGAGCCCACACCCCATGTGCTGAGCGCATCGACACGGAGAGCTAGAGCAGACTTGGCAGCTAACATGCGTGCAATCTTGCCCTTGTTCTTTCCTGTAGCTTGTCCTATCAGCGAAGCATGGTATATGAGTCCGTACTTCGGAGTGTCATGCTTGGTCTTGAGCGCTCTGAAGAGGGCTTTTTCCGCACCCAGGATCTGGATGGTAGACCCTGGCGATTTCGCAAGGTTGGTGAGCGACCCTGCGTGTGCGATCAGGCGTGCACCAACGAGCTCACCCACAAGGGCAGTAAGATTAGGCGCGAGGGCTTGCATTCGGCTCGACAGATAGTTGCTCAGTTGTTGGCGGTGTTCAGTCAGGTCGACCACCTGCTGAGCAAGCGCAGATGTGGCTTCCAGGTCTTCTTCAGATATATCTGTGCCCATGGAAATCTCCGCGGCGGCTTTGACAGCCGCTTCTATCTCCTCTGGGAGGATGCTTGACAAGTCACAGTCCCGAGCGTTGGAGCGAAAGCCCATCTTCAGAACCACTCGGCTATAAGCCAAGTTATCGTTGAGTATCTTGGCCAGCTCTTTGTCAAAGTCAGCATGTCTCAAGCAGGCGGACAATCGTTCTTATTACCGGGCATATGCCAGCCATACCATTCCTTAACTCTCATTGCATAAGTATTGAGCTGCTTGTCGAGGACATCGAGGCTGCCTATACTCTGGATGATGAGCGTGTCCACCTTGTCGGGACTGAATTTCAGCTTGTGCCTCGAAAGGGAGTGAGCCAACCCTAGGCGCGTTGCGCCCATCTCCTGAGGCTGTAGATCCGCAATGAGCGAGGGCAGGTGTTCCCGTATGGCTCGAAAGACATCGCTGACGGACGACTGGTCGGACACGATTTTCAACGACAAGCCAGGCAGCTGCGCGATAGCATTCCCGAGCTTAGGGTCGGCCACAGCTAAGGAGGCTTTGGTTTCGTCTGTGTGACATGTTAGCGAAGACGCAGCTGCTGGAGAGGCACGTACCCTTTAATTCATTCAATAACTCCGACAGCTTCCCGCTGACCTTCGAGTCGGACAGAGCTGCAGCTTCATTCAAGGCTGTCACGGCGTTTTCGAACTTAAGGAACTTCTTGAGTTTGAGCGCGCCGACCACGTCTTCCACCTTCTGTGAGTCCTTGCCCAATTTCTTGTCCTTCGAGCGGAAGAGGGCATAGCCCGCACTCGTTTCGGCGAGGACGAATAGGCCCATCTTGCAGTCGTTCCTTCCTGTTGGAAGTAACCCTCCTTCTTCTGTCGAATTGAGTCTATGGTCGTCCCGGCGTGTTCGGGTGCGGGCGCGCGTGGAGTCGACGTCGAACTTGCTGAGTGCGCGCACCAAAACGCATTCGAGGTTGAACTTTTTTGTCTTGGCGCGCTAAAGAGGCCCCATCCGAGCGCCCGGACCGCCATTGCGAGAGGTCCGAGTCCGCCCATCTTCTCTGCAGAGGTCGTTACAAACCTCGAATTTCGGCTTGGCTGCAATATCATGCACTGAGGACGTGCTCCGTGACGGTGCGCTCTCCACGATGTCGTCCTCCGGCGAGCGCAAGGTGTCGGCTTCCCTGAGCCGATCGATGCGCGGCACCACTCCGCGCCTCGCAGACCTCGCATCCATGCCCGAAACGCCTCGCACGCCAACCCTCGGTCGATCTGTATCCTCGCTCTTCGGCTCGCCTGGCGGCAGCTTCCGCACCGACGACGACTACGTGGTTATTGAGCTCGGCTCGCGACATGTGCGCGGCGGCTTCCCAGGCGAGAGCACCCCGCGCTGCATCCTGGCCTGCGACCCCGAGCACCAGCGGCGGGTGGGCGACTACCGCCAATGGGACCCCGAATATGCGCAGAAGAGGCGGAAGCCGAAGAAGGGCCAGGACTGGGGGCAGGAGTACGAGCTGTACCGGCTGGATCTGAGCCAAGTCGATCTCGGACTGGTCGAGGACAAGTTCGAGAGGATGGTGCGGGAGATGTATAACAAGTACTTTGTGCTGGATACGAAGCCTCGGCGAATCCTTCTTGCGCTGCCGCCCAAGATGCCGCATCCGCTCATGTCGACGCTGCTGGACGTGCTGTTCGGCAGCTGCCAAGCACCTAGCATCACCCTCGTGTCTTCGCCCATCCTCTCTACTGTCGCTGCGGGACTGCGGTCAGCGCTGGTGGTGGACATTGGATGGGCCGAGACGCTTGTCACCGCTGTGTGCGAGTATCGCGAGGTGCACGAGCAGAGGACAGTCCGGGCCGGCAAGCTGCTAAGCCAAGAGATGGCAAAAGTGCTAAACGCGGCACAAGACGAACAATTGGGCTATAGGGAGGACGACGATGTCTCCTTCGAGGAAGCCGAAGAGGTCCTTTCGCGCGTCGGCTGGTGCAAGTCAAAGCCCAAGTCCAATCGCAGATCACTCTACTTCCCTGCACGCACATCACCCATTCTCGAGGAGTTCGAAGATGCGGTGGAGACCCCCGAGCCGACACTGACCATACCACTTCCCAAGAGCCGCCCACCATCAGAAATCACCCTGCCCTTTGCGACATTGGCCAAACCTGCAGAAGCCGCACTATTCGCTGCCGATACTGCGTTGAATGAATTCGACGATCATGAGCTTCCCTTGCACCATCTTGTCTATCGAGCACTACTAGCTCTCCCGATCGACGTCCGCCGCGTCTGCATGTCCCGCATCGTCATCACCGGCGGCGTCTCCGCCATGCCCGGCCTCAAGACCCGCATCCTCGCCGAGCTCGAAGCGCTCATCAAGACGAAAGGCTGGGACCCCGTCCGCAGCTACGGCTCTGCCAGCGCCCGCCACGAAGCCATCCTCCGCCGGAAAATGGAAGCGCTCGAGCTGCAGAAGCAGGAAGGTGAGGACAAGGTCTCGGAAACGCTGGATCCAAATAACCCCCTCCCAGCCGCGCATCGTCCTCACGACGTGTGGATTCATGACGCCGGCATTGAGAAGGAACAGAAGCGGAACGCGCTGCCGCCGGAGAGCACGGTCGGAGGTGTGGTGAGGGGCGTGGAGACGTTGGGCGCGTGGGCGGGCGCGAGCCTGGTGGCACAGCAGCGGGTTAGAGGCATCGTGGAGATTGACAGGGACAAGTACCTCCAGCATGGACTGCAGGGCGCAAGCAAAGACAAGGAAGTGTCGGTCGTGCCACAACGGCAGAGCATAGGTCCTGGTGTGAGAGGCAGTGCTAGCGACAGGGCGAGCTGGACGTTGGGCGTGTGGGCGTGAGGCAGGCGGGTGCAGTTGCATCCAAGCGAGGATTGAACTCTGTGATACCCTTTCCGTTCATGACATTTATGTCTAAACCTTTGACTCGTTTATCTTGCTCGTCTCCTTTTGCCTGTTTTTGCTACTTCTGTTTCTGCGTAACATTGCTCCTTCCTCTATCACAAGTGACATGTCGGACCTTCCAACGTTGTCTCCAGCGGTCGCGCACGTCTCTCCAACATTATGCATAATTTCAAGATCTTGGACGAAGCAGCCAATCATAAGACTTTGCCTTCTAATCAAGCAACACACGTTTCTACAGCGGCACATAGCTGCATAACGGCTGCGGAAAGAAGCTGACTATATCGGCACTCGCGAGAACCAGCAGCTTGAACGCTTCACCAGGGCTGGAGAGTGCAATTCACGATGCCATACATGCCCCATCGGGCACCCCAACCCCTCGTTGGGGCCGAAGATTGCAGTGAAATTTAAATCTCGGAGGAAGGTCTCCCGAAAGGAAAACGGAATCAGGCTTCAGGCACCAAGGCATCCAGACACGTGTGCGACTTCGCAGGTATGTAGCTCGATGATTGGACATTTACGCATGTTGGTGTAGTGGCTGCTCGAAGAGCTGCCAATCACGACTGAACAAGTATGGAGCGAGGCTTCTCCGTCCGGGCTAAGAATTGTAGTGAAAGCAGTCCCTCTACTGAAGGTTGCATACCCTGACCTTGAAGCAGATCGCTTTCTCACGTACGTCGCGACGCTCACCCTTTCCAGGCAGTACCACCCGGCTTTTTGGGAATTTAGGTGCCAAGCACTGCCCTTGCTCACTACATCGATTTTTAAGAATTGAACTACTATTCATCATTGTTCCCTGTCCTAAACTAGGTCATGGGAACTTAGAAGTCTTAGGTGTTGCAGTTCCAATCTATATGTATCTGTATCTTCGAAAGTACTCGGCTTTTGATTATTATGTACACGGATTGGCACCTAATAGAGTCCCTTCCCTGCGTTCGTACCCCTGGATCGAGGTCTAGGCGTACTTATTACTTCTCGGTATCTTACAAAGCTTTCCGCTAGGTCGTATCGAGCTTGACAATGACCGGGCGACATGGAAGTTCAAATGCCAACCAAATCCCGCGAAAACGTGCTTTTACTTGTCCAGTGCGCGAAGCGGAAACAGTTCGCAGCGTTTCGGTGTTCTTGTGTCGGGCGTCAACATTCAGCACCATGGCTGAAGTCCGCCGCCACATAGGACGAACTCGTCACGTACGGTTTCTACGAATATGCCCTACATGTAATGAGCATTTTGTCGACAAGAACCTTTTCAAAGAACAGCACGGCCCTAGTGGTGAGAAATGCCTCAACCCTCGGAAACAAGCAAGAGGCACAGAAGCAATAAACCTACAGTGGCGCCAATTATATGAATTACTAGAATCTACGAGAACAAGGGAGTCTGGAGCACAAGGTAAGGTCATTCCATTTAGCTCTTTCCGTATCCATTGACATGCCTTAGTATTGCCAGTCGCTGATTTCAACTTTTGCATGAGCACTACGTCCCATATACGGCAGGAAGAAGCCACAGCGCCGCTGTCCCATAAAACAGCATATGAACGAATAGTAGATTCGCAATCGGATGAAGCAAGCGAAAGATCATCTTTGTCAGTCATTTCGTCACCCATACCATGTCCACTGTCTACATCTAGTCATGTGAGTATACCCAGGTAGGCACGCGCCTTGCAAATCAGACTGGCTGATTTATGGGTAGAACTTAGCGGGGCTACAACCCGTCCCTGAACAGGCCCCTAATATCCCATCTGGTGAACATCGCGGCGCATCATTCGCGGGCCATCTCACAGACTGCCAGCAGACTACTACACCAAACGTGGCCGTATCTTCTACGACACCCTTATTGCAAGATATAACTCCCAATTAAGGAACCGACACCTCGTCATCTTCCCATATATCGAGTAAGGACTTTTCTACCTCGCATTTCCGATCTCGTACACCGCTTTCTCCAGTACCGAGCCAATCAAACGATATAGAAGCAACTGGAACAGAAATTGTAGCGCCACAAATTCGCGCAGCAGAGCTCGGCATAGGTTCCGATCCCACTTCCCCGTTTTGTTCAGTTTCCGGAGCTTACCAGGATACTGCTTACATTCCAACGGCCTCATCATATAAAACGACGCGATTGAGAACGTGGGTCGTTGACTCGAGAGGCACTGCTAGACAGATGGTTGTGCATCGGTCGCGATCGTGGGTCTTCAATGAGAATGGCACCGCTAGCCAGGTCTGGACTGCGCATTTCGAGCCACCTCAATAGCAATGCCCCTGGTGATCATCTGAACTATACAATCGACACTGCAGTACCGACTCCCAAGTATGCCGAGTACGAAGGGGCTGAGATGGCATCATCCGGTCAGGCAGTAGCGCCAACTGAGGAGCGATCTCAACACTGTGGTGTTATCGTTGTTCCATTCAATTCCGTGGGGCGCATCGGAGAAGCAACCTGACCCGGCATACGAGACAGAAACACAGTGAAATCCTTCAGAACTATCAGTGCGAGGAGCCAGGGTGTGGAAGACGCTTTATGCGGAAAGATGCACGCTTAATGCATTACAGGAGGCAGCATTTTTGGCGAGCTCCTCATCCTCCTCTCCGAAGAAGATACCTGTGATAGCAAGGTGCAACAATGTTTTGATGAAGCTTATATTCCGAGAGATATTATCCAGGTATCCTGTGACTCTGTTAGGCAACATTCATTCTGGGTTTGAACTTACTATGCGTATGTTTTAAACTAGCCAGGCGCCCTCAACTCGCATCGATCTCTTTCACGATACTCAGCACGGTATGATCTCACCGATGAGTTGATAAATAATAAACCATGGCAGCTGGATAAATCTTTGACACAACTTATATTTATCGATGCTTAGGGGCAAAGATCGAAGAAGTCTCAAAGAAACTGTCGTGTCATATTACGCATGGTAAGTTGGACAATGCAGCTTTGCTGAGCCGTAGTCCCGCTAAGTCTTGTGTTTCGGCACCTGGCAATGTGCGACTCTATATGTTTGCGACGTAATATATATTATAGATTTTAATGCTAGTCTAGTTATATAATATAGAAGTTAATAAATTAAGACTAGCTTTTTATATAGTATATATACTTCGATAAAGCTTAGTATACTAAATAGTATATTATTATTAAATATCTAATCTATATAGTGTAGATATTATAAAAACTTTTAACTTTTTTAGTTTTTCTTATATAGATCTATAATATCTATAATTTTTATTTTATATTATTTATACTCTATATTTTTTATATAAGAAGTTAAATTACAGTATACTTTTAGTACTAGTTTATATAAATTATATCTTTTTTAAAAGAATATAATATATTTTATATATTCTTATTAATTTTATAATAATTTTTAAAATTTAATTTTTAATTAAGTAATTATATAAGCGCTAATAAATGTATAAAATATTTTATAAAATATTCTCTTTAAACTAGTCTATTTAGAATTTTTATAACTATTTAAGTAGACTCGACTATAACGGATTAGATTTAATAAATTATAATTATACTTATTAATAGATTTATAATAAGTAAAGACTTTGGATCTTAATAGAGACCTAAAGGTTTTAAAGTTATAATAAAATAATTAATATAGAATATTTTATTTTATTTAGTTATATACTAAGCTATTTATTTATATTCTCTTATACTAGATATCTATTAATTTTTTTTTTTAGAAATCTCTCTTCGCTTACCTTTAAATATCCTTTATAGTATTAAGCTATAACTTTTCTCTATATACTAATAACTTTTACCTTATATTACTTTAATTAAAATTATATATACCTTTTATACTTTAAACTATAACTTATAACGTCTTTGTTTATTTATTAAAAAAAAAATATTATTTCTATACTTTAGTGCTCTATAATTACTAGTATTAGTATTATTATTACTAGTCCTATAGTTACTAACGCCTTTCTCTTATAACTTATTTTTATTAATTAACTATTTTATATATTTATATATTAGTATATTAATTAAATAAAAAGTGTGGCTGTAGTGGCTCGGGGCGACTAAAAGGGGTTTTAAAAAAGGAGGAGTATATATATACCTTTATTAAACTATTTTATATAGTAGTATAGCTGTAGTAACTTTAGTATTTTTTTTATTTAGTAGTACCTTTAAGCGGCTAATCTTTAGCTTTTTTATCTACTTAGGTAGTTTTTTCTTAACCCTTTTTAGTAACTCTATACTTGTAAGAATAAAACTATTTTACTTAAATATTAACTTTTACAGGTTATATATAAAGATAATAAGTAGTATATTAATTATATTAAATATATTTCTTACTTTACATTTTTTATTTATTTAGTTAAATATAATTTTTTAATCTAATCTTACTTAACTTTTTTAACACATTACGTATAAAGGTATATATATACTCCTTCTTTTTTAAAACCCCTTTTAGTCGTTCTAAGCCACTATAGCTACACTATTTATTTAATTAGTATATAAATATATAGTTTAATTTAAATACTTAGTATTTAACGTGCTTTATAGAATAGGCTAAAATAAGTCTAGTATATATATTTTACTAAAATCCTATTTTATAATGTACTAAAAACGTATATTTTAGTTATAGAGTAGTAGTATACTATTATTAGTAAATAGTATCCTAAATACTGTAATACGTACTATAATTATAATATATTATTATTTTTTCTTTTATAAATACCTACTTAGTATTCGTTTATAATAGTAAATATACTAGTATAAGTTACTATATAGGGTAATAAACTATACTAAACTATAATACTATTAAGTACTATTAAGTAGTTATTACGTACCTATTTTAGTAAGTGCTATTTTTCCTAATTAGGCTTAGCTTAGTATCTTTAAGAGTCGATTGTTAGGTTATATAATATATATAATATTTTTCTTCCTAATTAAGTAGTTACTAATAGCAACTTTATTATATTAAAAAAAAGTAAAGAGCTTTTTACTCTTTTTTAGTATTAACTATATAATTTCTTTATATTTATATTTTATATATATATATAGTATAAAATTAAATAAAAAATATAACTATAGTGACTAGAGACGACTAGGAGAAGTTTTAAAAAGGAAGGAGTATATATATTTCTTTATATCTAATATATTTAAAAAAGTAGCTTAAGACTATATTAATATGTATATAATATTTTTTATATTATCTTATTTACACTCATAGGTTTTTTTATTATACTTTTTTTTTTCTTTTATATATATTTTTAACTATATTTACCAATTATATTTACTTATTATATTTACTAATTATATATATATTTATATATTAATCGAATAAAAAGTGTGGCTGTAGTGGCTCGGGGCGACCCAAAAGGGGGTTCGAAAAAGGAGGAGTATATGCATACCTTTATACTTTTACTAATTATATTTACTTATTATATTTACTAATTATATTTACTATTTTATATATAACTATTATAATATTATTATATTTATATATTAATTAAATAAAAAGTGTGGCTGTGGGGGCTCGGGGCGACTAAAAGGGGTTTTAAAAAAGGAAGAGTATGTATATACCTTTATTATAATATTATTATTAATACTATTTTTATTTAATATTTAATATTTTAAATTATACTATTATTAGAGTAACTACAGGGGGGTGACAAAAAAATAAATTAAAAAGAATACCTTTTTTTTTTAATTTATATAAAATTAAAGAATAGGCCTAAAAATACATTAATAATAACCTTTTAAAAAAAATTATAAAATATTTTATACGGATTTTAGCTACCGCTTATTAGGTATAGGTAACAAATGAAAATTACATAAGTATAGAGAATTTTTTATTCCCTTTTTTAAGCCTCTATAACTTTTTAGTTAGTATATTTATTTAACTAAAATTTTACCTATAACCTTTTAGGTATAGTATAGATTACGTAACCTAGTTTTTAATAAGAATATATTATATAATAATAAATTTATATAACTAGATAAAATTTAGATTCTACTTATATAATTACTAATTATATAATATATTATTAACATTATAGTATATAATAATATCTTTTTTAGTCTTATATACCTAGACTATACTAACTAACTTAAAAATATTTTTTATAATTTTTATATACGCTTATTTTTTTTTAACTATATCTAGGAAAATAACTTTTTTTAGCCTATACCTGTTTTGGACTAGTGTCTCGATGCTACACTTTACCTCTTTTTATATAATACCTAGACTCTTATTCCTTTAATATAGTGCTAAATTTAATAAAGTTTTTATTTAAAAGTAATCTTTTGTAAAAGTAAATACTCCTATTCTAATAAATATTTCTATTTTAAATATAACTTTTATTTATATTTATAATACTATACAACGTATTAAAAGTAAAATAATAATAATAATAATATAAATAAAGTTAAAAGCGATAGAGTTTCTAAGGTAAGTAAAAAAAATTATTAATAAGGACTAAATTAAAAGCCTAAAAAAAGAAAAATACTATTAAAAAATAGTTTAAATATTTTAAAAACAGCTTTAGATAGGGATTTAAAAGAGAAGGTTTATAATACTAATATAAATAACAAAAATTCTATAATTAATAAAGAAAATACTAAAAAATAATAAAAATATACTAAAATAAGACATATAAAATATTAATAATATAATTTTTTTTTAAAAAAATAATATTTTCTAATAAGCTAGTAATATAAATGGAAAAGATTAGAAAGGAGTATTATAGAAAAAGAGGTAAAAATAAAAAAGATATTACCTAGCTATTAACTAATTATAAAGTAAGTTATTTTAATACTTTAATATAATATAATATATTACTTTTTATATATTTTTATATTTATATATTAATCGAATAAATAGTGTAACTGTAGTGGCTCGGGGCGACCAAAAGGAGTTTTAAAAAAGGAGGAGTATATATATATCTTCCTTTAACTAAAGTTACAATATAATATAATAATAAAAATTTAATAAAAACTTAATAGTTTATATATACTATATAAAAAAGATTATATATAAGTAGTATAAATTTAAACTCTTAAAAGGTATAATATAAAAAGAGGAAAAGTGTAGCGTTGAGACACTAGTCTAAAAAAGGTATAGGCTAAAAAGATTTATCCTTCCGGATTTCTTAAAAGTTATACTACCTTTTTTTTAAGTAAAAGTTAGAGTATTCTTTTAAAGATAGTAACACTTATACTTTAATTATGTATTTATAAATTAGTACCTACTTATAATTATATCTAATATAGTTTACTTAAAGAGTTATTAGACTATTATCTAGAGTCTATATATTTATATACTAATCGAACAAATAGTGTGGCTGTAGTAGCTTAGGGCAACTAAAAGGGGTTTTAAAAAAGGAGGAGTATATGTATACCTTCATACTTAATATATCGAAAAAGAGCCTATATAACTATATATTTAGCTTTTAAACTAGTAAGTCTAGTTCTCTATTCTATACTCTATACTATATTATTAACTATTACTTAAAGGCACTTTACTATATTATATTTTTATAAGTTTTTTTATTTTTAAAATATTTTATTACCGTGCTAATTTTAGCTAGACGCCTATTATACTAACTACTTTTAGTAGTAGTAATACTCTAAACTAAAATAAAATCTAAAATTAACTAAAACGCGATCCTTCTATCTATATATAGCTTATTAATAAGTTTTATACTAACTTATATATAGGTAAACATTAAGTGGAGTATAGTTTTTTTAAATATATTATATTTAGCTATTTTAAAGCCCCTCTTAGTATATTATTTTATATAAATAAATTTTAGACTCGTCGAATAACAGCTTTATAAAAGCGAATAATTAATAAAAAATAATTAAAAAATTAATGTTATTAATAAAGCTAGAGGTAATAGAGTAGTTTAAACAGTAGGCTAATAAAATTAAATAGATTTATTAGTACACTTATAAAAAATAAATAAAGTATAACTTTAGGGCTTACTAGTACACATTTATAATAAATATACTTACTTTTATTTTTATTTAGTAAGTATTACTAACTAAATAATAAGTACGTATAAACGGACCACATAAGTACTAAACATAATAAGTAATAATTTCTTTTAACCTAAAAGCTTAAATAAGTTAGGAATATACGTAATTTATTTCTAGTAAACCTTTATAGTATTATTATTTTTATCAAAAGTTTAATAAATAATATAAAGACTTATATAAAAATAAAATAAAATACTATAAATTATATAATAAGACTATAATAATATTATTAATTTATAAACTATTAGTACACGAGGTAAAATATAATAATAATTAAATATAATTATATTAATTAGTATTTAATATTTATACTTAAGAGAAGCTATAAAAAGATTAAACTCTACTAAAGAAAATATAAAAAGTATTAAAAATATAAATTTAAAAAAAAATACTATTTCCTAACAAGTTAGTAATATAAAGAAAATAAGGTTTTAAATAATATTATAAAAAAAAGTAATAATAAAATAAGAAAAGAACTAATTTCTCTCTACTTATAAAGTAGGTTATTTTAGCTTTTTAATAAATTGAAACATATTACTATTTACATTTTTTTAAGTTATAGTTTTATTTTTTAGTAAGAATTATCTTAATTATTTTATAAATTATAATTATACTAAATAACTCTAACGTACTATTTATATAAGAAATTAATATAATTTATTATTTATTAAAGTAACTAATTTTTTTATATTTTATACTAATAAATATTATATAAATAATATTTTATAACCTAGGTAAAACCGAATATAAAAAGTAGTAAGGTATATATATTCTTTTATCTCTCGTTTTATTAATATAATAATATAATAATATAATCTTCGATTTATTATTTTACTAAGGTAACACCCCTTTTTATAAAATAATAAATATTTTAAATTAGTTTAAAAATAATAAAATTAAATTTTTTTCTTAGCCAGCCTATAGTCTAGTTTTAAATTTTATTAAAAATATATAGCATTAAGGTAAACCTAGACTAAATAATAATATAATAATAATTTAGGTATAAAGTAAAATTTAAATAGTATAAAGATTTCTTTTTTTATATTTATCTATAGAAGCTATAGTAGCGTTTTAAATACTATATTCTTATTTAATATAATAATAAATAAAATAGAGGTGCTATAACTAAAACCTATTAAATATAAGATTTTTAGAATGTAATTAAAACTAGTAGAGCGCGCTATAACTTAACTAATAACTTATTAAACTATAGAAGTAATAATAATATAAAAATATTTAAAAGAGCTATTATTAAAAAGTGGTATAATATACTATAGAAAGATATCAATAATTATATTATTTTACTTTTTAACTATTATAAAGTAGATATAAAAACTAAAGACTACTATACTAAATTCTAGTTATATATTATTTACTAATTAATTAACGTACTTTGTAAGCTTTATAAAACTACAGTACAACGTAATAATAAGAACTTAATAAATACTAAATAGCTTACACAGAGGCTATATATAAGTAGTATAAATTTTAAACTTTTAAAAGTTATACTTCTTTATTTTAGTAAGAGTAAAATATTTTACTAAATATAGTAACGCTCTGCTTATACTTTAATTATATATCTATAAATTAGCGACTGCTTATAATTATTTTTAAGATTATTAGTAATTACTACTTATAATTATATATAATATAGTTAGTTTAGGGGGTTACTAAGCGTACGAATTTTAGGACTAAAAGGAGTTATTAGGCTGTTATTTAAAGCCTATATGATTAAATATCTAGTCTTTAAGCTAGTAAGTCTAGCCGTCTATCCTATACTTTATACTATATTATTAATTTTTACTTAAAAGCACTCTACTATATTATATTTTTATAGATTTTTTTTATTTCTAAAACGTCCTATTACTATACTAATTTTAACTAAATTACCGCCTATTATACTAACTACTTTTAGTAGTAGTAATACTCTAAACTAAAATAAAATTTAAAGTTAACTAAAATATAATCTTTTTATCTACGTATAGCTTATTAATAAGTCCTATACTAACTTATATATACGCAAATTTTTAGTAAAGAATAGCCTTTTTAAGTATATTATTTTTAGCTACTTTAAAGCCCTTTTTAGTACGTTATTCTATATAAATAAATTCTAGACTAATAAAATAAAAGCTTTATAGAAGTAGATAGTTAATAAAGAAGAGCTAAAAGACTTAGCGTTATTAATAGAGCTAGGGGTAATAAAGTAATTTAAAAAGTAGGTTAATAAAATAAGATAGATCTATTAGTACGCTTATAAAATCTAAAATAAAAAAAAATAATTAAGTATTATAAACTCCAGAGTAGTCTACTAGGGTATATAAGTTAAATAAATACGCGCTTTTATTTTTATTTAATAGGTATTACTAATTAGGTGGTAGATACTATAGGCGGTATAGGTACTAAAAATAATAAATAATAGCTTCTTTTTTATTCTATAAGGCTAGATAAGCTAAGTATATATATAACTTACTTTAGCGGGCCTTTATAGTATTATTATTTTAGTAGAAAGTTTAACGAGTAATATAGAGGCTTACGTAGAATTAGGTAAAAAAATATTACTTTAAATTACGTAATAAGTCTACAATAATATTATTAATTTATAATATTAATAAGCGGGGTAAAACGTAATAAAAATAAAATATAAAAGAATAAATAAGTCTTTTATACTCCTATTTAGAAGTGATTATTTACTAGTTTATTATTAAAATTAGAAAAAATAATTTTTATATATAATTATATATTTAATATATAAATGTATAAAACTATATTATATATTTATATATATATATATATTTATATACTAATCGAACAAATAGTGTGGCTGTGGTGGCTGTGTAGGCGACCAAAAGGGGTTTCAAAAAAGGAGGAGTATGTGCATGCCTTCCTACTCAATGTGTCGAAAAATTATATATTTATAATATATAGGTACCTTTATAATATATATAATAATAAGTTAATTATATAACTTAAATTAAAAGTTATTTACTTCTAAAATAAAACTTTTAAAAGTATTTATATTTATTAATTCTTTTCCTTTTTATATTAGTTTACGAATTAGTCTCTAATAGAGTAAATAAAATCTTTTCGTCTTTTTCTTTACAATAGTATTATTATTATATACTTTAACCTAGTAATTAAAAGGATAGATAATTTTTAAAAAGGTATTCTTTTTAATAATTTATTTTTTAAATACTTCCTTTATAGCTCTCTGTTAAGACTAGATAATAAAGTTTAAATTATGTTTATATTTTATTATTAAGATTAAACTAGCGTTAAATATTAAATTATAATTATATTTTTTTATAATCTTTATATATCTATAATTTAATATTTATGTTATTATACTATATAATTAGTTATATTAAAAAATAGAAATAATAAATTATATAAAAGTGACTTTATCTAGTTTAGATAGTATAAATATCTTTTTTTAACTAAATATAATAATATTTATTATATTTAAGCTTAGTATTACTATTAATATAATTATTAGTATAACTATTTATACATAATATATATATTAAATAACCGTTTTTACTATAATATATAATACTATTTATAGATTATTTTGGGAGTATATAATAATTATTTCTAAAATTATAAAAAAGCTAATAGTATATTATATATATAGAATTTAAAATTTAAAATTATAGTTACAAAATAATATAGAATATATATTTATATATATATATTAGGACTAGATAAAAGTAATAGAGTAAAGACATTATTATATATAAATATATTATAAAGGTATACACATACTCCTTCTTTTTTAAAACCCCTTTTAGTCGCCCCAAGCCACCACAGATACACTATTTATTCGATTAATATATAAATATAAAATATATAAATATATATATTGTATATTTTAATATCTAGTAATATATAATTCTATATATATATAACTCTAAATAAAGGCATGCATATACTCCTCCTTTTTAAAACCCCTTTTAGTCGCCCTGAGCCATCACAGCCACACTATTTGTTCGATTAATATATAAATATATAAATATATAACTCTATATATATATAATATAGTATTATTACGTACACGGTTTAGTACCTAACAGAGTTCCCTCACTGCATTTGTACCCCTGAATCGTGGTCGAGGCGTACTTTTACTTTTTGATATAATATAGTATCTATTTTAATTATTAATACTAATTTAGTTATATAATTAAAAAGTTAATAAAGCTAATATAAGATTATTATATATATACTTAGGTAAAGCCTAGTTTCTTAAATAATATATAATTACTAAAGACTTTCTTTATATAATCTATCTATAAGAGGTTTGTATAGTTAAGTATTTTATTATTTTTAATTTTTCTTTAAAATATTTTTATAGTATATATTTTTTACTGTTAGTAACTCTATAAAGGATATTTTACTAATATAAATACTCTTTTTAAATTATATTAAAATGCGTACCTTCTCTAACGTAGATATTTTTTAAATAAAGCTATAGATTTAACGTAATATTTATATTTTAAAAGAAATAACTAGTATAGTGCTTTTATATCTATTCTATTACATAGGTTTATAATATTATAAATATAATTAAAAAAATAGTACGCGATATTTATTAATATATATATCTCACTACGTTCGTACCCCTGGATCGAGGTCTAGGCGTACTTTTACTTTTTGATTAATATATATACTAAAAATATTATATTTTTTGTTAATTAAAATAGCATTATCTATAATAGTAAATTTATATATAATTATTATATAACTTACTACACGACGTGTACTTATAAAAAGAATAAGAGATAGTTAATTTATAATAAACTAAAAGGTATTAATATATAATAACGTTCCGGAGGGCGGGGTGGCATAGTAGGCATATACTTAGAAATACTAAAATTTTTTAAATTTTTAAGGTCTTCTACGTATTAGGGGTTTAATTTTTTTATTATTATAGTCTTCTTTAAACGCGCCTATTTTATATAGTAAAATATAAAGTTTTTAAAAGTATAGAGTACTATTAAGGAATTAATATAAAATTATAGAAAGCCGAAATTCCTCTTAATAAAAAGGTTAAGCTTAATACGAAATAGTAAATATTTAAAAGTATTTATTACTATCTTAAGTTAGATTAGATAAAAATCTATTCTTAAATAGGCTTAGCATAGCGAACTAGGCCTAATTAGATTTATAATAGATTAGTAATTTAATATAATTTAATTTAGTAATATAGGATAAAAAATAAAATAAAAAAGAGAGACGTTTTAAGGTATAATAAAAAGAGGTATATAGCTATTTCCTAATTGGACAGGTACACTAAAATTAGAGTCTATTTTATTTAAAAAAAATAAAAGAAAAGCGTTCCGAATACTATATATAAAATAGTATAAAAAAAATATAATAAATAGCCTACTCTAGTTAGTAGTTATATTACTATATAGACTATAATATATTATAATATAATTAAATACCTTTATAAAAGTAATATCTATAGCGACTTTTATATAATTAAATATATTTTTTATATTTAATACTGTTTTTTAGTATCTTTTATATAATTATATATATTTTTATATCTAACACTCTTCTATAAAAAAGTTTTATAAGACTAAAATATATTCTTAATAAGCTCTACTTCTATAAATATTTAAGTATAAAATAAATTATAGTTATAAGAACTATAAAATATAACTTTATAATAGTATAGATTAAGCATATACTATACTTATACCGGTACGAGTATAGTAATAGTTATTATTATTAATAGTAGCATCTTTACAACTTTATTTACTATAAATAATAGTTATTACTTTATATCTAACTATTAAGTTAATTATTTACTAGGTATAGATAGTATTAAAAAACTACTATTTATTTAGCTATAATTATAGTTTTTTAAATCCTTTACCTACCTTATTAACATATAAACGCCGATTAATACTTAGGCGTATACGTAATGTAAATCTATATTTATTTATTTATTTTTATTATTAACGCGTAGTAGCTACTATATTTATTAATTTAGTAGCTATTACTACGTTAAGTACCTCCTATATCTATACGCTATCTATTATCTTAAGTATAAAAACTATTTCTTATTTTTTTATTACTTCTTCTCTATATAACTTTATTATAAGCTATTATAGCTTAATACCTTATAGTATAGCTAAACTAGTATTATAATTATTATTTATAATATATCGTATCTAGACGTACTATACTAGTTAGTACAGTTTAATACTTTTTTCTATTATTATTACTATATACTTATTTTTTTTTAGTTTTAGTAAGTAGGTAATACGTAGTACTATAGTATTCTCTTTTTAATATATTAAGAGTTTTTACGAGGTTAACTTTATTAGTATTAATTTTATTAGTATTACCTTTATTAGTATACGCTTATATACTTAATAGGTATTTTATAGCTACCTTTACTACTTATATATATAGATTATTATTAGGTATACCCCTATAATTAGGTATATAAAACTTAATTATAGTCTTATTTTTAAAAGTAATTATAATACGTAGAGTTACTATTAGTATATTTATAAATATTAGTTAACTATACACTATAAGATACTAAAAATAAACGCTACGCTAGTATTTACGCTAGTATTTATACTAGTATTTATATTAATAAATCGGATCCTATTATATAACTTTAATAATAATAATAATATAGTAAAGTAGATATATTATAAAATTATAGTACTATAGCACTACTTAGCCTAAAAAAAAAGAAGTAAAGGTAATAGTAGCCCTAGACTAATATACTAAACTTTAGTACACTAAGCTATATACTAAACTATATACTATAGCTATAAGTTTACTAACTAAAATAAAAAATATTTATTATAATTTTTATATTTACTCATTTTTTAACTATATCTAGAAGAATAACTTTTTTTAGCTTATACTATTTTTAGATTAGTGTCTTAGTATTATACTTTATCTCTCTTTATATAATTATTATTAATTTATATAATTATAATAATAACAAATACTAAAGACTCTATTATTATAATAAATTAAGAGGTAATAGTACGTCTACAGCTCGATTTAGAAGTATAAATATAATATTTATAGGAGAGTAATATTAAAAAACCTAAATCAAAAAAGTTACTATTTTTAAAAATTAATATAAAATTAATTACTAAGACTAGAAATACGTAAATTATAGCGTTTTAAAAAAGAGTTAAAGAAATTAATATAAGGATTTTAATTACTGCTTAGTTAATAACCGTAATAAATTAAAATTATTTAAATATAATAATTTTTTTAGCTCCTTTTTTAGGTCCCTATAACTTTTTAGTTAGTAAATATATATAACTAAAATTTTAATTATACTATTCTAGGACTAGCGTAGGTTACGTAACTTGATTTTTCGTAAGAATTTATTATATAATAATAAATTTATATAACTAGTAAAAATTTAGCTCTTACTTATATAATTAGTAATTCTATAATATATTACTAATATTATAGTAGATTATAATATCTTTTAACTTTTATAAACTTAAACTCTTATTCTCTTAAAATTGAGCTAACTCTTTTAAAAGTTAAATATAAAATTAATTTAGTTTTAAAAGTAAATAATTCTCTTTCTTTAATTACTATTACTTTAAAACAGTTTTCTATTACTATTTATAAGGCTATAAGACGTATTAAAAATAAAGCAAAAAATAATTATAATATAAAAAATTATATAGAAAATATAAAAAAGTTAAGTAAAAGATATAAAAGAGTTATTAATAAAAACTTAAGTAAAAGTCCTAAAAAGAAAAATAAAAAAATACTATTAGAAAATAATTTATTTAATATAAAAAGATAACTATAAAGAGTTGTAAAAGAAAGGTGTTATATAATTAATATACGTAAAAAAAAAACTAATAATAAATAAAGATAACGCAAAAAAAATAAATTAAAATATACTAAAGAAAATATAAAAAATATTAAAAATATAAATTTTAAAAAAAAAATATTTTTTAATAAGTTAGTAATATAAAGGGGTAGGATTAGAAAGAAGTATTATAAAAAAAAGAGTAATAATAGAGTTAGAAAAGAACTAGCCATAAGCTAATTATAAAGTAAGATATTTTAAATTTTTAATATATTAAAATAAACAACTTTTTATATATTTTAAACTTATCGTTTTATTTGTTTAATAATAATTATATTAATTAATTTATAGGTTATAATATAATATTCTAAGTATAGGATACTATTTACTTAGAAGGTAAAAGTAATTTAGGATTTATTAAAATACTAAATTCTTTCATTTCTTACACTAGTAAGGACTATATAAATAAAGTTCTTATACACGAAGTTAAACTAAATATGGAAAGGGTAAGTTATATAAAGTTTTTTTATCCCTTTATTATTAATATAATAATTATAATCTATATATTAATATTAATTTAGATTAGTAATTTTAATAAAATAACGCTCCTATTTATAAACTAATAAATATTTTAAACTAGTTTAAAAATAATAAAATTATATTTTTTTCTTACCTGGCCTATAGCCGTGATTTAGCCCTAATAGAAAATATATAGGGTTATTTAAAATCTAGACTAAATAAACATAAAAAGACTAATTTAGGTATAGGATTACGTTTAGAAAGTATATTGTCTTTTAAAAAAGATATTATAAAAGAGTAGAATAATATACTCTATAAAATTATTAATAACTATATTTTATTTTTCTTAAACTATTATAAGGTAGTTATAGAAGCTAAAGGCTACTATACTAAATCCTAGTAATTTATTATTTACTAGTGTATTATTAAATATTTAAGCAAGTAACTTTTATATATAATTATATATATTTGTATATTAATCGAATAAAAGTGTGGCTGTGGTGGCTCGCGGCGACTAAAAGGGGTTTTAAAAAAGGAGGAGTATGTGCATGCCTTCATAAATATATAATTATATAAATAATATATAAATATATAATAATATTTTATATACTGATACATTATAGATACTATTATAATATATATAAAAACTAGCTAATTTTATAGGTTAAATAAGAAGCTATAATAGTCTAAAATATAGTTCTAAAAATTATTTTTATTTACGAATTCCTTTTTACGCCTTAAGGGGTGACTAAGTAGTCCTTAATAGTGTAAATAGAATACACTAGGCTTTTTTTTAAAAATAGTATTATTTTTATATTTTAAGGCCTTATAACTAAAAGGTTATATTATTTTAAAAAAGGTAACTTTTAAATTTAGATTCCTAATATCACTCTCCTATATTTTATAGTTTTTTTTTATACTTAATTATTTTAATAGGTAATACTATACTATACTTATATATATCTATATATTTTATTATTAATTAATACTAGATTAATTTTAAATATATAAGTTGTTTTTAACAATATTAGCATTTAATAATAAAAAATTTTAATTATTATTAGTCCTATAATATTAATATAAATAATTTTATTTATTTAATATTAAAAATATTCAAAATAATAATTATTAATATACTAATTAGTAAATAATACTTTATATTATATTTTTTAAATAAAATACTACTATAGATATTTTCTATATTTTTTAAAATATTTTTTATAATATTTTAAAATTATATAATTATTAGAATTTTAAAAATGTAATAAGAGAAAAAGTAAAGAATACTCTATTTAATAATTTTTTATAAAAATAATATTTTTTTATAAAAATTAACGTGTTTATATATTTTCTTTTATTATATAAAAAGATATAAAGTGTAGTGTTAAAACACAATTCTAAAAAAGATTTATTTTTTTGTTTTATATAATAAAATCTTAAAATTATATTTATTAATTAAACTAACTTAAATAGTATATAAATTTATAAGATTTTATTAAAATTACATTAGTTATTATACTAAAGTAATTACTATATAATTAAAAAAGGGACTAAATATACCTAATAGAATAATTATATATAGTAATATAGTAATAAAAATAGTTATAATATTTAAAAATAAATACTTTCTTAGTATTAAATAGTGTAGAAATAATAGTTTTCTAATTATAAATACTAGACTCATAACTATTATAAACTAAATAATAGTTATTTTTAAAATAAAAGGTAATTTAATGGTATATATAAAATAAAATAATTATATATATATATATATTTAGCGAGTAATTAGATTACTTAGTTATATAGTTATATTAAAATTAAAAAGAAATAATAAGTTTTAGTATTATAATAAAGTATTACACTCTTAGAATATATTAATACTATTTATAAATATAATTCTACTATATATTTTATATTTTATATAGTGTTATATTATTATTATATATATATATAATATAAGATTAATTAAAAGACTATAATTATAGTAATTTAAAAAATCCAAAACACTTTATTAAAAAAAGTATATATATATCTTTATACTTAATATATTAAAAAAATACTATACTCTTTATATATATCTTCTTTAGAGTATATATAGTATTATTAATAAAAGATTTTATATTTATTATAAAAAATAGTTTTATAAAAAAGGTAATAAAATTTAGGTTATAAAATATAAAAATAGTTAGAATATAATTTAGTACTAAACATTAATAATAATAATAATAATAAGAAGATATAAAAGCCATAGGAACCTTACGTAATTATACGCTTAATAATAAAAGCCCTATCTTAGGCCGCCGGTAAGGCACTAGACGTAGTCCCGCTTCGTGCTCTGTTCCGTTGGGTATTATTTCTAGCTGTTACTCTCTACTCTAGGCTCTAATACACGTGCGTAAGGCGGCAACGTCGTAGAGACAGCTGTCACTCTTTATTAATGTGACGAACTTAAACCCTACTATAAAATATAGTCTTGTGTTTTAGAACCTAGTAATATATAACTTTGTATATTTACGACGCAATATATATTATAGATTTTAATACTAGTCTAGTTATATAATAAAGAAATTAATAAAGTTAATACTAGATCTTTATATAACTTATATACTTAAAAGAAATCTAGTTTTATAAATAGCGTAAAGTTACTAAACGCTTTATCTATATAATTTATATATAGTAACTTTTTATAGTTAAATATTTTATTATTCTTAATTTTTTTCTAAAATATTTTTATAACGTTAATTTCTTACTTTTAGTAACTTTATAAAGGATATTCTACTAAGTAGAGTTAACGCTATTTATATATATAGTATTAGAAGACGTACCTTTCTTAGCGTAAATAATAATATAGTAAATAACTATATTAAAAAGCTATACTTATAGCTATATTATTTTATTATACTTTTTATACTTTTTATACTTATTTAAACGCGCCTAAACTAGGTTATAAATATATTTATTAAAATTATTTCTAAACTCCTCTAGCTTACTATATATATTAATTTTATAATTAATATTTTTATAGTTATATATATAGTATATCTAGAAGTAAAAAACCTTCTAAATTATATTTACCTAATTCTTCATAATTAAGGTATAAGACTTTTAAATTATAATATATTAGCGCTAGCTATAACTATTATTTTACTATTACTTACTTTAGGCCGTATATTATATTATTTATATATCTTTTTTATAGTACGTAGTAAGTTTATAGTAATATTATTAATAAAAGAATTTATATTTATAGTAAAAGACAGTTTAATAAAAGAAAAAAAATTATAAAGTCTATTTTACTATATATATAGGTAGCTAGTATACGACTTAGTACTAAACTTTAATAATAATAATAGTTAAAAGAAAAAGATATAAGAACCGTAGGCAATCGTACGCTTAATAACAAAAGCCCCACCTTAGGCCGCCGCTAAGGCACGGACGTGCTATGAAATATTAGAACACGCCTATTGACTATCGCGACACATTCGCGCACCCCAAGCAGTCTCAGCGAAACGCTACCAATCGCACTTCTACGCTTTCGCGGTATTGGTCCTTGCTATTTGGGTTCATGACCGCACAATGAAAACCCCCTTTCCGAGTTAGCATGCCCGACAGGAACCCGCGAAGAGACTCACTCGCACGCTTCTCCAACGAGTCTACTGCACGAAACACCACTAGGTCAGTGGTGGTCTGGTCTTTCACGTAATACCATCTGTGCGCTTCGTTGAAGTGAAGTAGTGAGTTCTCGTCGATTCGATCTCGGCGCAAGCCGTCATTCAGTCGAATGTCGTTATCGGGGTCTATTGTCGTCCAATCACAGAGTGCCAGTGGCCAGTCATTGTTCGGCCCCTGCAGCGGTCTCCATACACTGGCGTTTAGTTAACGACAGATTTGGGCGAGACATTGAAGTGTGAGACATTAGAATGGACCTACTTGAGAATATCAAAATCTTTGTCCTTCCAACTTGCTTCTTGACCGGGGAAGGAGTGTTCCAGCTGCATGAATGCGCCTCGTTTGGTGCCATCGCTATGTGGCCGGGTAGCTGGTTGTTCGTATTGTTGATTATAGGTGCGGCTTTTCTGGGGGAAGTCTGGATCTCGCCTTCTCACCTGGTCTCACTAAGTAATGTCGACAGCGCGGCTCGACTGTAGTGATCCGCATCTTACCGTACAATCGTAACTCTCGATTCGAACGTACTCTGGGAATTTTTCGTGCAGTATTGCCTCGATCTCGTACCAATATGCCTTCTGCACTTCTTCCTTGCGGTTGAAAGCATCATGAGAGCTTAGTCGAGTCTCGGCTCTGAGTACGCAGAAACCGTGAATGTTCAAGTCCCATTCACCTGGGTTTGAAATTTCATGAACTTTTACGAGCCTCTCATCATTCTCATGGTTTGTTTTTCGAGCACCGACAACATGGTCGACGGGAAAATCAGTATCGAAAGCTCTCTCCGTTTTAAAGATTGGACTCCGGGCTAAGTATGAGATAGTAGTTTTGAACATGCTGACATCGCGAACACTTTAGAAAAACGACAGGGGGTAGTAAGAGCCTGCTTGTGATCAAGAAATTGTGAGTGGGGAGAGAGTGAGTGTGAAAGCAGCTTCGAAAATCAGGCTGTGTTTATGTAAGAGGTGGATTTGACTAACAAATGGCTCTCTGCATGCCGGTACAAGGGAGCGGGGGATGTGCATGACCAATATCCTCGGCAACTGTAAGACCTTGATAGGGTGTGGGCATCTGTTGTACAGTCGGATTGGTTCAATATTATGTCGGTCAGACCATCATAGGGCATTTCTGCAGTACGACGTGAACACCTTGGCGGTCATACGTGGCTCGGGCTCGTCGTTTAACGCAGATAGCCTGATGGCGACATAACAGACAATAATTCTCGCCTGAGCATTTATGCAGTGATTTCGCGATCTATATTGAATATATTAATTATAAATTATAATAAATTATTTTTTAAAATTTTTATTCTCTCTAATACTAGCATAATTTTTTGGTAGTATTTTATAAAAAAAAAATATTAAAGATATTTTATAAAACATATAAATTAAATCTTTAAAATTTTTTTTTTAATTTTAATAATTTACTATTAATATATTATATTAATAATTATACTATATTTATATATGAATCGAATAAAAAGTGTGGCTGTAGTGGCTCGGGGCGACCCAAAAGGAGGTTTAAAAAACGAGGAGTATATATATACTTTTATACTCTAATAATTATATTAATATTATATATTTATTTTAAATAGATTTAATTTTTTATTTATATTTATTTTTAATTTTAAATAGTAATATAATAGTTATAAGTTATATATAAAATTAAATTTATAATATAAAATAATAATTATTATTACTAAATACTTTTTTTTAATATATCTATATTTAAAAAATTTATTTAATTATTAATTTTTTTTAACTTTTAAGAAGTTTTAAAGAAATAAAATATATTATAAATTTTATAAGACTTACTATTAATATATTTTATTTTAAAAATAAATAGTAGAATAACTATATTTAAAATAATAATAACTATTAAATATAATAATCCCGAAAATGACATAAAAATTATATATATAAATAAGTATAACTATAGTAAATATATAAAATATTATATAAATATTATATACTTATATATATTTTTTATTAACTATAACTTTTAATGTTTACAAAAATTTAAAAGGTTAAAAATAGTAAAAAATTATTTTTCTAAAATTATTACTATAATATTATATAACTCTAAGTAAACTATTTATACTTTTACTATACTACGTAATTAATACTAACTTATTTTAATAAACTTCTTATATAATAACTATAATAACTTTTTTACTAGCGCTAATAACCTATAATCTTTTTAATAGTAATTAAAATATTAAAATATAATATAGTACTCTCTATAAAAATTTTTAATTTTTTTATAATAATTACTAACTTCGTAATAATATACTTTTATATAACTACCTTATAGTACTATAGTATATTCTTTTTTTATTATTTACTATCTATTCTAAAACTTTAGTTTTATATATATATATTCCTACGCCTAAATAATATTAACTATTTTAATAAGCTTTTTTTACTAAAACTTTACTTCCTTTACCGCTTTAAAAAAGTTTTTTTATTATTATTAAAATACTACTACTATTATTATTACTACTACTACTACTACTACTACTACTACTACTACTACTACCACTACCACCACCACCGTTCTCTGTTTTAAATAAATAAGTTTTACCTTTTTTACGCTATTATATTATAAAATTTATTATATTACTATATAATATAACGTAGATATTAATATTTGTATAATTATTATTAAGGTTAAGGATTATATTTATCTTAAATAAAAAAAAGGAGCGTTAGAGTTCAATTAAAATTAAAAAAATTAACTAGATCTAGTCTATTAAATAGACTAGCTAGTTATAGTACGCAGAGATAGACGTTAAAATAGTTTTTAATATAATTTAGTTAGTTATTACTATTAGTAAAAGTCTATACTATATACTAAAAATTATTTAATCTAATTATTAAATACTAGTATAGAGTTAAGATTATAGATATAAAATAAAAGATAGATAATATAGTTTTAATAATAGTACTAGAAAGATTTTTAAATTTTAAGTTATTTAACCTACTTCGCGAGCTTTATAAAGCCGCGATATAATATATAATAAGCACTTAATAAATACTAAATAAGTTATATAATTATATACGAGTAGTGCAAATGAAGGTATACACATACTTCTTCTTTTTTAAAACCCCTTTTAGTCGCCCTAAGCCACTACAGCCACACGTTTTGTTCGATTAATATATAAATATATATACGAGTAGTATAAATTTTAAACTTATAAAAGTTATATTTTGTTTTTTTAGTAATGGTTATAGTACTCTAATAAATATAATAATAATATACTTATACTCTAATTATATATTTATAAATTAGTAACTACTCGTAATTATTATTAAAGTTATTAATAATTACTACTTATAATTATATATAAGATAGTTAGTTAATCTAGTTACTAGGCGTATAAACTTTAGGACTAATAGAGTTATTAGGCGGTTGTTTAGTATCTATAATAAAATATCTAGCCTTTAAAGCTAGTAAGTCCGGCCGTCCTACACTCTATTTAAATTTTAAGTATATAGTATTTATAAAATGGATAGAAAGCTACTATATTTACTATTTTAAATACGCTATATATAATTTCTATAATTCTACTTATAATAAACTATTTTTATTTTATAGTTATTGTTCCGTCGTTATTACGATTATAGCTTAATAAGTTTATTAATTTAAATTATTACTTTACTACCTATAATATATAAAAAATTTTATATTTAAGAGGCCTTACTTATAGCGCTTTTAATTTTACCTATTATTATATTAAGTAAGGACGTAGTGTATACTAAATTAATACAGCTCCTATAGATACACTAAAAAAAATATAATAAAAATAAATAATATAAAAATATTTAATTTTATTTAATTATATACTAAACTTTATATTTCTAATTTTTATACTAGCTACGTAGTATACTCCTTTTAATAACTTATTTTTATTTATGTTTAAAGATTTTTTATAATAATAAACTATTACGCTTTTCTATATAGTAGTAATTGTTATTTTATATTATTTTAATTAGGATTATATATATATTTTTAGATTTGGAATATAATATATAATATTATTATATATTTATTAAAAATCTATACTATTTTTATATTATACGCTTTTAGAGTTACCTATATTAATATTATTATTAGTAGTATTATAGTTATTTATATCTTTTTTTATAACTTACTTCTACTAGTTAAATGTTTTTATAATAATATAACTATAGTAATTTTAGCTTTATTTTTAATTAATAGTATTTATAAAAAGTAAATTTTTAATTTATTTTTATTATTTACTTAGAAAGCTTTTCCGTAAATAATAAAAGTAATTTTATACTTAAAAGTAAAAAACATATTATTTATATATTAATTACTATAAATTACTTATAAAATATTAATAGTAATATAGTTATTATATTATTTATATTTACTACTTTATATTTTTTATTTATTTAGTTTAATTTAAAAGCTTTAAATATATAATATAATGTATAGTATAGACTAGCGGAGTTCGAGTATATATATATATATTTAAAAAGTTATTTTTAATACGTAAGGACTTTTCGGTAGCCTAATCTAAGTATTTAATAATCTATTTAGTTATTTAGTAACTTACGCGAAAACTAAGTTTAAATAAATAATATTTAATAATTTTACATATTAAAGTAATTAATCATAGTACTAGAACTAATTTAGTGTAAAACTTTTTAAAATTTATTATAAATCCGCTTTTGTATAGAGATGTATTAACTTTTAGATTTTTAATTATTATAAAGTAAACATAGATAATATTAAAAATAGTTTTTAATATATAATTATATACTGGCAGCATCTTTATGGCTTTATCCTTTATATATAATAGTTATTATATTATATATAAATATTAACTTAATTAATTTCTAAGTATTAATAGTTTTAAAAAACTACTATTTATATATTTATAAATAATCCTTCGAATCCTCGATCTACCTTATTAATATATTAACCTTTATTACTAAGACTATAAGTTTAAATCCTATATAAACTATTATAGAATTATTTTTTATATTTTTATTATATGCTTTTATTTTAAATTATATTTAAAAAATAACTTTTTTTAGTTTATGCCATTCTTAGACTAGTATTTTAATCCTATAATATACCTACTTTTATATAATAATTATATAATATACTTATTTTAAGTTTAATCGTAAAAGTTTAGATTTAAGAGATTATAATAGTAGTATTTATTATTATGTATTTTTATAGTAAAAATAAATCTTTTTATTTTTACTTTAATACTAATTATTTATTGGTTTTATAGGGGGGTGACATTAGGAAACCTAAATTCAAAAAGTTACTTTTTTTAAAATAATATAACTTTTTAGTTATAAGGCTTAAAAATACGATAATAATACTATTTTTTAAAAAAAGACTAGCTTATTCAGTTTACCCTATTAGGGGCAGCGTACTAAGGAGTTCAGGGATAAAAAAAATTAGTAATTATAGAACATTTTTAGAGACTTACTCTAGGCTATTATAATATTTTATTTAATATATAAAATTAGCTAGTTTATATATATATTATAATAGCCTCTATAATATATAAGGATATAAGATATTTTTCTATATTTATATATTAATTATATAATTATATATAAAAGTTACTTTTTTAAATTTTTAATAATAAACTAGTAATAATAAATTACTAGTACTTAGTATAGTAGTCCTTAGTTTTTATAAATACCTTATAATAGTTAGAGTAAGATAAAATATAATTATTAATAAATTTTTATAGTATTTTATTCTACTCCTTTATAATAATTCTTTTAAAGGCTTCTATATTTTATTAACTAAATCCTACCCCTAAATAAGCCTCTTTATTTTTATTTAGTTCTTATTTTAAATAACTCTATATATTTTCTATAGGGGCTAAATTAGGACTATAGGCTGGGTAAGAAAATAGTATAATTTTATTATTTTTAAACTAGTTTAAAACGTCCGTTATTGTATAAATAGGGGCAATATATGATTAAAATTACTAACCTAAATTAATATTAGTATAAAGTTTATAATTATTATTATATTATAATAATATATATATATATATTATTATATTAATAAAAAATGATTAAAAAAACTTTACATAACTTACCCCTTTTTATAGTTAGTTTAACTTTAGGTATAAGGACTTTATTTATATAGTCCTTTCTAGTAAAAAAAGTAAAAAAATAAAATATTTTAGTAAATACTAAATTACTTCTACCTTCTATCTAAATTATACCATAAATTAATAGTTTAAAGTCTTATCTTATAAAATAATTAATATAATTAATACTAAGAAAATAAAACTATAACTTAAAAATATTTAAAAAGTAATATATTTTAATATTTTAAAAAATTAAAATAACTTACTTTGTAATTAGCTAATAGCTAGTTCTTTTTTAACTCTATTATTATCCCTTTTTTTATAATATTATCTATTTTATTATCCCCTTTATATTACTAACTTATTAGAAAATATAATCTTTTTTAAATTTATATTTTTTATATTTTTTATAGTATTTTTAGCGTATTTTACTATTTTTTTAGTATTTTTTTTATTTATCATTAGTTTTTTTTTTACTTATATTATTTTAAAATATTTTTTATAACTATCTTTTTATAATATTTAAAATATTTTTTATTAATAGTTTTTTATTTTCTTTTTTAGAACTTTTAGTTAAGTTTCTATTAATAACTCTTTTATCTCTTTTAGTTAACTTTTTTATATCTCCTATATAAACTTTTTTTATATTATAATTTTTTATTTTTTTGTTTTTAATACGTTTGATAGCCTAATATATAGTAATAGGAAACTTTTTTTAAAATAATAGTAATTATAGAAAGAGAAGTATTTATTTTTAAAAATAAATTAACTTTATATTTAAGTTTTAAAAGAGTTAGAGCTATTTTAAGAAAATAGAAGTTTAAGTTTATAAAACTTAAAAGATATTATAATCTATTATAATATTAATAATATATTACATAAGTAGTAATTATATAAGTATAAATAAAATTTTTATTATTAATATAATTATATTATTAGATTACTAATATAGTTTAAAACATTAGTTACGTAATCTATACTAGGCCTAAAATAATATAGTAAAAATTTTAGTTAAATATATTTACTAACTAAAAAGTTATAAAAATATAGAAAAAGAATGCTAAAAATTACTATATTTAGGTAATTTTAATTTATTATACGTAATATATATAATATAATTAAAATTCTAAGTATAAGCTTAATAGTTTTCTCTTTATAGTAATATTACTTAGGTATTTTTAGATTTAGTAATTAATTTTATATTAATTTTTAAAAAAGTTAACTTTTTAAATTTAGATTTTCTAATATTACCCCTCTGTAAGTATAAACTATCATAGGGGGGTAAAAAAAAGACTAATTAAAAAATATATCTTTTTTAAAAAATAATATAAAATTAATTATTAAGCCTAAAAATATATAAATAATACCGTTTTAAAAAGAAAATAATAGAAATTCTTACTAAGATTTTAGTTACGATGTTTTTATTACTAATAATAAATTAAAATTACCTAAATATAATAATTTTTTTAACCTTTTTTTTAGGTTCCTATAACCTTTTAGTTAGTAAATATATTAAACTAAAATTTTAACTATACCCTTTTAGGGCTAGTCTAGATTACGTAACAATTTTTTTTTTAAATATATTAGTTATTTAATTATAAAAATATATTAATAATAAAAATTTAGCCTATATTTATATAATTACTACTTAGGTAATATATTACTAATATTATAATATATTATAATATTTTTTAACTTTTATATACCTAAACTTTTATTTTCTTAAAATAATACTAAATTTTTTAAAACTTAAATTTAAAGGTAAACTTCTTTTTAAAGTAAATATATTTTTTTTAATTACTATAACTTTAAAAGAACCTTAATAATTTATTTATAATGCTATAAAAAGAATTATAAAAAAAAGAGAATAATAATTATAATATAAAAAAAATTAAAAAGGGTAGAGTTTTTAATATAACTTAAAGAGATACGAACGTTATTAATAAAAACTTAATTAAAAGCCCTAAAATAGAAAATAAAAGACTATTATTAAAAAATAATTTAAATATTTAAAAAAGGAGTTTATAAAGAATTTTAAAAAAGGAGGATTATAGTATTAATATAAGTAAAAAAATACTAATAATTAATAAAGAAAATACGAAAAAAAGATAAAAATATGCTAAAAAGAATAGAAAAAATAGAAAAAATATAAGTATAACAAAAATTATATTTCTTAATAAGTTAGTAATATAAAGGGGATAATAAAATAGATAATATTATAAAAAAAGGTAATAATAGAGTTAAAAAAGAACTAGCTATTAGCTAATTATAAAGTAAGTTATTATAACTTTTTAAAATATTAAAATATATAACTTTTTATATATTTTTAAGGTATAGTTTTAGTTTTTTAATATTAAATATATTAATTATTGTATAAAATAAAATCTTACTATATAAGTTTAGGGTGTAATTTAAATAAAAGGTAAAAGTAATTTAGTATTTATTAAAAAACTTAATTTTTTTACTTTTTATACTAGTAAGGACTATATAAATATAATCCTTATATTTAAAGTTAAACTACTTATAAAAAGGGGTAAGTTTTATAAAGTTTTTTTACCTATTTATTTATTAATATAATATAGATATTTATATATTAATTGAATAAATAGTGTGGCGATGGTAGCTTAGGGCAACTAAAAGAAATTTTAAGAAAGGAGGAGTATGTGTATACCTTTATATTAATATAATAATATATATATATATATATAATTATATTATATTATAATTATAATCGTTATATTTATATTAATTTAGGTAAGTCATTTTAATAAGATAACGTCCCTATTTATAAAATATCGGACGTTTTAAACTAGTTTAAAAATAATAAAATAACTTTTTATTTTTACTTAATCTACGGTCCTAATATAGGCCCTATACAAAATATATAGAGTTTATTAAAATTAGGACTATTTAAAAATAAAAAGGCTAATTTAGGTATAAAATTTAGTTTATAAAGTATAGAGGCCTTTAAAAGAGCTATTATAAAAGAATAAAATTAAATACCTTAAAAGGTTATTAATAATTATATTTTATTATTCTCTAATTATTATAAGGCAGTTATAGAAGCTAAAGGCTACTATACTAAGTATTAGTAATTTATTATTTACTAGTTTATTATTAAAAATATAAAAAAGTGACTTTTATATATAATTATATAATTAATATATAAATATATAACAATGTTTAATATACTAATAAAACTTAGTATCTATTATTATATATATAAAAATAAGATAATTTTATATCTTAAATAAAAAGTTGTACTAACTTAAAGTAAGGTATAAAAAATTTTTTATATTTACTAATTTTTTACTACTTTTAAATCCCTTAGTAAGTAGCCCCGAATAGGGCGAATAGAATCTGCTAGTCCTTTTTTTTTAAATAGTTTTTTTTTCGTGTTTTTAGGCTTACTAATTAAAAAGTTATATTATTTTAAAAAAAGTATTTATTTTAAAATAGTGTTTTATTTGTCACCCTCCTGTATATATTATTTTATTTATACTTATTAATTATAGGGGGGCGACAAAAAAAAGATAAAAGAAAAAATATACTTTTTTTTAAAATTATATAATTATTTAATTAGTAAGCTAAATAATACGAAAAAAATATTAATTTAAAGAGAAAGACTAGTAAATTCTATTTACTATATTAGGGGCTGCTTACTAAGGGGTTTCGGGATAAAAATTATTAGTAAATATAAAATATTTTTAGGACCCTACTTTAGGTTATAATAACTTTTAATTTAAGATATATAATTTATTAATTTTTATATATATTATAATAGTACTTATAATATATAAGTATATAAAATACATTTATATATTTATTTATTATTTATATAATTATATATAAAAGTTACTTTTTAACATTTTTAATAATAAACTAGTAATAATAAACTACTAGTACTTAGTATAGTAGCCTGTAGCTTCTATAACTATTTTATAATAGTTAGGGAGGAATAAAATAAAATATAAATATTAATAACTTTTTATAGTATATTATTTTACTTTTCTATAATAGCTCTTTTAAAGGCCTCTATACTTTTTATATTTAATCCTATACCTAAATTGCCTTTATATCTCTTATTTAGTATAAATTTTAATAAATCCTATATATTTTTAATAGGATTTAAATCTGAACTATAGGCTGGGTAAGGAAAAAGTATAATATTATTATTTTTAAACTAGTTTAAAATGTTTTTATTTTATAAATAGGGACGCTATCTTCTTAAAATTACTAACCTAAATTAATATTATTATAAAATTTTTTATTGTAATATAATATAATTATATATAGATATATATATATATATATATTATTATATTAATATAAAAGGGATTAAAAAAATTATAAAGCTTACCCCCTTTTATATTTAGTTTAACTTAAGGTATAAGGGCTTTTTTTATATAATCCTTACTAGTAAAAGAAGTAAAAGAATTAAGTATTTTAATAAATACTAAATTACTTCTACTTTCTACCTAAATTATATTCTAAACTTATAGGGTAGGGTCTCCTCCTATAAAATAATTAATATAATTAATATTAAAAAACTAAAACTATACCTTAAAAATATATTAAAAATTATATATTTTAAGTCTTTAAAAAATTAAAACAACTTACTTCGTAATTAACTAATAGCTAATTGTTATTTAAGTTTATTATTACCCGTTTTTCTATAATATTATTTATTCTCTTATCTTCTTTATATTACTAACTTATTAAAAAATATTATTTTTTTAAAATTTATATTTTTAATATTTTTAATATTTTCTTTATAGTATTTTATTCTTTTTTTAGTATTTTCTTTATTAATTATTAGTTTTTTTTACTTATATTAATATAATAGTCTTTCTATTTTAAAAATTTTTGTAAACCTCTTATTAAAATATTTAAACTATTTTCTAATAATAGTCTTTTATTTTCTTTTTTAGGACCTTTAATTAAGTTTCTATTAAATACTTTTTTTCTCTTTAAGTTACTATAGAAAGTCTACCCCTTATTATTTTATTTATATAATTATTATTTTGTTTTTTATTTTTAATCCGTCGTATAGTATTATAAATACTATTAAAATTTTTTTTTAAAGTAGAAATAATTATTAAAATAGGAGTATTTACTTATAAAACGAGATTAACTTTAGATTAAAGTTTTATTAAATTTATCGCTATTTTAATAAAATAGAAGTTTAGGTTTATAATATTAAAATTTTTTAATCTAGCCTTACCTAACTTTCTTAATATATTAAGTATAAAGGTATATAAACTCCTTCTTTTTTAAATTCCTTTTTAGGTCGCCCTGAGCTACTACAGCCACACTATTTATTTAATTAATATATAAATATATATAATATTAAAAAAATATTACTATTAATTAATATACTTCGCGAGCTTTATAAAGCCGCAGTATAATATAATAATAAGAACTTAATAAATACTAAATATATATTTATATATTAATCGAACAAAAGGGTGTAGCTATAGTAGCTATATAGGCGACTAAAAGGGGTTTTAAAAAAGGAGGAGTATATATATATCTTTATACTTAGTATTAAAAAAGTTAGGTAAAGCTAGATTAAAAAAGGAATAGCGCTGCGCTAGCTTATACTAGCGCGCTTAGCGCACCCCCCTAAAAAAACGTTAAATTAATAAAGTCTAGTATAAAAAGTCTAATATAAAAAGTCTAGTAGAGCTACTATATTCTTTTTTAAAGGATAAATATATAGGTAGTAGCTACTACTACTACCTATATATCTCTCCTCTATCTTCTTTTACAGTTAATACAGCTAAACTGTCCGTTTATTAGATAAAAGAAATATACTTACTAAAATATTCTTTAAAATATTATTCTCTAAAGCTCCTTTTACTTTTTTTATACTTATTTTAGCGGATATCGTACTTATTAAAATTAATCTTAATACGCCTACTACGCTAACTATATATATATAAGCTATCCCCGCCGTGTCCTACCTAGACAGTAATATATAATAAGTTCTTTTTAATATAGCTAAGTATCCCGTATATAATATAATTACTTATTAGTTCTATAAAAGTACTATTTATTAATACTAAGAAATTCTAGACGATAAGGCGTACAGTAATAAAATAAATAGTAAAATAAATAGAATTATAATACTAATAATAGCGGAGGCGATAGATTTTAAAAATTTAAAATTAATTACGGTAGCCTATATAAAGGTAAAAATAGTAAAAGTAATAAAAATAAAAGTAGTAGTACCGTACTAATTATAAAAAATAGAAAAAAAATAGCGTATTAATATTAAATTTATAATAAAGATACGCAGCCTAGGGTATAAAGTATAGCTATATAAGGTACTACTAGGGGTGCTAGTAGTAAAAGTAAAAACGTCTTAAACTATATTTTAAGCTTGAAGCTTAAAGCCTATAGGGTAATAGATAATAGGTAAAAAATATAAAGATACTAAAGATAATTAATATTTAAGGGTTTAGGAAGATTTATATATAATTTCTTTAGTTTTGGTGTAGTAATACGTAGGCTAAATATATAAATAGGCGTACTTAGTATTGCGTTATTATAGGCGAGGAAGAATTTATAATTACAAATAAAAATATTAACTATTATTAAATACTATACTACCTATATATATAGGCGGAACGAAAAGCAATAGGAATAAATATAATCTCTATTTTATAAAAATAAAATTAAAAAAGTAACTAACAGGTTATAATAGTAGTTATCGACAATAAATACTAAATAGCTTATACAGAGGCTATATATAAGTAATATAAATTTTAAATTTTTAAAAGTTATACTCCTTTATTTTAGTAAGAGTACAGTACCCTACTAAATATAGTAATACTTTACTTATACTTTAATTATATATTTATAAATTAGCGACTACTTATAATTATTTTTAAAATTATTAATAATTACTATTTATAATTATATATAACGCAGTTAGTCTAGAGGGTTACTAGATATATAAACTTTAGGACTAAAGGGAGTTATTAGGCTATTACCTAAAGCCTATATAACTAAATATTTAGTTTTTAAGCTAATAAGTTTAGCTATCTGTCTTATACTCTATATTATATTATTAACTTCTACTTAAAAGTATTTTACTATATTATATCTTTGTAAGTTTTTTTTATTTTTAAAATATTTTATTATTATACTAATTTTAGCTAAGTTACTGCCTATTATACTAACTGCTTTTAGTAGTAGTAATACTTTAAACTAAAATAAAATTTAAAATTAATTAAAATACGATCTTTCTATCTACGTATAGCTTATTCATAAGTTTTATATTAACCTACGTATACGCGAACTTTTAGCGAAAAATAGCCTTTTTAAGTATATTATTTTTAGTTACTTTAAAGCCCTTTTTAGCACGTTGTCCTATATAGATAAATTTTAGGCTAATAAAATAAAAGCTTTATAGAAGTAAATAGTTAATAAAAAAGAGCTAAAAGATTTAGCGTTATTAATAGAGCTAGGGATAATAAAGTAATCTAAAGAGTAAACTAATAAAATAAAATAAAATTATTAATATACTTATAAGATCTAGGATAAAAAAAATAATTAAGTATTATAAATTTTAGGGCGGCCTACTAGGGCGCGTAAGTTAGGTAAGTATATACTCTTATTTTTATTTAGTAAGTATTACTAACTAGGCGGTAAGTACTATAGGCGGCGTAAGTACTAATAATAGTAAGTATAGTTTCTTTTTTATTCTATAAGGCTATTAGGTAAGCCGGGTATATACGTAACTTATTTTACTAGTAAGTCTTTAGGTAGTGTTATTATTTTAATAGGAAGTTTAACGGGTAATATAGAGACTTATATAGAATTAAATAAAAAAATATTACTATAAATTACGTAATAAGTCTATAATAATATTATTAGTTTACGATATTAGTAGGTAGGGTAAAATATAATAAAAATAAAATATAAAAAAATAAATAAGCCTTTTATACTTTTACTTAGAAGTAAAGATATTACTATATACTATAATATTAATAATATATTTTGTAATTAGTAATTATATAAGTAGGAGCTAAATTTTTACTTATTATATAGATTTATTATTATATAATATATTCTTATTAAAATTTAGATCACGTGACCTACACTAGGCCTAAAAGGGTATAGTTAAAATTTAAGTTAAATACATTCACTAACTAAAAAGTTATAAAAACTTAAAAAGGTATTAAAAACATCTTTATATTTAGGTAATTTTAGGTTATAATACATGCTTAATAAGTAGTAAGTAAAATTCTTATTTAATTCTTTGTAATTTTCCCTTTAAGACGGTATTTTTCACGTGTTCTTAGGCCTATTATTTAATTTTATATAAATTTTTATATCTGGTATCTTTTTTAATTTATTTTTTTTATCGCTCCCCTGTAATATATTTTATAAGTTGTATATAGTCATAGTATACGAAACTAATAAAAACTTATATATTTATATTTATATATTAATTAAATTAATAGTATAGCTGTAGTAGTTTAATATAATAAAAAGATTAATAAAAATATAATAAATACTAAATAGTTTATATATAATACCGATTAAATTATATATAAGTATAGAGATATAAAAATATATAATTAAATAAATAAAGATACTTTAATAAAAATAATATAATTTTATAAGTACAAAGCTAAAAGAAATATATATATTAATATTCTTAATAAAAAACTATAGAAATTATTATAAATATTTTACTTATTATTAAGTAAGTATATATAAGTAATTAAAATTACGCAAATATAATTTTTTTTAAAATTATTTTTAATGTCCTATAATATTTTAGATTCTAAATATACTTAACTAAAATATTAAATATATTCTTTTAGACTTAGTATAAGTTATATAATTAGATTTTTTAATAATATTAATAATATTTATAATAGTATTAGATTATAAATAAAAATCTATTATTTACTTATATAATTACGACTTATATAATATATTATTAATATTATAGTATAATATAATATTATTTTAATATTATAAACCTATACTTATATTTTCTTAAAAAAGTGCTAAATATTATATAACTTAAATTTATAGTAAATATTTTTTAATAGTAAATATTACTATTTTTATATTATAATAATTTTTACTTTAATAAAACTTTTAATAGTATATATAATTAGACTCGACCGTAACGGGTCGGGTTTAATAGATTATAATAGCCCTTATTACTAGGTTTTTTATAATAAAAAATAGACCTAAATTTTTTTTTATACTAACTATTTATTTCCTTTATACTTAAACTATTATATATTATCTTACTTTTACTTATTACTATTTTATTACGCTCTTGTTTTTACTTATTTATATATTATTACTATAATTATTATATTTACCTATTATATTTACTAGTTGTATTTACTATCTTATATATAGCTCTTTTTATATTATTACTAATACTATTCTCGCTAGTTTCCTTACGTTTTATAGCTAATCTACTACTATAAAAGTAGCCGCGCTTACGTACTACACTATTTTATTTTTAAATTTACCGTATTTAGATTTATTTTAATTATTTAGTATAGCTAGAATTTACTACTTTTACTTATAAATATATTTTAAATTATCTATAATAGAACTTTTAGAGTTTATTACCTTTATAATTATATAGGTTAGTAATAATTACTATTATTATAACTGTAGCCGTAGCCGTACTAGTATAGGTATAGATATAATATATACTAGACCCGCTCCTTTCTTTTATAGATATAGTTTATAGATATTATAATTATAGTTTATTTTTAAAGTACCTATAATTTATTTATAAAAATTAGACCTTATTATAATACTCTAGAGCTTTATAAAAGGAGTTAGTTAAAAAACTTTTACTAAAACTTTTATTATTACTAGTATAGTAATAAATCTAGTTACGGAAAAATCTATAAATATTACTTTTATAGAGTTATTTATTTATATTATAATATAGTATATATATTATTATTTAGAGAAATTTAATATAGTTATTTAGTATAGTAGACTATTTAATTATACTTTTTTATATTTTATATATATATAGTAGCGGGGAACGCTAGCGTATATTAATACTTTATAGTATAGTAGTAATAGTATAAAGTATTACTATAATATTTTTTTCTTTTATAAATAGACGTTTAGTACTAAATTAAAAGTTAATACTTATATATATATTACTATTTTAACTTATTATAACTAAGTATAACGTTTTTAGTATAACGCGTTAATATATAACTACGTACTACGTCTTTTATTATTATATTTAAAATATTATAGAGCTATTTCTATAAAAACTCCCTTACTATGTTTATATCCCTAGATCGTCGTCTAGGCGTACTTATTACTTTTCGATTTTATAGAAACTCCTATAAGAGCTAGTAGTTATTTTTTTTTATAATATAGATACTACGCTAAAAGCGTAGCTTTATTTAAATAAAAAAGAGTATATATAGTACTATATAACGTACTTAAATTAAAATAAAATAAAATAATAATAATATTTAATATACTTCGTAAGTTTTATAAAGCTGTAGTATAATATAATAATAAAAAAATAATATATACTAAATAGCTTATATATAATACTCTGAAAAGGTTATGTCTAAATATTATAAATTTTAATCTCTTAAAAGTAATTTTTTGTTTTTGTAAAAGTTATAGTATTTTATTAAATATAGTAATACTCTACTTATATTCTAATTTATATCTATAGATTAGTAACTTACTGGTAATTATTTTTATAATTATTAGTAGTAGTTATTTATAATTATGTATAAAATAGTTAGTTAATTTAGTTACTAAACGTATAAATTTTAAAACTAATAGTATAAAGACAGATATATACTGCTCCTTTTTTAAAACTCCTTTTAGTTGTCCCTAGTCACTATAGCCACACTATTTATTCGATTAGTATATAAATATTAAAACTAATAGAACAGTCTTAACAGAGACCTAGAGGTTTTAGAATTATAATAAAATAATTAATATAAAATATTTTATTTTATTTAGTTATATACTAAGCTATTTATTTATATACTTTTATACTAGCTATCTATTGTCCTCCCTTTAGAAATTCTTCTTTACTTACCTCTAAATATCCTTTATAGTATTAAGCTACAGCGCTCTTTTATATACTAGTTATTTTTATTTTATATTATTTTAATTAGGGTATATACGCCTTTTACGCTATAGACTATAGCTTTTAATATATTTAGTTACTTGTTAAAGAACTATATTATTTTTTTACTTTAGCGCCTTATAGTTATTAGTATTAGTGCTATTATTAATAGTAAATAATTTACTTTTATTTATTAATTACTTAGTATAGTTGTATAACTATAATAGTTTTAATATTATCTTTTTATTTAGTAATACCACTAAATAGTAGATTTTTATCTTTTTTATAAAATATTATAGTTTTTCTTTATACGTAGTTAAGTCTACGCTTATATTAATAAAATTATTATATTTAAGTATAGACTTTTACGGGTTACTTATAAAAATAAATAGTAATATAGTAATTATATTAAATATATGTACTATTTTACGTTTTTTATTTATTTAATTTAATTTAAAAGCTTAAAGTATATAGTATACTTTATAGTATAAGTTAGAGTATATCTAGTATATCTATTTTATTAAAATTTTATTTTTTAACGTACTAAAAGCGCGTATTTTAACTATAAAGTAGTAGTATATTACTATTAGTAAATAGTACTTTAGACGCTATAACGCGTACTATAGTTATAATATATTACTATCTTTTTTTTATATAAATATCTACTTAGTATTAGTTTATAATAGTAGATACACTAGTATAAGTTACTATATAGGGTAATAAACTATACTAAGCTATAAGTAAGTTATTGCACCTCGCTTTAAGCTATACTATACTAAAAATCTTAGTACTATTAAGTACTATTAAGTAGTTATTACGTTTCTATCTTAGTACTATTTTTTTAATTAAACTTAGCGTAATACCTTTAAGAGCTGGTTATTAAATCCTATAGTATATACAGCACTTTTTTTCCTAATTAAATAATTACTAATAGTAACTTTATTATAAAAAAAAAGACTAATAGAAGTTATTAGAGTAGTATTTACAGCTTATAATATTTAGTTATTTAATTAGTAAGCGTAGTTATCTATTTATATTTTATAATATATTATTACCTACTTTTTAAAATTTTACTAAAAATATATATTTAGTTTTATTTAAGTTATTTTTATATAATTATTATTATTATTAATACTACTATTATCCTTTAAGTTACTTATAAAAAACTATTCTCTATATTTACTATAGACGCACTCTTTATATACAAAATTACCTAATAACTATTTAGTAATACTATAACCTTAATTTTAAGAGTAGTCTATGGTATTTTAGTAATTAATATATTTTTTATAAATAAATTATTAATATAGTAAAGCCTAATATAGTTCCTAACTAAACTAACAAGTAAAAGTTTATTACTCTATATATATTTATATTTATATATTAATTAAATAAAAGGGTGTAGCTGTAGTGGCTGTGTAGCCGACTAAAAGGGGTTTTAAAAAAGGAGGAGTATGTGTATGCCTTTATACTTAATAGGTCGAAAAGTTACTCTCTATATATTTAGTTATATACTTAGTATATATTACTAAAATAACTATTATATAAAGGAGAGCTTTATTACTTAAGTAGAAACTATAAAATATATAAAAAATAAAAGAAGGTAAATAGTATTATAAATTAGTAATAAGTTTTTAATAATATTAAAACTCTATAAATAAAATAAGACCTAGTTAGAAATATACGCTTAAAATTTAAAATATATTTAATTAAGTAATATATTACTCTATAACTAGATAATACTAAATATATTTTTATTTTTAATTAGTAGGCGTTCCTAACTAGTAGTAGGAATATTTTTTTATATAAAGGCGACGGATATATAAAGATAGTAAGTATAGTTTTTTTTATAATATATAACTACTATAAGTTAGGTATATATATATCTTATTTTAAAAAGCCTTTATAGGATTATTAAATTATTTTACTACAAAGTTTAATAGATAAGAGAAAGACTTACTTAGAATTAAATAAAAAAATATAATTTATAATTATATAATAAGGGTATAATAACGTTATTAGTTTACGATATTAGTAGGTAATATAAAATATAGTAAAATAAAATATAAAAGAATAAATAATTTTTTTATACTTATACTTAGGAATAATAATAATAATATTTAAAATTGTAAAAGAGATACAATTTCTATATTAATTTAAATAGATAATTAGTTAATAAGAAATACTTAATTTAAAGTTGTAAAAAAATAAATAAAAAACTATTATTATAAAATAGTTTAAATATTGTAATAAAATAATTAGAAATTATTTTAAAAAAGAAAAAGTTTACTATTAATATAAGGTCCAACGAGTCTTTAATTAACAATAAAAATTCTAGAAATAGTTATATTATACTAAAACTAAAAATTAACAAAAATATAACTTTAAAAAAAAGTTATATAACTTAGTATTATAAGAACGAAAAAATTAAAAGGGAATATTATAAATAAGAAGTAATAATAAAATAAAAAATAAACTAGTTTCTAGCGATTTATAAAGTAAGTTAATTTAATTTTTAATAAAATAAAATATATAAACTCGTAACTAAATCATAGTTATAATTTTATTATTATAATATAAAGTATATTAATTATTTTATAACCTATAATATTACTACTTTAATGAAAAGCGCTATGTAGGTAAAAGATAAAAATAATATAATATTTATTAAAGTATTTTCATTTTTTTATTTCTTGTACTAAAAAGAATAATATAAATACAGGAGAGTAACACAAAAAAAAGTTAATCTAAAAAATTACCTATTTTAAAAAATTATAAAAAAATAAATTATAAAGCTAAAAATACGCAAATAATACTATTTTAAATAAAGAATTATAGAAAATAATATAAGAATTTTAATTACTACTTATTAACTACGTATTATAAACGAAAATTACATAAATATAGTAATAATTTAACCGGCTTTTTTAAATTCCTATAACTTTTTAGTTAGTAAATCGATTTAAATAAAATATTAACTATATCCTTTTAAGTCTAGTAGAGGTTACATAACCATATTTTTAAAGTATATTTATAATTTAATAATATAATTATATTAATAATAAAAATTTAGTATCTACTAATATAATTACTAATTACGTAATATGTTATTAATATTATAGTATATAATAACATCTATTAAATATTAAAAATCTAGAGCTCTATTCTATTAATATAGCGCTAAATTAAATAAAACTTAAGTTTGGAGTTTATCTTCCTTTAAAAGTAAATACTATTATTCTAATAATTATTATTACTTTATTAGTACTCCTGATAGTATTTATAATACCATATAATATATTAATAATAAAAATAAAATAATTATAATATAAATAAAGTTAAATAGAATAGAGTTTCTAAGGTAATTTTAAGAAACGAAAGAATTATTAATAAAGACTTAGATAAAAGCCATAAAAATAAAAGAGAAGAATATTATTAAAACATAGTCTTAATATTTTATAAAAATATTTATAAAGGGTTTTAAAACAGTATATTTATAATATTTATATAAGTAAAAACATAATCCTCTAATTAATATTAAAAGAAAAAAAAAGATTAAAATATTAAAAGAAAATATAAATAATATAAATAATACAAATTTTAAAAAAAAATAATAGTTTATAAGAAGTTAGTAATATAGATAAAAAGACTAGAAAGAAGTATTATATAAGAAGGAATAATAATAGAGTTAAAAATAAACTAGCTATGTACTAATTACTAAATAAATTATTTTAACAGTTTAATATTATTAATTATATTACTTCTAATATATTTTTATACTAGAGTTTTATTTTTTTAATATTTATTATATTAATTATTTCATTAGTTACGAATTAAGATTCTAAGTTTAGAATGCTATTTAGTTAGAAGATAAAAGTAATATAGTATTTATAATAATACTTAATTTATTTATTTCTTTTACTAGTAAAGATTATAGGAAAAAATTTCTTATAGTTAAAGTTATACTAAAGATAAATAGAGGTAAGTAAGTTAATAGATTTTTTAGAATATTTTTTATAATAATAATATAATATATATATTATATTATATTATAATTATAACTCTTATATACATATAAATTTATAGTAGCTATTTTAATAATATAATACTTTTATTTATAAAATAATAGATATTTTACACTAGTTTAAGAATAATTAAAGTATATTTTATTTTTACTTAGCCTATAACACTAATTTAGCCTATATAAACAATATATAGCATTATTTAAAATATAGGTTAAATTATAATAAAACGGCTAATTTAGGTATAAAATTAAGTTTAGACAGTATAGAGGCTATTAAAAAACCTATTTTTAAAATATAAAATAAAATACTATAAAAAGTTATTAATAATTACAGTTTATTACTCTATAGCTATTATAGGGTAGTTATAGATACTTAGGAATACTTTACTAAATAGTAGTAATATATTATTTACTAGTGTATTATTAAAATTTTAAATTTTTAGCTTTTATAAATATTTATAGAATTAATATATTAATATATAAAAATATTTAATATACTAATAAAATATAGTGTCTATTATTATGTATATAAAAATAGGCTAGTTTTATACCTTATATAAAAAATTATACTAACTTAGAGTAGAGTTACTAAAAATTTTTATATTTACTAATTTTTTATTACCCCTATATAGCTTAATAAGCAGCTAGTAATGGCGTAAATTAAATTCTTTAACTTTTTTTTAAAATAATATATGTTCGTATTTTTAGACTTAGTAATTAAAAAGTTATATTATTTTATATAATGTACTTTTTTTAATTTACTCTATTTTTTATTATCCCCCTATAATATTTTTATAACTAAAATTAAACTAAATTGAAAAAGTGAGAAGTAACTAAATAGAATTTATAAATTATTTTTTAGTATATTAATATATATATATATCGTCGTTACGTTTACGACCTAATAAATTTATTACTTTAAATTATTATTTTACGAGCCCAAATAATTTTAATAAACATTTTATATTTAATATATTTTAGTTATTGTGTTTTTATGTTTATTTATCTATATTAAGTAAAAATATAAAATCTATAAAGTTTATAAAACTTATAGAAAATATATATATATATTACTATATTATATATAATTAGAATTTTTTATAAATATTATTTTAGACGAGGTATTATACATACTTAATATTCCTATTAATCTATTAATAAATATTTTAAATTAGTTTAAAAAGAATAAAAATATATTTTTTTTATTTAGTCTATAATCTAGATTTAAATATGCTAAATAATATAAAAATATACTTAAATAATAATATTAGTAAAAATTAAAAGATAAATTTAGAATTAGAATTAGGTTTAAAGAGTATAAGGTCTTTTAAAATAGTTATTATATAAAAAGTAAAATAATATACTAGAAAAAGGTACAGGAATTATATTTTATTTTTTATAATTATTTTAGGTAAGTTATAGTAACTAAGGACTACTATACTATATAATAGTATTATATTATAGGAGGGTAATAAAAAAAACTAATTAAAAAAGGATTCCTTTTTTAAAATAGTATAACTTTATCACTAGTAGTCTTTAAAATATAAAAAAAATATAATCCTAACAAGAGAGACTAGTCTATTCTATTTACTAATCTAAAGGCGACTTACTTAGAGGTTTAGTGGTATAAAAAAATTAGTAAATATAGAAATTTTTTAGGATCTTACTTTAGGCTATTATAACGTTTTATTTAAGCTATAAAATTAGCTTATATATATATATATATATATATATATATAATAGAGACTATATTTTACTTATATATAGATTATCTTTATATAATAAGATATAAATTATATAATTACTAATAAAAGTTAAAATTTTTAATTTTCAATAATATACTAGTAAATAATATATTACTACTATTTAATAAGGTATCTCTAAGCGTTTATAACTACTCTATAATAGATAGGGAGTAATAAATATAATTATTAATAACTTTTTATAGTATTTTATTTTATTCTTTTAAAATTACTCTTTTTATAGCCTCTATACTTTTTAAACTTAAATATATACCTAAATTAGCCTTTGTATTTTTATTACGCTAAGATATTAAATAATCCTATATATTTTTTATAGGGGCTAAAATACGGGTTATAGGTAGGTGAAAATACATATAATTTTATTATTTTTATAATAGTTTAAAACGTCTATTATTTTATAAATAGGGGCGTTATTTTATTAAAGTTACTATCCCAAATTAATATTAATATAAATGTTATAATTATAATATAATATAATAATATATATATATCTATATATACATATATATTATTATTTTTAAAAAAGAATAAAAAAATCTATTCAGTTACTTACCCCTTTTTATATTCAGTATAACTTTAAATATAAGGACTTTATCTAATAAGTTTTTAGTTAAAAATAAAATAGAAGAATTAGCTATTTTAATAAATATTAAATAACTTTTACCTCCTAACTAAGTAGTATTATAAATTTAATATATTAAATTATAATATATACAATACTTAATACAATTAATATTAAAAAAATAAAAATAAAAAATAAAAATAGGTAAATTATAAAAATAGGTAAATTATAAAAATAGGTAAAATATAATATATATTAAAATATATAAAGATTAAAATAATTTACTTTATAATTAACTAATATATAGTTATTTACTTACTATATTTTTACTTCTTCTTTTTATAATACTGCTTTCTAATTCTTTCTATTTAGAATACTAAGTTTTTATAAAAAACTTTTTTAAATTTATATTTTTAATTGTTTTTATATTCTCTATAGTGCATTTTATTTTGTTTTGAAGTATTTTTTTAGTTAATTATAAGTATTATATTACTTATATTATTATAGGTATAAAGGTACCCCTTACTTAAGTATAAGTACTAAAATAGTTACGCCCGCGCTAGTAAAGCTAGCGTTTTAGTATATACCCTTATTTTATTTTAAAGTACTTAGTAAGCTCTGTATATATAGATTTTTATTAAATATTAATATTTAATATTTACTTTTTAAGTTTTTATAATATAATCTACGTATCCCTCTACGCCTATAAATAAAATATTTATAAAATAACGCTTTATATAATAGACTATGTAAGTATTAAATTTTAAAAATCTACGCTTTACTAATTATATAGTTATAGTAGACTAATTTTCTATACTATATAAAACGCCTATTAGTATAAATAAAATAGTAAAATTTTACGTAGAGACTTTATTTAGATAGGCTAGTAATAGTACTGCCTAAAAATTAGCTAGTAATAGTACTACTTAAAGACTAACTAGTAATAGTACTATTAAGAAGTATAATATCTAAAAGTTAATTTAGTATATACTAGCTAGTAATACGTTATATAATTAATTAAATAAATTATCTTTACTATTACTACTGCGATCGCCTAAAGCTATAAAAAAAATTACCTTTAAGCTTCAGGCTAATAAATGTTATAAAAGTATAATTATTAAATTATTAAATATTTTTTATAACTTTAGTAAACGGTTTATATATAGTCCTTTTATTAAAAAAACTAAAAAAATCCCGTTAATAGTAAACGGTAGTAAAAAATTTTTTTAAAAATAAATACTATAAAAGTAGTTTTAGTATTTTTTTACTCTATTCTACTAAGTATTAGTGATAATAATAAATATCTTAATATAATAACTATTATTAGTTAACCTATAATAGATTAGCAGTTATAGTAAAACTTTATAATTAACTATAAAATATTTATTAGGCAGGCTAAGGCTATAGAAGGTAATGTTTTATTATTTATTAGAACGGCTATTACGACTAATAAGGAATATTTTAAAAAAATTTAAGTATAAATATCTCGTTTTAGTCTATACCCTACCTAATAGGTAACTTATAGATAAGTATACTATTATTACTATTTTTTTTACTAATAATTTTTAGGTAAGTATCGCAGAATACTTAGAAGATTAATTTATTATTATTTTAAAGTACTTTTATTACTAAAATATATTATATAGTAATGTAAACGCGACTAAGTAAATAATTAAATATATAAAATAGTTAAAAGTAAAGGCGTAAAAACTATAATATATTATTAAAATAAATTTAACGTAACTAGAATTATAGATTTAGTAGTAAAAATAGAACATTAATAATACTTTTTAGTTAGTTGTTTATATTTATTAGGAACGTAATAGGGTAAAAAACGACGCGTATACTTTATAAAAAAAACTAAATACTAAATAGTAACGCCGACTAGCCGCTAATAAAGCCTTTAGTAAAATAATCTAATATAGTAATAAATATAAGTAATATTTTTCTATAGTAATTTAAAAAGTGAGTAAGCTATAAAATAAACTAATATATTTAAAAACGTTAGTAAAAGCTTTTTATAGTATTATAGCTAACGATAAATCTTTTTAAAAATTAAAAAGTATAAAAAGAATAATATAAATAAAAAGTAGAGAATAGTATTATATAAGTTACTATAAGATTTTATATTTTTAGACTTATTTAATAATAATAGTAGCAACAGCTCTAGCAGCTCTAATAATTTTTTTTATTATAATAATATAAAATTAAAATTATTTAATAAAGTTTATTTTACGTTTTATAAAAATTAATAGTAATATAGTAGTATACTAGTATTAGTAATTAGTACTACTACCTTTAAAAAAAAGCGTTGTTTAAATAATAAATAAAAAAATATTAATAAATTTAGCAGCGCCGCTAATAAAAATTTAAATATATTAATTAAAAACGTATAGATAAAGTTCTGGTAATTATATAAACTTTTTTTTAATAAGTAGTCTAAAATTAAATATTTTTATTAAGCGTATAAAGATTGTGCACTTATCTATATTTATAACTACGCTATTATAATATTAAATAATTTATACTAGATTATACAAGAACTATATAATAATTTATAAAAAATATTTAGTTTAATTTATTAATAACTTATTACGCTTATAGAATTTAATTTTAGTAAGTTATAGTAACGTAATAATAAACCCGTTAGTAAATAGTTAACTTATTTTAAAAATAAGGCAACGGAAGTATACTTAGAACCTATTTTAATAAAGTTTAAAACTATAACTAATTTTAATCTACGTTTAAAAGCTGCTATAATAAGTATAGTCTTAGATAATAAGATTCAGGTATAATTTATTTAGTAGTTATTTTAATATAAAACCCTTAAGTACGTTATTTATAGAAAGCCTAAAAAAAATAATAAAAATAATAAAAAGTCTTTATGGAATAGCACTTTTATTAGTAGACAATTTAATTTTAATAATAAATATAATTGTACTTTTAACTTAAATTACTATCTATTAAAAAAATTCTGTATAATCTAAGCTAAAAGAGTATATATCTATTATGTAAAACCCGGCTATATACTTAATTAAAATTAGCCTAACTTTTATAAAAAGGACTTTATAGCCCTAGTACCAGCTAAATAACTTTAAATAATAAATACTTAAAATACTAACACTAATAACGCCTATAATAGTAATTATAATATTAGGCATAAAGAAAAAGTATAGTTTTTAAATAGTTATTTTTAAAAACCCTCGCCTACGTATAAGAAGAAGATTTTTAACACTTTTTAGTATTATTTTATAGTAAAGCGACATGCGTTAGTAAGCTAATTAAATTTATAATTATTTTTTATTTTATTAAGTAATAGTTACTATACGGCTTATAGTTTATAAAAATAACTTATTATTATTATAGTATACAGTGCAATAAATTATTTACCTAATTATAATAAAAATTTACTAAATAAGCTACCTTATAGCACTTAGATAAAAATAAAAGTATAAGTTAATATATTTAACGGGACGTTAGTTACTACGTATATTTTTTTAGATAGTAGCTATACTAGATAGATTATTAGTACTAATTTTATATATATTTATAAACTATAGATAGTCGTAGCGTAAAGGTCTATTATTTTAAAACTTACTAATAGTAATATTATAAGTAAGATAATATATATAGCTAAAGTAGGTATAGCGATTAGAAGATATATTTATAAAAACTAATACTAGATTATAGATATTATTAGTTATAACGTAATAGTTAGATAATTATAGTTTAACACTTACGACTTTTTATATAAGTAGAGTAAAAGGATAATAGTATTTAAGTTAAACTATTACTACATTAACTGCCTATATTAGTTCTTATTTATTAAAGTAATATATAACTAGCACGGTAATAGCTATACTAAAATAATTAAACTAAAAGATAAAAATAGCGTTAATAAAATAATTATTTTAGCTAAAGCTACTATAAAAATAGTTTACTATAACTTAGATTTTATCGTTTAAATAATACTAAAAGACTAAATACGCCTTAAAATAAGTAACGATATAAATAATGTCTAATATATTTATATAACTTTTATAAAAACTAAGTATATCGCTGCCGTAGCTATTTAAACTAACTTTAATAAGTTTTATATAAAAATAAATAGGCTGCTACCTACTATTAATAAAATTAAATAAATATTATTAAAACAGTTTTATTATATTACTAACTTTTAAAATCTTAAAGAGGTAGCTAAACTACTACCCTAATAACTGGACGTTAACTAAAAGATATATTTAAAAAAAGGCAGCTAGCTATCTGCGTAATATTATTTTAAAGTATTATATAAAAAAACTAAGGTAATTAAGGTCTATATATAGATTAAAATAGTAAAAGAATATATTTATAAAAGTAATTTTTTATTCGCCGCTCTGTTACTAATTATTAAAAAGCCTAAAAGAGGTATTTGTATATATATTAACTATTATTATTTTAATAAAATTACGGTTAAAAATTATAATATCTTATTAAAATTAAAGAAGATACTCGCCCGCGTAAATAAGACGCGCGTTTTTTTTAAGTTTAATATTATTATAGTATTTAATAAAATCTAAATTAAAAAAAAAATAATAAGTATAAGACTACTTTTCTTACGCGGTTTAGTCTATTTAAATATATAATTATACCTTTTAAGTTATATAACGCTTTTAGTACTTTTTAATATTATATTAATTAGTTACTACGTAATTACTTCAATGATTTTTACTTAGCCTATTTAAATAATATTATTATCTTTAGCAAGAATAATAAAAATTATAAATAATATTACTTTTAGGTATTATATAAACTCCGCGAAACTAGACTATATTTTAATATTAATAAATATAAATTCCTTGCTTAACGCGTTAGCTATTTTAATATAATGTTATTAATAAACGGGTTAGAGATAGACCTAGTTAAAATTAAAGTTATTATAGAGTAGCAGTAACCTAAAATAGTTAAAAATATTTAAGCGTTTATTAAATTTATAAACTTTTACTAGTAATTTATATACTATTTTTCTTAGGTTATAAAACTACTAATTAAACTAATACGCGGCGCTATAGGAAAAGTTATACTAATATTTACTACTAAAAAGACCTTTAAGTAGCTTAAATACGCCTTTATTAACGCCCTAATACTTACTTACTTTAACTTTAATATATATATAATTATAAAGATTAACGTATTTAATTAGGTTATCGTCGGTATACTCTTTTAGTATAAGAATAACGTTTTATAGCCTATTACCTTTTTCTTAATAAAAATAAAATTTATAAAGTTTAACTATTCTATTTATAATAAAAAGCTTATAGTAATTATCTACGCTTTTAAAGAATAGTAACCTAAATTTACTAGTATACTTAACCCTATAAAAGTATTCTCTAATTATAAAATTTTAGAATATTTTATAACTACTAAATAATTAAATTGCTAGTAAGCCTAATAGGCTAAATTCTTATTAGAATTTAACTTTATAATTAAATATAGGCCTAGTAAAAAGAGTATAAAGTTTAATATATTAACGTAATAAACTAGAAACGTTTTATAAATATATATCATAATTAAATATAATACTAATAGTAGGTATTATTACCTCTTAAATAATTTACACTACCTATATATACTATATATAATAGCGGTTCCTAATACGCTATATATTTAGTTAAAATCTTAATAAATATAATAGAATTAGATGCTGCGAATTTATTTTAATAGGTTTATAAAATTAGTAAAAAGCTATTTATCTCTAATAGTTAGGATAAAGATACTATTTTAAAACTTTATAATAGTTATAAGAACGCTAATAACGTAAACCTATTAGGGCTACTTAAAGTGGTTAGTCTTTATAATAATATTATTAAAGCTATAGTTAACGCTATAGAGAGCAGCGTACGCCGTATACTTTATTAATTTTATTATAAGTAAGATATCTATATTAAGTTATAAGACTGCCGTCTTAATAATAACTTATTATATATAAATAATACAATTTTTATTTTATATAACGAGAAGCTTTATATACGTATTATATAACTATATTATAATAACTACGCTACTAAATATAATAGTAAGTATAAAATATATATATAATTATTATAATATAATTACTAGCTATATTATATAAATAGCGTTATATAATACGTATATAACTGCCTTATCTACGCTAGGGTAAAATTAAAATATAGAGGTAAGTATAGCTTATTATACTCTTTATTTATATTAAATACGTATTAAATAAGTGTATTTTTTAATTTTATTACGCTATTACCTAAGAGCTACTATAATAGTTATAATTACAGGTATATTATAGTTCTAGTTAGTTAATTATTAAAAAAAAAGTTTATATTATTAACGTCTCTTAACACTAAAGCTTATATTTAGACTTTTTTTAAGTACGTTTAATATAAGGAGAGTTAGCTACTAAAGTTTATAACTAATTATAGTACATAATTTATATTTTAGTTTTAAAAATAATTATATAAAAAGATTAGTATAACACTAAAGTCATTTACGGCTTTTTATTTAAAGACAGATAAATAAATAATAATTACTAATTAAGTATTAAAAGTCTATTTACGCTGTTTTATTAATTATAAGTAAAATAACTAGGTAAAGTTATTACCTATTACAGAGTTTAAGGTAAATAATAATATTATATTAATAGGTATAATACTGTTTAAAGCTATAAAGAAATACTTATTATATATAGATACTAAACCTCTTACCGTACTACTAAAGGAATAAAAGGTAATATATAACACGTAAACTATAAATAGACTTTTTATATACGTAGACTATATTAAATAATAACTATATTTAGTACTAACGTAGGTATAAGTAAAAATAAAAAAATATATTAATAACTAATAATTACTAGCCCCGGAGATTTACGTAGGTAATTAAATTATATTTAATATACGTAATATCTATATGCGTTATTCTAAAAACTTAAAAAATAAAAATCTTAAATTATTTAAGATTATAAATATTTATAATAAATAACTAGATAATTACTATAGTATAGGTTAAGTTTTTAAGCTTAACTTTACTAGTTACGCTATACTTAAAAACGTTTATTTATAGTTTTATCTATAGTTACTCTACTTATAAAATATAATACTATTACTAAAATAGTAATAAAAACTATAAAGACCGATTACTATAGAAGAAGGCCTACTAGTTTATAATATTAAAGCGATACTTAATTATAAAATTAATATATATATAATTAATTTTAATACTAGTTATAAAGGCTTACTAAAGTTTCTTATTAAATAGAAAGATTTTAACAACCCTAACTAACAATTTTACTTTAATATTACAGGCTATTAAAAATACTTTATAAAATACTATCAGCGTTATCTATGAATACTTTAATAATTAAGTATGTCCTTTCTAGAGGCTTACGATATATAAATAGCTATTATCTAGTTTATAATAAATAAATAACTAATTAAAATAAATAATAAATAAGTAGTTAATAAATAACTAATAGATAACTAGCAGATAATTAAGGATAATTACTGGGGGGTAATATTGAAAAAGACTAATCAAAAAAGATACTATTTTTAAAAATTTATATAAAATTAATTACTAAGCCTAAAAATACGTAAATTATATTGTGTTAAAGAAAAAGTTAAGGAGACTTTTATAAAGATTTTAGCTATTAGTTATTAATTATCTGTAATAAATTAAAATTACTTAAATATAGTAATGTTTTTAATCCCTTTTTTAGGTTCCTATTACTTTTTAGCTAGTGAATATATTTAACTAAAATTTTAATTATACTCTTTTAGGCCTAGTCTAGGTCACGTAACTAGTTTTTTGAAGTATATTAGTAATCTAATAATAAAATTATATTAATTATAAAAATAGTACTAAGGCTTATATAATTATTAATTACGTAATATATTATTAATATTATAGTATATTATAATATCTTTTTACTTTTATATACTTAAACTCCTATTTCTGTAAAATGGAACTAAAATTCTTAAAACTTAAATCTAAAGTTAAACTTCTTTTAAAAGTAAATAATTCTCCTTTTTTAATTACTACTACTCTAGAAACGCCTTAATAATCTATTATTAACGCTATAAAAAGAATTAAAAAGGAGGAGAATAATTATAATATAAATAAAGTTTATAAAGGGAGTATAAAAAAGTTAACTCTAAGAGATAAAAGAATTATTAATAAAGACTGAACTAGAAGTCCTAAAAAAGATAATAAAAGACTATTAATAGAAAATAGTCTTAATATTATAAAAAGACAGTTATAAAGGACTTTAAAAGAGAAGGGTTACTTTATTAATATAAGTAAAAAAAACTAAATAATAAACAAAGAAAATACTAAAAAACAAGATTAAAATACGCTAAAGATAATATAAAAAATATAAAAAATATAAATTTAAAAAAGACTATATTTTCTGATGAGTTAGAAATATAAAGGGGGAAGGCTAGAAAGGAGTATTATAGAAAAAGGGGTAATAATAGAGTTGGAAGAGAACTGGCTATTAGCTAATTACAAAGTAAGTTATTTTAACTTTTTAAAATATTAAATTATATAACTTTTTATCTATTTTTAAGCTATGGTTTTAGTTTTTTAATATTATTTATATTAATAATTTTATAGGCCGAGACTTTACCCTATAAGTTTGGGGTGCAATTTGGGTAGAAGGTAGAAGTAATTTAGTATTTATTAAAATACCTAATTCTTTTACTTTTTATACTAGTAAAGACTATATAAATAAAGTCCTTATACCTAAAGTTAAACCCTTAATAAAAAGGGGTAAGTTATATAACCTTTTTTTACCCCTTTTTTTAATAATATAATAATATATATATATATATATATATTATATTATATTATTATTATAATCTTTATAATAATTTTAATATAGGTTGGTAATTTTAACAAGATAACGTCCCTATTTATAAAACTAGAGACGTTTTAACTTAGTTTAAAAATAATAAAATTAAACTATCTTTTTACCTAGCCTATAGTCCTGATTTAGCCCCTATAAAAAATATATAGGGTTTATTAAAATTAGGGCTAATTAAAAATAAAAAGGCTAATTTAGGTATAGGAAATAGTTTAGAAAGTATAGAGGCCTTTAAAAGAGTTATTAATAAAAAGTAGTAGAATATACTATAAAAAGTTATTAATAACTATATTTTATCTCTTTCTAACTGTTATAAGGCGGTTATAGAAGCTAAAGGTTACTATACTAAGTACTAGTAATTTATTATTACTAGTTTATTATTAAAAATTTGAAAAACTGACTTTTATATATAATTATATAAATAATATATAAATATATAAAAATATTTTATAAACGTATATATTATACATACTATTATATTATATATAAAAATAACTAAATTTTACAACTTACATAAACAGTTATTATAGCCTAAAGTAGGACTCTAAAAATTTTCTATATTTACTAATTTTTTTTTACCCCTAAACCCCTTAGTAAGCAGTCCCTGAGTAGGTGAATAGAATAAGCTAGTCTTTCTCTTTAAAACCGCATTTTTTCTGTATTTTTGGGCTTACTTATTAAATAGTTATACTATTTTAAAAAAGGTATCTTTTTTAATTAGTCTCTTTCAATGTCACCCCCCTGTAATAAATAATAAGGTATAGTTAGTAGATAAATAATATAATAAAATTATAAGGATAATATAGCTAAGTATAAAGGACTTTTTTAGAAGTATAGATAATAGATATAAAAAATTATATTTACCTATTATACTCTATAACTGTAATAGTTAAGTTATAGATAAAAATAGTTTTATAGTTTACTATTTAAGTAGTTACGTATTTTACTACTCTAATAGAAATATTTTACTTTTATAAGTATCTAACTCCGCCCTACTATACGAAAGTTAAAGATATATAGGACTAATTATAAAAGCTTTAAAAATAAAGCTTTTTAAAGAAAAAAATAGTATAATAGGTATAAAGGCGTCTTTTATTTAAGTATAAGTACTAAGACAGATATGCCTACGCTAGTAAAGCTAGCGTCTTAGTATATACTTTTATTTTACTTTAGAGTATTTAGCGAGCTTCCTATACGTAGATTCTTATTAAATATTAATATTTAATATCTACTTTTTAAGCCTTTATAATATATATTAATATTATAACTCTACTCTCATATAATATACTTTATAAATAATTTTTTAGACTATTTAGATAATTTTCTGATAATAGATTTTAGTTTTTTTTTTCAATCCATTAATTAAGTTTCTATTAATAATATATATTTTTTTATATTACTTTAGAGACGCTACCCCTTTTAGCTTTATATATATAATTATTATTATTATTATATTTTTAATATATTATATACTATTAGAAATACTACTAAAAGTTCTTTTTAAAATAGAAATAATTATTTAAGTAAAAGTATTTACTTTTTAAAAAAATAACTTTAGATTTAAGTTTTATTAAATTTTAAGCTATATTAAGATAATAAAAGACTAGAGAGTATATAGTTTAGTAAATAATATACCTAGCTATCTATAATAATAATATTATAGGTTACGAGTTTAAATCTTATTTTCGTCTACTTTAATCTACTATTTAATTAATTAGTTTGTTAGGTTTTAGACTTAACCTTATTAGGGTTAGTTATATTACTTAATTAGAGTAGTTAATTTCCTAAATAAGTTTAGTTTAATTACTTAATTAGGTTAGCGTAGTAATCTAATCTAATTAGTATTATATTATTCTTAAATAGAAAGGACGCTAGTCCTAAATAAGTATTTAATTAACTTTTAGTATAGGTTACTTAACTAGTCTATATTTAATTAGTTAGTTACTTAAAGAGCCGATTATTAGTTCGCTTAGGAGATAAAATATATTCCTTAAATAATTAGGTAGTCTTAATATAAAAGTCTTATTTTTTTAAATAAAAAAAGGGGGGGAATAAAAGACTAGGTTTAGAAAATTAAAAAAATATTATTATATACTATAATATTAATAATATAATACATAATGACGTAATTATATAGGTAAGAGCTAAATTTTTACTAGTTATATAAATATATTATTATATAATACATTCTTATTAAAATTTAGGTTATAAAATCTATACTAGGCCTAAAAGAGTATAGTAAAAATTTTAGTTAAATATATTTACTAACTAAAAAGTTATAGGGACTTAAATAAGAAGTAAAAATAATCTCTCTATTTACGTAATTATAATTTATTATCTATACTTAATAAGTAGTACCTAAAATCCTTATAAAGGTTATAATAATCTTCTCTTTAAATTTGTCTTATTTGCGTATCTTTAGGCCCATTATTTAATTTTATACAAATTTTTAAAAAAGATATCTTTTTAGATTAGTCTTTTTTTTCTTACCCTCCTGTATATACTAGATTATTATTTAAAGTTCTAAAATTCACCTTTAATACATATTTATCAATTTAATATATTAATATATTTTTAAAAGTTATATATATATATTTATATATATATATATTACTCGGGAGAAACAAAAAAGACTAATTAAAAAGGATACGTTTTTAAAAGTTTATATTAATTTAATTAATAAACCGAAAAATACTTAAATAATATCGTTTTACATAGACAATTACAGAGTATATTATTAGGATTTTACTTACTAACTATTAATTACGTGTAATAAATTAAAATTATCTAAATATAGTACTTTCTTTAATCTCTTTTTTAGACTTTTATAACTTTTTTATTAGTAAATGTATTTAACTAAAATATTTACTATACCCTTTTAAGTCTAGTGTATATCAAGTAACTAATTTTTTAAAATATATTAGTGATCTAATAATAAAACTATATTAATAATAAAAATTTAGCCTATACTTATAAAATCGTAACTTACGTATTATATTACTAGTATTATAGAATATAATAATTTCTTTTTAATTTTATAAATTTAAACTCCTATTCTTTTAATATAGCGTAGTACTTAATAAAATCTAAATGTTAAGTTAATCTTCCTTTAAAAGTAAATACTTCTATTTAAATAATTATTTTTATTTTAAAAGAACTCGTAATAGTATTTATAATGCTATAAAATATATTAAAAATAAAATAATAATAATAATAATATAAATAAAGTTTAAAGTCGTAGACCTCATACAATAAGTAAAAGAGTAAAAAGAATTTTTAATAGAGACTTAATTAAAAGTCCGAAAATAAAAAACAAATAACTGTTATTAGAAAATAGTCTAAATATTTTAATAAAAGTTTTATAAAACTATTTTAAAAGAGAAGTGTTATAACATTAATATAAATTAAAAAAACCTATAATTAATATAGAAAACGCTATAAAAATATTAAAATATAGTAAAGAAGATATTAAATATATTAAAAATATAAATATTAAAAAGAAATAATTCTTTTTAACAAGTTAGTACTATAAAGAAGAGAGATTATAAAGAAGAGAGATTAGAAAGGAGTACTATAGAAAACGGGGTAATTTTAGAATTAATAATAGAACTAGTTATTAACTAATTAAAAAGTACATTATGTTAATATTATAATAGACTATATATTTATATACTAATTAAATAAATAGTGTGCCTATATTGGCTGTGTAGGCGACTAATAGGGGTTTTAAAAAAGGAGGAGTATGTGCATACCTTTATTATAATAGACCATAATATATAACTTTTTATATATTTTTATAGTATATTTTTTTTATATTAATTATATTAATTATTTTATTAGCTATAATTTAATACTCTAAATTTAGAATACTATTTAGTTAAAAGGTAAAGGTAATTTAGTATTTACTAAAATAACTAATTTATCTATTTTTTTTCCTTATAAAAACTATATAACAAATCTCTTATATCTAAACTAAAACTAAAGATAAAAAGAAGTAAGTAACTTAATAAGATTTTTCTTCTTTTTTTTAAATTAATAATATATCTATATTATTATATTATTATTTCTTTACGTTTATCCGTAGAAGCTATATTAATTTACTATACACTACGTCCGTACTTAATATAAAAGTAAGTAAAAGTAGAAACGCTATAATCTAAAACCTATTAAATATAGAATCTTTTAGATTTTATAGCTAGTAAAGTAATAATTTAACTAATAACTTATTAAACTATAACGGTAATAACGGCGCGGCGTAATATTTATAATATAAAAATAAGTATCTATAGGTTATTATTTAGGTAGAGTAGAACTATAGAAGGCGTATATAACGTATTTAAAAAAGTAAGTATATAGTACTTTTCTCTCCTTTCTATAATACTATTTAAAATATTTTTTGTTTTAAATTATTATAGCTAGAAGGACTTTCAAGCCTACTATTAGATATTTAATAATTATAACTAACACTAGAATAACAGCTATCCTAGCTTTTATTAAGAATTTAAATAATTAGCGGGGCTATATTAAAAACTACTTAAAATATTATTATAAGCTTATAAAGGAGACTAGTCTTCTATAAGGGCTAAGTCTTTTTAAAGGGCTAGCTTTTTTAATATTTTTAGTTTTAGCTTAGTTACCGTATAACTCTTTATCCTTAAATATAAAATAATTTTTAATTTTAATAACAACTCCGAAAACGGCTTACTCTTATATAGTAATATAATAGATGTAATAAAATAATAGCTTAAAAGTACTAGAGCCCTACTAAATATAATAAAAGAAAAAAAAATAATATATATTTAAAAATAGATAAAAAAGAATTTTTTAAAATATTATAAAAAGAGCAAATGTAACTTAAAAAAAAAGCTCCTAAAGATAGTTAAAATTATTTATATATACGCGTAGGAGTAGGACTTTAAAGTAAATAATAGTAGTAATAGGAGGGTACGCTATAATACTATAAGGTAGTTATATAGAACTATTAAATAGTTAATAGTTATTATAAAAATACTAAATAGTTTTATAGAGAATACTATACTATATTTTAATACTTTAATTACTATTAAAAAAGTTATAGGTTATTAGTGCTAGTAGAAAAATCGTTATAGTTCCTATATACAAAGCTTATTAAGATAAGTCGGCGTTAATTATATTGTAGAAGTTTAAATAGCTAGTCTAGAGTTACGTAACGTTATAGTATATTTATATTTATATATTAATTAAATAAAAAGTGTAGTTGTGGTGGCTCGGGGTAACTAAAAGGGGTTTTAAAAAAGGAGGAGTATGTGTATGCCTTTATAACGTTATAGTAATAACTCTAGAAAAAGGGATTATTATATTATTATGTAATAAAGGCATGCACATACTCCTCGTTTTTTAAAACCCCTTTTAGTCGCCCTGAGCCACCACAGCCACCCTATTTGTTCGATTAATATACAAATATATATTATTATATAATATTATAATTTTAAATCTTATATTATTATTATTCTTATATACGCTTATCTTTTTAACTATATCCGGAGGAATTACTTTTTTTAGCCTATACCTTTTTTAGACTAGTGTCTCAACGCTATACTATACCTTTTTTATATAATAATATTATTATTAATTTACATTAGTATATTTAATAAGGTAGCGCCCTTATTTATAAAATAATAAATATTTTAAACTAGTTTATTAATAATTAAAATATTTTCTCTTTTTATCTAGCCTATAATACTGATTTAGTCTATATATTAAATTTATAAGATTATATAAAACCTAAGTTAAATAAAAATAAAAAGCCTAATGTAAGTATAGAATTAAGTTTAAAAAGTATAATAACTATTAAATTGGTATTATTAAATAGTAGAATAAAAACTATAAAGAGTTATTAATAATTATATTTTATTTCTCTCTAGCTATTATAAAATACTTATAAAATCTTAGGGGTATTATAATAAGTATTAGTAATATGTTATTTACTACTTTATTATTAGAAATATAAACATTTAACTTTTTTTAATAATTATATAATTAATATATTAAACTATAAATATAATTTATATATAAAAAAAAGGGATATCTATTATACTATATATAAAAATAAACTAATTTTATATCTTAAATATAAAGTTACACTAACCTAAAGTAGAGCACTAAAAATATTCTATATTTACTAATTTTTTACTACCCCTAAACTGCTAAGTAAGTAGCCCCTAATAGGGTAAATAGAATTTATAAATTCCTCTCTTTAATATACTATTTTTCTTATATTTTTAGACTTAGTAATTAAGAAGTTATATTATTTTAACAATAGTATCTTTTTTAATTAGTCTTTTTTTTTACCTCGATGTATATACTAGAGTAATATATATTACAGGGGAGTAATATTCGGAAAACCTAAATTTATAAAGTTACTTTTTTTAAAAAAAATAATTTAACTTTTAACTTATAAGGCCTTAAAATATAAAAATAATACTATTTTAAAAAGAAAGTTAAGTGTATTTTATATACTTTGTTAGGAGTTGCTTAGTAAGTCCCTAAGGAGTAAAAAGATTTAGTAAATATAAAAATTTTTTTATTACTATATTTTAAACTATTATAATATTTAATTAAATATATAAAATCACCTAGTTGTTTCATGTATTATAATACTATTAAAAATATATAATAATGAAAACTATTTTTGTATATTTATATATTAAGTATATAATTATATATAAAAGACGCTTTTTTAAATTTTTAATAATAATCTAGCAAATAATAAATTCCTAGTATTTAGTATAGTAGCCTTTAGTTTCTATAATAATTTTATAATACTTAGGCAGAAATAAAATATAGTTATTTATAACTTTTTATACTATATTATTCTACTCTTTTATAATAGCTTTTTTAAAAGACTCTCTACTTATTAAACTTAATTTTATACCTAAATTAGCCTCTTTATTTATATTTAGTGGAGATTTTAAGTAACTCTATATATTTTCTATAGGGGCTAAATTATGGCTATAGGCTAGATAAGGAGAAAGTAGTATTTTATTATATTTTATCTAGTTTAAAACGTCTATCATATTATAAATAGGAGCACTATTTTATTAAAATTACTATCCTAAATTAATATTAATTTAACAATTATAATTATTATATAATAAAAGAAGTAATAAAACTTTATATAACTTACCCTTTTTTATATCTAGTTTAACTTTAAATATAAAAACTTTATTTTTATAATCCTTACTAGTATAAAAATAAAAAAATATTTAGTATTTTAATAAATACGAAATTACTTTTACAGTATAACTAAATAGTATCCTAAATTTAAAATATTATATTATAGTCTATAACGTAATTAATATAATTAATTTTAATAAAATAAAGATATAAGTAATAAATATATAATAAGTAGTATATTTTATTATATTAAAAATTTAAAATAACTTACTTTATAATTAGCTAATAGCTAGGGGTTTTTTTTTATCATTACTCCTTTTTTCTAATACCTTTTTTTAATTTTACTCCTTCATATTACTGACTTATTAAAAAACATAATATTTTTAATATTTTTATCATTTCTTTAGCCTATTTTAATTTTTTTTTTTCATTTTCTTTATTTATTATTAGTTTTTCTTAACTTATATTAATTATATAACGCGCCTCTTGTAAATCCCTATATAATTATCTTTATATAATATATAGATTATTTTCTAATATTATTTTTTTATTTTCTTTTTTAGAACTTTTCGTAAAGTCTCTATTAATAACTTTTTTATGTTTTTTAGGTTTTTTTATATCCCCTATATAAACTATTTTTATATTATAATTATTATTTTTATTTTTTTAATTTCTAATACGTCTCTTAGCGTTAAAAATAGTAGTAGAAGACTTTTAAAAATAGTAGTAATTAGAAAAGAAAATTAATTACTTTTAAAAGTATATTTACTTTAAATTCGAGTTTTATAAGCTTTACCACTATTTTAAAAAAATTAAAATTTATATTTATAAAAGTTAACAGATATTATAATATAGTATAATATTATTAATATATTACGTAATTATTAATTATATATATAAGGACTATATTTTTACGAGTTATATAAATTTATTATTATATAATAAATTTTTATTAAAATTAGGTTATGTGACCTACGCTAGTCTGAAAATAGTATAGTTAAGATTTTAGTTAAATATATTTACTAACTAAAAAGTTATAGGGACTTAAAAAAGTAACTAAAAAAATTATTATATTTAGATAAATTTAATATATTACGTATACTAACTAAGTAATAATTAAAATTATTATAATAATCTTCTTTGCTATATTATTAAAACGCTATAGTTTACGTATTTTAGACTTAGTAATTAATTTTATATTAATTTTTAAAAAGGGTAACCTTTTAGATTTAGGTTTTCCTAATATCACCCTTCTATAAAATTACGAAATTTTATATTTTTATAAAATAGTTATAATAGCCTTATATAGAGTTTTAAAAATATTTTTAAGTTTATAAATTTTTTATTATTCCTAAATATTATACTAAGTAGTTCCTAATAGAGTAAATAAAATTTTTAATTTTTATTTTTAAAAGAGTATTACACTAGTATTTTTTTCAGTTTAGTTATTAAAAAATTATATTATTATAAAAATAATGTCCTTTATTATTTATCTTTTTTTTACTTTTAAATAATAGAAATTTAAATTTTTTAAAAACTATACTGCTCTTCTATTAGTAGGAGTTAATATTATTTTATTAAATATACTATATTTATATATATATTTATATATTAATTAAATAAAAAGTGTGGCTGTAGTGGCCCGGGGCAACTAAAAGGGATTCGAAAAAGGAGGAGTATGTGCATACCTTTATACTTAATATATTAAAAAAGTTTTATATACTAATATACTATTTATATTTTAAAGAATATTTATAATATAGTAATTACTTTTAATTATTTTTAAAGTTTTCTATAATTACTATTAATAATTATATATAACGTAAGTAGTTCTAGAGATTATTAGATGTATAAATTTTAAATCTATTAAAAGTTATATATATTTATATATTAATTAAATAAATAGTATAGCTATAGTAGTTTAGGATAACTAAAAGAGGTTTTAAAATACAAGGAGTATATATATACTTTTATTCTTAATATATTTAAAAAGTTAAATAAAACTAAGTTAAAAAAGATATAGTACTATACTAGACCGCGCTAGTATACTAGTATACTAAGTACTTAGCGCACCCCCCTAAAAAAATATTAAATTTACAAAGTATAATATAAAAAATTTAGTATAGATACTTTATGCTTTAAAAAAATATTAGGTAGTAGTAGCAGCTATTATTTATATATTTATTCTCTATCTCTTATAATTAATATACCTAAACCTTTAAAAAATAATATTTACTAAAATATTATACTTTAAAATAATATTTTTTTATAGCTCTTTTTACTTTTTTTACTTATACCTTTATAGATACCGTACTTATTTAAATTAATTTTAATATATCTACTCTGCTAAATATATAAGCTATTTCTATTATATCCTATCTATAGGGTAATAAAATTTAATTATAAATAATCCTGCTTACTACTACTAAATATTTTATATATAATATAATTACTAAGTTTTCTAAAACTAGTATTTACTATTTATAAGTAATTATAGAGAATTAGTATAATAATAATACGATTAATAGTATAGTAACTTTATTAATAGTAAAAATAATAAAATTTAAAAATCTAGAGTTAGTTATAGTAGTCTATATAAAAGTAGTAATAATAAAAGTAAATATAGTTATACTATACTAACTATAAAAGATAAAAGAAAATAGTACTTTAATATTACTTTTATATTAAAAATATATAGTCTAGAGTATATAGCGTAATTACGTAAAGTATTACTAGGGGTACTAGTAGCAAATATAAAGACTTTTTAAGCATAAAGCCTGTAAGACAATAAATAAAAAATCTTTATAAAAATACTAGTTAATAATTAAAAGTTTTATATTGGTCTATATATAATATATATATATATATTTATATTTATATATTAATCGAACAAATAGTGTAGCTGTAGTGGCTCGGGGCAACTAAAAGGGGTTTCAAAAAAGAAGGAGTATGTATATGCCTTTATTTATATATATATATATTTAGTGCATAGGCTAGGTAGGTAGACTAGTAGATAAATATACTTAATATCGCGTTATATTATCGTAGGTAAGAAAAGAGATATAATTATAAATAAAAATATTAGCTATTATTAAACGCTATACTACTTATATATATATTAGCAGAGCGTAAAGTAATAGAAATAAATATAATATCTATTTTATAAAAATAGAATTAAAAAAGTAACCGATAGGTTACTATAGTAGTTATTAGTAAAAAAAAGTTATAATAGTAGTATATATATACTTCTAGTTTTTTAAAACCTCTTTTAGTTATTCTATACTACTATAGCTATATTTTTTATTTAATTAATATATACTTATAAATATTATTAATACCGTATTTATAGTTTATAATATTTAGTTATAAAATTACTTTAAATATTTTTAGTATATATTATACTATATTATTATCTACTTATATATATATTTATTATAATATATCCTCATAAATCTTTATTTTATATATAAATTATATTGTCACTATAATAGGTTTAAGTATATAGTTATTATAATAATTCTTTTTAATAATAGTATTATATATAGTATAGCTATAAGGTAAAATAATATTTAAAAGTTATTAAAATATAATTACTTTGCTTATATAGAGCCATATACTAAATATAAACTTAGAAAAATAAAAAGTTTTTATAATAATAATATTACACTTTAACTGGAGTATAAAAAAATAGGTTTTATAAAAAAAATAATAAAAATTTAGTATAAGTTATAAAATACTGGATTTATATATATATAAACTAAGCGGTAATACTAAATACGTAAATCTTAAAAATTATTACTAAATCTATAATTCTAAAACCTAATATAAATATACTAAAAATTCTTAATTAAAAATTATAAAAATAGTTATAGGACTTTATAATATATATATAATAGCTTTTAAAATTATATATTTTCTAAATTAGAATTTTTACAACAAGTTTATATAGTATTTATATTTATAAAATACTAAATAGTAGGTTTTTACTATATATAAAATAATATATATATATATATAGTTATTATATTAATTAACGTACTTTGCGAGCTTTATAAAGCCGCGGTATAATATAATAACAAAAACTTAATAAATACTAAACAGCTTATATAAAAGCTATATATAAGTAGTATAAATTTTAAACGCTTAAAAGTTATACTCCTTCTTTTTAGTAAAGGTAAAATACTTCACTAAATATAATAACGCTCTACTTATATTTTAATTATATATTTATAAATTAGCGGCTACTTATAATTATTTTTAAGATTATTAGCGATTACTGCTTATAATTATATATAATATAGTTAGCCTAAAGGGTTATTAGGCGTATAAACTTTAAAACTAAAGAAAGTTATTAGGCTGTTACCTAGAGCCTATACAGCTAAATACTTAGGCTTTATATAAATTTAGCCGTCTATTCTATACTCTATACTATATTATTAACTTTTATTTACAGGTACTTTATTATATTATATTTTTATAGGTCTTTTATTTTTAAAACGTTCTATTACTATACTAATTTTAGCTAGATTACCGCCTATTATATTAATTACTCTTAGTAGTAGTAACACTTTAAATTAAAATAAAATCTAAAATTAACTAGAACGCGATCCTTCTACCGGTATATAACTTATTAATAAGTTTTATACTAATCTACGCATATACGAACTTTTAGTAAAAAATTACCTTTTTAAGTATATTATTCTTAGTTATTTTAAAGCCCTTTTTAGTATATTATTCTATATAGATAAATTCTAAACTAATAAAATAAAAGTTTAATAAAAATAAGTAGTAAATAGAAAAGGGCCGGGAAACCTAATATTATTAATAGAGTTAATAAAACTAAAGATAATAAAGTACTTTAAAAAGTAGGCTATTAAAATAAGGTAAATCTATTAGTACGCTTATAAAATCAAAAAAAAAAACTAAATATAAACTCCGGGGCCTACTAGTACGTATAAAATTAAATAAGTATATACTCTTATTCTTATCTAATAAATATTATTAACTAGATAGTAGATACTATAAATAGCGTAAGTACCGATAATAGTAGGTATAGCTTCTCTTATTTTATAAGGCTACTAAGTAAGCTAGATATATACGTAACTTACTTTAGTAGACTTTTATAGTATTATTATTTTAGTAAAAAGTTTAATAGGTACTATAAAAACTTAGTATAAAATTAGATAGAAAAACGTTACTCTAAATTACGTAATAAGTTTATAATAATATTATTAGTTTATAATATTAGTAGGCGTGGTAAAACGTAATAAAAATAAAATATAAAAAAATAAATAAGTCTTTTATATTTTTACATAGAAGTAATAGTTATCGTATATATTTATTAAATAAAAATTATATAATTAAATATAATAGGTATATTTATAAAATCATTATATATATTTTTATAAAATATTTTATAAGCTAGGTAGTTTTAATATTTATAAAATATAAATACTGTTAGTTAATTAAGATTATAAATTATATAAGATTATATATAATAATTATATTTTTTATAAAAGTAGAAACTATTAATTAATACTTTAAAAAAAGTAATAAAATTTATAAAAATTCTATATATTATTAATAATACAGTTATATATAAATTTTTTATAAAATATATACTCCGTAAGTCTATAATACTAATATATTAAATATTAATAAAAATATTAATTATTTTAAGTAACAGCTAAAAGGTACTTTAATATAAAACTTATAGTATTAACTTAATTAGTTAAGTAAAGTTCTATATAAGTATTATATATATTTATATATTAATCGAATAAAAAGTGTGGCTGTGGTAACTCGGGGCGACTAAAAGGGGTTTTAAAAAAGGAGGAGTATGTGTATACCTTTATACTAGACGTCGTATAGATATAAAAAGTACTTAATATAATAGCAGTTACTAAATTATACTAAATAACTTATTACTAGTAGCGGCGGCGGCAGTAGTAGCGGTAGGCAGTAAAATATAAAATAGGTATAGTAGCTACTACGCGTTAATAAAAAAAAGAGATAGGTAAATATAAGTTTTAGTTATATATGCCTAAGTATTAGTAGACATTTATATATTAATAAAATAGGTAATAAATTTAGAGAACTATAACTATAAATAAATAGATAGTAGCTCTTTAATACTATTTATACCTAGTAAAAAATTAATTTAATAATTAGATATAAAGTAATAACTATTGTTTATAGATAAAACTATAAAGACGCTAACTATTTATTATATACTTAGAAATTAATTTATTATTATTTAGAGAGTTAAATTCTTTATACTAGCTTAGTTAGAAAATATATAAAAAAAAATACTTATGTATTTATATTATTACTTTACAAAACGTTTTAAAATTAAGAATTTATATATTTAATACGGCTCTTTAGCATAGTGTAAATAAAAAAATTTAATTATTTTAATTTTAGATATTAATAATTCTTAAACTAGATTTTATTTTATTTTATATTATACTATTTTGTTTTTTATATTTTTATATAGTTGAATATAAATTTAATTATTTAACTAAAATAGAAACTTATAATAAAGGCATACATATACTCCTCCTTTTTAAACCCCCTTTTAGGTCGCCCCGAGCCACCACAACCACACTTTTTATTTGATTAATATATAAATATATATAGAAACTTATACTTCTATTTATAAATATAATTTAGATTATTATTAGTAATAGAGTCTTCTATTATATATATTAGTAATTATTATTATTAATATGACCCTAGCCGGGGCTATGTATATATAAATATAATATAGACTTACTTATATCTATTATAAAATTATAGTATAGGACTATTAATATTATTTTTTATTTAATACTACTTAGTTATTCATATATACTAGAACTTATTATAATAATTTAAAAATTTATAAAAGGTTTTAAGAGAAGAATTTTTACTATAAAAATAAATTTAATTATATAAAAAATATTCCCCATATTATTTTTATAATATTATTTAGCTACTCTAATATAATATTATATATATAATTAAATATATAATATTATTATTTACTATAGTAAGTTAATAATTATATTTTTTATTATTTAATATATATAGTACTAAAAGTAGTACTATATATTAATAATTTATTATATACTATAAATAGATTAATATTATTTATATAGTTATAAGTAGAAGCCATATATTAACTAATAAAATAATATTTACTTATATATTACTAATTTAAAAAATTATTATTTTTATTATACAATATATTAATATATAATAATACGTAATATCTTTTATAATTATATTTAAAATATTATAAAATTATTTTATAAAAATCTCTACAGTAAATAGTAGTTACTTTTTTAAAAGATGTATTTATTTCTATTCTTAAAAATTTTAGATACTTTTTATAGTTAGTTTTAACATTTTATATTAATATAAAAATTTATAATTACTTAGTATATATTAGTATAATTATGTAATAATAAAATAAATTATAGTAATTAAGTTAACAAAAATATAGTATATTAATAGTATATTAAATATTAGAGTAATAACTTTTTTAAATATAATATAGTAACTAGTTATATTTTTATTAATTAAAAATTTAATTTATTATTACTTACGAACTATACTAAATATAAAAAACTAAAATTTATATATAGTATAAAATATTAACCTTTAAATATTTATATTTTAAGTTTTATTATTTTTATTAATTTAGTACTAATTTTTCTTGCTTAAAAACGGTGTACTTAATTAAGTATAAATAATTACTAAATCACTAAATAGATTATTAAATTTATAAAATAAATTACTAAAAATATTTTCTATTTTTAATATATTAAAAGTATATAGTTATTAATATAAATATAGTATACTTTTATTAATTATTAGTTTTCTAAATACTATAATATATATTATAGTTATAATAATTTTATTTTTCTTTTTTCTTTAAATACCTATTTAATAGTAGTAATAATAATAAATATATAAGCATAAATTATAATAAGAAAAAATATATTACGAAACTGTAAAACTATTAAATACTATTAATTAATTATTATATAGCTATTTTAGTAGTAGTAGTACTTTTTTTAATTATATTTAATTTAATATTTTTAAGACTTCCTTATTAAATTATATAGTATAAATAGTACTTTTTTTTATCAGGTAGTTACTAATAGTAACTTTATTATATATATAAAAAAAAGCTATAGTTTGTACTCCTAAACTATGTCCTTAGTACTATCTTATTAAATTAATTAACCTTTACTTACGTCGCGTACGTCGCGCACGTATTATCACCGCCTAGAGAGGGCCACATGACGGCGGATGCATGTACCCCACCTTCTTCGGGCGAACTATAAGAAGGGCAGCTGCTGCCCTCTTAAGAACACCCTCCACACGCTCTTGCCGCGTAGATGTTATCTTCATCCGAACGCACTCTCTCCCATATCTATTGTTCTCAAACGTCCCAATGCCTTCCGAGAAGCAGCAAAGAGGGTTGCCTCAGCCATGGAAGCAGTGGTTTAATTCTCTCAATCCGTCAGACATTCCAACCGAAGCTTTGAAGAAGGAAACAGCCGACGGTAGCATCAGCAAGCATGGGACAGTGGCCATCTCTCCAAGACCGGAGGTTGATCTGAGCATCGCGAAGACGGTACCGACAAGGTCCGTGTGTGTCACTACTTATTTTTGATGGAACTGTCAAAATTAACTATGTACAGGGAGCAATGATGTTCAATATCACAAAGGAAAGGTCGTCGCGGACACCGTCCCCGTGGGATGGCACCGGGAGCTTTGGTACGGTTGTGGATCTCAACATACGATGAAGAGTCATAGTAGAGTGCTGAGCGCATTCTTCTCCTGACGAGTCATATATCTCCTTGGTTCCGTCGCAAAAGGAAGGGAGCACGCGCTCGTTGATGTATCTCGCAATTGGCTCCGAGGGCACGCAGTCATTCTCCGGTGCACAATCAGACATTTTGCATTAAACTCTGTTATTGTGAAGTACTTTGTTGAATCGTTATCGACATCTATCTCATTTTCTTAGGACGACGTATATTCTATGTATATTTACCGCAACTCCAACTAATAATATATTTTAAGTTTTACGTTATATAACACGCCTTTCTCTTCTACTAGTAACCTTTTAAGTATAAATTTTATAAGCGTAAAGGTTTTTAATACTAATTTTAATATCTTTAAATTATTATTAATTTAAATAGTTTCTAGTCTTATTTATGTATTAAACATTTAAAAATATATAATTACTATATATAAGTTAATATATAAGAATCTTTCTAAAATTCTTATATAATAAATATATTTTTTTTTTACCTATTTACTATTCTATACAATTAGTATTAGAATTACTTATATATAAATCTTTATACTTAAAATTAATAATATATTTTTATAAAAAGGCTAGTATATAATTAATAATACTAAGTCTATGAACATAAATCATTTTTATACTAAGTAATATCTTATATTTTAATAATCTTATTTATTATAAAAATTTTTATATATTAAATATTATAATATATAAAATCTATATTATATTATATTATATATATAAAACGTTTATATTATAAATTATATATATATAATTTTCTATAACTTTATAATAAATATAACATTCTTTTTATAACATAAAAATATATAATATACTTATACTACGTTTATTATATCTTTATATACTAATTATATTTACGTTATAATTACGTAAGTACTAAGATATATATATAATATAAAAATAGAATTTTAAATAAAATATATACGTAAGGCTTTTATATATATATATAAGAATTATAAAATAATTAGCGTTATTCTTATTATCAATTGTAACTATATAAATAACTATATTTTTATATATCTAATATTATTTAATTTATACTATTATATAGAGTATAGATTAAATATTTAATAATAAATATTTACATTTATAATATTAATATATTTATATAAAAATATTTTAATAAATATACTATATTTTATACTAGTACTAATAGTATAATAATAAATTAAATTTATAAAATATTTTATAAGATATATATTATTGTATAGCTTTCTAATAATAAATAACAGTATATTAATTATAGGGTTATTTAGACTCGAATTATTTTATTTAATTTTTTTAGTTAAGATTAGAGTGATTTATATAATAAATAGGGTTTTAACTTTTTATTTAATAATTAATATAAATTTTGTTTTACTTTTATATATTTATATATTAATCGAACAAATAGTGTGGCTGTGGTGGCTCGGGACGACTAAAAGGGGTTTTAAAAAAGGAGGACTATATGCATGCCTTTATCTTTACTTTTATATAAGTATATTTTTAATTATAATTCTAGCAATTTTATATATATATATATATATTATTATATAATACTTATTAATTCTAACTTACTGCTGTTTTTAAAGTTTTATATAATTAATTATTTAAAACCTATATAACTTATTAGTTATAATAGTTATAAAGATTTTATAAAATATTTAATATATTTTTAGTATTTAGATAATTACTAAACAATATAATAGATATAAAAAAAATATTAATATGCGGAGAAATAACTTTTTTTAGCTTATACCTTTTTTAACCTAGTGTCTTGACGCTACACTTTACCTCTTTTTATATAATAATAAAAAATATTACAAATATATTAAAAGTATATAAAATATTTTTTTATTTTTTTTTTAAATATGCTCTATTATTATATAAAAGATATTGATGTAATATATAAAAAATTCTACTAAAACTATACTATAGTCTAAAATTCTCTATAAAATATATAGTATATAGTATATATATAGTATAAACTTAAATAATAAATATATCTATATTAATAATTAGTACTAGAGAATATAAAAATTTCTATAATAATATATTTAATTAAAGATTAAATATCCTAATAGTTCTAAAATTATAATATTTTTAAAAAGCTTATATAAATGTAGTGCTTAAACGTTGTAAAACTAGTTATTATAGTATAATTATTATATATTTTAAAAGAATTTTCTATAAACGACTTTAATAATTAAAAATAGAAAGAAGTTTTATAGAACTTAATTAGTATATATTAATATATATTATATTTATATACTAATCGAACAAATAGTGTGGCTGTAGTAGCTCGGGGTAACTAAAAGGGGTTTTAAAAAAGGAGGAGTATATGTATACCTTTATACTTAATGTGTCGAAAAATAGTATATATTAATATTTATAAATTTACTAATATTAGTGTACTATTCTTTATAAAATATTAAATAATTATTTATTTTCTAGTACTAAATTTTTCTTAAACTATTTAGTCTAATATAGTATAAAGACTCTTAATATATTATTAATATTTTAATATATATATATACTTTATATATATTTATAATATAAATAATCTAACTATATTAATATTTAAAATAAATTTCCACTTAAACTAATTTATTAAATTAATCTATATAAAATTTATGCTTAAATTATAGTAGATAAGAAGTTATAAAAACTAGTACTTTTATTTATAGAATTATTACTGTAACGTTATATAATTTTACGCTAGCTATTTAAATTTATACTATATTATATAGTTACTAATATTATCTTATTTATATAGACTATTAATATAGTAACTATATTAACTTTTTATTAGTAGTATTCTCTAATCTTTTTTATAGTAATTAAAAATTAAATTATAATATAGTACTATCTATAAAATTTATAAATTTTATTATTATAATTACTAGCGTTTATAGTAGTAAGTTTCTATAACTATATTATAATATTATAAAATATTTTTTATATACTACCTATTTTATTTTCATTTATATATGTATCTTTACGTACAAATAATTTTAACTCCTTTAACTCCTTTTTTGTACTAGAGTTTTACTTCTCTAACTACTTTAATTAAAATTTTATTATTAAAATCCTATTACCAGTATTTCTATTCTCTATATAAGGTAAATAAGTTTTAGTTATACTATACTATTATATTATTAAATCTCTTATATTATTATATAGTCTAATATAGAACTTGATATTATTATAAATATTACTAATATTAAAAATTATATTTATCTTAAGTAAAAAGGGTATATTAGAATAAAATTAAAATTATATATAGTATCTAACTTTAGATTACTAAATAGGCTAGCCTATTATATTATATAAAAATAATAATTATAGTAGTTTTTAATATTCGTTAATTAGTTATTACTATTACTAGAAATCTATACTCTATAGTATAAGCTCTTCGGTCTAATTATTAGACGTTAGTATAGTATTATTATAATTATAATAATAAAAGAATAATAAATAATATAGTATTAATTATATAAAAAAAATAATTAAACTTTATATAGAATATATAAAAAAAAGGATATAACTATTTTATTTCTTTATATTTATCCGTAGGAGCTGTATCGACTTAGTATACACTACGTTCTTACTTAATATAGGTAAGTAAAAACAGAAGCTCTATAACTAGGGCCTATTAAATATTAAATTTTTTAAATTTTATAGCTAGTAAAGCGATAATTTAATAAATAATAACTTATTAGACAGTAGCTATAATAATACTAGAGCAATAATTATAAAACAATAATAAAATATCTATAAGTTATTGTTTTAGGTAGAACTATAAGTAGAACTATAGGCCGTATACAGCGTATTTAAAATAGTAAGTATAATAGCTTTCTCTCCTTTTTATAATTACTATATACTTAAAGTTTAAAAATCTTTTATTATTATTATTATATTTACAATATTAGTATTTTAGCGATTAATAATTAGTTTACTAGGTAACCTCTAGTATATAATATAAGCTTTTACTAATAGTAATAACTAGCTAGGTTATATTAAGAACTATTTTAACTTCTACCTCAACGCTATATAAAGGACTAGCCTATTTAATAGACTAGATTCTTTAGTTAATATTTTTAATTCCGATTTAATTCTAATACGCCTTTTTTTAGATAAAATAAATATAATCCTTAACCTTAATAATACCTATAAAGATATTAAAATCTACTTTTAATTATATAATAATATAGTAAACTTTATAGTATAGTAGTATAAAAAAAATAAAACTTTTTTTGTTTAAGATAGAGAACGGCGGCGATAGTAGTAGTAGTAGTAGTAGTAGTAGTAATACTTTAATAATAAAAAATAATTTTTTCTTAAAGCGGCGAAGGAAGCAAAGCTTTAATAAAAAAAGCTTATTAAAATAGTTAAAATTATTTAGGTGCAGGGATACACGTATATATAAAAATAAAATAAATAGTAATAATAAAAAAAAACATACTATAGCGCTGTAAGGTAGTTATAAAAGTTTATTATTAAGAAAGTTAGTAATTATTATAAAAAAATTAAAGAATTTTACAGGGAGTACTATACTATATTTTAATATTTTAATTACTATTAAAAAAGTTATAAGTTATTAGCGCTAGTAGAAAAGTTATTATAGTTACTATATAAAGAGCTTATTAAGAGTTAGTTAATTACGTAATATAGTAAAAGTTTAAATAGCTAGTCTAGAGTTACGTAATATTACGATAATAACCCTAGAGAAAGGAATATAATTATTTTATATATCTTATTTAATATACTATAATTTTTATTATTTTATATTAAATAAATTTATTTGCGTTATACTTATTATATTACCAGTATTTTACTATTATTACTATTCTAGTTTAATAAGTTTAGTAATTTAATATTAGTAATAGTTTTATTTTATTATATCTTAATATTAAGTAAATATATAGTGTATATAAAGTTTATATAACTTTTATATATAAATAAATTAATTATAGAAAGATAATATAATATATAATAAATTGATAAGAATATATTTTAAAAAAAAATAAAAAAAAAAGACTAATAGGACGTAAATAATATTATATTAAAAAAAGTATAAAGACTTTAGTTATAGTTTTAGTTAGTACTTCTTAACTATACGTAATAAATTTAAATTACCTATATATAATAATATTTTAAATTTTTTTTTAACTATATATAACTTATTAGTTAGTAAATAAATTTACTAAAAATTTAAATTATACTATTTTAGGCTTAGTATAAATTACCTAACTTAATTTTTTAAATATATTAGTAATCTAATAATAAAATATATAAGTAATAAAAATTTTATTTTTACTTATATAATTATTAACTACCTCCCCCTCTAGAGTTATTACTATAATATTACGCAACCCTAGACTAGCTATTTAAACTTTTATTATATAACGTTATTAACGCTAATTCTTAATAACCTTCTTATATAATAACTATAATAACTTTTTTACTAGTACTAATAATCTATAATCTTTTTAGATAAATAATAATTAAAACTATTTTTTATAAAACCTTTTAATTCTCTTATAATAACTATTAACTCTTTAATAGTAAACTTTTATATAAGTGTCTTACAGCGCTATAACGTACTTTTCTTTTACTCTACTTCTACGTATACGCCTAAATAATTTTAACTGCCTTTAAAAGTTTCTTTTTTTTAAAGTTTTACTCGTTTTCTTTATACTACCCTAAAAAACTTTTTTTTACTTATCCTTAAGCGTATATTACCCTCTACCTCGCCTTCTACTTTACTTAGTAAGCCTTTAGCCCTCTTAAGCTATTATTTTACTAGCTTTATTATATTACTATATAAGTACAAGCTGTAAACGTTATTAAAATTAAAAATTATTTTATATTTAAAAATAAAGAACTGTACAATAATTAACCTAAAACTAAAAATATTAAAAAAAAAATAGTTTTTTAAAAAGACTAGCCTCCTCTATAAGCTTATAATAATACTTTAGTATTAGGTAATTTTTAAAATAGCCCCGCTAGTTATCTTAGTTTTTCGTAAAAGTTAAGATTACTATAATTACTATTAATTTGTAGCTAAAGTTAATTATAATTATTAAACGCCTGAAAGTAAGCTTTAAAGTCCTCCTAGCTATAATAATCTAAGAAAAAAATATTTTAGAAGGTATTATACAGCGTAAAAGGAAAAAAAACATAATTTAAATATACTATATACAGCCTATAGTTCTATTTATAATTCTATCTATAGTTCTATCCGTATACCGTTATTACTATTATAGTCTAATAAATTATTAGTTAAGTTATTACTCTACTAGCTATAAAATTTAAAAAATATTATATTTAATAGGCTCTAGGTTATAGCACTTTTATTTTTACCTACCTTTATATTAAGTAAAAATATAATATATACTAAGTTAATACAGCTCCTACAGATAAACGTAAAAAAATAATTATTAACTACCTAATATATAATTTATAGTATACTATATTATTTTATCTTTTAGTTTTAATAAATATAAACTTTTATTTTTTTAATAGTGCTAAACTTATTATAATATAAATTTAAATTAATTTACTATTAAAATGTAATATTTTTTTTAAATAAATCTAAAATCTTAATATATAATACTATAAAATGTATTTATAATTATAATAATTATAATAATAATAATAATAATAATAATAACAATAATAATAATAATAATAATAATAATAATAATAATAATAATAATAATAATATATATATATATATATATTTATATATTTATATATTAATTAAATAAATAGTATGGCTGTAGTGGCTCGGAGCAACTAAAAGGGTTTTTAAAAAAGGAGTAGTATATATATACGTTTATATTTTTATTCTTTTTAATATTAATTATATCAATTATTATATTAGCTAAAATTTTACTATATATATTTTACACGCTATTTTAATAGAAAATAAAAATAATTTATTATTTATTAGATAAAATCTAATATTTATATTTTTATTACTAGAAAGAATTATGTAAATAAAAATTTAATATCTAATATTATACTAAATATAAATAGGAATAAGTAATATTTATAATTTATTATCCCTTTTTTTTAATAAAATAGTAATATATATATATATTATTATAAAATATTATAGTTATGATTTTTATATTAATATTAATTTAGATTAGTAATTTAAAAAAAAAATCTCTATTTATAAAATTAGAAATATTTTAACGAATTTGAAATTAATAAAATTAAACTATTTTCGTACCTAGTCTATTATATATATTTAGATTTTATTAAAAAATATATATAGTGTATTAAAATCTAGTAGAAATATAAAATTTTAGAATAATTTAAGTATAAAATTAAATTTAAAAAATGTATAATTATTTAAAAGAGCTATTATTAAATTATAGTAAAATATACTATAAAAGAATATTAATAATTATATTTTATTATTTTATAACTATTACAGGACATTTATAAAAGCTTAGTAATAATATACTAAATACTAGTAATATTTTTTTTTGTTTAATATTAAAATTTTAAAAATAAAACTTTTATAAATAATTATATAATTAATATAGTTATATACTATAACTACTACTATACTAATTATATAAATTAGCTAATTTTATATCTTATATAAATAAAATTATCAACTTTTAAAGTAGTGTTCTAAAACCTTTTTTTTTATATTAACAAATTTATTTACTATTTTTTAAGGATTTAATAAATAGTCCTTAATAAAATAAAATAAATTTCTTTAATTTTTTTTTTTATAAATTTTTTTTATTTAGTTTTTTTTAATATTACTACTGTAACCTTATTACTTTTATAATAGTATAATATAAAAATACTTTTATTTTTTAATATAAAACTTTTAATATTACTATTAAGTATTTTATCTATTTTATAACCTTCTTATTTAATAATTTTCTTTATAAACTTTTCTCTTTTACGTGTATTAAAAGTATTATTATTTTTTATATACTTATTATAGATTTATATAATAAAAGTAATTATAATAGTATAAAAATAATTTTTATTTTTAATATAGTTTAGCGTTGTAAGTAGTATTATAATATTAAAATATAGGAGTATATTTTTATAAGCTTTATACTATATCTATTTTATATTTTATTAATATTTTTAATAGTTTTTAAATTTAGTATAGGAATAGCCCTAAATGTAATTAAAATAAGTATAGGTATTATAGACTTACATAGTATAAGAAATTAAGTAGCTAAATAAGTTATAAAAATCTATTACGGATGTATATGTTTTTTTAGTACCCTGTTAGAGGAGTATATTATTAGGAGCTTTAGCGGAGTACGTAGGTTGTAAAAAGTATCCTTACGTCGAAAGATGGCGCGGCGTTCCTCATTGCAGGGCAGCTCCTACCGGCGAATCACTATAAGCCAACCAATTACCCGGACCATGATCGACTTTCGTTCACCGGTTTGACGCCTGTGCTCGAACTGAAGTGGAGTGATGCACAGCATTCAGCCTGTTGTTGCCAAGCCGATCGACTGCATCAGGGCTGTTTCGCAGTTATTTCTTTTCGAAGTGAAACTCGGTTCCGAGCCGCACGATTACGGGTCAAGCGTACCCCCTCGATCTTTCGCAGCCCGACTTCAGCTTAGGCCAACTTCTAAATTGTAGTCCTATTTGCCCCGCAAATCTTGCCCTGGGTGACCTGTTGCAATTCCACTTAGCCTTGTCAGGCCCAGGAGCTTGTGGCGAAAGGCGGCGAAGCGAGCCATTACAATGGCGGAGACGCGATTCCCCGATCAAAACACCCCCATCTATCAGTTGGAGATCAAGGAAAGATTTGACCGTCTCTCTGCTCGAGACAAACTATACGCACATCATTTGTCGAGGGCATGTTGGTACGGAACACGGATCAGTTTGCGACAGACGTCGCCTGAAGCAGAGAGCATATTCGACTTCATACTCGCACTACACGGCGCTTGCGACGGTCGCTGGGATGTTCTTGCTGCATCTTGCGACGTTTCCAAGGACCAGCTGGAAGCGTTTCTCGCGTACGCTGCATTGCTCCTATGCAATTTAGGGAATGTTTATGTACGGCCTCGTTCGTGACTTACGAGTGGAAACTAATTTTGGATTCGTGCAGAGCGATGGAGGACAGAAGTTTGTGCCAAACGTTACGGCCGAAAGCTTAGAGAAACTAGGAAAAGTCGTGTCTTTCTCACAGAGCGACTTTCCGCTCGAGAGCACGATCAAATCCATACTCGCCGTCCCGCCTTTTGCCCTTGGTTTCCCTAGCGATAACGCCATTTCCGGCTATTATCTTGGGGCACAGATCTCAAGAGAGGAGATAGCCCGAGTCACTAAAGCAGTGGGCTCGCTGGGTATCGAACCAGAGAATACAAGAATCCGGGCAACGCTGAAAGATGACGTACGCGTTTTTGAGGTTCTCCAGGCATCAGTGGAGATCAGTTCAAAAGAAATCCCAAGCGAGGCTTCAGACGAGTATATACAACTGGTCTCTGGCGATCATTCTGCCGAATTAGCCAAAATATGTTATCAGTCAGTCTCTACCCGTGTCCCATCGTGTTCCATGACTGTCAGGAACGGCTAACATTACTTAGTCTTGATGAGGCTCTAAAGTATACGGCCAATGAGCAACAAACACGAACCATTTCCCACTACATCGATAGCTTTCGCACAGGGAGTATGGAAGCATATCGAGCATCTCAGAAGAGCTGGGTCAGCGACATTTCGCCGTCCGTTGAGAACATTTTAGGCTTTGTGGAGTCTTATGGCGATCCTTATGGAGTTCGAGCGCAATGGGAAGGGGCAGTGTGCATTGCTGACGAGGCCGAAACCGGACGAATGAAAGACTTCGTGAGCAAATCAGCCCACTGTGCAAGTATGTTGCCCTGGGCAACTGAGGAGAACAACGGCAAAGGACCATTTGAGAAAGAGATATTGTCAATACCAAACTTCTCCATTCTGCATGGTATATCTTTCAAGCCGCTTGACCTCAACCTTCTAACCAGCTATATAGCTCTTGCATGTTGTTCCGGAGGTGTCTGGGAAGCTTCTAATCTGCCAAATGTGCGTTATAAGCCGACAGGTGAACTATGCTAACAATCACTTGTAGTACAATGATATCCGAGACACTATCGGCTCAAAGAACCTGCTGCTTGCCAATAGAATGAACGCAAATCGACACTCCGCTGGTGCTTCTAAGTATTTGACGACCGCAGACTCAGAGGTCTATCGCAAGAACTTGCACGTTATCCGATTCGTAGCAACAGTGATACATGAGCTGCTTGGCCATGGAACCGGAAAGCTATTAAGTGAGGCCCACGATGGTAGCTATAACTTCGATCCCGAATCACCGCCAATTAGCCCTCTGACTGGGAAGCCCGTTGCTTCGTGGTATCTTCCAGGTCAGACCTGGACTTCTGTCTTCGAGGACATGGCTACAAGCGTTGAGGAATGTCGCGCTATCTTGATGTCTGCCTATTTGATCGACGACGAGAGCCTCTTGAAAATTTTTGGATACACCGCCGAAAGTGAGTTGACAGCAAATAAACTCACCTATCTGTCATACGCGCATCTCGGCGTTGAAGGCTTGCGGTCTTTGGAGCATTTTGACTCCAGCGACAATGTATGGACCCAAGCACACAGCCAGGGTTATTTTGCAATCTTCAAACATCTCCTCCGGGAGGCAGATGGCTTGTTTACTGTCGAGTTCGATCCCTCAGCTCATCACCTCGTGGTTCTACTGGATGAGAGCAAGATTCTCTCCCACGGAAAGCCGGCACTAGGGGACTTCATGTGCAAATTGCACGTTTGGCGCTGCACAGCTGACGTGGAGCCATGCCGTCGTTTCTACGGATCACTCACGGCTGTAGACGGAGAATATGAGGAGTGGAGGAAGTTCGTGATCTCCACACCTGAGTTGCGCTGGAAGTTTGTGCAGGCGAATACCTTTTTGAGGGATGGGAATGTTGAAGTAAAGATCTACGAAGAAAGTAACGAAGGCATTGTGCAATCATGGGCTGAACGTGCTGTATAGTTCATCGATAGGGAGGAAGTTTTGCGGCTAGAGACCCTTCCACGGACGTATGGTGTCTTAGTTCCTCGTCGCTTGTGTAGCATAATAGAGTTGGCCAAGCCCAACAGCAAGCTGCAGGATGGCAAGCACGATAGAGATGCCTCCGATCCACAACACCGCCCAGAATGTATACCATTGGAGTGGCTGGCGTCTATCACGCCACAGATCTCTGACTCGGTTCGGCTGCTGCAGGAGATTGTATTGTTGCAATGCAGCTAATCGTGTTCCGTACACCGGAAAATCTGCCTGGACCGAGTACGAACTTACCTCAATGAATTTGTTATTGATATCCACAGTTTGAGGAGGGAAGAGTGCAGCCGATAAACTGAATGCCGATGACTTGCCGAACAGCCGCGCAACGATGCCGTTGGAGTTTGATGTAGTACAAAGCGCAACCAATAATGGATCAATTCCGTCATGTTCCTGTTCGAGCTTGACAAACTCTTCACGGGCCAACTCTTGGGATTTATTTGACTTTCCAAACAGGACTCTGTACGTAAGCAGGACCTCTCGGTGAAGGGAGGTTGAGTCTTGATACGGCTCATCGCGATAGCTATTCGACGGGAGAAGCTCTATCAATAGCCTTAATTTCATGTCAGACCTTTTACAAGAGATAGACGAGGATATGAGACGCACCTATCGCAGATCCCGACCTCCTGAGTCCTCAGGATAGAGATCGCGCACATCGTAGGCAGGCGGAAAATGGATAAAGTCCGTTGTTGACGATCAAAGTTCAGATGAGCAGACAGTGTATCCACCCATATCAATTTCAAGCGGCCAATGACGTACAATGAGTGAAAGTTGAGACTTGACTCGTACAGAATACTAGTTGGCGTAGGTCGATCAACATCAACATGTCTGTCGAGGCCTAGATTGTCCCGAAACTCGAGAAAGATCTTCCAAATCGGTCTTCTAGAGACAGTGGCGAGAGAAACACCTTTTTTGAAGCCCGCCAACCGGAGTTCCTCTATGTTTCGAGACGCTGCGCTGTTTGCAGCATCGTTCGCTTCGAAGCACGGATAGGACGCGGATGAAGCCCAGCAGATAACAGCAAATATGGCTACTAGAGCTTGCTGTTGCTCTGTCGGTTGAATGTCTTGGGCCCGAATCGAGTTGGAGGCGAGCAAGGTTTGGAAAACCCCGTGAAGGGATAACTTGTCATCCTGCTGTAAATCGCGCAGTGTTTTCAGAACGATGGAGAACCACGCCCACATTGTCTGCATATCGTCCGACGGGGCTTTTCCAAGAAGTTTATGTATTATGTGATGGTTCTGGTGACGTATTCCCGCGAAGCTTCGTTCTACGTTGGCACAGTAGTGTAATGTCCCAGGCCAGTCGACCTTTAAAGTATTGGGTGAAAGCCCACATAGGCTCTCGATCGCTTTCAGCCGTACCTCCTCCAGAGATTGTACGGGATTCAGAGCTTTCGCGTTTTCTTCTTCCTCTTCGCCTACTTTATTAGCGATAGAGGGAGACGCATCAGTGGTGAGCTCGCCCAGAAGTATAGCCTTCGTTCCGGTCAATGCACATGCCATAGCATTGATGATGATAAACGTACCTCGGAACCAGCAACAACTTCGGGGTGATTGCTGTTCTTACTACTTCTATAAGTGCGGCTTTTTTTCGGTTGTGCCATTGGGAGTGTACTGCCTCTCACTGGATCAAAGGCCAAGTTCGATGTGTGAATAATGTCAACCTGTTCAAGGCTCAACTCAACATGATCGAGCAGACTGTCGGTCATCGAACATGAGCCTATCCTAGGATTTGAGGAAGGTTGCAACTAAGAATAGTATTGTCCGTGGACGTATACTACGCAATACGAAGGCATGTTTTGTAACAGCGTTGCGGTATTTGGGAAAACCCCCTATTGTGCTCTTTGAATCCGAGTGCGGGGTTCAGCTGTATTGATCGGTGTGCAACCCACGGGCGCACAGGATGCACAAATCACATTGCGATACACTTGGGCAGCTGTGATAAGCCCGGCTTTGGAGCCTCTACCTCAGCCGAGATGCGACCACTTCGGGCAGGGGATTGGAGGTCGTTCTTGTGAACACACCGGTGAATCCCATGATGTGGAGCCGAAGACCTCCTTACCTCGGCATCGCGATGAGAGACCTGCGAAGATATACCAGTTTAGCTATATATTTTATATTTTTAAAGTTATAAAGTATTATAGAAACATATTTTAGGACTTATATTACTAGCTTATAAAGCTATTTAAAATATATATATAATAGGGCTCTTTAGTATTTTATTTTATATAAATAGTTTTAATTTTTTTAATTTTAGAAACTAGTACCCTTTACCCATTTTTATAGTTATAAATTTAGCGATTTAGAAGTAAAAAACTTTTTTTTTAAAAAAATAAACACTAATTTTAGCGTACCTACCTAATTAAGAAATAAATATCTATTTATATATATATATATATATAGCGAGCTGGATTGATTGGCGAGTATATTATTACTTAGTAAATAAATATCCTAGAATATTTTACCTAGTAACTTAGCTATTTTTATCCGTTTTTTATAATATTTTATATATTTTAAAGCCCTAATAAATCTCGAAAAATTATTTAAAAAATAATAAAACATATTTAATAATTATAAAAGTATAAAAAAAATAGCTTACTATATATTTATTCCCCATTTTATACCTTTAATATAGTTAATAAATTATAATATATTTGTATTATATTTATCTATATATTATATATATTATTCTATAGTCTTATATCGTGCATCGTGATAATAATTCTAAAACTTAAGAAAAGACTTTATATAGTCAATATATTAACCTATAATATTAATTACTAATAGGTTTATACATATACGGTATTAAATAAGTATTATATACATTTAATATGTTTTTAAATTAAATATTCATTTAAAAAAATATATAAAAATAATAATTATAAAAATATTTAAAGAAGTAATGTTTATAAGTTAATTTAAAAAACTTACTAGAGTATTTTAAGATTTAATATTAGAATATATATTATAAAAATTTAATATTTAGTAAAGCTATATAAAGAGACTGTATAGAAAAAATTTTATTATATAATTTAATAATATAATATATAAAACAGAGTTTAAACATATAGAAAATTGTTTTTTTTATCTTTAATATTTTAGTAACTACTAACTAAATTTTAATTAATTTTTTACTATCTTTTAGAATTTATTAGGTCTTTCCAATATATAAAAATTATAAAAAACAGATAAGAAATAGCTAAATTATTAAGTAATATACCCTAGTATATATATTTACTAAGTAGTAATACGCTCTCTCGTATATCTAGCTCGCTATATATATAAGTTATATAATATTCTTTTTTAATTAAATCTAATAAACGATTATTTAAAGCCTATTTTACTTCTATGTTTAAACTAATAATATTAAATAAAGTTATATTAAATTATTATTCTATTTAATATAATTAGGCCCACTTTGCTACACCAGTCTAATTTAAAAATAATTTTATATTTTATATAACTTTAGATAGTAATATAGGTTTTAAATATTTTTAGATAGTTAGTGTTTTATACTTAACTTATTTTTTTTTCTTAAAAAGAATTTTAGTATTCCGTTATATTATATTAGTTTTATAATACTATTTTATCCTTTTAAATAATTCTACTTTTATTAATAAAATAACTATATTTAAAAAATACTATAGTAAAAAGAAGAATTAAATCTCTAATATAAAAATTTAATAAAACTTTAAGAAATTATTAAAAAATCTATAGTATTTTTTATACTTATCTAGTATACTATACTACTAAAAATTTTCTGTGTATATTTAATTATTAAAAAATACATTATTAAAACTTTTATTAATTTATATATATTTAATTTTACTATTTCTAGTCTTATATACCTAAAAAGTATTATATATCTATATACTAATAATAATTTATATTTTTAACTATTTAACGTATAGTAAGTTTCATGTTAGGATTTAGGGTTAAGTAGTAATGTAGCACAATATAAGAGACAAATAGGTATATATTGTCTATAAGTGTCGAGAGACGAATCGCTGCCGGGCTAAAACCCTACAACGTAGACTATATATCTCTTATTACGTAAGCACGCTCCTATCTAGAGCGGAGACACCTAAGTTGTGACATTTTATAACTAATAATGTTTTTTAATAGTATAATATTTAGAACTACTCTATCTATTTTAAATAATTTTTTTATTAACTAAATTTATATACTAATTAGTAGAGTGTATAATTTTTAAAATATACTATATATTTTACAATATTTAATATTTTATTAATTTTAATTTAATACTATAGCTTCTATATATTATAAAAATTTTAAACATAGAAATTATAAAAGTCTATTATAATTATAATATAAATATTTAAAACTAAATTAATATAATAATAGTCTTAAATCTTATATATACTATTTAAACGTACTATATAATAAAAAAATATATAACTCTATTTAATTATTTAATTTTTTATATAAACGTTCTTAACTACTAATATATAAAATATAATATAAAAAGAGCGTAATTAAAAAAGACTAAATTTTAAGAGTTTAATAACTGTATTAATATTAAATTTAAAAATTTAAAAATAAATAATTTATAGAAAATATTATAATGTATAGTATAATAAAGCCTAATTAAGCTTAGCGTATTTATAACCTTAGTTATATAGTCTTAAATTTAAGACTTTTTTTTACTTAAATATACGTTTTTATAACTTTTAACTAGCGTATAACATTAGTAATAAAATATATTTATATTAGTAATCACTATATAATATTTATAATATAAATTTTACGTATTATTTTTTATGTAAATATTTAGCTTTTTTAATTTAGAATTTAAAGTCTTAGTTTAGAGATTTAAGATACAATTTAAAAAACTATATATTAAACTTATTTTTAAAAATTTAAAATAGTAAATAAAAGTAGAACTATACAATAACTTTAAACATAAAAATATTATTTAATATACTATTATACAAAACTAGTAATAGCCTAAAAACTTTATATATTTTTATTAATTTAAAGTTTTGGACCTTCTTGTATAGTAAAAATAATATAATAAATTTTATATTATATTTTAGACTGTATAAAAGACTAAATAACTAATATTTTATTATTATTTATCTAAGTTAATTGTATTTTAAGTATAAATTATCTAATAATTATAATATATTATTAACTATAAATTACGATTAAAATATTTAGAATTATTTATAATATTATATAAAATATTTATAATATAAAATATATTAAACTATTTTTTTATTTTTAGTATTTCTTATTTTAATAAAATATAACATAATTCTAGTAAAGTATTATTAATCCATACTAAAAATATTAATATAAATAATATATAAGGTAGAGTAATATATATATATTTTATAGTTAATTATATATACTATTTAAAAAGTTATAAAGACGTAAATTTAAGTAAATAAAAGCCTTAAGTTTAAAAGTATATAACTAAGATTATAAATACGCTAAGCTTAATTAGGCTTTATTATACTATATTTTATACAATTTTCTATATATTATTTATTTTTAAATATTAATTTAGTTATTAAACTTTTAAAATATAGTCTTTTTCGAGTACGCTTTTTTTATATTACCCCCCTATAATAACTAAAAATACTATGTTATAATAGTATTGTACTTATTTAAAAACATTAAACTATAAAGAAAAAGTTAATAAACTATAATATTTTATATTAAAACGTTTTTATATAAATATAAAAATATATAAATTTAGTAATATTTACCCTAAGTTTACTATTACTAATTTGCTTAGTAGTATTTATTAAAAATTTATAGTTAATTAAATATAATTAATATATAGAATTTAGATTTAAAAATTAATATTTAAAAGTACAGAGCTCTCTCTAATAAAAATTAAAAATTTTTATATATATATTAGAAGATAAACCTAATAAATTAATATGTAAAAATTATAAAATCTTTAAAATACTTAGTAAGTATGGTATATTATTTTAATTATATAGCTTATAGCTAAAAGATAAAAAAAGCTATACTACTACCTATAAAAATTTAATATATATTTTTATAAACCTACTAAGTACTACTACCTATATTTAAGATTTATAAATCTGTATAGTAACTAAATTCTATTACTTTATTTAAAAAAACATAAAAAAACCTCTTTACGTACTTTAAACTTATTATATTTATATTTAATATACTTATAAAAAAAGAATAACTTAAAGTAAATATTTTATAACATAAAAAATCTAATATACTAAAATGTCTTAGTTTAATAGTCTATATATTAATTAATTTAATACTTATTATCAGTAGTAAATTAAAGAATAGTAATAGTATATTTACTATAAAATATTATAATAGTTATATATTCTCTAAAAGTATTATTTTTAATAATATTTATACGATTAAGACTAGAACTATAGTTTTTTTACTGTTTACAATTAAGACTTATATAAATAAAAATTATTCCTATAGCCTTTATAGAAAATCTAAAAAAAAGTTAGATTATATAATATATATAGTAGTTATAAAATATAGTTATAGAAATATAGTATTTAAAAATTAGTTATCTAATAAAAAGCTTTAATATTTAGGTTTAAATTATCTATTATATATAAAATTTTTAGTATAAAGTTATTAAATTATAAAACTTATTTATAAATATAATTTTGTATTAATTAAATATAATTAAAGATTCTTTAATATTTTACTTTATAATATAATATTTATATATTAAAAGTTTTATATATAGTTAATATATATATATATATTAATACTAAAAATATATAATAGTAAAAAATTAGGTATTTAAATTAAAAAGCTTTATAGTGTTTAGTTTTTAGGGTATACTCTATTTATACTTTAAATACTACTCTCTCCTTTAGGATTATTACCGTAATATTATATAACTCTAGACTAGCTATTTAAGCTTCTACTATATTACGCAATTAATTAACTTTTAATAAGCTTTTTATATAGTAACTATAATAATTTTTTTACTAGCGCTAATAACCTATAACCTTTTTAATAATAATTAAAGTATTAAAATATAGTATCATACTTTCTTTAAAATTCTTTAATTCTTTTATAATAATTACTAACTTTCCTAATAATAAATTTTTATAACTACCTTATAGCACTATAGCGTATTTTTTTCTACTACTACTATCTATTTTACTTTTATACGTACGTATATCTCTACGCCTAAATAATTTTAATTACTTTAATAAGTTTTTTTTATTAGAGCTTCGCTTCCTTTACTACTTTAAAGAAGTTTTTTTTTATTATTATTAAGATACTACTACTACTACTACTATTACTACTACTATTACTATTACTACTATTACTATTACTATTACTGCTGCCGCTACTGTTCTTTACTTTAAATAAAAAAGTCTTACTTTTTTTATACTATTATACTATAAAGTTTACTATATTATTATATAATCTAAAGTAGACTTTTATATTCTTATAGGTATTATTAAGGTTAAGAATTACGTTTATCTTAAGTAAAAAGAGGCGCGTTAAAACTAAATTGGTTAAAATTAAATTAAAATTAAAAACGTTAACTAAAGGATTTAGCTTATTAAGTAGACTAACCTCTTATATAGTATTAAGGTAGAAGTTAAAATAGTTTTTAATATAATTTAGCTAGTTATTACTATTAGCGAAAGCCTATACCGTACGCTAAAGGTTACCTAGTAGTTTAATTATTAAATACTAGAATACTAACGTTGTAGATATAATAATAATAAAAGCTTATAAATTTCTAGAGTTTAAGTATAATATTTATAGAAAGGAGAAAAAACTACTATACTTACTATTTTAAACGCGTTATATGTTAAACGTGCTATATATAGCCTATAATTCTACTTTGCCTAAAACAATAATTTATAAATATTTTATTATTATTTTATAGTTATTATCTCGGTATCGTTACGGTTACTATTTAATAAATTATTTATTAAATTATTACTTTACTAACTATAATAGAATTTAAAAAAACTTATATTTAATAGGCTCTAGTTATAGCGCCTCTATTTTACCTACCTATATTAAGTAAGGACGTAGTGTATACTAAGTCGATACAGCTCCTACAGATAAATATAAAAAAATACTTTAAATACTACGTAAATATATTAAAAGTAATATTATTTTATACATATATCTTAGTGTAGAGGAAAAACGAGCTAAAAATTACTAAATTCTAAAATTAAAGAGTAGGGACTTCTTTTATAAAAGAAAGTGCTAAAGAGCCGTATTATATATACGTAAAAGAGAAATAAATAGTTTATTTTAAAAAGTTTTATAAGCTAATAATATAAGCTTTAAGGTATTTTATTATAATATACCCCTTAGTTAAGCTGGTAGAAATAGCTTAACTATTTAAATAGTTTAAAATTAATTTTTTTAAGCTTATAGTAGCTGTAAAATTAATTTTAAAAAAATTTTTTTATATAAAGTTTTAGTAGGTAGCGTTACTAAATAATAAAGTTTTAAAATAAAAAACTAATTATTGTAGGCGCGCTAGCGTTAATAGTATAAAAAGTATTTATATAATTTTTTTACTAACTTTTTTTAAATAATTCTTATTCTTTTTATATTTTTAACTATTACTTTTATACTTTTTCGTACTATCTATTTAGTATTAAAATTCTTTTATTTAATTTTATTTCTCTTAACAGCTTTTTAAGTTCTCTAATTATTACAAGTATTATAAGTTAATTATTTATACTACTACTACTATAGCTGCAGTAATATATAGTTTTTTTTTTTTTTTTTTTTTAATTTTTCCGGATTTCTAAACTCTAATTTTATTTTTTAAAAACTTTACTAATATTTATTTAATAGTTTTCCGATCTCTTTTATACTACTATAATCTATAACCTAAATATAATTAAGAGTAAATAGTATTTTAAGTATTGTAAACTTACTAAGGTTAGTAAAAAACTAATAAAATCTAGTCTTTTAGCTTTTAGTATTTTACTTACTATTATTTTTTAGTCTATAATTACGCTCTGTACAAAGAAGTAGGTAAAGAAATAAAAGAATAAAAAGTATAAAAAACTTTAATAATAAATAGTTTAGTAGAGCTAAGACGCTATTTAATATTAAATAGAAATTTTTATAATTTAAATAAAAGCTCCTATATTATAATATTTAAAAAATTATTTACTATTTTTATAAAATAATACGCTACTATTATAAACTCTAAATAATTATTCTACGTCTTTAATAAATAATAATTTTTTTTTTTCATTAAAAAGTTTCGCGGATCCTTTAATCTCTAAAAAAGTTTTTCCCTTTATTATTATAAGCTTATAAAAATTGTTTAACTTTTTAAGTAAATAATCTCCCTATATTATTATAAATTTAAGAAGTTTTATAGTTTTTTTAAATTAAAAAAAATTTTTCTATGTACTACTAAATAATAATTTTAATAATTTTTTTCGTTTAATACCTATATCGTACTCTATAATAGTAGTTAATTAATTAGTTTTTAAGTACTTAAATACTATACAAGAAGCTTAACTTTAAAAAAAATTAAATAGACTTTTAAAATTATTAATTCTATTTAGTCTATTTTCTTTATTTTGTTTTTTTAAATATAGAGCGCTATCTACGCTTTTTTTAATTTAACTTTTTTAAGTTTTATTAGATCGGGTTTAAAAAATAGGCCGCGCCCTATAGTAAATAAGAGTAAATTTAAAAATAGAAAAAAAAATAAAAATAGTAAATTATTTATATTATAGACTTTATTACGCTATAAAAATAAAGTTAATATTAAAAAAAAATATTTTAAGGTTTTAAGTTTATAGTTTTTTTAAGCTCTATTTATCCTTCTATATTAGGATTAAAAGAGTTAGGAAACGATTAAATAGTATTTAAGTAGCTTAATATTACTAATAAATTATAGAATTAAAGCGTTTAGTATTTTATTTTTACTATTTAAGTAATACTCTATTTGGTAAAAGTAATAGAAGTTATTATAATATTAAAACGTAAAGCTTTTATTATTATATATATAAAAGCAGATACAGCTGTAAACTAATATATATATAAATATTTTAATTTAAAAAATTTAGAAATATTATATATTTATTATTATAGTTTTAGTCGTATATAAAAAATTATTAAATATTTTTTATTTTATTATAAGCCGCTCTATAGTAAGAAGGTAAAAGAGTTTACTTATAAAAAGGTATAATTTTTCTAATCTGCTTTTTTTAATTTTTACTAATATATATTTTATAGAATATAAAGCTTAATAAATTATAAATAACTATTAGGTAGATAATTAAAATAAATCAGAATTTAGATAGTAACTCTATAAATAATATTTTTAATAAAATTACTTTACGTCGCGCTTAAGCTGTTTAAAAGTTCAGTAAGCTTATAAAATATTAATTTATTAAACTTCTCTATTAGGGTTATTATATAATTTTTATTATTTTATTATTTTTTCTACTTTTTTATTATAGAGTTTTTCTAAGCAGTATAGTTTTAAATTATTTATTATAAATAGTAACTAATAAGCTATTTAATATTTAATTTAAAGCGCTTTACGCTTTATTTTTATATAATTTTTTAAAATTCTAGTTTAGTAATTTTTTCTTTTATATTTTTAAAATTTAGTTACTTTCTAAATCTTTGAAATTACTAAACTATAAGAGCTTTTATTAAGCTATTAGCTACTATATTATTTATTTAAAAGTATTTAATTTTAAAACTCCTTTTTAAATATTCCTAGTACAGCTATATATTTTATATATTTATATAGTATAAACAGGTAGTTATATACTTATTTTTACTTATAACTAGCCGAATTATTTATTAGTTATTATAGAATATATACTACGTAGTTTTAAAATTTAAAATAAGTTTTTTAAAAAAGCGCTTTAGAGCTATTATTTCTTTACTTATATACTAAAATACGAAGAGCTTTACTTTAATAGTTACTATTATAATAATAGTCTATCTTATAGCTTTTTAAATAATTATACCCCCGAATAATATAATAATATAGCTATATAAAAATTATTTATTTTTTAAATTATCTATAAATAAAGCCTCTAAATAAGTTATAAATTTTAGACTTTTATATACTCTATATTAGATTACTTAAAAGCGCAATGTATAAAGAAATATAATTATATATTTTACTATAGTAAAGTACTCTTTACTTAAATGAGTTAAAAAATAAAAAAGTTTTAAAACAGTAAATACTATATCTAGTTATATTATAATAGTAGTATAAAATATAGATCTAATATACTTCTAATATATTTTAATTTTAGTTTTTATTACTTCTCTCTTATTTTTAACTAGTTCTTTTAATAGTAATAGCGTTAGTAAAAAGAGTATTAAATTAACTACTCTAAATTGTTTTACAAATTGTTTAATATATAAATTATAAATTAGTGTAATTATTTAATTTTTTTAATTTTTAAGTACTTATATTTTAAAATACTATTTTATAGCTCTGCGTATTTTTATTTTATATATTTCTAAAAGCTTATTACGCAGTTTAAAAGCTTTTTATTAATAAATTTTATAGTATAGGAGTAGAATATTATTTATATAAAAATGTATAAAGATCTTATAATCTGTATTAAAAAATAAATAAAATTATTTTTTAAGTAGATAAGGCTAAGTTTAGCTAAAGTACTAGAAAATTTTGTATACTATAGTATAGGTAAGTCGCGTAGGCTATATAAGACTTAATTAAGGTTTATATAGCTACCTTTTTACTTATAACTATTAAGTAATATATACTATATTAGGTTTAAGAAATTAATTAGTATATTACGGAACGTACTAATTATATTAAGCTATAAAATTTTTAGATTAAACTCTACTATAATTATTATAACTATATAAAAAAAGCGTACTATAAGTATTATAATATATATTAATAAGAGCGTATCTCTTAACTAGAGGTTATCTCTAATAATTAGGCAAATTTTATACTTTATAAAGTAACTATTCTAATTAAACTTATAAAAAAATATCTATTTAAATAAAAGTAAATATTTAGCACTATTAAAGTACGCAACTACCTACTAAATTTATTTTTTAAAAAGTATAATCTATTTTTTATATATAGCCTAGTAAAAACGTAGGCTAAGTAAATATAAAAAAATTACTTTTTATATTACTAGTTTTTTTAAAAGCTTATTATATTATATATAAGTTTTATATTAAAATATTATCTTCCTTAAAACTCTATTTTATATAGCAGTTTAAACTATTATATTAATAGTTATAAACTCTTTACGCTCTTCCTATATAAGATTTATACTAAAAATAAATATATTTATAAAGTTATACTAAAAACAGCGATTTACGATATTAAGTAAAGTGCTTATAAGCTTTATATTATATAATAACTCGCTTTCTAAATTAAAGCTTAATAATATATAAATACAAAGAAAGTTTTTATCCCCTCTCTTTAATTTATTAGAATTTTTAGAATTTAACCTACGTTACTTTTAGTTTTATTAAATAGTTAAATTATAGTTTCTTATAGATTCCTGCGTCCTATAAGTATAAGTATTAATTTTTTTAATTAATATAAGGAGCATTATATTACTAATTTAAGTAATAATATTAGATAAGCTTTTACCTACTATTTAAGAATTTTATAGGCTTTTTACTCTAAACTAATTTACTTTTTTACTAAAATATATATTACAAAAAATACTAGAGTATTTTTTTTTAAATCTATACTTTTAAGTTTTTTAGGCTTTAGAGTAGGCTAAAAAGAGATTAAACTAATATCTATATTATATAATATATAAATTTGCAACTATTAGCTAGCTGCGCTAATAGCCTATATATATACTACTTATATAGAGCTTTACTTACCTAACTAGCTAAAAGAATAAAATAAAACCTACGCTAAAGCACCCTTAAACTACTACTTAAATTATATAATATTTTTACTAATTTTTAGTTTATTAGAGTTATAGGCTTATATATTAAGAATTTTATTAAATACTTTACTTATATCTATAACCTTAATAGTATATAAGATATTTATAAGCTTTATAGCCTCTTTTTATAGAATAAACTAATCTTTTTTTCCCTTATAGAAACAAGTTTTATTAAATATAATATTATACGTTATAATAATCTAGTTAACTAATAGTACTTATATTTTATAAATATTAAAAGCTATATAACTAATTAAATATCTAATATAAACTTATAAATTTATTTTAAATTTATATCTATTACGCCCTACTATAGAATTTTTATTTAATAAATATACGTAATAACTATAAATATATATATTATTTTAATCTAGGTATATATTTGCTATTTAGTACTTTATAAGCTTAGGTTTATAATAACAGAAATTCTATCTAAACTAACTATAAAAGATTTTAATTAAAAATTATATACTCTGAAAAGCTATTAAACCAATATTATAAAGTGCTATAATTACTTTTATAATTTTTAATTAAAGCTTTTTTAGTAAGTTTATACTAAGTCTTATAATAATAGTTTTATTAATAATTTTTTACCTAACGCGTTTAGCGCCGCTATTTAACTTATATATATAGAGAGGTAGTATTTTAATACTTATACTAAGCTTTTTTATTTATTTTTTAAAATACGATCTTCCGAACTATAGATAGGTAGTAATATTATTATTTTAAAAAATTTTTATAATTTTAAATTTATACTAGGTATATACCTACGTAGTAAAGCTTAAAAATACTTTTATAAGTTTTAAAAGTAACTTCGCCTACAGGCTCTATATATAAATTTTCCTACCATAATTATTTTTAATTAATAATATTTACTACTCTCTAAGCCTTTTTTTAGGTATATTAAAAAATGTTTATAAAATATACTAGTATAGTTATAGTAATTTTTTTTAGGTTTTTAAAAAATTATCTAAGTCGCGTATATAAAAGAATATTATTTATAATATATATATTTAGTACCTAAAATATAAATATTTTATATTTTTTAGACTAGAGTATATAAAGCTTCTTAATTTAAATATTTTACTCTTTAGTACTATATATTCTTAGTATTAATATATAGATATATTAACTATAAATAAAACTTTTAATAGACTAGTATTACACTCTAAACTAAAGAATAAAAGAATAGAAGCTTATATTTAATAAATATAAAATTATATTTATATATAAATATTATAAATATAAAACTTTATTCTAAAGATTCTATATATAGTACATTATTTAAGCCTAAATACTAAAATCCCTTATTATATAGATAAGCTTTAAATACTATATTTAGGTAAAATCCTTCTATAATAGCTATATTTTTTAATATAAGGTCTTCTATAGAGTTTTTATTTAAGCTATTTAAAGTATTTTAATTATACGGGTTTCTATACTAAAAATTAAAAAAGTTTATATTTTAACTTTAATAGTGCAGATACTATTAATTTTTTTAAAAAATTTTAAAATAAGCAGTAATCTATTATTTACTAAATATAAAATAGTACTATTATTAAAAATAGTACTTCTAAATAGTATATAGCTATTATAAATTTATATAAAATATATATTATTACTTTATTCTAATTTACTATTTATAATAAGTAAAGGATTCATAACTATATATACTATAGAGCTAAAAAATTTTAGTTTATTACACCCCTTACTTTATATAATATTTCTTTTAAGCTATTTTTTTTACTTAAGTATATTACGAAAAGCTATAAATTTATTAAATTTAAAATACTTAAAGAGCTTTTTTTTATCTTTTTTAAAAAGCGGCGCGGTTTAACTAGTATAAGTATTTATTAATATAAACTATAGGTAATAGTACTTAGTAGGTTTTTAATAGTATACTTTAAGTCTATAAAGGCACTAGTATAACTTACCCTTATTTTTTAGCTATAAGCTATTTAATTAAAAAAATAGGCTTTATCTACTAAGTATTATAAAAATTTTAGAGCTCTTAGCTAGTAATTTAGTAACTCTATTTTATAATATTACTTAAAAAATTTTTTTTACTTTTATTAGGGAGAGCTCCTTATCTTTAAATATTAATTTTTAGACTTAGATTATACATATCTACTTTACTTAATTAAATATTAATTTCTTACTAATAGTAGTAAAAAAGTTAGTAATAACTAGTTTACTGTAAATATTACTAAACTTATATACTTTTATCTTTATATAAAGAGCTTTCTATTTATAATATTATAGCTTAAAAGCTATTCTTTTATACTCTACTTTCTTTAAATAAATATAATATTATTATTATATAATATTCTTAACTATTGTATTAGTAGTTAAAACCTCTTATTTAAAGAAATAAATAATTAAGTAAGTTAAAATATTTTTCTTAATAGTATAGTATATTTATACAGCGCTTATAAGCTCTAAAACTATTATTATACTAATCTAATTTTAGATATTTATTACTCAGTTCGCTTTAGTAGTATAATTAAATAAATAGACTTAATATATAGCTATCTTAGTAGTATAATTATAGTAGATTTTTATAATCTTAGCTTTAAATACTTTTATAATACGTAAAAACTTAAATATTTAAAAAAAATTATTAAAATTATTAGCGCTTTTAAGATTACCATTAATAAAATTCTATACGTAGTAAAATATATACTATACTTTAAGCTATATATACTAAATTAGCTAGCTCGCCGAATTAGTAAGATAGATATTATTAGTTAAAAGGGATAAAATAGCTTTAATTATTATAACGCTTAGAGAATTATTAATTATAAATTTTACTAAACGTTTAATAGCTAAAGATATAGATTATTATTAGTATATAAATAAAATAATACTTACTAGATCTATAAAACTAGAAACTTTTAAATAAAGGATTAAAGAATTAATTAGAGCTTTAAAAAATAAAATTTCTAATAATTAGGTATATAGGGAGAATCTTTTTTTTACTTCTAAAACGCCGGGCTTATAACTATAAAAGAAAAATAAGCTAAAAATTACTAAATTCTAAAATTAAAAAGTAGATACTTTTTTTATAAAAAAAAGCGCTAAAGAGCTGTATTATATATATATAAAAGAGAAATAAATACTCTGTTCTAAAAAGTTTTATAAGCTAGTAATATAAACTCTAAGGTATCTTACTACCATACTTAGATAATAGTTTAAAAGTATTAAAATAATTATAATAACTATACTAATATATTTTATAAATAATTTTTATATATTTAAACAAAGTTTAGTAAATAGTAAATAAAATTACTAATAAATAATTATAATAGTCAATTTATATAGAGAATATATTAAATAGTTATTTTTATAAATTAAAATAATATTTTTAAATTTTATTACCTAGGCATATATCTAGTGTAAACGAAAAAAAAAATTATAATAATAATATTACAATCTAACTATTATATAAAAAATTATAAAAAAGTAATAAGTACGTTTAGACAACGATTTAGGGGTATTAATATAGTAAGGGAACTTTGTTAAGTACTAAGCCGTATATGTAATAATATAAATAATTATATATTAAAAAATAAGTAATAGAGTATAGAATAAATATAAACATTCTATATTTATATATATATAAATTAATAATAATACTAAATATAATATCTAAATAATTATAAATAAAATTATTTCTAAAATAGTTAATAAAAAATTAATAATATAATTTTAAATAAAAATGATAATAGTAGATATAGTATTTTATCTAATAAAATTAGTATTTTTTAAAAGTATTTAATAGTTAAAAGCATTTTTTATAGCTACTTTAGGTAGTATTTTTATTACTTTAAATCTAAATATTTAACTTACTAAGTAGTATATATTTCTTTAAATTTATATATTATATATACTTATAGTTATTCTATATATATACTAAAAATAAAGTATATAATTTAGTGTAATAGGTATAGATTTATTATTAATCTATATGTCTATAGTAGATATATAGTTAATTATATTATTTTTAATATTTATAAAATATTAATACTATTATTTAATTAGATTATTATAACGTATAATATTACACTTAGTAAAGCTTTTTTTTATAAATATAATAATAATTTTTTAAAGTGAGGCTATATAACTAATAAATATTTTATATATTAATATAATTATAAATATAGATATATATCAAACGAAATTTTTAATATGTTAGCTTATAATTTTAGTGTACTAAAAATTAAAAAAATATTATATAATATATGGATTAAACTAAAGGAATTTTATTATTAATTTTTTTATATTAATTAGGTAAGTAGCATTTTAGATATATAATATATATATAAATAACTAGTAAAGTAAACTAGTACTTAATAATCTATATATTATATAATATAGATATTAATCTAATTTTTTTTTGTTAATTTTAAACTCTAAATTATTTAAGAATATAATATTAAAAACGATATATATGTTAGTCTTATATTTATAATATATATATTAATAAGAAAGTAAAAGAGTCTATAGTAAATAGTCTAACCAGATTTTTTAAATAATAGATAAAATTTATTTAATAGGATTACTTAAAATAGTAATATAAAGCTTATTATATTATATAAAAGTATTAAGATCTTTCTCTATAAAAAATAATAGTGAATAACGCTAAAACTAATATGAATTCAATTTTAACAATGTTTATAGACTTAAAGATAAGAATAAATAATTATTTAATCTTTATATATTATTAGAATCTAACTTAAAGATTACGATATTATATAATAAAAAATTAATAAAAATTTACTTAATAGGGTAGATAGTTTTTACTAGCATAATTTTATAACTATATTTATATTAAGTATAAATCTTATATTAAAAAAGTGTAAAGAGTTTATAATTATTGATTTTGTAGTTTAAAGCATTATACTAAATACAGTATAAAAAATAAAGTTTAAAATAAAATATATAAATACTATAATAAGTTTCTAAAAGAGCTAATAATATAAATAAGAATTATTTTATATTTATTTAGTGTACTCTTTTACTAAGCTATATATATATTATAAAATAAATTTAGTAAGTAGTTACGTACTCTAATAGTACTAATTAACTATTTTGTATTAAATAAGTATTTATTTATAAGTTTAGTTATTAGTGTACCGAACTTTAGTACGCTAAGTTATATATTAAACTATATATTATAGCTGTAAGTTTATTAACTAAAATAGAAACATTTTTATAATTTTTATATATACTTATTTTTTTAATTATATCTAAAAAAAATTACTTTTCTTAGCTAATACTTTATTAAACTAGTGTCTTAATACTATATTTTGCCTATTTTTATATAATATATTTAATTAATATAAATATTTTATAATATATAATATATACTTTATTACTAGAGAAGCGCCTTTACTGTCTCCCCTTTTACACGCCTCCTCGTACCCGTGCATATAGCAAAAGCACACATATCCTTATACTGTTACTTTAGTTTTAGGCTAGCCTACGTCCTTTTTAACTTACTTTTAACAATTGTTACTAGAGAAAATGTTTAATTAAAGTATATGCCTTTTTTTATTTTTATTATAATACTTATATCGCACTTCTTTTATATATTATATTTACATTTTAACTAAATAAAGAGTAAAGCTATAGTAGTTTAAAATAACAAAAAGAATAAAAAAAAAGTTTATATATATCTTTATACTTAATATATTAAAAAATATTAGGTAAAGTAATACTAAAACGACTATAGTATTACGTAACTATAATACTAGCGTACTTAGTACGTTTTTTTAAATAATTATTAAACTAATAAAGTCTAGTAGAGATACTATATTCTTTAAAAAAATATAAAGAGTATAACTACTACTGTTATTTACGTATTTCCTCTCTATTCTATAGTTAATAATTATATAGTTAAATATTAATTTAATAAAGAATAGAATTATTACTAATATATTATATTTTAAAATATTATTTTTAAAATATAAAAAGTTTAGTTCTAATACTACACCTTTATTTATTACAGGGGGGCGACATGAAGAAAACCTAAATTAAAAAAGTTACCATTTTTAAAATAATATAACTTTTTAGTTATAAGGCCTAAAAATACAAAAAAATACGATATTAAAGAGAAGAACTAGCTTATATAATTCACCTACTTAGGGGCTGCTTACTAAGGGGTTTAGGGTTAAAAAAAAATTAGTAAATATAGAAAATTTTAGAGTTATATTTTAGACTATAATAATTTTTTATTTAAGGTGTAAATTTTAGTTCTTTTTATATATATTATAATAGTACGTATAATATATAAATATATAAAATATTTTTATATATTTATATATTATTTATATAATTATATATAAAAGTCACTTTTTCACATTTTTAATAATAAACTAGTAAATAATAAATTACTAGTATTTAGTATAATAGCTTTTAGCTTCTATAACCGCCTTATAATAGTTAGGGAGTAATAAAATATAATTATTAATAGCTTTTTATGGTATGTTATTCTACTCCTCTATAGTAGCTTTTTTAAAGGCCTTTATACTATTTAAACTATTTTTTATACCTAAATTAGCCTCTTTATTTTTAATTAGCCCTAATTTAAATAAACCCTATATATTTTTTATAGGGGCTAAATAAGGACTATAGGCTAGGTAAGAAGATAGTTTAATTTTATTATTTTTAAACTAAGTTAAAACGTCTCTAGTTTTATAAATAGAGACGTTATCTTATTAAAATTACTAACCTAAATTAATATTAATATAAAGTTTATAATTATAATATAATATAATAATATATATATATATATATTATTATATTATTAAAAAACAGGGGTAAAAAAGTATTCTAAAACTTACCTCTTTTTATATAGGATTTAACTTTAGATATAAGGACTTTATTTATATAATCCTTACTAGTATAAGAAGTAAAAAAATTAGGTATTTTAATAAATACTAAATTACTTCTACCCCCTATCTAAATTGCACCCTAAACTTATAGGGTAAGGTCTTAAGCTATAAAATAATTAATATAAATAATATTAAAAAACTACAACTATAGCTTAAAAGTAGATAAAAAGTTATATAATTTAAGATTTTAAAAAGTTAAAATAACTTGTTTTATAATTAGCTAACAGCTAGTTCTCTTTTAACTCTATTATTACTTTTTTTTCTATAGTATTCTTTTCTAGTTTTATCCCTTTATATTACTAACTTATTAGAAAATATAGTCTCTTTTAAATTTATTTTTTTTATATTTTTTAATTATTCTTTAGCGTATTTTAATGTTTTTTTAGTATTTTCTTTATTTATTATTAGTTTTTTTTTACTTATATTAATTGTATAACCCTCCTCTTTTAAAACTCTTTATAGTTATCTAGGGGTAATCTCTAAATTATTTTTTAATAGTATTGTTTTATTTTTTTTTTTTAGAACTTTTAGTTAAGTCTCTATTAAGAACTCTTTTATCTCTTTTAGTTATCTTTTTTATACCCCCTATATAAACTTTTTTTATATTATAATTCCTTTTTTTATTTTTATTTTTATTTTTAATATGTTGTATAGCCTAATATATAGTACTAAAAGACTTTTTTAAAGTAGTAGTAATTAAAGTAGGAGAGTTATTTACCTTTAAAAGTAAATTAATATTATATATGAGTTTTAAGAATTTTAGCTCTATTTTAAGGAAATAGGAGTTTAAGTTTATAAAAGTTAAAAGATATTATAATATACTATAATATTAATAATATATTACGTAACTAGTAATTATATAAGCCTTAGTAATATTTTTATAATTAATATAATTTTATTATTAGATTACTAATATACTTTAAAAATCTAGTTACGTAACCTACGCTAGTCCTAAAATAGTATAATTAAAATTTTAGTTAAATATATTTACCAACTAAAAAGTTATAGGGACCTAAAAAAAAGGCTAAAAAAAGTTATATATTTAGGTAATTTTAGTTTATTATATACACTTACTAAGTAGTAACTAAAATTCTTATAGAATTCTCCTTAACATTCTTTTTAAATTAATATAATTCGCGTATTTTTAAGCTTAGTAATTAATTTTATATTAATTTTTAAACAAGATAACTTTTTAGAATTAGGTTTTTCTAATGTCGCCCCCCTGTAATACTAATAACGTATACTAAATAATTAATTTTAAACCTATATCTAGTATAGTTATTTAAGCGTTTCCTATAGTATCTTTTTTTTATAAGTATTAAAAATATATCTCTCGTAAATACTTACTAGTATAAATACTTTATTTATCTAAACATAGCTAATATTACAGGGGGGTGACAAAAAAAAGATTATTTAAAAAAGATATCTTTTTTAAAAATTTATATAAAATTAAATAATAGGTCTAAAAATACATAAATAATACCGTTTCAAAGAGAAAATTTTGCAAATAGTAAAAAAATTTTACTTACTACTTATTAATTACGTATAATAAATTAAAATTACCTAAATAAGATAATTTTTTAAAACCTATTTTTAGGTTCCTATAACTTCTTAGTTAGTAAATATATTTAACTAAAATTTTAACTATACCCTTTTAGGCCTAGTTTAGGTTACGTAACTAGTTTTTTAAACTATATTAGTAATTTAATTATATAATTATATTAATTATAAAAATATTACTAAGGCTTATATAATTACTAGTTACGTAATATATTACTAATATTATAGTATATTATAATATCTTTTTACTTTTATAAACCTAAACTCCTATTTCCTTAAAATAGTGCTAAATTTTATAAAACTTAAATTTAAAGTTAAACTTTTTTTAAAAGTAAATAATTTTTCTTCTTTAATTACAACTACTTTAAATAAGTTTTAATTAAGTATTTATAATACTATATAAAGAATTAAAAGAAAAGAAAAAGTTAATTATAATATAAAAAAATTAAAAGGGGTAGAGTCTCTAAGATAACTTAAAGAGAAAAAAGAGTTATTAATAAAAACTTAACTAGAAGCCCTAAAAAAAAAATAAAAAACTATTAATAGATAATAGTCTAAAGATCTTAAAAAGATTCTTATAAAGCATTTTAAAAGAGGAGGATTATAGTATTAATATAAGTAAATAAAAACTAATAATTAATAAAGAAAATACTAAAAAAAGATTTAAATACACTAAAGAGACTATAAAAAATATAAAAGGGATAATAATATAGATAATATTATAGAAAAAAGGGAAATAATAGAGTTATAAAATAACTAGCTATTAGCTAATTATAAACTAGATTATTTTAACTTTTAAAAATATTAAAATATATAACTTTTTATATATTTTTAAGTTATAGTTTTAGTTTTTTAATATTAATTATATTAATTATATTATAGGACAAGACCTTAAACTATAAGTTTAGGATACAATTTAGATAGAAGGTAGAAGTAATTTAGTATTTACTAAAATACCTAATTTTTTTACTTTTTTTACTAGTAAGGACTATATAAATAAAATTTTTATATCTAAGGTTAAACCCTCTATAAAAAGGGGTAAGTAACTTAATAGGTTTTTTAGTTCTTTTTTTAATATAATAATATATATATATATATATATATATATTATTATATTATATTATAATTATAAACTTTATACTAATATTAATTTAGGTTAGTAATTTTAATAAGATAACGTCTCTATTTATAAAATAAAACACGTTTTAAACTAGTTTAAAAATAATAAAATTAAACTATTTTCTTACCTAGCCTATAGTCCTGATTTAGCCCCTATAGAAAATATATAAAATTATTTAAAATAAGAACTAAATAATAATAAAGAGGCTAATTTAGGTATAGGATCTAGTATATAAAGTATAGAAGTCTTAAAAAGAGTTATTATATAAGAGTAAAATAATATACTATAAAAAGTTATTAATAATTATATTTTATCTTTTTGTAACCGTTATAAGATAGTTATAAAAGCTAAAGGCTACTATACTAAGTATAAGTAATTTATTATTTACTAGTTTATTATCAAAAATATAAAAAAGTAACTTTTATATATAATTATATAAATAATATATAAAAATATAAAAATAGTTAATATACTAACAAAACTTAGTATCTATTATTATATATATTAAATTAAGCTAATTTTATACGTTAAATAAAAAGTTATATTAACTTAAAACAGGGTCCTAAAAATTTTCTATATTTACTAATGTTTTTTACCCCTAAACCCCTTTGTAAGCAGCCCTTAATAGGGTGAATAGAATCTACGAGTCTTTCTCTTTAAAATAGTATTTTTTTTTATATTTTTAGGACCCCTAATTAACAAGTTATATTATTTTAAAAAAGGTATCTTTTTTAATTAATTTTTTTTGTCACCCCCCTGTATTTACTTAGTATAGGGGAAACACGAGTTTAAAATTACTAGTTTCTAAAATTATAGAATTAGGACTATTTATATATAAAAAACCGCTAATAAGCTGTATTATATATATATAAAAGAAAAATATATTTTTTAGTCTAAAGAGTTTTATAAACTAATAATATAAGCTTTAAGGTATTTTTCTATAATATACCCCCAAGTTAAACTAATCAAAATCGCTTAATTATTTAAGTAGTTTAAAGTTAATTTTTTTTAAGCTTATTATAACTATAAAATTAGTTTTAAGAAGAGCTCTTTTAAGTAAAATTTTTAGTAGGCAGCGTTACTATATAATAGAGCTTTAAAGTAACATACTAATTATAGTAGGTATACTGGTATTTAATTGTATACATAGCGTTTATATATTTTCTTTACTTATCTTTTCAAAAATATTTTTTTTATTACTCCTACGCTGTCTTATATTATTTATATTATTTTATAGCTCTTTTCTTAGTCTTTTTTTAATAGCTCTTTAAGCTATATAATTATTATAAATACTATAAGTTAATTATTTATATTACTACAACTATAGCTGTAGTCAGTTATAATATATTTTTTATTTATTATTTTTTAGCATTTTTCTAGATTTTTAATTTTTAATTTTTTTTCCTAAAGACATTATTAATTTTTATTTAATAGTTTAAGTAAGTAATATTTAATTCCTATTATAACATAATAATTCATAGCCTAAATATAATTAATCGTAATTAGTATAAAAAATATTTTAAATACAGAAAAATTTAGTAAAAAGCTTATAGAGCTTAGTTTTATAGTTTTTAATTCTTTATTTTATAGTATTTTTAATTCTATAATTATAGTTTATAAAAAGTAAATAAAAAAAATTACTATTATAAAGCATGTAAGTAATAAATAACTAAATAGAGTAAAAGTATTATTTAGTATTAATAAAAAGTTTCTACGCTATAGCTAAAAATTTTTATACTCTAATTTTTTTAAGATACTCTACTTTTTTTTATAAAAAGTTATATAATTACTATAAACTTTAAAAATAATTTTTATATCTTTGCTTCAAAAAAATTTTTTTTTTTAAGAAAATTCGTAGTTTTTTTAAACTTAAACAAATATTTTCCACTTATAGTAGGCTATAAATTTTAATATATTTATTAGTTTAATACCTATATTACGCTTTTTAATAGTTATAAATAAGCTTTTAAGTATATATATACCTTATACGAAGCCTAATTTTAAAATAAATTATATAAACTATTAAAATTATTAATTTTATTTAGTCTATATTTTTTATTTAGGATTTTTAGGTATAGAGCGCTATTTATACCTTTTTAAGGTAAGCGCTTTTAAATTTTACTAAATTAAATTTACGAGATAGGCTATACTTCTAAAAACCTAAAATCTAATTTAGAGTAGATAGAAAAAATAAAAATAATAAGTTATTTAATTTCTAAACTCTATTACCCTATAGAGATAATAATAATATTAATAAATAATTTTTTAAAGCTTTATTTATTTTTTTATATTATATTTAATAAAGTTCTAAAACTGTTAAAAAATATTTATATAATTTAATATTACTAATATATTATAAAATTAAAGTCTTTTATATTTTATTTTTATTATTTAAATTATATTTTATTTAGTAAGAGTAATAAAAGCTATTATAATAGTAAAAAGTTAAACTTCTATTACTAAACGTATAAAAGTAAATATAACTATAAACTAATATATATAGTAATAGCTTTATATAAAATATATATATATATATTTACTATTATTATTCTATTAGTATCTAAAAAATTACTAAGTACTTTTTATTTTATTTATAAGCTACTCTACAGTAAGAATTAAAAAGAGTTTATATATAAAAAAGTATAATTTTTTAATTTACTTTTTTTAATTTTTATGAACCGAATTTTTGTAAAATATAGTCTTTTATAAATTATAAATTATTATTAAGTAAATAATTAAACTAAATAAGAATTTAAGTAGCAACACTATAAATATTATTTTTAATAAAATTATTTTATACTGCGTTTAAGTTATTTAAAAATTTAATAAGCTAATTTAGTTATTAATTTATTAAGCTTCTTTATTACGGTTATTATATAGTTTTTATTATTTTACTAGTTTTTTCCACTTTTGTATTATAAAACTTTTCTAAGCATTACGATTTTAAATTATTATTATAAATAATATCTTAAAACTAATTTAATATTTAATTTAATACGCTTTACGGATTAATATTATATAATTTTTTAAATTCTATTCTTATAATCTTTTCTTTTATATCTTTAAAATTTAATTATTTTTTAAATTTTTAGAATTACTAAACTAAAAGAGCTTTTATTAATCTATTAGCTTTTATATTAGCTAGTATATTACATATTTAAATATTTAATTTTAGCGCTAATTTTAAATACTTTTAGTAAAATTATATATTTTGTATATCCATATAGTGAAAACAGGTAGTTATATATTTATTTTACCTATAACTAGCCTAATTATTTATTAATTATTATAGAATATATACAATATAACTCTAAAATTTAAAATAAGTTTTTTAATAAAACGTTTTACCCCTTTTCTAGGGTTATTACCGTAACGTTACGTAACCCTAGACTAACTATTTAAACTTTTACTATATTACGTAATTAACTAACTCTTAACGAGCTTTTTATATAATAATTATAATAATTTTTTTACTAGCGCTAATAACCTGTAACCTTTTTTATAGTAATTAAAATATTAAAATATAGTATAGTACTCTCCGTAAAATTTTTAATATTTTTATAATAATTACTAACTTCTCTAATAGTAAGCTTTTATAACTACCTTATAGTGCTATAGCGTATTTTTTTTTTTCCACTACTACCTATTTTACTTTTATATATATATATATCCCTGCGCCTAAATAATTCTAACTACTTTAATAAGTTTTTTTTACTAAAATTTTACTTCCTTTACTACTTTAAGGAAGTCTTTTTTTTTTATTATTAAAATACTATTACTATTACCGCTACTACCGCCGCCGTTTTTTACCTTAAATAAAAGAATATAACTTTTCTTTTACTATCTCTTTATAAATTTTACTATATCCTTATATAGGTAAAATTAAACTTTATCTTTATAGGTATTATTAAGATTAAAAATTACGTTCTATTTAAGTAAGAAAAAGTACGTTAGAATTAAATTAGAATTAAAAACGTTAACTAAAAAATTTAGCCTATTAAATAGACTAGCTAGTCGTACTACGCAAAAGTAAAAGTTAAAATAGTTCTTAATATAACTTAGCTAATTATTATTATTAGTAAAAGTCTATACTATACACTACGGGTTATTTAGTTTAATAGTTAAATACTAGAATACTAATATTATAAATATAATAATAATAAAATATTTTTAAATTTTAAGTATATAGTATTTATAAAAAGGAGAAAAAATTACTATATTTACTATTTTAAACGCGCTATATATTAAACGCGTTATATATAATTTCTATAGTTTTATCCGTAATAAACTATTACTATTTTATAGTTATTACCCTGCCGTTATTACCGCTATAGCCTAATAAGTTATTTATTAAGTTATTACTCTACTAGCTATAACAGAATTCTAAAAATCCTATATTTAATAGGCTCTAGTTATAGCGCCTCTGTTCTACTTACCTATATTAAGTAAGAATATAGTGTACACTAAGTCGATACCGTTCCTATAGATAAACGTAAAGAAATAAAATACTTTAAAGTAATAGTTTTTCTATTTATATATTTAAGTATAAGAAGTTTTACTTCAGTAGTTAGTATTATAATAGTAGCCTATCTTACGGCTTTCTAAATAATTACTTTACTAAATAATATAATAATATAGTTATAAATAACTTATTTACTTTTTAGATTAATTATAAATAAAGCGGTTAAATAGATTATAAGTTTTAAACTATTATATACGCTATACTAAATTACTTAAAAGTAAAATCTATAAAGAAACGTAATTATATATTTTACTATAATAAAATACTTTTTATTTACATTAATTAAAAAATAAAAATGTTTTAAATAAACAAATATAATATTTACTTGTATTATAATAGTAATATAAAATATAAATTTAATATACTTCTAATATACCTTAATTTTAACTTTTATTATTGTTATTATTATTTTTAACTAGTCTTTTAAAAGTAAAGACGCCAATAGAAAAAATACTAAATTAGCTACTTTAAACATTTTTATAATATTTTTAATATATAAATTATAAATTAGCGTAATTATATTTTTTTAATTTTTAATTATATATATTCTAAAATACTATTTTATAACTTTACGTTTCTCGATTTAATATAATTCTTAAAGTATATTACGCAGTTTAAAAGCTTCTTATTCTTAAATTATATAGTACCGGAGTAGAATATTATTTATATAAAAATAAAAAACCTTTTTTTTATATAAATAAGTTTAAGCTTAGCTAAAGTATTAGAGAATTTTTTATACTATAGTATAAGTAAGCCTTATAAACTATATAAGGCTTAATTAAGCTTTATATAGTTATCCTTTTATTAAAAAGTAATAAGTACGCCTAGACGACGATTTAGGGATATAAACGTAGTAAAGGAATTCTATTAAATACTAAACTATATACGTAATAATTAAAAACTAAATTTATAAAAATTAACTAAGGATAATATCTATTTAAATAGTTACTTAATTAAATAATAAGTATACTAGTAGGCTAGCAGTTAGTATTAAACTAGTAACCTATATTAGTAGGTACTAGGGTACCTAGTATAATATAATATAGTTACCTTAAGGGCTGCGCGTATAATATAAATAGTAAAAAAACCTATATAATTACTACGCAAAAATCTTTTATTATTAAAATTACTTAATTACTATATTTAATAAGTTTAAACAGTAACTATGCTTTACTATTAAAACTAATAAAGCGTTAAAGAATAAAATATAAATAAATTTTTTATATAACCTCTATACAGCTATAGATAAATATTTATATTTTTATACTTTATAGATTACTTAATTAGAGATTAAGAATATTAAAAGATTATATAAAAGTAACTTTATCTAGCCTAAGTAGCGTATATACTTTTTTTTTAGCTAGGTATAGTAGTTTTTACTATATTTAAACTTAGTATTATTATTTTAGTATATAATAATTTAATTATTTAATAGTAGTATATATAGTAAATAGATACTTTTACTATTATATATAATACTATTAATAGATTACTCTAGAAGCGTACGATAATTATTACAAAAAGTATACAAAAACTAGTAGTATACTATAAAGATAAAATCTATAACTTTAAACTATAGCTAAAGTAAGTATAAAGTATATACTTATATACGCGTAAAAAGAGGGACTAGATAAAAATAAAAGTATAAAAAGGTTACTAAGTATAGGTACTTATAGTAAGTAGTAGTAGTAATAGTAGTATTTTAAAATATATAATTTTTTAAATTGTAACTAATAGAGGCGCCTAAAAAAGCTTAAATTAATTAGTACTTTACTAAAAATTAAAATTATTCTTATAGAGGGAGAGTTAGTAAAGAAGTTATTATTATTAAATTATTAAGTATTAAACAAAGCTGCCGGTAATAGTAATAGAAAAATTTTATATTACGGGCCTTAGCGCACTAAAAGGTATAATATTATAAAATTAAATTAAACTATATTAAATAAAAACTATTAAAGTAATAGTAAACTCTATATATTAATTTTAGTAAATATAACCCAGTTCTACACTTAGGTTACCTAAGTAAAGTAGTTTTTTACCTCCAACTTAGGAGGGAGTTATCCTTTTATTTATAGCTATTAAGTAGTTTATACTACACTAGCTTTAAGGAGTTAATTATAATATAAAGAATATATTAATTATATTAAATTATAAGATTTTTAGATTTAACTGTATAATTATTATTATAGTTATATAAAAGAAGCGCACTATAAGTATTATATTATATATTAATAAAATTATATCTTTTAATTAAAGGTTACCTCTAATAATAAAGCGTATTTTATATTTTATAAAGTAAATACTTTAATTAAATTTATAGATAAATATCTATTTAAGTAATAGTAAAAGTAATTATTTAATACTTTTAAAGCGTATAACTACTTACTAAATTTATTTTTTATAATGTATATTTTATTCTATATAAGTAGTCTAATAAATAAGTGGGCTAAGTAAATATTAAAACCATACTTTTTATATTATTAGTTTTTTTAAAATCTTATTATAGTATATATAGGATTTATTTTAAAATATTTTATTTTAGGACTCTATTTAGTATAGTAGCACATACTCCTCCTTTTTTAAAATCCCTTTTAGTCGCCCCGAGCTACTACAGCCATACTATTTATTCGATTAGTATACTAATATATTAGTATAGCAGTTTAAACTATTATATTACAGGGGGGTGAAAGCGAAAAAGAGTACTCAAAAAAAATACCTTTTTTAAAATAATATAACTTTATAATTAGTAAGCTAAAAAATATAAAAAAAAAAAAATTTTAAAGAGAAAGATAATTAGATTTAACTCACCCTATTAGATACTGATTACTAAGACGTTTTGGGATAGAAAAACATTAGTAAACTTTAAAAATTTTTAGGACCCTACTTTAGACTATTATAACTTTTTATTTAAGGTGTAAAATTGGCCTATTTTTATATAAATAATAATAGATCCTATATTATACTAATATGTAAATTATTTTTATATATTTATATGATTATTATATAATTATTAATAGAAGTTAAATTTTTACAATTTTAATAATAAACGCATAAATAATATATTACTAGTACTTAGTATAGTATCCTGTAGATTCTAAAAGTATCTTATAATAGCTAGGAAGTAATAAAATATAATTATTAATAATATTTTATAGTATTTTATATTACTTTTTAAAAAAAGGTATGTAAATGGCCTTTATACTTTCTAAACTTTATTTTATATATAAGTTAACCTCTTTATGTTTATTTAGTCTAGATTTTAAAAAATTTTATATATTTTTTATAGATGCTAAATCAGTGTTATAGGCTTGATAAAATAAAATAAAATTTTAATTATTTTAAAACTAGTTTAAAATGTCTGTTATTTTATTAATAAGGCGCTTACCTTATTAAAATTGCTTATATATATTAATATTAATATCAAGTTTATAATTATAATATAATATAATAATATATTTATATATATCTATTATTATATTAAAAAAAGTACTAAAAAATTGATTAAGTTACTTACCCCTTTTTATCTTCGGATTAACTGTAGATATAAGAACTTTTTTTTGTTTAGTTTTTACTTGTAAAAAAATAGATAAATTAGGTATTATAGTATATACTAAATTACTTTTATCTTCTAACTAAATAGTATTCCAAATTTAGTATAATAAGTTATTACTAATAAAATAATTAATATTATTAATATTAAAAAAGCAAAACTATACCGTAAAAATATATAATAAGTTATATATATTAAAATATTAAAATATTAAAATAACTTACTTAGTAAGCAGCTAATAACTAGTTTATGTCTAATTCTATTTTTACCCCTTTCTCTATTATATTTTCTTATAACTTATCTCTTTTATGTTACTAACCTATTAGATAATAATATTATTTTTAAAATTTATATATATAGTATTTTTTATATTTCTTTTAGCGTAATTTAATACTTTTGTTAGCGTTTTCTGTGTTAATTATAGATTTTTTTTATTTATAGTAATATTATAACACTATTCTTTTAAAATATAATTATAAGAACTGTTTTATAATATTTAGACTATTTTCTAATAATGCTAGTTTCTTTTCTTTTTTAGGACCTTTAATTACGTTTCTATTAATAATTCTTTTTACGATTTAAATTACCTTAGAAACTCTATCTCTTTTAACTTTATTTATATTATTATTATTTTTCTTTTAGTTTTAATATATAGTAGAGTATTATATATACTTTTAGAAGTTCTTTTTATAGTAAAAATAATTATTAGAATAGAGGTATTTACGTTTAAAAGAAGACTAACTATAAATTTAAGTTTTATTATATATAGCGCGTTATACAAGCAATAGGAGTCTAGGGTTATAAATTTAAATAGATATTGTTATATACTATAAAATTAATAATATATTACGTAATTAGTGATTATATAAGCATGAGCTAAATTTTTACTAATTTTATAAATCTATTATTATATAATAAATTCTTGTTAAAATTTAGGTCACGTGACCTATACTAAATCTAAAAGGGTATAGTTAAACTTTTCGTTAAATATATTTACAAACTAAAAAGTTATAGGAACCTAAAAAAGCCGTATAAAAAATTATACTATTTAGGTAATTTTAATTTATTATACGTAATTAATAAGTGGTAAGTAAAATGCTTATTAAATTTCGTGTTATTTTCTCTTTAAAACGCTATTATTCAGGTATTTTTAGGCTTATTAATTAATTTTATATAAATTTTTAAAAAATATAACTTTTTCGAGTACTCTTTTTCGCTTTTACCCGCCTGTAATAGTTATAAACTCTTTATGCTCTTTCTATATAAGATTTATACTAAAAATAAATATATTTATAAAATTATACTAGTAGAAGCTATCTATACTATTAAATTAAATATTTAGAAGTGTAATATTACGTAATAACTTACTTTCTCGATAAAAGCGTAATATTATATAAATATTAAGTAGGTTTTTATTCTTACCCCTAGTGTATTAAAATCTTTAAAATTTAATTTACGTTACTTTTAGCTGTATTAAGTAATTAAACTATAGACCCTTATAGGTCTCTATATTCTCTAAGTAAAAGTCCTAATTCTTTTATTTAATAAAAGGAACTCTATATTACTATTTTAAATAATATTATTCAATAAGCTTTTTTCGACTGTTTAAAAAATCTTTAAATTTTTATTTTAGACTATTTTACTTCTATATTAAAATATACTTTATAAGAAACACTAGAGTATTTTTTTATAAAATATATTTTTAAGTTTTTAGGCTCTAAAGTAGTTTAAAAAGACATTAAGATGATATTTATAGTATATAATATATATATTTATAGTTATTAGCTAGTTATATTAATAGTCTACGTATATATTATTTATATAAAACTTTACTTAACTAACTAGTTTAAAAAAAATAAGTTTTACGCTAAAGTACATTTTAGTTTATTACTTAGATTACGTAATATTTTTATTAATCTCTAGTGTACTAGCGTTATAGGCTTATATATTAAAAATTATATAAAATACCTTAACTATATTTATAATCTTAATACTATATTAAATATTTATAAACTTTATAGACTTTTTTTAAAAGATAGGCTAATCTTTTTTCTTATAAAAAACAGTTTTAGTAAATATAATATTACTCGTTATAATAATTTAGTTGAATAATAATACTTATATTTTATAAATACTATAAGCTACGTAACTAACTATATATTTAATATAAACCTATAGATTTATTTTAAATTTATACTTATTACGACCGGCTATACGATCTCTATTTAGTAAGTATATATAATAACTATAAATATATATACTACTCTAATTTAAGCGTAAATCTTCTATTTAGTACTTTATAAGCTTAAATTTATAATAATAGAAATATTATCTAAACTAGCTATAAAAAACTTTATTTAGAAATTATATACTTTTAAAGCTGCTAAACTAATATTATAAAATACTATAATTACTTTTATAATTATTAACTAAAGCTGTTTTAGTAAGTTTATACTATATTGTATAATAGTAGTCTAAATAATAATTTTTTAGTTTAAGTATTTAGCGCTGCTGTTTAGCTTATATATATAAAAAAATAGTATTTTAATACTTATATTAAGCTTTTTTATTTATTTTTTAGAGCGCAATCTTTCGTACTATAAATAAATAGTAATATTATTATTTTATAAAAGTTTATAATTTTAAATTTTTACTACGTATATACCTACGTACTACGACTTAAAAATACTTTTATAAGTTATAAAAGTAACTTTATCTATAAACTCTATATATAAATCTTCTCGCTATAGTTATTTTTAATTAATAATATTTACTAGTTACTAAGTTTTTTTTACGTATATTAAACAGATTCTCTATAATACGCTAGTATAATTATAGTTATTTTTTTTTAAAATATTATCTAAGCTATATATATATAAAAGAAATATTATTTATAATATATTTATTTAGTACTTAAAATATAAATATTTTACGCGCTTTAGACTAGAGTATATAAAGTTTTTCAACTTAACTATTTTACTCTTTAGTACTATATATTCTTAGTATTAATATACGGATATATTAACTATAAATAAAATTTTTAATACACTAGTATTAAACACTAAACTAAGAAATAATATAATAGAGGCTTATATTTAATTAATATAAAATTATACTTATAAATATGTATTATAAGTATAATATTTAATTTTAAAAATGTTATTTGTAGTATATTATCTAAGCGTAAGTACTGAAGTCCCTTATTATATAAGTAAGTTTTAGATACTATATTTACATAAAATTTATCTATAATAGCTATGTTTTATAATATAAAATTTGTTTATAAAATTTCTATTCGGTCTATTTAAAATATTTTTAATTATTTAGGTTTTTATACTAAAGATCTAAAAAGCTGTTATTTTAGTGTTAATAGTATAAATACTATTAAATTTTTTAAAATTTTTAGAACGAGTAGTAATTTATTACTTATAAAATATAAAATAGTACTATTATAAAAAATAATATATTTAAAGCCGTATAGATATTATAATTTTCTATAAATTATATACTATTATTTTATTCTAATTTAGTACTTATAATAAATAAAGAATTAATAACTATATATATTAAAGTGCTAAGAAATTTAAGTTATTTAACCTCTTGCCCTAAAATATATTTCTCTTAAACTATCTTTTGTATATATATATATTATAAAAAACTATAAATTTATTAAATTTAAAATACTTAAGAAGTTCTTTTTATCCTTTTTATAAAGCGGCGTAGCGTAATTTATATAAATATTTATTACTTCTAATTATTGGCAACGGTACTTAGTAGGTTTATAATAATATATTTTAAATCTATAAAGATACTAATATAACTTACTTTTACTTTTTAACTATAAGCTATCTAATTAGAGATATAAGTTTTATTTATTAAGTATTATAAAAATTTTAGAGCTCTTAAAAGTTAATGTAATAATTTTAGTTAATACTACTACTTAATTAATTTTTTTAACTTCTATTAGAGAGAGTTCTTTACTTTTAAATATAAATTTTTACACTTAGGTTATATATATTTACCTTATTTAATTACGTATTACTTTCTTACTAATAGTAGTAAGAAAGTTAATAATAGTTAGTTTATTTTAAATATTACTAAGTTTATATACTTTTATTTTATATAAAGAGCTTTTTATTTATAATACTATAATTTAGAAACTAATTATAGATACTTTACTCTCTTTAAATAAGTATACTATTATTATTATATAATATTTTTAGGTAACACGTTCGTAGTTAAAAATTTATATTTAAAAAAATATATAAGTAAGTTAAAATATTTCTCTATATAGCGTAATAGATATAAACAGCGCTTATAAGCTTTAAAACTATTATTATATTAATCTAGTTTTAATTATTTTTACATAGTTTATTTTAGTAGTATAGCCGATTAAGTGGACTTAGTATATATTAATATTAGTAGTATAGTTATAATAGATTTTTTTAATATTTATTTTAAATACTTTTATAATCTATAAAATATATTATTTATTATTCTTATACACGCTTATTTTTTTTAACTATATTTAGAGAAATAACTTTTTTTAGTCTATATATTTTTTAGACTAGTGTCTCGACGCTCTACTTTACCTCTTTTTATATAATAATATATAAAAGCTCTAGTATTATAAAAAAAATTATTAAGATTATTAACGCTTTTAAGGTTAGAATTAATAAGATCTTAAATAATATAAAGTATATATTATACTTTAAGCTATATATACTAAGTTAGCTAACTCGCGGAATTAGTAAGATAAATATTATTAGTTAAAAAGGATAACATAGCTTTAGTTATTATAACGCTTAAACAATTATTAGTCGTAAGGCTTACTATATATTTAATAATTAATAATATAAATTATTAGTAGTATATAGATAAGATAATACTTACTAAATCTATAAAACTCAAAAATTTAAAATAAAAGGTTAGAAAATTAAATAGAGCTTTAGAAATAAGATTTTTAATAATTAAGTATATAAAAAAGAGCTTCTTTTATTTTAAAAACAGCGGACTTATAACTATAAAAGAATAATAAACTAGAAATTACTAGTTTCTAAAATTAAAGAATTAGAACTACTTATATAAAAGAAAGTACTAAAGAACTATATTATATATATATAAAGGAGAAATATACCTCTTAGTCTAAAGAGTTTTATAAACTAGTAATATAAACTTTAATATATCTTTTTATAATACTTAGTAGTTAATAGTAAAGGTAATTATAATTTATTAAATAAAGTTATAATTATTTTTAATATTAGATACTAGTCTAAGTTAAATAAGTTTTTTTTTTAAAAAAAAAAAATTAATTCTTTTCTATTAGGACTACCTAACTATTTAAGAAAATTATTTTATCTCTTAAGTAACCTAATAACCGGCTCTTTAAATAAATAACTAATTAAGTATAGGCAAGTTAAGTAATTTATACTAGAATTATGTAATTTTTTAATTAGGAATAGGCGGGGTGGCACAGTGGGCATATATCTAAAAATGCTAAGATTCTATAAATTTTCGAAGTCTTCTTGCGTATTAGGAGTTTAATTCCTCCCCTTTTATAGCGTTCTTTAAACGTGCCTACTTTATATAGTAAAGTATAAAGTTTTTAGAAGTATAGGGTACTACTAAGAAATTAATATAAGGCTATAGGGAAGCCGAAATCCCTATATAGAATACGTTATATTTAGAGGCATTTTAGGTTAAATTACTATCTAAAGTTAAACGAGATAAAAATCTATTTCTAAATAGGCTTAGCGTAGCGAACTAGGCCTAATTAGGTAATAGATTAGTAATTTAATATAACTATTTAGTAATATAACCTATATATATTAGTTAAAAATTAAAGAGCTGGTTATTAGTTCGGTTAAGAGATAAAGGACTATTCTTAATAATTAGGTAGCCCTATATATAAGGTTTATTTTAAAAAAAAAAATTTAAGAATAGCTTTTTCTCTATTTAGCAATAGTCTAGTTTTTAAATAGGTTAAATCGCTACGCTAATATAATTTAGAATTTAAACTAAACTAAGTTTATTTAAGAAATATACTAAGCCTAACTAAGTAATAAACTAATCTGATAAGATTAAGTCTAAAATCTAATATAATCTAGTAAATTAAATAATAGATTAGAGTAGATAAAAATAAAATTTAAACTTATAATCTATAATATTACTACTATAGGTAACTAGGTGTATTATATACTAAGTTATACGTACTCTCGCCTTACATAAATTAATTAAATTATTAATAAAAGAAATGGTTAAAGTTATAAATATTAAATTAATAGTATTAGTAGTAGTATTATAAGACGCGTATAAAAATATAAAAATCGAAAAAATAAAAAAAATATAATATATAGTTTATAGTAAAGTTAATAAATAAAATCAATATTTTATAAATACGATAGATACTTCTCGATATAAAGAATATAGTAAAAGTAATAATAAAAATATCCTAAGTATAAAGTGTGTAGAGTGAAAAATAAAGAATATAAATATACTAGAAGTTATTAATATATTCAAAGGTTTTAGGAGACATATATATATAGATATATAAACCAAAAATATAAATAAATGTACTTAGTATAAGTGTTATTTTTATAAATAAGAAAAGATTTATAATTATAAACAAAAATATTAATTATTAATAACTATTATATAATTTATATATATATAGGTAAAGTAAAAAGTAATAAAAATAAACATAATGTCTATTCTATATAAAAATAAGTTTAAATAAATAATTAACTAATTATAATAGTAGTTATCGGCGCTCCTGTTATATAACTATAATAATTAGAGTAAAATTTATACCTAATATTATATAGATTTATATATTTAATACATTTTTTAATATACTAATTAATTACTTTACTATAAGTTAGTATAAGTTTTTAATAATTATAAAAAAAATAATAATTATATAAAAGTTAATTAAGCTTAATATAGATTACGTAATTAATTTATACTATAATATAAAATTTTTTTTTAGTACTCTAACTAAGCCTAAATTTACTTAGTATAATAAAAAGTCCTTTTTATTATTTTATATAAATATTTTATATTATAACTTTTATTAGTATATAGATTGTAAACTATCTAATAAGCTTTTAAAAATATATAATATATAAAAATATAAAACTATAAAATAGTATTTTAAAATATAATTAATTAGGAATTAAAAATAATATATATTAATATTAATTTATAATTTAAATATTATAAGGACAGTAAAGAAAATTTACAGTTACTAATTTAATATTTATTTTATATACTCTTTTACTAAAAAAAAAAGTAATTAAAATAAAATAAAAACGTAATATAACTTAGAGTTAAAATAAACTATAAGTAGATTAAATCTATATTTTATGTAGCCATATTAATATATATAGAAGCGTCTTTACGGCTTTATGTATTATAAATAATAGTTATTACTTTATATCCGACTGTTAAGTTAATATTTCTTTTAGCTATTATAATTAGTATTAAAGAATTACTATCTACCGGTCTATAGTTATAGTCTTTTAAATCCTCCGCTCTTATTAATATATAAACGCCTATTAATACTTAGGCGTATACGTAACCTATATTTATATTTACCTATCTCTTTATTTTATTAATACGTAGTAGCTGCTATACTTATTTTATACTTTACTACCTACTATTACTACTACTACTAGTAGCAGTAGCGGTAGGTTACTTAATATAATTTAGTAACTACTATTATATTAAGTACCTCTTATAACTATACTCTATCTATTATTTTTAGTATAAAATTAATTTTTTATTCTCCTTCTATTACTTCTTTTTTATTTAATATTAATATAAGCTGTTATAGCTTATTACCTTATAGTATAACTAGACTAGTATTATTTTTATCTATATTATATAATATCTAGACGTACTATACTAGTAAATATAGCTTAATACCTTCCCTTACTATAATTACTACCTTATATTTATCTCTATTAACTCTAGCGAGTAGGCGGTAAGTAGTATTATAGTATTTTTTTTCTAATACGTTAAGGGCTCCTGCGTCTAGTATACTTAATAGGTATTTTATAGCTATTTTTACTGCTTATACATACAGGGTATTATTAAATATACTCTTATAAATAAGTATATAAGGTATAGGTATATAAGGCCTAGTTATTATAGTTTTATTAAAATTAATTATAATATATAAAGTTGCTATTAGTATACTTATAAATATTAGCTAATTATATTTTATAAGTTACTAAGAATTACTACTGTACCGGTATCTGCAATATACTAAATTTTATTTTATATAATTTTAATAATAATAATAATACGGCGGAGTAGACGTATTATAGTATAATAATACTATAGTAGTCTAGCCTAAAGAAAAAAAAGAAGTAAAGGTAATAGTAGCCCTATACTAGAGTATTAAACTTTAATATGCTAAACTATACGCTAAACTATACGCTAAGCTATATACTATAAATATAAGTTTAAATTTTATACTAAAAAAATAAAAATATAAATATGTTTTATAATTATTATATACGCTTATTTTTATAACTATATCTAGGGGAAGAACTTTTTTTAGCTTATACCTTTTTTAGACTAGTGTCTCGGCACTATACTGTACCTCTCTTTATATAATTAATATAAATAAATATTATACATATCGTCTCCAAACTCTTTTATTTTTTAATTAGTATTAGTAAAATGTACTTTATTATAGTAAAATATATAATTATATTTTTTATAAATCTTATATCTAAATAGTATAGTATACTATATATAAGAGCCTAAAACTCTTACTCTATTTAAATATTTTATTTATACCTAGTTTAAAATATAAAGTCTTTTTATATAACTATATTATGGTATTATTTAATAAAATAAGTATTTAAAATACTATAAGACAGACTATAACTATTATATTAATTAGTTAAATAGCGCTTTTTTTAGTTAAATATATATATAATAAATAATCGCACGAAATAGTTTTTTATATAATTAATTCTAGATTTTAAAAGTATATAATATATATTTTACAATAATTAATAAATAATAAAACTAGTTAAAAGTAATAATAAATATATTACTACCTATTTACGCTATAGAGATATATAGAATATATAATTACGCTAAGAGTATTTAAAAGAAACTTTTAAAATTTAATATTCTAAATAAGTAATATACTATTATATAGGTTAATAAAAACTTTAATAGTATAATAATTTTAAAAATTTAACATGTACCTAAATTCTGAAAATATTAAAAATTAAATCACGAATTAAAATTCTAAAAAATTATGTAATAATAAAGTCTAAAGCGTATTATATTAAATATTAAATAGTTTATAAACCGCTGTATATAATATTATATTTATACTATAGGACATAAAAATTCTATAATAATAATAACAAAATAAAATAAAATAATAAAATAATATTATAATTCTAATATAAAAACTAAATAAATATTAATATATTAAATTAATTAATTTATTAAACTTAAAAATACCTTAAATGTAGCGTAAAATTAATTTCTTAAAAATATTATTAATAGCGTTACTACGTAATCTTTTTTTATTAAATTATTTTTATATAGTAGTATATAATTTAGTAAGCTCCATACTTTATAAATTTATATTAATAAACTATATTATAAATAAATTAAAAAATTATACCTCTGTACTGGCAATCTTTTTTTATTTAATATAAAGTAATATATACTAAATTAAAAAATATTTAATAATTTTCTAAATTTAATAAATCTATAACTATTAGTATATAATTTTATATATTATAGTTTATTTTCTTTATAAGAATAAATACTATAATATTAGGTAACTTTAAACGTATTATTTAATATTTTACTACGTTATCTAATTATTAATACTTATTTATTTTATTAAGTTTTTAATATAATAATTACGAAAAGTTTTCTACTATTATAAGTAACTTCTAATTTATTTATTTTTTTTTAAAAAAAAGAATAATAAAAATACTAAAATATTATATATTACTCTCTATATATCTGTTTAGTTATTTTATAATACTTACTAACTACTTTAATAGTTCTATACGACTATTTTACAGCGTCGTAGTATATCTTCTATTTATTTTTTACTTATTCTCTTACTCTTTCGCGTATATATAAACGATTTTAATTACTTTAAAAGACTTTTTTTTTTAAAAAGCCCTACCTATTTATCTTTATACTACTCTATACCACTTTTTCTATTCCTCTTAAATATATATTTTCTTTTTTATATTAATTAGTAAGCCTCTAATATATTTAAATTATTATTTTATTAACTTTATTATGTTATCGTATAATTCTAAATAATTTTTAAGATTATTAGTAAGTTTAAAAATTATTTTATATTACTAATAACTACTATTATAATCTATTAATTATCTTTTTATCTATATGTCTATATAAAATAGAGGCTATATTTATTTTTATTATTTTTATTCCGTCTATATACGTATAGATAGTATAGTATTTAATATTAATTATTATTTTTATTTATAATTATAAATATTTTTTTATATATGAAAATAACTATAATACTAAGTATTCTTTATACGCCTACCTAGTATATATACTTATATATATAAACCTCCCCTTTAAAACGTTCAAATAATAACTACTATATAGAATTATAATATTTTTACTTTTACTATTACTTATACTATATTTTTTATACTAAGGAGTATCTACTATCGAAAAGTAAAAGTACGCCTAGACCTCGATCCAGGGGTACGAACGCAGTGAGGGAACTCTGTTGGGTACTAAACCGTGTACGCAATGAGGAGTATCTACTATATTTATAAAATACTTAATTTACTTCTTAATTTTACTATAAACTATAAATTATATTTTTTATTTTTTTTATTTTTATAATATTTTTAAATATATCTATTAAAGTTACCGTTAGTACTAAATTTTTTTTTTTATATAATAAAGTTACTATTAGTAACTACCTAATTAGAAAAGAGAGTGCCGTATATACTATATAACTTAATAATTAACTCTTAAAGATACTACGTTAAATCTAATTAAAAAAGGTAGTGTCTACTATAATAGGTATATAATAATTATTTAATAGTACTTAATAGTATCGCAGCTTAGTATAATTTATTATCTTATATAGTAACTTATACTAGTATATTTACTATTATAAACTAATACTAAGCAGGCATTTATAAAAAAAGAGATATTAATATATTATAACTATAGTACGTATTACAGTATATAAAGTACTATTTATTAATAATAGTATACTATTATTTTATAACTAAAATATACGCTTCTAGTACGTTAAAAAATAGGATTTTAGTAAAATATATATATAAGACTTACTCTAGCCTATACTATAGAGTATGTTAAATACTTTAAGCTTTTAAATTAAACTAAATAAATAAGAAATATAAAGTAATAAGTATATTTAATATAATTAATATACTACTATTTATATTTACGGGCAATCCGTAAAAGTTAATATATAAGTAAAATAGTTTTATACTTATAAGTATAGAATTACTAGATCTAGCTAAAGAAAAGCTATTTAAATAGATAAAAAAGCTAAAGATCGGTCGCTTATAGGCGCTACTAAGTAAAAAAAAAATACTAAAATTACTATAGCTATACTGCGACATAAAATAGTTAATTAATAAAAATAAGTTATAAAAAAAGTTTACAAATAATAATAATACTAGTAATAATAATACTAAAGCTAGTAACTATAAAACGCTAAAATAAAGAGACAGTATAATTATTTAATAAATAATTAAATATTTTAAAAATTATAATTTATAGTATAAAGGGCGTATATAATTCTCATTAGGGTAACGTAAAATAAATATTACTAGTATATATAGGAAAGCTATAACTTAACGCTATAGAGAATATTTAGAGATAAGTAAAAAGGAGTTTTTAAAGAAAAAATAATAGATAGCTAGTATAGGAGAATCTTATAGAGAGAAGTAAAATATAGCGTTAAGACACTAGTCTAAAAAAGGTATAGGCAAAAAAAAGTTATTTCCTTAGATATAGTTATAAAAATAAGCGTATAAAGGACTACAAAAAATATATTTATTATAATTAGATTTAAACTTATAACTATAGTGTATAGCTTAGTATATAGCTTAGCGTACTTTTAAGTTTAATATACTAGAGCTACTATTACCTCTACTCCTTTTTTTTTTAGGCTAGGCTATTATAGTACTAGTAATACTATAATATACTTACTTTACTATATTATTATTAAAGTTATTATTAAAGTTATTATTAAAATTATATATAATAGGATCCGAGTAGCGTTCGTTCTTAGTAGCTTATAGAGTATAGTTAGCTAATATTTATAAATATACTAATAGCAATAATTACCTTTAATAAAACTACGATAACTAAGTCTTATATATCTATTTATAAAGGTATACTAGATAATAACCTATACGTATAAGTAGTAAAAATACTTACTATAAAATACTTACTATTAAGTATATAAAAGTATATTAATAAAGTTATAAACGCTGTAGGAGCCCTTAATATATTAAAAAGGGGATACTATAATACCGTATACCGCCTGCTTATTAAAGATAAAGATAAGGAAAATAAAGATAAGGGAAATAAAAGAGATAAGGAAAATAAGGGAGATAAGTATATAGTAATAATAGTAGGGAAAGATATTAAGTTATATTTACTAGTATAGCACGTCTAAATATAGTATATTAAAGATAATTACTATAATATTAGCCCAGCTATACTATAAAGTAATAAGCTATAATAGCTTATAGTAAAGTTATATTAAAAAAAGGTAGTAGAAGAAAAAAAAAATAGACTTTATATTTAAGATAATAGATAGTATATAGTTATAGAAGGTACTTAACGTAGTAATAGCTACTAAATTATACTAAGTAACCTGCCGCTAGCAGTAGTAGATAGTAAAATATAAAATAGGTATAGTAGCTACTGCGCGTTAAAGGGAGAAAAAAATAAAAGAGTATATATTTAGGTTTAGGTTACGTATACGCCTAAGTATTAATAGGCGTTTATATATTAATAAGGGCGGAGAATTCGGAGAACGGTCTACGTATAGGTAAATAGTAACTTTTTAATACTATTTATATTACTTAGAAAAAGATTAACTTAATAGTTAAATATAAGGTAATCACTATTATTTACGGTAGATAGTCGTAAAGACGCTACTATATAGGAGAATATAAATAAATAGCTTAATATATAACTAAATAAAATAAAATATTTTATATTAATTATTTTATTATAACTCTAAAACCTCTAGGTCTCTATTAAGATCGGTTAGTACTACTAATTTAATATTTATAATTTTAACTACTTTTTATATTAATAATGTAATTAATTTATTAGACTAATACCTATAATTATAAATTATTATAACTTTACTATAATAAACGTCTTTAGTAGTTACTAAATAAATAAAATTAGTTACTTTTAAATATATAAAATGCCTATAGTGGTAAGTATATACTAGAATTATATCTTTATTATTTATAAAATATAAGAATACCGTAGTAAAAGCATAATTAATTCTATTAAATATTAATTTAAACAGTTTAAAATTAATTAAAATTATTATATTATTAGTATAAATAAAAGAAGGAGTAGTAGTAGAATTTAAATAATATTAATACTATTAGTATATACGCTCTAATATACTTTTATATTTATAAAATATATTAAAAAATATTTTAAAGACTATTTTTTTTATTTAATAAATATTTACCTGTGTTCAGTATAAGAGAAAATAGAGAAGAGATATAGAGGTAGTAATAGTAGTTATACTTTATATATATCTCTTTTAAAAAATATAGTTTTAGAACTAAATTTTTTAATTTAATATTTTTTAAGGGACGCGCTAAGTGTACTAGTAGTATAGTAGTATAGTATTATAACTTTTTTAATCTTATTTTACTTTTCTTTTTTAATATATTAAATATAATAATATATATATACTTTTCCTTTTTAAAAAAACTTTTTTAATCGCCTCTATAGCTAATATAGCTATAATTTTTATACGATTAATATATAATTATATTCTATATTTAAAAATAATAATTTAGATAGTAACTAATCTAACACTAAAACTATTAAAAAATATAGTTTTAAATTAGTCTATTTTATATATCTATAATTCTATTTTAAGTAGTATTTTATAAAGTTTTAGTAGACGTTTAAATTCTTAGTAAGAATTAAAATAACTATTTATTAGCTAGGACTAGAACTAATTATAATTATTAAGTATCTATAAGTAGACATTAAAGTTATAGCTATAATAGTCTTTAAAAGAATTTTTTAAATAGTAATATAAAAGGAGCAGATAGATATTATACGTATACTTTTTAAATATACTATATATAATTTATTACTTTACTTATAGTTTTATTAATATACTATTATTTTTATAATAGTCTACTAAGTTTATAAAATTATATTATTACTCTTCTACCTACAATATTTAAAAAACTTTATATTTATTAAATAGTAATTATATAGTTTTTATTTTTATTTACGCTATATTATAATAATATAATATATACTAAGTTAATATAACTTCTATAAATAAATATAAAGAAATTTATAAGTTTAGTAATTAAAGCTTATCGTTTTAGTATTATAGTTATTTTTATTACTATAACTAGATAATATACTATCTAAATAATAAAAATATAAACTTATATAATTTAAGTCTATAACTAATTAGTTAATATTAAATTATATAAATATTACTTAATAGCTCTAAAACTCTTTATATTAAAATATAAAAAAATATTAAGACCACTGCTCTAGAATTATTACCGTAACGTTATATAACCTTAAACTAGCTTTTTAAATTTTTACTATATTACGTTATTAACGCTAACTCTTAATAAGCTTCTTATATAGTAACTATAATAATTTTTATTATTACTAATAACTTATAACTTTATTAATAGTTATTAAAGTATTAAAATAATACTCTACCCTCCGTAAGACTCCTCAGTCCTCTTAAAGTCATAATTAACTCTCTTAATATTAAGTTTTTCTATAACTACTTTATAGCTCTATAGCGTATTTTTTTTATTACTTACTATTTATTTTACTTCTACGAATACGTATAACAGAGCTTACTAAGGTAAGACTAGTAATAAGTTTTAGGGCTATTATAGGTTGAATAAAAATTAAGATAAGTAGGACTTTTATTAATAGTTTTAGTACAACGTTAATAGTATTTAATAATCTATAAAATTAATAATAAGGCTCTATTATAGAGTCCCTCTTAAGTCTATATATATAAGACAGTTTATAGACTCTTTAGCTCTATATCTATAAAATTATAAAGTTAAAAATTTATAAATTTACTTGAACAGATTTACAAATCCTATTACGTAATAAAATTATATATTTATATTATATTTTATATCTAACTTATAGGCGTAATCTCCTAAGTTTAACTTTTATAGGTTTTTTTTAAGATTACTATTATATTTATAATTTTATTACAGCGTAGTAACTATAATACTATTTTTTTTTTGCCTAATATTAACTTAGGCCGTAGGGCTAAATAATATTAGTAGGATAAACTCTACAAAGTTTAATATAGTTATAGCTTTCTATACTTTTACGTAAAACTCTTAAACGTATTACGCTTACTAATAAAATTAATTATTATAAATTTTTAGTAATACCCTACTCTTATTATTTTAAACTTAATATATTTTATATAGTTTCCCCTTATAATACCTTCTAGAAATTAATTTATAAAATCTATATTTCTATTAATGTTTATAGTTCTTATAATATAAATAGAGTATTAGTTTTTAATAGTATATATCCCTTAATATTATATATTTATAAGCTTATAACTTTTAGTATAATCTATTAATTATTTATAAACTAAAACTTAAGCCGAACTTACTGCGGTAGAGAAAAAGTAAAAGTAAATTTTAAATAAATTAGTAGCTATTTATACTAAACTAGTACACTTTTAGAAGTAAAAAAAATTTTTTAATAAATAAAAAAACGTTTAGTTAGCACTTCTTAAAAAGAAGCTAAATTAAAAAATAAGTAGAGCTAAGAGCTACTAGCTAATAGAATAGCCCTAAAAAGAAATTTTTAGTAAATATTTTAAGTAACGCTTATACCTTTATTAATAATAGTAATTTTTATAGATACCTGCTAGATACTTTAAAGGTAAGTCTTTTATTTCTTAGCTTTCTTTAAGAAATTAGTTTAGCTAGAACTCGTCTAGTTTTTTAAAATAAATAAAAATTTTTTAAAGTTTCTATATATTATTCTATAAGTTTCCCTTTTTATTTTTACTTAACTATTTAACTTTATAGTAGTTTTATCTATTTACTATTTAGTATTTAGTAATACTATTTACTTTTTATTAGTATTCTTTTTTATATATATTAGTTATATAAAGTGTTAGTTTAGTATTCTATAATACTTTTTTTAGTAATATAATATAAAAGACTAAATATATCTTTATATTACTTAATAATTATAGCTTATAAGTAACTAGAGTAATTTATTTTAAAATTTTATATAGGCTAATTTTAAGATAGTTTAACTTATCTAAAGGTCTTATACTAGTAATGTTTATTATAGTAGCTAAATTTTCTTCCTCTTTTTAAAAGTAGGCGGGGTCTTATGTTTTTAATTATAGTATTTACCTATTTTTTTTTATAAAAAGATAGTATTTTATTAAAATTATATATAGATTTAAATAATTTCCTAAGCCTATACTTCCCTATTTGTAGTTTATAATTTTATTATTTTAGTACCTAGTAGACTATACAATTAAATTTATAAATTATAAAAAATAGTATAACTCTAGTTACGCTATTTTATAAACTATTATATTTAAATTAGACTATTAGAAGTAGTCCTATTTAGTTATTTTATTAGTAGTTTAAATAATATCTAAAGTACTACTCTATAATTTAGTTTATACGTTCTATCTACTTATTTATTTATAGGTAGTAGGCCGTAAATATACTATAATTAATTTTAATAAGAGAGACTGCTATTAACTATAATTTTAATATAAATTAAATATTTTTATTTATAATAATTTTATTTAAAACGCCGTACTAGGCTACGGCTATTAATAAAAATTTAAAAGCTACTTACTCTACTAAGCTCTTTTTTTAGTATAGGATAAAATAAGTATACTTTATAGCCGTATCTATACTAGTTATAATATTATTATACTTAATTTTATTATTTAGATCTTTTCATTTTAGTAGTTTTATAATAAAATCTATTATAACTATTCCTTAGAATTAATTAGAGATTTTTACTAGTTATAGATACTTATATACAGGATATCTATTTAGTTTATTTTAGTAGTAGTTTACGTAATTACGTAGTATTTTAGTTACTACTTATTTTACTTAAAGAAAGTAGTAATCTTTTATAAATTATTTTAATATTTATTCTATTTTCTAATATTCGTATACTAGTACCTTATTTCTTTACGTTTATCCGTAGGAGCTATATTAACTTAGTGTACACTACGTCCTTACTTAATATAAAAGTAAGTAAAAATTAAAGGCACTATAACTAGGACCTATTAAATATAGAATTTTTTAAATATTATAGCTAGTAAAGCGATAACTTAACTAATAACTTATTAGACTATAGCGGTAACGACGGCGGGACGACGACTATATACTAGTACCTTATAAAATTATTTTATAAATTTTTATTATATCTTTACGAGAATAATAGTTTTTTTTAAATACTTTAAATATTTTATTGTTCAAAGTTATTTCGTTTAGTAGGTACTCTACATTATTTTTATTTATAGCTATCTCCTAATAGATTTAATCTATTTAATTATTTTTACCTTTTTTTATTATAGCGGCTAACTTAGGTATATTATAAATAATAACACTATTCTTATTAAATTAGAGTAATACCGCTAATACTTTTACCTTGCTTTAGAAGTTAGGTTTATAATTTAAAATATTTATACGTAAGTTCTTAGTTCCTTTTATATAATTAATTTTATAATTAAAAGTTATTTAATATTTTATTTATTATATTTACTTAAGATTCAGTTTCTTAGTTATTATAAAACTAGTAAAATTTTTATAATTTAATAAAATAGGCGTTTAGAACTTAGCGTTTTAAAAGTAAGTTTTTTATTTTTTAAAAATAGAGACTATAGCGAGTATTTCTTTATTATAAATTTTATAGTTTAATTTAGCTATAATTATCTTTTATAAGTAGTATATTACTAAATATTTTATATTATCCTTAGAATCCTCTTAGTAAAAGTATATTTTTATTATAAAATTAAATATATTTATTTTAAAGTTACTAGATACTTTAGATTAAAGATCTTTAGTACTAGCTCTTTTTTAAACTTTTATATAAGTTTTTATTTTACTAATTTATATTTAGGGCTTAGTTAAAAAAATATTTTTTTATAAGTTTCATAAGAGCTTATATTATTTTTATTTAGTATACTATAAATTTTTTATATAACGTATAAAATCCTAAAAAGAATTATATATTTTATAGATACTTAGGTCATTTCTAGTTTATAATTTTTTAAATTTTTAAGGGTTTAATCTTTATTTTTTTTAGTTTAATAATAAACTCTAAATAAATAGTACGAGTAATATAAAATTTATATTTTTTAAACTTTAGATAAAGCTTTATATATTTTAGCCTTTAAAGGACCTCTTATACGTATTTCTTATACTTCTCTTTCTGTATAGAGTATATAAAAATATTATTTAAATATATTATAGTATAGCTCCCTAGTTATTATTATAAAATAGTATTTATTTTTTATTAAAAAACCGCTAGGATATTAATAAGTCCGAAATGTATTACTATATATTTAAAAAGTTTAAACTCTATTTAAAATACCGTTTTCTATTCTTCTCTTTTTTTTAATTTAATTTAGTAGTAGGTATTTTAAATATCTAATTATATAAAAACTCTTACGTAATATAGTTAGGCTTATATATTTAATATTAATAGTAAGAGTTAATAGATTTTAATTATTATATTGGCCGGCACTTATTTGCTTAGTTATTATTATCCTTTATATTAAACTATCCGTTTATTATTAGTAAGTTAGTTATATAATTATTATAGGCTTAGCTCTAGTAGCTGTTTAATAATTATTTTTAAAATTATAAAATATAACTAACTACGCCGTCTACTAATTAATTCGCGATACTCTAAGTACTATTATTTATATTTATTACTCCCTATATCTTATAAACTCTTATATTCCTAAATATATTAATTTTATATAGTTACTTCCTTTATCGCCTATTCCGCTCTGCGCTTAACGCTTAGAATAATTTTATACTTATATTTCGACAGTCTACACGACCTCCTAAATATTAATAATATTTTTTTTATTAGTTATTATTAATAGTATTTAGTTTTTATTTTCTTTAATAGTATTATAAAAGCTCTACTTAATTAAATTTATTACTTTGGTATATCTGCTCTCTTTAGTCTCTAAATCTTATGTTATTATTTTTCAGAACTTTAGTATTTTAATTACTTTTTTAACTTTTATATAAATAATATTTCTAACGCGCTTATTTTCAATAGTATATTTAACTATATAAATAATTAAATTATACTTCTTTAGCTACTAAATATTTAACTACTAAATAATCCTCTACTAACCGTTAGTTACAGTTTCTTCTTTTATAGTTATAATATTAACTTATATATAAAATAGATCCCCGTATAAATTACCTAAAACTATATAAGTTTTAATAGATCTAACCTATATATAATATATATTAAAGTATATACTAGCTGCTAATTACTACTATAATAATAAAGTAACTTATAATAGTAAAAACTATTATAAAGAAGGTATCGCGTATAAAATAACTATAACCTATTTTATAGTATACTTTTAATATAGTATTTTTACTAAACTTTATTTTCTCCTTTATTAGAATTTTTTTTAGTAAGAGCGTACGTGCTACTACTTGCTATAATATAGCTAGTAGCTTGCGCCTTTATTATCTTCTCTTTTATACGCCTCCTCGTACACGTGTATATAATAAAAGTATATATATTTATATACTATTACTATACTTTTAGGCTAGTCTATATCCTTTTTAACTTACTTTTAATAATTATTATTATATTATTTATTATATAGAAGTTAATATAAAATTATAGTTCTATATCTTCTTTTTTTTTAAATCTAATCTTATATACTACTAAAGATTTAAAAGGTCTAATATAGTTTTTCATAATTTCTGCTTTTTATTTTATAGTTTTATATACTAGTTATTAAGTAGGTTGCTTCCCTAATTAAACGTTAATCTTATAGTCTTATTTAGTATACTTAAAAAATATTTTTAAATGTCTAATACCTTTTTAGTAGTTTTATATTTTTATCTTTTATTACCATAAGCTAGTAGAGATAGTATACCTACTTACTTTTTTAATAAATATTAGAATTAATTTATATAACCTACAGTATTTTTAGAATTATATTTTATTAGTTATCTATTTTTACTAAATCTATAGTAAAGTTATTAACTACTAATTTTTTCGTAAGGTAGATTATTAGTTTTATTTTTAAATATATTTATTTTATAATGGGCTTTTTTTAAAGATTATATAAGACATGCTTATCCTTATTATTAATATAATAAAAGCTGTTTCTTTGTATAAAATCTTTTAAAATAAAGTTTTTTATTAATCTACTATTAATTATAGCGGAAATAGGACGTCTCTAATACTTTACTTAAATTATTATATAGGGTCTTTATATACCTTTTAGCGCTTGTTTTTCTTTAGCCTAAAACTTTATATAAACTTTTTTATTAATATACTTTAGGTATTAATTTTCTAGGTATTTATACTAGAAACCTCCTTTAATATATTTTATTAGTAGTAACAGTTTAAGGATAAAAATAAAACATTTTTTATATTTTTAGTTAAGATACTAACTATATACTTCTTTTTAAAGGATTATATTTATATTTAGGTCCCTGCCTATCTTTATTAAGTGAACTTAGTACTTCTTCTTTAGTACCTAATATATTTAATAGCTTAAGGTAATATAAGATATCTATACTAATTTATAATAGGCTAAATAGCTAATTAGGATTTATAGATTATCTTCTTTTACTTTCTAGTTAATATCTAGTCTTTTTTAAATTAGAATTTAATATTTACTAGGGATATATAGTATATAAACTTTATATATTTATTTAAGTTAATAAGCTACATTTTTCTACTTATATTAATTTAGTATTTTATTTATTAAAATTAAATTTTTTTTTTCTAGCGTTAGAAATTAGTAAATTTAGTATTTTAAAAATATTTTATTATCTAATTTTTATAGACATTATAGAGAGATTAACATTTTTTAACATTCTTATACACGCTCATTTTTATGACTGTATCCGGGGGAACAACTTTTTTTAGCCTATACCTTTTTTGGACTAGCGTCTCGACGCTACACTTTACCTCCTTTTTATATAATAGAGAGATTATCTTTTTAATTTTTTTAGGTAAAACTTCTAATTCTTTATTATATCTTTAGTAAAGTAGAGATATCTAAAAAAAAAAATTTTTATATAGGTCCTAAAAGTTAAAAATACTCTACCCCCTTAATTCTTATATTTTTTATTAGTAACCTAGGTTTCTTTTAAATTAAAAATAAAGAAAACTTCCCCTTCCCTTTAAGTATTAATTAGAATAGTATTTCTATAGACTCATTTAAGTTATTAAAAGTTTTACTTAAGTCCTTCTTATCTAGTTTAAGGGGTATTTTAAAGTATTTTAAAATGTAGATATTTTACTCCTTTTTATAAAACTAGTTTCAGATTTAATATTTTATATTTACTACCTACTATTTTTAGACTAGTAACCTGTATCCCTTTTTATCTATATATATATTATATATATATTATTTAAGTAGCTAACCTAATATATAGTTTATTACTCTTTATTACTAGCTAGTTTTTATTAGGGCTTTTTAGCTTTTTTAGAGTCCTTTCTAATTTCCTTTTTAGGTTTATTCTAGTCCCTATTTAGATAATTATTAGTAATATAGTCCTATTGTCTTTAGTTAAAATAAGCCCTTTTTTTATACTATCTTTTTTTAGTCGCGTTTTAGTTTTTTAGTTTCGTACCTCTTTTCTTTATATTAAAAACTATTAGATTACTTCTATTATAGTTTTATTATAAGTCTTTATTAGCTCCCTATTAACTACCTCTCTACTTATTTTATTTTTATAAGTACAGTTTATGATTAATTCAAACTACTTATTTTATTATTATAAATAAGGTTATTAGTTTTTTTATTTTAATTATTTTATAGTAGATTTCGAACTTTAATTTTTTTATAAAAGTAGTTTATTAGAGTCCGCTTACCCTAATTTATAATTTTATTTACTATCTACTTAAAAGAAAATATATATATAAATATAGATTTAATTAATTTAAGTTATAGTAGCCTTTATTTTACTATTTTTTTAGTATTAATATTACTAAAAGTACGTCTAAGTTTTTACTTAAAGTACTTATAACTATTAAAAATAAAGTTAGTTTTATCTTATTTATTATCCTCTAAGTTCGTTTACTACTCTATAAAATAATTATTAAACTAATTAATTACTTTTTTTATAAAGTAGGTAGCTACGTATACTATCTTATTTTTATTAGTATTTAGATATACTTAATTAAAGTTAATATAAAATATTATAGAGACTAAAAAGCCTTAAAGCTTTTTATAAGTACTATTAAATTTATCGGGTTTAGCGAGTTTTAGTAGTTTACTTATAAGTTATACTTTAATCTTATTAAGCTAGTTCTATAAGTTACTATTAGTTTCCTTTTCTTTCTTTTCTACAATAATCTTAATCTATTCTACCAATTAATTATAGGCTTTCTTTTAGAGCCTACTCTTATTTTTAAAATAGTTAATTTATTTCTTTATATAAACCTAGTCTGTAGGGTTTAAAAAAATAACTTATTTAGAGATTATTAGAGCTATTACTAATATTTACTCAATAAGTTTTTAAGGTTATTCTTAAAATATAATTATTAACGTATAATAAAGCTTATCTAGTTAGGACTAGTAGTAAGCTTTAAAACTATTATAGGTTAAATAAAGATTAAGGTAAGTAGAACTTCTATTAAAAGTTTTTATAAAACGTTAATAATATTTAATAATCTATAGAATTAATAATAGGGCTTTATTATAGAGTTCTTTTTAAGTATATATATATAAGGTGTTTTATAGGCTTCTTAGCTTATATTTATAAAATTATAAAACTAAAAATCTATAAATCTACTTAAATAAAGTTATAAATCCTATTATATAATATAATTATATATTTATATTATATTCCGCGTCTAACCTATAGGCGTAATTTTTTAAGTTTAACTTTTATAAATTCTTCTTAAAATTACTATTATTTTTATAATCTTATTACAGCGTAGTAGCCGTAATATTATATATAAATAATTTTAACTATTTTTAAAAATTTTTTTTTTTGGAGCCGTGCCAATGTTTTTTATATTACTTAAAAAAATTACTGCTTATGTATTTTTAATTATATATTACCCTTTATTAGGATAACTATACTCTACTTATACGGAGTAATAGTCCTCTGTAATATTATAGCAAGTAGGAAATAGTATAAAATAATAAATAGTAAATAGTTATATTTTTTTTCTTGTTCTCTACTATCCGTACAATAGCTAAATAAAGATTCTACTCGCTAGTATAGATTATATAATTATATAACTATAGTTATATAATCGGTACGCTCCGTATTACTAGTAAATCTATCTAGGTTAACTACTCTATATATACCCTTCTCTATTTTACTTAGTAAATTTTTAGTATTTTTAAGCTACTACTTTACTATCTTTATTATATTATTATATAAAATACCGTAAATATTAAAATTAAGAATTATTTAATATTTAAGAATAAAGAGCTGTATAGTAGCTAACCTAAAACTAAATATATTAAAAAAAGTTAACCCTTTAAAAAAACCTAGTATTTTAAAAAGACTAGTCACTTTTATAAACTTATAATAATATTTTAAGCAGTTTTTAATATAGCCCTACTAGTAATTTAAATTTTTTATAAAAATAAAAATAACTGTTATTATTGTTAACTACCTAAGGTTAATTATAATTATTAGTCGCCTAAAAGCAGACTTTGAAGTACTCTTAGCTATAATAATTTAAGAAAAAGGAAAAGATATTTTAGACAGTATTAAATAGCGTAAGAGAGAGAGAAAAAATATAATTTAAATATGCTATATACGGCCTATAGTTTTATTTAGAGTTTTATCTATAGTTTAATCTATACGTTATTATTACTACTATAGCCTAATAAGTTATTAGTTAAGTAGTTACTCTACTAGCTATAAAATTATAATTTCTTTATATTTAATAGGCCTTAAGTTATAGTAATTTTATTTTTACCTATTTCTATATTAAGTAAGGGCGTAGTATATACTAAGTTAATACAGCTCTTATATATAAATATAAAAAAAAATAGTTAAGACTCTAAAAATCTAAAACTATAAAATTTAAAATATCTTTTACTAATATTATTTTTATTTTTCTATTATAGTAGAATGTAAAAAATATAGGTCTTATTATACTTATTATTTATATGTTTTAAATTTAGTTTTAGTTTCTTTATGGGAGCACTTTCTATTTTTAAATTCTAATTTATTTATGCTTAAAACTGCTTAATTAAAAAAAGAATAATTAAAGTTTTATACCTATTTTAATTAAACTAAATATATTAACTAAATATAGTTAGTAACTATAAAAATATATTTATCTTTTATATTATATTAAGTATTTTATTTAATTACTAAGTAATTAAAAGCTTACTACTAAATAGTTTTTATAAAATGTAATACTTATATAGAACTAATAAGAGTATTAAAATTTTTAGTAAACTATAAATAAAAAGTATTCCTTTAAGCTAATTAATATTTTAAGTTTTTTTAAACTAATATATTTGTATACTAATGGAACAAATAGTGTGGCTGTGGTGGCTTGGGGCGACTAAAAGGGGTTTTAAAAAAGGAGGAGTATATACATGCCTTTATACTTAATGTGTCGAAAAAATTTTTTAAACTAAAGAAGTAAAACGTTTTATTAAGACTATAGTAGAAGCTTGTATTATTAAATTTATAAAATTAAAAAAGTTTTTTAATATTAAAAGTAATAACTATTTTATAAAAATTATATAAATCTATTATATTACATAACTATATATTTTTTATATTTTTAATAATATTATATTTAAATTATTTATTTATTTACTTCTTTTAGAATATAGTTATAAAATTAAAAATATAATAAAAGTAACTCCTACGGACTATAAAACTGGTCATATATAACTCTATATTAATTTAAATATATTTAAATAGTTAAAATCTATAATATAAGAAAAATTAAAAATATATAAAAATCTCTAAAAAGTAAAAACTAAAATAAGCACTATATCTTACTATTATAATAATTATAGTAATATAAATACCTAATTTATATAACGTAATATTGTAAATAGGCTAAAAAAGTTATTAAATATAAAAAAAGTGCCTAAAAAGTACTATATAGTAATATATAAAATATAAAAAAATATATAAATAATAAAATAACATAAAATAAACTAATTATTACTAATAAATAGATAAAAAAAATTAAATATAGATATAAAATATTATACTATAGGCTAGCGTATCTATTATAAATTATATTATATTAACAATTATATTATTTAATAATAATATAATCCAACTATAGTTACTTACTACTTTTTAACTTAATAAAGCTTTAATTATAAAATTTTAGAATTACTATAAGCTTAAAAATTAATTTTAATTTTTTAGAAAAGTGAACTATTTTTACTAGTTTAACTAGAGAGTATATTATTAAAAAGAAAATTCTAGCGCGTACGACAATAGTTCATATATTTTTTTAATATAAAAATTTTTTCTTTTTATATATACAGTATAAGTTTTTAGGACTCTCTTTTATATATATAGTTTTAATATCTTTATTTTTAGAAAATAGTAATTTAGAGCTAAATTGTTATTATATAAGGTTTATACTACTATATATATTTTAAATTAAAACTTTTTAAAATTTTTATTATTTAATATTTAATATATTATAGATTACTATATAGAAGATTATAATAAAAATACTATATTAAATACTATTACTAATAGTTTAAATATAAATTATATTTAATTTATATTTTAAAACAAGTTATATTTTGTAGATTTTAAATTATTAAAAGTAATAACTACGCCAAGACCTTAATTTAGCAATATAAATATAGTAAAGAGACTAGATTTTAAAATATAAATATAAGTATACTAGTTATAGAATAATTAATAATCTAAAATTTTATATTTTATATTCTAGAGGATAATAGACTAATATTATAAATTATTAATAGTTTTCAAACCTTTAATTAAATTAATAAATATATTATTCTTTATATATATATAAATAAAGTTTAAATTTAATATATAGTATATTTTTTATATATTATATAGTATATAACTAGTTAATATTAATCTAGAACCTTTTTTAAATATTTATATAATTAATTATTTAAATCTTAAATATTTCCTTTATAAATAAATCTATTAAATTTCTAAAAACGCTATTATAAAAATAATATTTAGAACCATATTTTATATATTTATTAGCGCGTATATAATTATGTAATTATATAATAAATAAATAAATTATTATAGAAATATTTAGAATATAAAAAATATTATATTTTATTTTAATAATATTTTATATTTCTTTAGAAAAGATATAATTTTTATTAACTAGTACTAAGTATATAATATATTCTAAGGTTTTATATAGAAAACACGTAGCGTAAAAGCTATAAAACAAATATAGTAAATAATATAAACGTATAGAATAAATATTAAAAGAGTTAGATATTATTATTATATACTAAGTTTTTATAATCTAATTAAACTCATTATTAAAATATAAATACTAAAGGTCTACTAAAATAAATTTTATATATATTTAGTTTACTAGTAATCTTATATTAAAAAAAAGGAGTATATTTAATATTTTTAGAAACTCGCACTATATATAAATAAAAAATTTATTTATTACATATTTAGTAGCATCCATTATACATAAATTATTTTTTAACCTAGCCTTACCTGACTTTTTCGACACATTAAGTATAAAGGTATACATATACTCCTCCTTTTTCGAACCCCTTTTGGTCGCCCTGAGCCACCACAGCCACACTCTTTGTTCGATTAATATACAAATATATATATAAATTAAAAAGTATATATTAATAAAATTGTATATATACTAGTAGCCTACTCTATATTCTATAATATAAAGTTAATATTTTTAGTGTATTTTAGATTTTATATTTATATTTAGAGATCTATTTTTTTATATTTAATTTAGTCTAGAATTATAATTATATTAACATTACTTTTAGTATTAATAATAATACTATATTTTATAATTTTTAATTAATTATTTATTGTTATATAGTCTTTATATATATAGTTTAAAATTAAGTAAGAACTATAGCTATAGTGGCTATAGAGGCGAATAAAAGGATTTTAAAAAAGGAGGAGTATATATTTAACTTTATACTTAATGTATCGAAAAAGGCAGTTTAAATTTAGGCCAAAAAATAGTCTTAACCTTTTTAGTCTAAGATCTAGTTTTATAAAATAGTAATATATTAAAAAGCAATATAAGATAAGTAAAATCATATATTTTAAAAAGCTCTTTTTTACTAAACAATTATGTATATATATATTATTATAAAATATATATATAAAAATATATAAAAAAAATAATAAATTCTTATAGGTTTAAAATTTTGTTACTACTATAAGTAAGTAATAGACTATAGAGTAATTTAAGTAAAATTAGTATAGAAATAAAATATTATAAAATTAAACTAGAATTATAGAGTTTTTACTCTAGTAAAATGTAAAATAAATATATAAATTATAGTATAATATAAAGTATAGAGTAAAAATTAAAATTACTTAAAAACTTAAATATTTTTTATATATACTTTAGATAACTATTTAATAACTATTTTAATTTAAAAATTTATATAAATAATAATATATAAGTTAACTATGTAGATATAAAAAACTTTAAAAATAATTATAACTTGTCCCTAATATATAAATATAGGATTAAAAGATTAGTATTTTATTATTATATTTAATAGAGTAACTATGATTCTTAATATAAAGAATATAGTATATCTTTTAAGAAGTTAAAATTTACTATATATAATTTATATATAACATTTTTCAATATAGAAGTGGTATAGTATATATTAAAATATTATTATTATATTATGTAGTAGCTTTATAGAGCTTATAAAGTATATTTATTAATTAACTCTAATAATTATATATATTTTAAGTAAAAAAATATATAAAAATTAAATTAGAATTAAATATAATATTAATTAAAAAATCTTGTTTATAAAGTAGAGTAGCCTAATATATACTATATAAATATATATTAAAATAATTTTTAATATAATTAGTTATAAATTACTATTAATAATTAATAATTTAATATATTAGAGGTTACGTAAATAAATTAAAAATATTACTATAGTAATATTATATATATTATATAAATAAAGAATATAATTTTAGCTATAGTATTAAAAAGATTTTTAAACTTTATATATGGTATTAATAAAGAAAAAGGTAGTTATTATATATACTATATATAGTTTATAGTTTTATCTATATTTCTATATAATTTAATAATTTATTAATATTTAATTTCTATTATATAATTGTTATTTTATTATTATTATAGTTATAGCTTTATAGGTACACGGTTTAATACCTAATAGAGTTTCCTCACTGCGTTTATACCCCTGGATCGACGTCTAGGCGTACTTTTACTTTTCAATAGCTTTATAGGTTATTAATTTACGTTTTTTTTAACACATTAGATAAAAAGATATATATACTTTTTTTTAAAAAAAAATTACTTTTCGTCGCGTTTATAGTTACTATAGTTATACATCTTTACTTAATTAGTATATATATATATATTAATTTAGGTTCTTACTCTACTAATATTAATAGAATTTCACTAGGGGACCGAACTTCAGTACGCCAAGCCATACGCTAAGCCACACGCCAAGTTACACGCCAAGGCTATAAGTTTAAGTTACCTACTAACCTAAATTAAATATATTTTTTATTGTCTTTTATACGCTTATTTTTATAACTATATTTAGAGAAATAACTTTTTTTAGCCTATACCTTTTTTAGACTAGTGTCTCGACGCTACACTTTACCTTTCTTTATAAAATTAATAGAATTCTAAAAATATCATACTAAATAAGTTTTAATTATTATACTTTTATTTTATATAAAAATATATATATACTCCTCCTTTTTCAAATTCCATTTTGCGTCGCCCCGAGCCACTACAGCGACACTTTTTATTTAGTTAATATATAAATATAAAAAAGATATACTTTTATTCTATTTACTTATAGTATATAAGGACGTAGTATATATTATATTATTATACTCCCTACGGATAATTATTAAAAATAAATCTTTTAATTATTGTTTTTTTAATAAAAAGACTACAATATAATATTTTTAAAATCTATTTATATATTTATTCTTCTAAATTTTATTTAATTTTTAATTATTTAATATACTTTACGAGATTTATATCGCCGCGGTATAATGTATAATAATAACTTAATAAATTTTAAATAACTTCTATAATTAGACATAAGCAGTATAAATTTTAAAATTTTAAAAATTATACTCCGTCCTTTTAGTAAGGGTTATAGTGCTCTACTAAATATAGAAATACTTTACTTATATATTATTTATATATCTATATATTAGCGACTACTTAAAATTATATTTAAGGTTTTAGTAATTACAGCTTATAATTATATATAATATAGTTAATTAACCCAGTTACTAGGCGTGTAAATTTTAAAACTAATAGAGTTATTAAGCAGTTCCCTAGTACTTATAATAAAATATTTAGCTTTTAAAATAAGTCTAGCCGTCCTATATATTATACTATATTATTATTTACTTAAAGTACTCCACTATGTTATATCTTTATAAGTTTTTTTTATTTTTAAAACGTCTATTATTATACTAATTTTAAATAAGTTATTAACTTACCGCCTATTATACCAACCGCTTTTAGTAGCAAAAATACTTTAAGCTAGTATAAAATTTAAAGATAACTAAAATATAATTTTTTTTTTTTGTATATATAGCTTAATAACTAGTTCTACGCTAACTTACGCGTACGTAACCTTTTAGTAAAAAATAGCCTTTTTAAGTATATTATTCTTAACTATTTTATAGCCCTCTTTAGTAGGTAAAAATTTTATACTAATAAAATAAAATTTTATTAAAGTAGATAGTTACAGGGGGGTGAACTCAAAAAAGAGTACTTAAAAAAATAGCTTTTTTAAAAATTTATATAAAATTAATTAATAAGCCTAAAAATACGTGAATAATACCGTTTTAAAAAGAACGTAATAGAGACTTATATAAGGATTATAGTTACGTTATATTTATTACCTATAATAAATTAAAATTACCTAAATATAGTAATTTTTAAAATCTATTTTTTAGGGTCTTACAACTTTTTAGGTAGTAAATATATTTAATTAAAAATTTAACTATACCTTTTTAGGTCTAGTGTAGATTATATAACTAGATTTCCAAAGTATATTAGTAATCTAATAATAAAATTATATTAATTATAAAAATTTTACTAAGGCTTATATAATTACTGCTTACGTAATATATTATTAGTTTTATAGTATATTATAATATCTTTTAGATTTTATAAACCTAGACTTCTATTTCCTTAAAATAGGGACAAATTTTTAAAAACTTGAATCTAAAGTTAACTTACTTTTAATAGCAAATACTTCTATTTCTATAATTATTTCTAGTTTAAAAAAGCCTAAAAAGACTATTTATTTTTTTACGTTTATCCGTAAGAGCTATATTAACTTAGTATACGCTACGTCCTTACTTAATATAGAGGTAGGTAAAAACAGAAATACTATAACCTAAAGCCTATTAAATATAAAATTTTTTAAATTTTATAGCTAGTAAAGTAATAACTTTTAATTAATAACTTATTAGACTGTAATAGTAATAATAGTATATAGGTAGAACTATAAATAAAACTATAGGCCGTATACAGCGCGTTTAAATTACGCCTTTTTCTTCCTCCTACGCTGTATAACACCTTTTAAAATATTTTCTTTTTCTTCTTTTTTATTATTATTAGATTATTATAGCTAAGAGGACTTTAAAGCCCGCTTTTAAGCGCCTAATAATTACGACCGACCCCGGCTAGTTAATAGTAATAATAGTAATAATAGTAATAATAGTAATAATAGTAATAATAGTAATAATAGTAATAATAGTAATAATAGTAATAATAGTAATAATAGTAATAATAGTAATAATAGTAATAATAGTAATTTTAATTTTTACTAAAAATCTAGATAACTAGTAGGGCTATATTAAAAATTACTTAATACTAGAGTATTATTATAAGCTTATAAAAAGAGCCGGTCTTCTTAAAGGGCCGTCTCCTTTTATTAATATTTTTAGTTTTAGGTTAGTTACTATATAGCTCTTTATCTTTAAATATATAGTAATTTTTAACCTTAACGTCTATAGTAATACAATAAAACTAGTAAAGTAGTAAATAAAGAGCGCTAAGAACTTACTAAGTAAAATAAAAGGTAATATACGCTTAAAAATAAGAAAAAAAAATTCTTTAGGGTAGTATAAAAAAAGCGGGCGCGGCTTTAAAAGAAGAAGCCCCCAAAAGTAGTTAAAATCGTTTATATATACGCGCAGGAGTAGGGCTTTAAAATAAATAATAAGTAGTAGAAGAATACGCTATAGCGCTATAAAATAATTATAAAAGCTTACTATTAAAAAAGTTAGTAATTATCTAAAAAGGACTAAGGGGCCCTATAGGGAAGGCGTTATTTTAATACTTTAATTACTATTAAAAAGGTTATAGGTTATTAGTAATAATAAAAAGTTATTATAGTTACTATATAAAAAAATCGTTAAAATAAGTCTATATTAATTACGTAATATACTAGAAGTTTAAATAGCTAGCCTAAGGTCGCGTAATATTACGGCAATAATTCTAGGGAAAGTAAAAAGACTATTTATAATACTATTTAACGTATTAAAAATAAAAAAAAAAAAGATTATAATATAAATAAGATTAAAAAAGGCCGAGTTATTAAGTTAACTCTAAAAGATAAGAGAGCTATTAATAGAGACTTAACTAGAAGTCCTAAAAAAAAAAACTATTAATAGAAAATAGTCTAAATATTATAAAAAGGGCTTTACAAAAGCTTTTTAAAAAAAAAGTACTCTATTAATATAAGTACTAAAAAGCCTCTTATAAACAAAGAAAATACTAAAAAAAAATTAAAATACGCTAAAGACAATCTAAAAAATATAAAAAATATAAATTTAAAAAAAATTATATTTTCTAATCAATTAACAATACAAAAGGGTAAAACTAGAAAAGAATACTATAAAAAAAGAGATAATAATAGAATTAGAAAAGAATTACTTACTAGCTAATTACAAAATAAGTTATTTTAAATTTTTAAAATATTAAAATATATAACTTTTTATATATTTTTAAGTTATAGTTTTAGTTTTTTAATATTAATTATATTAATTATTTTATAGGCCGAGATATTACGCTATAAGTTTAGGGTGTAATTTAGGTAGAAGGTAGAAGTAATTTAGTGTTTATTAAAACACCTAATTTTTTTACTTCTTATACTAGTAAGGACTATATATATAAAGTCCCTATACCTAAGGTTAAACCCTATATAAAAAGTGGTGAGTTTTATAATCTTTTTTACCCCTTTTTTTAATAATATAATAATATATATATATATATATTATTATATTATATTATAATTATAATCCTTATATTAATATTAATTTAGGGTAGTAATTTTAATAAAATAATATCCCTATTTATAAAACTATAGACGTTTTAACTTAGTTTAAAAAGAACAAAATTAAACTATTGTTTTACCTAGCCTATAGTCCTAATTTAGCCCCTATAGAAAATATATAGGGTTTATTAAAATTAGGGCTAATTAAAAATTAAAAAAACTAATTTAGGTGTAGAAAATAGTTTAAATAGTATAGAGGCCTTTAAAAGAGTTATTAATAAGAAGTAGAATAATATACTATAAAAAGCTATTAATAACTATATTTTATCTTTTCCTAACCGTTATAAGGCGGTTATAGAAGCTAAAGGCTACTATACTAAGTACTAGTAATTTATTATTTACTAGTTTATTATTAAAAATTTAAAAAAGGGACTTTTATATATAATTATATAATTAATATATAAATATATAAAAATATTTAATAAATACATAAAAGTTAGCATCTATTATTATATATATAACAATAAGCTAGTTTTACACCTTATATAAAAAGTTATAATACCCTCTAGTAGGACTCTAAAAATTTTTTATATTTACTAATTTTTTTTTACCCCTAAACCCCTTAGTAAGCAGCCCCTAACAGAGTTAATAAAATCTACTAGTCTTTTTTTTTAAAACCCTATTTTTCTCGTATTTTTTAGGTTACTAATTACAAAGTTATATTATTTTAAAAAAGGTATTTTTTTTAAGTTCTCTTTTTTGAGTTCACACTCCTGTAAGAGAGAATAATTATAAAATCTAGTATTATTAAAGGAGTTAGAAATAAATTTAAGGTAATTACAATTCTAGTCTTAAACTAATAAAATAAAATAAATCTATTAGTACGCTTATAAAATTTAAAATAAATAAAAAAGACTTAAATATTATAATCTCTAGGGCGGCTTATTAGGGCGTATAAATTAGGTAAGTACACGCTTTTATTTTTATTTAGTAGATATTACTAACTAAATAGTAAGTACTATAGGCAACGTAAGTACTAATAATAGTAAATATAGCTTTTCTTATAATATAAGATTACTATAAGTTAAGTATATATAACTAACTTTACTAGTAAACCTTTAAGTAGTGTTATTATCTTAGTAGAAAATTTAATAGGTAAAATAAATGCTTACGCAGAATTAAATTTAAAATATTACTTTAAATTATATAATAAGTTCATAATTATATTATTAATTTATACATTATTAGTAGGCGGGGTAAAATACGATAAAAATAAAATATAAAAGAGTAAATAAGCCCTTTATATATATACTAGAGAGTAATTTAATTTTTAATAGTAATTAAATTATATGGTGTATATATATATTTAATATATTTTTTAGATTTTATAGACTACTAATATACTCTAAATATACTAGATATAATTTATATTTTTATAGGGGGTGCAATAAAAAAAACGTAATTAAAAATAATTAGTTTTTATAAGTTTAATAACTCTATAAGTATTACATTTAAAAAGTTAAAACAAGGTTAATTTATAAGGAAAGTTATATAATATAGTATAATGAAGTCTAACTACACTTAGCGTATTTATAGTCTTAGTTATAGACTCTTAAACTTAAGACCTTTATTTTACCTAACCTTACGCATTTATAACTTTTTGACTAGTATATAAAATTAGCTATAATATATATATATACATATTACTACGTTATATATATTACTTATCTAATTATTTATTATATAGATTAATTATATCTTACCAAAATTATATTATATTTTATTAAAATAAAAAAATTATATAACTTAGGAAATCGTGTTACGTATCTTATATAATTAAAATTTTATATAATTTTATATATAATGTTAAATATTTTAGTAGAAAGTAATAGTTAATAATATATTATTATTATTAGATACTATGTACTTAAAATTAGACTAACCTAGTTAGGTAATAATAAAATATTAACCTTTTACTAATTAATATAGTATAAACTATAAGCAAAAAATTATTTAATTATCTTTACTATATAAGAAGTCACAAGACTAAAAATTAAAAAAAATTTAAAAGTTTTTTTATTATTATTAATTTATATATATATTTGTATACTAATCGAACAAATAGTGTGGCTGTTGTGGCTTAGGGCGACTAAAAGGGCTTTTAAAAAAGGAGGAGTATGTGTATGCCTTTATACTTAACGTAATATGTCGAAAAAGTCAGGTAAGGCCCATTAATTTAATATACTAGTAAATTAAATAATTATTCTATTTTTAAACTTATTATATAATTCTACTTTTATTTAGTACTTTATAGTTTTAAAAATAAGTTAAATATATAGTACAATAAATAACGTCTAAAATCTCTAAATTAAGACTTTGATTTCTAAATTTAAATTACGAAATATTTAGATAAGATATAATACTTAATTTTTTTTAATATATAGTTTATAATAATTATTAATATATCTATATGTTATAGCTAATTTTATAGTCTAGTTAAAACGTTATCAATACGTAATATTAAGTAAAAAAAAGGTTTTAAGTTTAAGACTATATAACTAAAGCTATAAATACGGTAAGCCTAATTCGGCTTTATTATACTATATTATAGGACCTTTTCTATACATAATCTTTGTTTTAGATTTTTAAACATAATACTTATATAGTTATTAAACTTCTAAAAACTAATCTTTTTAGATTACGATTTTTTTATTGTACCCCACTATAATATAAGTTAATTGAAACAATATTAAATGCATATTATATACAATATATTTAACATAATACTAGATATAAAATTCTAATATAGTTTTTATAATAGACTTTAGTAATTATATAAAACTAATAGTATAAAGTGTAATTATACTTATAGAATTATTAATACTTTATTAACTATAAAATTTATTAAATACCTCGTTAAAGAATATAAGATTATATATATAATTATATTATTAAAATACAAGTATTAAATAATAATTATAATAGTAATTATATTAATTATACATAGTTACCTCTAGCTACTATAATTACACTACTTTATTCGATTAGTATATATATAGTAATTATATTAGATTTAATAATATATTCTATTTCTAAAGAGAGACTAATATTTCTATAATATATATATAAAATATATTTTAGAAAAATCTTATTACAGTATAGTAATTTAAGTACAGTAAAAATATTAAAATATTTTACTTATAAAAATATTAGTAATTTTAAATAATAGTTTAGTAACACCCGACTATAAATATATAGTAAAATAATTATTATTTTATTATTTTATAATTAGTATATACAACTTTTTTATAACTTTATATATAATAAATAATATATTAAGACACTTTATTATTAATTTTTTTTATAATTACATATAGCCAAATATATATAATCCTAAATATATAATAGACTTATATTTAATACTAATTTTTTAATCTCTCTAATCTTTTATAGTTACTAAAGATTACTTTTTATTTTTTACTAAATAATTAATAGTATTAAAGTATAATAGTAAGACTTAATAGTATATATTAATATTTTATAATATATATTTTTAAATAATATACTAATTTAATATATATGTATAAATTATAATATAAAATTATTATTTTATTATTTTTTATATATATAATTATTACATTACCTATATTATTATAGTCTAGTATTTAATTATTATAGTATATAATTCCCAATTATAATTAATTTAACGTCGATTTAGTATTATATATTTATATTGTTTAAAATATTAACTAAATTAAATAATATTAAAACTACTATCCCTAGTTTAAATTATATATATTTAAATTAATATATTTTACGTATTTTATAAGGCCGCAGTATAACGTAATAAGAAAAATTTTATAAATACTAAATGGCTTATATATAGTAAGATTATATATAAATAATATATTTTAAATATTTAGGAATATATCTGTTTTTCTAGTAAGGGTTAAGATGCCCTATTAAATATACGAATATAATACTTATATTTTAATTTATATTAATTAATTAGTAATTATTTTATATAAAGTTACTAGATCTGTAAATTTTAAAACTAATAAAATTATTAGACAGTTATTTAAAAATTATAACTAAATAGTTATTTAAGCTAATAAGTCTAAGATTTTATATATACTCTATATTAAATTATTAACTTTTTTTTAAAGTTATATTTACTATACTATAAGCTTTATTTTTTTTCTAAACTATTTTATTATTATATAAATTTTAGTTATATACTCCTATTATACTAGTTACTTATTAGTATAAAACTAGTAATATTTTATATTAAAAAAATAGTTAATAATTAAATAAAATATAATTTTTTTATCTATATAGAGCGTACTAAAAAGTCTTATATTAACTTACTCGTATATAATTTTTAACAGAAAATAGTTTTTTAAAATATAGTATTTATAACTCTTTTATAGTCCTTATTAATATATAATTTTTTTTTAATTATATACGCGACTATATACAAATTTTAAATTAAGAAAACAAAAGCTATATAAATATATATAGTTAGTTAAAAAAAAACTAAATAATATACTATAGGTAATAGGGTTTAATATAAATATAAAATAATATAAAAAGGAAATTAGTAAAATAAGATAAATCTATTAATACGCTTATAAAAAAAATAACTATATATTATAAATTCTAAAACCTACTAATTAATATAAATTAATAAATAATTTTTTTAATTAGTAAATATTTATTAATTAAGTAAAAAGTGCAGGTGCCTAGAAATACCAAAATTTATTAAATTTTTAATATTTTCTGCGTATTAGGGATTTAATTCCTCTCCTCGTTATAGTATTCTTTAAACACGCCTACTTTGTTAGTAAAAAGTAGAGTTTTTAGAAGTATGGGGCACCGCTAAGGAATTAATATAAAACTATAAGAAGCCGAAATTTTTATACAAAACACGTTATATCTAAAAGTATAAGTAAAATATTTGGACTAAAATTACTATATAAAGTTAGATAAAATAAAAATCTATACCTAAATAGGTCTAGCGTAGCGAACTAATTCTAATTAGGTAATAGATCAGTAGTTTAGTATAACTATTTAGTAAATAATAATCTAGTTAAGAGAATTAAAGAGCCGGTTCTAGTTTGTTTAGAAAATAAAGCACTTTCCTTAAATAGTTAGGTAGCCTTAATATAAAAGGCTTATTTTTTTTTTTTAAAAAAAAAAAAAAAGTAAAAAGTATTATAGATAGTATAAGTACTAATAATAGTATATATACTTTGTTTTTATTTTATAAGACTACTAAATAAGTTTAATATATATAACTTTCTTTACTAGTAAATCTTTAAGTAATATTATTATTTTAGTTTAAAGTATAAAAGGTGTTATAAAGACTTAGTATAAAAAAAAATATTACTCTAAATTCTATATAACTCTCTAATAGTTTCTCTTTACGGGTTATTACTATAATATTACGCGACTTTAGACTAGTTATTTAAACTTTTACAATAATACGTTATTAATATTAACTTTTAATAAACTTTTTACGTAGTAATTATAATAATTTTTCTACTAGCACTACTAACCTATAATCTTTTTAATAGTAATTAAAATATTAAAATATAGTATAGTGCTCCCTATAGGATTTTTTAGTTCTCTTATAATAACTATTAACTTTTTTAATAGATTTACACGACTATCTTATAGTACTATAGTATACTTACAGGGGGGTGATAAAAAAAAGTTTAATTAAAAAAGATACCTTTTTTAAAAATTAATATAAAATTAATTAGTAAGCCTAAAAATACATAAGTAATACCGTTTTAAAGAGAATATTATAGAGATTATTACTAGAATTTTAGTTACGTAATATATATTACCTGTAATAAACTAATATTACCTAAATATAGCAATTTTTTAACCCCTTTTTTAGGTTCCTCTAACTTTTTAGTTAGTAAATATATTTAACTGAAATTTTAACTATACTATTTTAGGCCTAGTATAGGTTACGTGACTAGTTTTTCGAAGTATATTAGTAATCTAATAATAAAATTATATTAATTATAAAAATAGTGCTAAGCCTTATATGATTAATAATTACGTGATATATTAGTAATATTATAGTATATTATAATATCTTCTTACTTTTCTAAACTTAAACTTTTATTTCCTTAAAATAGCGCCAAATTTTTTAAAACTTAAATCTAAAGTTAAACTTCTTTTAAAAATAAATAATTCTCTTTTTTTAATTGTTACTACTTTAGAAAAGTCTCTACAAACTATTTATAGCGCTATAAATAGAATTAAAAAAAGGAGAAAGATAATTATAATATAAAAAAGATTAAAAGGGGTAGAGTTACTAAAGTAACTAAAAGAGAAAAAAGAGTAATTACTAGGAACTTAACTAGAAGCCCTAAAAAAGAAAATAAAAGACTATTAATAGATAATAATCTAAATATCTTAAAAAGATCCTTATAAAGGATTTTACAAGAGGAGGATTATAGTATTAATATAAGTAAAAAAAAAACTAATAATTAATAAAGAAAACGCTAAAAAAAGATTAAAACACGCTAAAGAGAATATAAAAAGTATAAAAAGTATAAATTTAAAAAAAATTATATTTTCTGATAAGTTAGTAATATAAAGGGGACAGCAAAATAAACAATATTATAGAAAAAGGGGTAATAATAGAGTTAGAAAAGAACTGGCTGTTAGCTAATTATAAAGTAAGTTTTTTTAACTTTTTAAAATATTAAAATATATAACTTTTTATATATTTTTAAGTTATAGTTTTAGTTTTTTAATATTAATTATATTAATTATTTTATAGGATAAGACCTTAAACTACAAGTTTAGGATGCAATTTAGATAGGAGGTAGAAGTAATTTAGTATTTACTAAAATACCTAATTCTTTTACTTCTTTTACTAGTAAGGACTAGATAAACAAAGTCCTTATACCTAAGGTTAAACCCTCTATAAAAAGGGGTAAGTAATTTAATAGGTTTTTTAGTTCTTTTTTTAATATAATAATATATATATATATATATATATATATTTATATTATATTATAATTATAAACTTTATACTAATATTAATTTAGGTTAGTAATTTTAATAAGATAACGTTCCTATTTATAAAACAAAGGACGTTTTAAACTAGTTTAAAAATAATAAAATTAAACTATTTCCTTACGTAGCCTATAGCCCTGATTTAGCCCCTATAGAAAATATATAGGGTTATTTAAAATAATAAGTAAATAATAATAAAGAGGCCCCTCCTGGGTAAGAGGTAATAAAAGACTCTACTTAGGTAACCTAAGTATTAAAAACTGCATTACATTCACTAGAATTAATATATAGAGTTTACTATTACTTTAATAGTTTCTATTTAATATAGTTTAATTTAGTTTTATAATATTATACCTTCTAAAGCATTAAAATTTTTATTATAAAATTTTTCTATTACTGTTGCCGGTAGCTTTCTCTAATACTTAATAATTTAATAATAATAATCTTTTTACTAACTCTCCCTCTATAAGAATAATTTTGCTTTTAATAAAGGCTTCTAATAAAAGCTCCTAATAAAAAATCCCTAGTAAAGTACTAATTAATTTAAGTCTTTTTAAACACCTCTGCTAGTTATAATCTAAAGAATTATATATCTTAACATACTACTACTACTACTACTACTACCGCCTATTATAAGTATTTATACTTAGTAACCCTTCTGCGCCTTTATTTTTACCTAGTTCTTCTTTTTACGCGTATATAAGTATATATTTTATATTTATTCTAACTATAGCTTAAAGTTACAGATCCTATTTTTATAGTATACTATTAACTTTTTTATACTTTTAGTAATAATTACTATACGCTTTTAAAATAATCTATTAATAGTATCGTATAAGGTAGTAAGGGTATTTACTTAATATATATACTACTTATAGATAGCCGTGTTACTATATACCTAAATAATAATATTAATTTTAAATATAGTAAAAGCTACTATACCTAGCTAAAAAAAATATAGGTACTACCTAGGCTAGATAAATTACCTTTATATAATTTAACGTCCTTAATCCTTAATTTAGTAATCTATAAAGTATAAAAGTATAAGTATTTATTTATAACTATATAGAGATCGTATAGAGGATTTATTTATATTTTATTTTTTAACGCCTTATTAGTTTTAATAGTAAAGCGTAGATACTATTTAAACTCCTTAGTATTAAATATAGTAATTAAGTAATTTTAATAATAAAAAAGTAGTAAGAATTTTTATATAGTTTTTTTATTATTTATATAATGCGCGTAGATAACTATATTCTATTATCTACTTCTTATAGTACCTACTAAGTACCCGCTAATATAGATTACTAGTTTAATACTAACTACTAGTTTACTAGTATACTTATTATTTAATTAAGTAGCTGTTTAAATAAGTATTATTCTTTAAAGTTAGCTCTTACTAAAAATTAGCTTTTAATTATTACGTATACAGTTTAGCACTTCATAGAATTCTCTTATTACGTTTATACCCCTAGATTAAGGTCTAGGCGTACTTTTACTTTTCGAATAATAAAGAGGCTAGTTTAGGTGTAGGATCTAGTATACAAAGTATAGAGGCCTTTAAAAGAGTTATTAATAAGAAGTAGTAGAATATACTATAAAAAGTTATTAATAACTATATTTTATCTCTTCCTAACTATTATAAGGCAGTTATAGAAGCTAAGGGCTACTATACTAAATATTAGTAATTTATTATTTACTAGTTTATTATTAAAAATGAAAAATGTAACTTTTATATATAATTATATAATTAATATATAAATATATAAAAATATTTAATATACTATTAAATCTTAGTATCTATTATTATATATATAAAAATAAGCTAATTTTACACCTTAAATAGAAAGTTATACCAACATAAAATAGGGTCCTAAAAATTTTCTATATTTACTAATTTTTTTTAACCCCTAAACCGGTTAGTAAGCAGCCTCTAACAGGGTAGATAGAATCTACTAGTCTTTCTCTTTAAAATAGTATTTTTTTCGTATTTTTAGGCCTTATAACTAAAAAGTTATATTAATTTAAAAAAGGTATTTTTTTTAATTAAACTTTTTTTTTGTCACCCCCCTGTATAACCTATTTTTTTCCTATTTTATGTTTATTTATACGTATATCCCGACTGCTAAATAATTTTAATGATTTTAATTAGCTTTTTCTGCTAAAGCTTTACGTTCTTTACTACTTTAAAAAAGTCTTTTCTCTCTATTATTAAGTTATTACTATTACTGCCGCTATTATTATTATTATTACTATTTTCTACCTTAGATATAAGAGTATAATTTTTTTTTTACTATTTTTTTATAAATTTTATTATATTTTTATATAGATAAAATTAAACTTCGTAGTCTTTATAGGTATTATTAAAATTAAAAGTTATATTTTATTTAAATACGAAGAGGCGAATTAAGATTAAATTAGAATTAAAAATAATATTAATTTAAAGATTTTTTAGTTTATTAAGTAAACTAGCTAGTTATACTACGCAAAGTTAGAAATTAAAATAGTTTTTAATATAATCTAACTAGTTATTACTATTAGAAAAGGTTTATACGATACGCTGTAAGTTACTTAACTTAATAGTTAAATACTAAAGTACTAACGTTATAAATATTATAATAAAAATTTTTTAAACTTTATATGTAGTATTTATAGAAAAAAAAAATTACTATACTAATAATTTTAAATATACTATATATTCTATAATTCTGTCTATAGTTTTATCTTAAATAACGATAATTTATAAATACTTTATTATTATTTTATAGTTAATATCCTACTATTATTATAATTACTATTTAATAAACTAACTATTAAGGTATTACTCTACTAGTTATAAAATTTAAAAAAATTTATATTTAATAGGCTTTAGATTATAGCGTATATATTTTTATTTACTCTTATATTAAGTAAGAACGTAGCGTATACTAAGTTAATATAGCTCCTAGAATAAAGGTATACACATACTCCTCCTTTTTTGAAACCCCTTTTAGTCGCCCTAAGCCACCACAGCCACACTATTTGTTTAATTAATATATAAATATATAGCTCCTATAAATAAACGTAAAGAAATAACTCTCTAATAGTAATACAAGCTTATAATATTAGTTGGCTAGTAAATTATAGTAAAAAGAAAATATTAAATATTAAATAATAAATAAGCCTCTTACATCTAAACTTAGGAATAAAATTATATATAATTTAAAAAGTAATAAGTATACGTAGACTATAATTTAGGAGTATAAATATAATAAGAAACCTTTATTAAATACTAATCTATATACGTAATAATAAAAAACTAAATAAAAAGTTAACTAAGACAATAATCTAGTAAAAGAAATATATTAAAATCTTATTAAAAAGTAATAATATAGTAAGCGAATATAGTTTAGCAATAATAAGTTTCACTTAAAAAAATAATATTTATTTAAATAGGTACTTTTTTTTTTTTTAAAAAAAAAAATAAGCCTTTTATAGTAAGGCTACTTAACTATTAAAGAAAGTCCTCTATTTTTTAAGTAAACTAACAACCGGCTCTTTAATTCCTAAATTAATATATTACTAAATAGTTATTAAATTACTAAGCTAAACCTCATTAGGCCTAGTTTACCACGCTAGGCCTATTTAGGAATAGATTTTTATTTTCTAACCTTAGGTAGTAAGATATACCTAAGAATATAATAGGGATTTTAGCTTCTCTATAGCTTTATATTAATTTCTTAGTAGTACTCTATACTTTTAAAAATTTTATATTGTACTATATAAAGTAGACGCGTTTAAAGAACGCTATAATAAGGAGAAGAATTAAATCTTTAATGCGCAGGAAGACCTCGAAAATTTAAGAAATTTTAGTATTTTTAGGTATATACTCCCACTATGCCACCCCGCTAAATAGGTACTTAATTAATAATAACTATACTAATTAACCGAAATTATATATATTTATTAAGTAATATTACACTACTACTATTATATTAAAAGTTTTAATATTTTATATAAAAAATAAAGTTTATACTATATTTAAGTAAAAAGATTTTTTAAAGTAAAATCTATAATAGAATTAAAAAGACCTATTCTTTACTTTATAAAAAAAAAAAATTAAAGACTAGATATTATTAAATAGTTTTATAATAAAAAAACTAAAATTAAAATATATATAAGTATATAAAGAAAGACGTAAATTTATAATAAAATAATAATAAAATATGTTATAATTAAAGTAGAATAAAAAAAGATATTTAGAAAACTATTTAAAAAAATATAAAAAAAGTTCGTAATTATATTCGTTTTATACTTAAATAAGATATAAAAAACAACAAGTAATAAAAAATAATTTAAAATATAAATATAATTAAAAATAATAAAAAATTTAAAAAACCTTATATATATATATATTAAATATAATAAATTACTAAGTAAAATAACTATTACTAAATATAAGTTTTATTTAGTACTAAAATAAAGGTATACACATACTCCTCCTTGTTTAAACCCGCTTTTAGTCGCCCCGAGCCACCACAGCCATACTATTTGTTCGATTAATATATAAATATATAGTACTAGAACTACTAGTATTCTTAATTATTTTAATTAATATTATAATCTAATTACATTTTTAAAATATTTATAATTTAGAATTATAATTAATTATAACTATTTTATATATCTATTATAATATTTTATTTATTTTATTACTAGTACTATTTTATAAGTTTTTTTTATAAATCTATTTTTTATTAAACTAGTATACTTTACTTCTTACTTTTATTATTCTTAATTTTTTTTAATTATAATTATAGTTATTTTTAAAATAATATTTATAACTTATAAGAAATTTTTGGTTTTCTATACTACGTAACTACTTATTATTTATTTATTTATTATTATAATTATATATTTATTTTACTCCTAGCCGTTTTTATTTATAATTATAGTTTTTTTTATTTAAGATTTATATTAAAGTATAGAAAACTCTATACGATCGCTAGAATCTAGCGCGCGACTTATTGGGTAATAGCTAAAAGGGGCCCTACCTAAACCTAAGAGGGATTTCCCATTAATAAGATTAAACTAAAAGTGGCCTTGAGCGCCCGGCCCGTCTTATAAAAGGCGGGGCCGCAACTGCACCCTCTCGCTTCTCACACACGCGCTTGGTCACTACTTCTACTTTTAAAGTATAACAGCGGAGTGTGCGTCCTTAGATACCGTTTTATCGGCAGACTGAGACACAATACACATACTTAACTATTGCTCCAATGGATAGCTTTGAGTTGTAAGTAATTTTTAGACATCTCTTATGCCTAGGAAGCTGTGCACTGATCCTTCTACAGAATCAATCACTTCCTCCAAGAATGGAATGCTTGCGTTGAGCGATGCAGCGAGAGTCTCGAGCCTGATGACCGCTATCAAGCAAGTTGTATTACGTCTTGGACAGATTTGCGGAAAATCATCTGGGAGACAACCCCGGGCCCAGATTACCTGCCCATAGCCCATGAGATCGCGCTGATCAAACCCATACTGAGTCATTTCGATCAGTTCGAGCAATTTTTCGAGGCCAAACTCGGTGCCAATGTCAAGGCGGCGTTCTTTTGGGGCATCATGGGGGTCACTTTGCAGGTAGGCTTAAACCTCCGATCAATTCAAGTCTCTGACACCAGCATGGTTTAGCTTACACCACAAGATCCGCAATCGTTGAAAAGGATACCTCGCATGATCAGAAGGCTCGGGTACAAGATTGAAGCCTTCAACGGTCATTGCCAAATGTTTGAGACCATGCCAGACCGCATCAAGGAAGCCTGTTTCGAGATGCAGATCCACGTCGTGGAGTTCCTGACGGCTTCTGTGAAGATTCTCCGCCGAGACGATGAAGAAGACACACCCTATGGTGGTTTGGCAGCCACGCAGTCCGGCGAGGCAGGCCGCTGGTCACGCATTGAACAACATTTCGCCACAACCGAACAGGAAGTTACAGAAGCAGTTGCTCGAGTAGAAAGTTTTTCCAGTAAGCGTTTGAATCGGACGACAAGTCCGAGCACCACAGAGTCGCCGATGCGCTGTTACGTCTTGCCGCCGATCAAATCGTCTCGCTTCTTCGACCGTGTGGACATTTTTCAGCAAATTGACAAAGTCCTGGGCCGAACGGCCACCGGATCATCATTCCGCTCGGTCTCATTGTATGGACTGGGTGGAGTTGGAAAAAGCGCAGTAGCTACGAGATATGTTGAGAGAAGGATTGAGGAAAATGAATACGACGCTGTCTTCTGGGTTCATGGAGAAAAGACGGCTGCATTACGACAAAGTTTTACGGATGTAGCTCTGCGTTTGAAACTACCCGATGCCGATCCTCAGAAACACGATGACAACTTTGTCCTCGTCCAGAATTGGCTCCAAACAACTTGTGGGTCCGTCACAATGTCGCAATTCTCTATACTGACTGCTTTCGCAGCATGCAGATGGTTAATCGTCTACGACAACATAGAGTCCAAAGATATCCTGATGCCCTTTTGGCCAGGGGCAAGCCACGGAAAGGCAATTATAACAACTCGCAATCATTCCCTGGCATTCGAGCCAGCCTCTTCCGGGATTGAAGTGTCTTCCTGGGACGCTCAGACAGGCTCTGAGTTCCTGCTCTTTCTGCTAAAGCAAAACATCGGCATTGATCTTGATTCGGAATCGCGATCTGCTTATGAGCTATCGAAGAGACTTAGCGGGCACGCGCTAGCCATATCTCACATGGCAGGGCTGATACACGATCGCGCCTGGACCATTTCAGAGTTCATGGGTATATATCTGAAGAATCCTCGCCGTGCGCACAGAAGCGAATTGGAGGCCATCTGGGATTTCTCTTTCAAGCGTCTGCAAGCAGAGCAACCAGACAGTTTAAAGTTCTTGGGAGTTACGTCCTATCTCATGCCAGACAATATCCCACAGCAGCTCTTTAGTGCCGTCTCCGAGAATAACCTACCGGAAGGCTTCGACTTTTGCACCGACGATTTTAGGTGAGCTATACTTAGTAGTGGGCAGTTCCGAATTGCTTATTGTCAAAAAGTTTCTCCGAAGCATTGGCGCCACTGTTGACTCTCGCTCTTATCAAACGCAATAGAGACAGTCGAGCATACTCGATTCATCGAATTGTTCAGACTCAGTACAAATACTTCCTCAACATGAATGACCGTCAGAAAGCATTCGACGACGCTGTCTTGCTGTTGTATCGAGTCTACCCCAAGATGAGCGAATCAAGCAGCCAACTCTACGCAAGTTGGGCACAGTGCAATTACTATCAACAGCATTTGATCAGCCTTGCAGATCATTTCCTCGAGGAGCGTAGGGCTTCGAAGATCTTTCGTGCTACTTGGGAGTTCTGCGACCTTGTCAATCAGGGCCAGAGGTTAGTTTCTTTGATCGATAACGTATTAGACTGACTCTAGGATAGGTTTTCATACGAATCCAATCTCCTCGACGATCTCCAGAAGCTCTGTCAGGTCAATGAAGATGCTGTGAGAACTATTGAAGATCAAGAACGGCACGCAGATCTACGAGCGTCTATTCTATCTCACCAGGCTAATTTTGGAGAGAGCATTGGCATGGTAGACAAAGCTATAACCTGGAATCAAGAGGCATACGAGATCCGCCTGAAGGAGGTGCCAATTAAGCACTCACTGGTGGCTTGTTTCGAGAACAACATTGGTTACTGTTACAATACAGCTAATGATCACTCAACCGCGTTGTCATGGTTTCAAAAGGCACGCCAAACACAAATGTCTCATGGCATGGCTTGGGACACTATCGACAAGAAGAACACCGCTCGCTGTCTGTTCTACAACGATGAGCTTGACGAAGCGCGCACACTCTTGACCACTTCCTTAGAAGAGTTTAGAGCGGAAACACCGCTAAACTGGGCCATGCTAGCTTAGTATATAGTCCATAAGATACATAAGTCTAAACTAATTATCTTGCAGCGCGTACTTCGTCCTTGGGCTCATCGACCGACGCCAGCGAAAACTCGAATCCGCCGAGGCAGACTTCATGGAAGCTCAGAACCTCTGGCTGAAAGGTGATCAGACACGGCTTCATCCCTTCAACGGAGCGTGCATGTACAAGGTTGGTGCGGTATGTTTGGACCAAGGGAAGGTTGAGGCTGCCATGTGAGTGTTCGTATCAAGTCGAGCGCAAGGCACATGGGAATGACAGCAACAGAAAGCATCTGCGCGACTCGATCGAAGTCACTAATCACCACAAGAATTTGATGCCAGTTGAACATGCGCGCAGCTTATTTAAGCTGTCTGAAGCTCTGCGCCAGGAAGATCTCGGTGATGAAGACGAGGCGGATGACTACCGAGACAATGCGGAGGTATTTTTGCAGCGTCGAGACGCAAATGCAGTCGACTCCGGGTCTGAAGAGGACTACGACAAGTACATCCCGATCTTTTGGCGCTGAGGAAGTGGGACGGCACACACATCCATCCAAAGCACGCCATAGCTGCCGTGAATTGCTCGATAGTCGCTTTTATATAGCTATTTATATAGTTATATCTTTTTCGACACATTGAGTATGAAGGCATGCACATACTCCTCCTTTTTTGAAACCCCTTTTGGTTGCCTACACAGCCACCACAGCCACACCCTTTTGTTCGATAAATATACAAATATATTATATAGTTATAATTAATAATAAAAATGCTAACTATTTTAAAATAAAAAATCCTTATAATTAATATATATATAAAAAAATCTAAATAGTACGTTGTATATAGAATTATTTTTTTTATATTTTATATTTTTTTATCACTTACGTAATTATAACGTAATTAAAATAAAAATATATTATATAGGGGGGCAATAAAAAAAAATAATTAAAAAATATCTTTTTTAAATTAATATATATTAATATATTAATTAAATAAAAAGTGTAGCTATAGTAGCCTGGGACTTCTAAAAAAAAATTTTAAAAAAAAAGTATATATATACCTTTATACTTAATGTGTCGAAAAAGCTAGGTAAAACTAAATAAAAAAATTTTTAAATTAATATAACTTTTTAATTAGTAAATCTAAAAATATAAAAGAAATATTATAATAATAAAAAATACTAATATATTTAATTAACTCTATTAGGTACTATTTACTAAGGGATTTAGGAGAAAAAAATTTAATACATATAAAATCTTTTAGAACCCTACTTTAGACCTTTATAACTTTTTATTTAAAATATAAAATTCGCTAATTTTTATATACATTAGAATAGTACCTATAATATATAATTATATAAAATATTTTTATATAAATATTTATAAAAGTTAAATCTTTAAATTTTTAATAATACGCTAGTAAATAATATATTATTATTATTTAGTATAGTACTATTAAGTCTCTATAACTCTTTTATAATAGTTAAAAAATAATAAAATATAATTATTAATATATTATTATACTTAATTATACTATAATTAATAACGTACTCTACGGGCGAGTAGATTATATAGGTAAGTAAATTACTTTTACTAAGACCCTACTAAAACACTCTTTTTATTTTAATACCTCTCTAATAATAATAAATAAACGCGTTAAATAAAGTTAACATATAACTTATACTCTAAATATTTAAGTAAAATATAAACCTTTTTTAGTAATACGCTATAGCTATTTATAAAATCTATTAAAGTATACTAAGTTAATAATATACTAAATAACCTTTACGCGTTAATATTATACCTAATTTATAAAATTTAAAGTAAAATAAAAAAAAGTAATTATTATGTATATACTTAATATAGTTACGTAAGGATTTTCCCTTTAGTTTATAGTTATAGCTAATATAGTTAATTCTCTACACGCTAAGTATATTCTAGCACTAATTAATACTAACTAGTTTAATACGTTTATAAAACGCTATAATAAGCTTATAATAAAGTTTAATTATAAATATAATTATAAAAAAACTCTTTACGAGGATTCTAGTTTAATATAGGACTAGTTTAATTTAGTAGCTAATATTAGTGGGGTGGTATAGTAGGTAAGTATTTAGAAATGTATTAGCTTCGCGAAATCTTTTAAATTTTCGTTATTATTTACATATTAGAGGTTTAATTCCTTTTCTTATTATAAGTATTCTTTAAATACGCCTATTTTACTAGTAAAAAGTAAAGTTTTTAAAAGTATAAAGTACTGCTAAGAAATTAATATAAAGCTATAGAAAACTAAAATCTCTATACAGAATACGTTATATCTAAAAATATAAATAAGATTTTAGGCTAAAATTACTATTTAAAGTTAGATAAGATAAAAATCTATATCTAAATAGGCCTAGCGTAGCAAACTAGTCTTAATTAGGTAATAGATTAGTAGTTTAGTATAACTATTTAGTAAATAATAACCTAGTTAGGAAATTAAAGAGCCGGTTCTAGTTCGTTTAAAATATAAAATACTTTCCTTAAATAGTTAGGTAGCGTTAATATAAAGACTTTTTTTTTTTTTTTTGCCAGAGAATTATATAATAAAGTTGCTATTAGTAACTACCTAATTAGGAAGAAAAGTATTATATATACTATAGGACCTAATAACCGACTCTTAAAGGTACTACGCTAAGCCTAATTAAGAAAGGTAATACTTACTAAGACAGGTACGTAATAACCGCTTAATAGTACTTAATAGTATTATAGCTTAATATAATTTATTACCTTATATAATAATTTATACTTACGTATCTACTATTATAACTAATACTAAGTAGGTATTTATAAAGAAAAAAATATAAAAAAATATTTATCTATAGTATATATCGCGGCGGTATTTAATAATTAATATATATACTCCTAACATACCGTAAAATAGCTTATAGTAATATATATATAAATAGTTTATAGCGTACGCTATAAAGTATATATATACGCTCTACTAAACTTAAATAAAGTAAGTAAAAGGAAATAATAAAAAAGTTAAAGTTATAATAACCGACCTTCTACGACAGGCGTAGGGCGACGTAGGCAACGCAATATAAAGACTTAATTTTTTTTTAAAAAAAAAGTAGCTAATATTAAAGCTAAGTATACTATTTAGAATAATAATATATATAATTTAAATAAAACAGACTTTATAATAGGCTAAATATTTACTAATATAATTATTACAGCTTTAAAAAGATAAAAAAAGCCTAAAATAGTTTAACTATGTAATTAGAAGTAAAAAATAGTTATTTAGAGTATTAATACTAAAAAATAGGCTATTTTACCCTTTATTATCTTAAAGGCGCGCTAATACTTATTATTAATAGCTATAAGAGCTATAATATATTTAAATTCTAGTAATATTACTAAAATAATAATATTATTATTCTTTATATACTTTTATACTCGTTATACCTCCTATAGCTACTTAATATAAAGTATTTTACGCTGTTAAAAAAAGCGTATAAGTACTAAGTTAAAAAGTTTATAACAAACTATATTATATATATTATAAAACTTAAGTTTTTATTTTATTTTAAGTATAGCTTTAATTCAGTAATTACTTTTAGTAATATTTAAAAAAAGTTTTAAGGTGCCGGATTAGTCCTATTTACGTTAAAATAAGTTATATTATATTTTAATATAAAATTACGTACTCTATTATTACTACTATCTAATAATAATTCTTAAAAGTTATAAACTTTTAGTAATACTTTAAAACTAAAATTATAATTAACGCTTATAAAATTAAAGATTTAAAAATATATAAACAGTTTACTAACGTCTATAGTTAAAATATTTAAAAATTTTTTAAAGAATACAGTAATTATCGCGTATTAGCTAGTATTAGTATAATAAAAGATAACTAAATTTAAAGTAATAATAAGACCGCTACGTGACGTAAATTATATAAAAAAAATAGATTTAGATAACAAAGATTTTAATAGTTAATAATAGCGCTTATTTAAGTATTTTATAGAAGTTTAGAGCGCGTAGTAATAAAAAGAAAGTAAAATAGTAGGTATACGCTAAAGTAGGTAACCGTTTTTAAAAATATTATAGATAGTACTAAATAGTTAAGTATAATATATAAACGTATAAAAAGGCTATAAAAGTTAACTCTAAGTAGTATTTTATACTATTTTATACTAAATAGGTTTATATTATACTATTTTATATTATAATAGGTGTAGCTTTAGTACGGTTTTAGTAAAAGTAATTTATTTACCTATATAATCTACTCGCCTTAAAATACGTTAATAATTCTTTTAAAAATCTTTATACTCTTTAAACTTAATTCTATACCTAAATTAGCCTTTTTATTTTTATTTAGTCTAAATTTTAATAAACTTTATATATTGTTATTAAGGTATAAATCTGGACTATATGCTAGGTAAAAGAAAACTATTATTTTATTATTTTAAGCTAGTTTAAGACCTCCGTTATTGTATAAATAGATATATTATTTTATTAAAATTACTAACCTAAAATTATATTACTATAATAATTATAATTATAATATATTTTTATTAAATATATATTATTATATTAATAAAAAAAATTAATAAAAAACTTTATATAACTTACTACGTTTTCTATTTAGTTTAAGTTAAAGTATTAGGTCTTTATTTATATAGTTTTAGCTAGTATAGAAATTAAAAAAAATTAGATATTTTAATAAATACTAAATTATATATACTTTTTAGCTAATTCGCTTCCGAATCTTAAAATATTAAATTGTAACCTAGAAATTAATTAATATAATTAATATTAAAAAAAAATTAAACTATAAGTTAAAAATATATAAAAAGTTGTATACCTCCTATATAGAAGGTAAAAAATCACTTAATCTAGGTAACCTAAGTATATAACTACGTTATATCTTACTAAAATTAATAATTAGAGTTGAATTTAGTTTTATAATATTATATCTATTAAAACGCTAAAACTTTTAATATAAAGATATATAAGTACTGTACTAGTAGCTCTTTTTAAAACCTAATAATCTAATAATAATAATCTTTTTACTAATAGCTTTCTGGATAAAAATAATTTTATAATTATAATTTCTAAAAATAATATAATATTTACTTACGCTATTATCTTTAGTAAAGTAGTAATTTTTAATAAAGTATTAATTAATATAAGTCTTCTTAAATATCTTTACTAATAATTTAAAGACTTATATACTACTATTTTTATCTGCCTATACTATCAGTACTTACGCCTAGTAATCCTTCTACGTTTTTACTTTTACTTTTACTTAGTCTCTTTTTTTACGTATATATAAGTGTATACTTTATATCTATTTTAACTATAATTTAAAACTATAAATTTTATTTCTATAATATAATATTAGCTTTTTTAAACTTTTAGTAATAATTACTATATACTTTTAAAGTAACCTATTAATAATGTTATATAGGGAAACATAATTATTTATTTATTATATATACTACTACTAGGTATCCGGATTACTGTATATCTAAATAATAATATTAAGTTTAAATATAGTAAGAGCTACTATACTTAATTAAAAAAAGTATATTTACTATATAGGTTTAATAAAGTAATCTTTATATTATTTTTTAATATTCTTAATTTTTAATTAAGTAATTTATAAAGCGTAAGAGTATAAGGATTAATTAATAGTTATATAGAGATTCTATAAAAGGTATATATATATATATATATATATATTTATATACTAATCGAATAAATAGTGTGGCTGTAGTTACTCGGGGCAACTAAAAGGGGTTTTAAAAAAGGAGGAATATGTGTATACCTTTATACTTAATGTAGTGAAAAAGGAAGGGTATATATATATATTTTTTAACGTCTTATTAGTTTTAATAGTAGAGTATAAATACTATTTAAACTTATTAGATAGAGTAATCAGGTAATTATAATAGTAAAAATTAATTATATTATAATTTTTACTACTTATATATATATTTGTATACTAATTAAATAAATACTGTGGCTGTGGTGGCTGTGTAGGCAACTAAAAGGGGTTTTAAAAAAGGAAGAGTATGTGTATACCTTTATACTTAATCTGTCGAAAAAATTTTTACTACTTATATTATATGTATAGTTCTTAAAGTAGATATATTATATTATAGTAAGTATTTAATAATATAGACTTCTAGTTTACTATATACTACTGGTTTACTAGTATACTTATTATTTATTTATAGTACTATTTAGATATATATTAATCTTTTAGATAACTTTTATAAGTTTAGCTCTTAGTTATTACGGATATTATTTAGTATTTAATAAAAATCTTTTACTACGTTTATAGTTCTAAATTATCGTCTAGGCGTACCTATTACCTTTTAATAAAAAGTTATATATTTTATTAAATTAAGGGGCTAAGATAACCTACGCTAATTAAATAGGTTAAAGTTAAGTTAGAGTTAGGTTAATATACCTAACTCTAGGTTACTAAATAAATTACGTAATATATAAACCTATAAAGCTATAAATATTTATATATATAAAATTAGTTACTCCTAAGTAAAAATATAAAAGGCTTATTTATTCTTTTATATTTTATTTTTATTATCTTTTACCCCGCCTACTAATATTATAAACTAATAATATTATTATAAACTTATTAAGTAATTTAAAGTAATATTTTTTTACTTAATTTTACGTAAGTCTTTATATTACCTATTAAACTTTTTACTAAAATAATAATATTATAAAAGTCTCTTAAAGTAAGTTACGTATATACCCGGCTTATTTAGTAGTTTTATAAAATAAAAAAAGCTATACTTACTATCGTCGGTACTTATACCGCTTATAAATAAATAAATAAAATACTTACTACCTAATTAGTAACGCCTACTAGTTAAGAATAAAAGTATACTTAATATTACCTAGCCCTATAATAACGTGTTATTTAATTAAGATCGTTTTATATCTTAAGCGCGTACTCCTAAATATATATTATTTTATTTATTTAGTTTTAATATTATCTAAAACTTACTATAAGTTTATTATACTATTTACACTTTTTTATTTTTTATATATATATTATAGTCTCTACTTAAGTAAAAAAGCTGTCTTTTATATATTAGTCTTTCTAGTAATATACGCTAAGTATATAACTAAACCTATAAAAAGTAATAAATCTTTACTCTTTACTTTACCTAGTAGCTATTTTAGGCACTATCTTAATAAGTTATTTATAAAAAAATTTATTAATTACTAAAATACTATAGACTGCCTTTAGGGCTGGAGTTATTGTATTACTATATAGTTTTTATATAATTTTATTAATAAAAAACGCGTTTATAATAAGAATAAGTAATAAATGTTTAGTAATAACTTAAGGTATAATAGCGGTAACGGTAATAGTATAAAATAACTTAAAAAAAATTAAATAAATATTTAGTAAAACTTTAAGAAGCAGGAGATAATATAGTATAAAATATAGGTAGATAGCTAAACTTATATAAAGACTAAATATTATAGGCTCTAAATACTAGCCTAATAACTCTATTAGTCCTGAAATTTATACGTCTAGTAACTTCTAAATTAATTAATTACTGTATATATAATTATAAGTAAGTAATTACTAATAATTTTAAGAATAGTTATAAGCAGTTACTAATTTATAAATATATAATTAGAGTATAAGCGGAGCGTTACTATATTTAGTAAAGTACTTTACTCTTACTAAAAAGAGTATAACTTTTAAGGGATTAAAATTTACACTACTTATATATAGTCTTATTATATATAAGCTGTTTAGTATTTATTAAGATTTTATTATTACGTTGTACCACGGCTTTATAAAGCTTATAAAGTACATTAATTAATATAGAATTAATATTTTTTTAATAGTATATTTTTTTTATATAATAAAGTTGCTATTAGTAACTACCTAATTAGAAAGAAAAATGCTATATATACTATAGGACCTAACAATCGGCTTTTAAAGGTACTACGCTAAGTCTAATTAGGAAAGGTAACGCCTACTAAAATAGATATATAATAACTACTTAATAGTACTTAATAAATTTGCAGCTTAGTATAGTTTATTACTTTATATAATAACTTATACTAGTATATTTACTATTATAAACTAATACTAAACTAGTATTTATAAAGAAAGAGATATTAATATATTATAACTATAGTACGCATCGCAGCGTTTAAAGTACTATTTACTAATAATAGTATACTACTATTTTATAACTAAAATACGCGCTTCTAGTACGTTAAAAAAATAAAATTTTAGTAAAATATATATATTAGACTTACTCTAGCGTGTACTATAGAGTATATTAAATACTTTAAGCTTTTAAATTAAACTAAATAAATAAAAAAGGTAAAGTAATAAGTATATCTAATATAACTAATATACTACTACTTATCTTTACAGGCAACCTGCAAAAATTAATATATAAATAAAATAGTTTTATACTTATAGGTATAGAGTTACTAAAGAGGGCTAAAAAAAAAACTACTTAAGTAGATAAAAAAGCTAAAAATCTACTACTTATAGGCGCCGCTAAGTAAAAAGAAGATACTAAAATTACTATAGCTATACTACTATATAAAGTAGTTAATTAATAAAGGTAAGTTATAAAAAAAAGTTGCTAGTAACTATAAAGTTAGTAATAATAACACTAACGCTAATAACTATACAGCGCTAAAACAAAAAGATAGTATAGTTCTTAGTAAGTAATTAAGTATATTAAAGGCTATAGTTTATAGTATAAAGGGTGTATATAATTCTAATTAGAATAACGTAAAATAAAAGTTACTAGTATATAGAGGAAAGCTATAATTTAACGCTATAGAGGATATTTAGAGGTAAATAAAAAAGGTTTTTAAAGGGAGGATAATAAATAGCTAGTATAAAAGAATATAGATAAATAGCTTAGTATAGAACTAAATAAAATAAAAAATTTTATATTAATTATTTTATTATAACTTTAAAACCTTTAGGTCTTTATTAAGACTAAAATAGTATATTAAAATTTTAAGTTAATTACTTTTATATTACGTAAGTTATTTAAGTTTAAAAAAGTAATATAGTTTTTAAAAGTATAAACACTTATATTATAATTAATATAACCTACGTAATATAGAAGCTATTAACTTAAAATTTTAATATACTATAGAAAGAACACTATACTTATATATAAAAATATATTTAGCTTTATAGGTTATATATTACGTAATTTATTTAGTAACCTATAGAGTAACGCTAGATTAATCTAACGCGTAGGTTAGTCTAGGGTTAGTCTATAGGTTACTAAATATTTTAGCTAATATATAAGCTATAATAATAAAGATGTTATATTTAAATAGCCCCTCTTTAGTATGTTTATATAGAGTTATATTTTAATATATTTTATTATATATTACGTAATTTATATTAGTTAAAATAAAAATATTTTTATTTTTAAAAGTATATTACGTTTTTAAACCATTATAACTTATGTAATATAAAAGTTATTAATTAAAAATTTTAGTATATTATAAAGAAATCCTAAATATATACATAACACAATTTTAGCCTTATGGGTTATATATTACGTAATTTATTTAGTAATTTAGAGTTAGGTATACCGACTTAACTCTAACCTAACCGCAGCCCATTTAGCTAACGTAAGATAACTTATTTTATAATTAACTAATTACTAATTCTTTTTTAATTCTATTATTTACCATTTTTTAAATAATATATTTTTTAACCTTTTCCTTTATATTACTAACTTATCAAAGTACAAAATTTTTTTTAATTTATATTTTAAATTTTTTTTATATATTTTTTATATATTTTCATATATTTTTTAATATTTTTCTTATTTACTAAAGATTTTTTTTTATATGAATTTTATTAGCCCTTTTTTAAAATCCTTAAAAGTGATTTTATTTTAATTATATAGACTATTTATAAATAATAGTTTTTAATTTTCTATTTTAGGATATTTAATTAAGCTTTTATTAATAACTCTTTTCTCTCTTTATATTACTTTAAATACTCTGCTACGTTTTACGTTTTTTATTTTATTATTATTATTATCTTTACTTATAACTTATTTTAGAGTATTATAAATACTTTATAAAGGTTTTTTTAAAGTTTAAATAATTATAAAAATAACAATATTTACTTTTTAAAGTAACTTTACTATATATTTATATTTTAAAAAATTTATTACTATTTTAAGAACTTTAATGTCTAAATATATAAGATTAAAAAAGATTTTAATACACTATAATTTAAATAATATATTATGTCACTAGTAAAAATATAATTATATTATTAGATTACTAATATAGTTTAAAAAATTAGTTATATACTCTATACTAGTACTAAAAGAGTAGAGTAAAATTATTAATTAAATAAATTTACTAACTAAAAAGTTATGGGGCCTTAAAAACAATAATTAAAAAATTATTATATTTTACTAACTTAAATTTATTATATATCCTAAATAGGTAGTAGCTAAAACTCTTTTTATAAATACTGTAACTTTACTTTTAAAGCGATATTATTTATATATTTTAGGCTTAGTAATTAATTATATATAAATTTTTAAGAAAGATATACTTTTAAATTAATTTTTATATATTCCTACTTTACACGGAGGTGAACAAAAAAAAGATTAATTAAAAAAGATACCCTTTTAAAAAATTTATATAAAATTAATAACTAAGTCTACAAATACGTCAGTAATACTGTTTAAAAGAGAAAATAATAGAAGACCATATAAAGATTTTAGTTACTAATTATTAATTACGTATAATAAAATAAAATTACTTAAGTATTATAATTTTTAAGTCTAATTTTTAGATTCCTATATCTTTATAGTTAGTAAATATATTTAACTATAAGTTTTACTATCCCCTTTTAGGTCTAGTAGAGCTTACGTAATTAATTTTTTAATATATATTTGTAATCTAATAATATAATTATATTAATAATAAAAATATATTTTATACTTATATAATTATTGCTTATATATATTTATATATTAATTAAACAAAAGGGTGTGGCTGTAGTGGCTGTGTAGGCGACCAAAAGGGGTTTTAAAAAAGGAGGAGTATGTGCATGTCTTTATAATTATTGCTTACGTAATATACCATTACTATTATAGTATATAATAATTTCTTTTCTATTTTATAAATCTAAACTCCTATTCCTTTAATATAGCGCAATATTTAATAAAACTTAAATTTAAAATTAATCTTACTTTAAACGTAAATACATTTATTTTAACAATTATTTTTACTTTAAAAGAAGTTCTAGTAGTAGTTATAGTACTATATAATATATTAAATATAAAATAATAATAATAATAATAATATAAATAAAGTAAAAAGGGGTAGACTTTCTAAAATAGTTTAAAAAGGAAAAAGAATTATTAATAGAAACTTAATTAAAAGCCTTAAAAAAGAAATAAAAAGATTACTATTAAAAAATAAGTAAATATTTTAAAAATACACTTAAAAAGGATTTTAAAAAAGAACTCTTATAATATTAATATAAAAAACCCTATAATAAATAAAGAAAATGCTACAAAAATATTAAAATGTACTAGAGTAAATAGTAAAAATATTAAAAATATAAATATTAAAAGAATAATACTTTCTAAGAAGCTAGTATTATAAATAGGATATATTAAAAAGGAGTATTATAAACAAAATTAATAATAATAGAGTAAAAAAAGAACTACCTATTAGCTAATAAAAAAGTTAGTTATTTTAATATTAGTAGCATCTTTACGACTTTGTTTACTATAAATAATAGTTATTGCCTTATATCTAACTATTAAATTAATGTATTTTTAGGTAATATAGATAGTATTAAAGAGCTACTATTTATCTATATATAGTATAGTCTTCTAAATTCTTTACCTATTTTATTAATATACAAACACCTACTAATACTCAAGCGTATATATAACCTAATTTTATATTTACCTATTTTTTTTTATTAACGCGTAGTAGTCGCTATACTCGCTTTATATTTTACTTAGTATAATTTAGTAACTACTACTATATTATGTACCTTCTACATCTATATACTATCTATTATCTTAAGTATAAAGTCTATTTTTTATTCTCTTACTATCTTTTTTTTATAGAACCTTATTATAAGCTGTTATAGTTTAGTACCTTATAGTATAACTAAAATATAATTATTTATAATATACTATATCTAGACGTATTATACTAGTAGATATAATTTAATACTTTTCCCTACTATTATTACTATATACTTATCTCTTTTATTTCTTTTATCTCTCTTAGTTCTAGTGAGCAGGCGGTATACAGCGTTATAATATCCTCTTTTTAGTATATTAAGAGCTCTTATAGCATTAACTTTAGTAACTTAATTAGCGTATACTTATACGTTTAATAGTAGGTACTATATAACTACCTCTACTACTTATACGTATAGGTTATTATTAAGTATACTTTTATAAACGGGTATATAAGATTTAGTTATTATAATATTATTTTTAAAATCAATTATAATATATAAAGTTGCTATTACTATACTTATAAATATTAGCTATTTATACTCTATAAGCTACGCTACTAAGAATAAACACTATACTAGTATTTATATTAATATACTAAATACTATTATATAATAATAATAATACCTTTTATAATAACTTTAATAATAATATAATAGAGTAAATATATTCTAGTATAATAGTACTATAGCAGTTTAGCTTTAAAAAAAAGAAATAGAGGTAACGGTAGCCCTATACTAGTATACTAAACTAGTATACTAAATTATTTAATACGCTAAGCTATACGCTATGGCTATAAGTTTACTAACTAAAATAAATAATATTTTTTAAAATCTTTATATACGCTTATTTTTTTAATTATATCTAGGAGAATAACTTTTTTTAGTCTATACCTTTTTTGGACTAGTGTCTCGACGCTATACTTTACCTCTCTTTATATAATTTTAATATTTTAATATATTAAAATATATTACTTTTATATATTTTTATAATATAGTTTTGTTTTTTTTAATATTAATTATATTAATTATTTTCTTAGTTATAATTTAATATTCTAAATTTAGAATAGTATTTAGTAAAAAAAGAAAAGTAATTTAGTATTTACTAAAATACCTAATTTATCTATTTCTTTTACTAGTAAAAAGTATATAAAAAAAGTTTTTCTGTCTAAAGTTAATCCGAAGATAAGAAGGAGTAAGTAACTTTATAAATTTTTTCGTTCTTTTTTTAAAATAATAATAAAAATATATATATATATTAATATTAATTTATATTAGTAATTATAATATCGTAATATCCTTATTTATAAAATGACAGACGTTTTAAACTAGTTTAAAAATAATTAAAATATATTATTTTTTTTATATATTATATAACACTAATATAGTCTATATAAAAGAATATATAGAATTATATAAAATCTAAGCTAAATAATAATAATAAGGCTAATTTAGAAATAAAATTAAGGTTAGAGAGTATAGGAGCTACTAAAAAGTTATTTTTAAATAGTAAAAAAAAAAATTATAAAAAGTTATTAATAATTATTTTTTATTACTTTCTAATAATTATAATATACTTATACCCTTTCTTCTAGGGTTATTACCGTAACGTTATACAACCCTAGACTAGTTATTTAAACTTCTACTATATAACGTAATCGTTAGCCCCGATTTATTCTAATAAACTTTTTATATAATAACTACAACGACTTTTCTACTAGCGCTAATAACCTATAACCTTTTTAAATAAATAGTAATTAAAGCTGCTCCCTATAAAATTCCTTAATTCTTTTATAATAACTACTAACTTTTTTAATAGTAAGCTTCTATATAACTACTTTACAGCACTGTAGCGCATCCTCCTTCTACTGCCTACTACCTATTTTAAAACTCTACGTCTACGTATACGTATATCTCTGCGCCTAAATAATTTTAACTATCTTAATAAGCTTCTTTTACTAGAGCTTTACTGCCTTTACTACTTTAAAAAAGTTTTTTTTTTATTATTAAAGTACTACTACTATTATAATTACTATTATAATTACTATTACTATTACTATTACTATTACTATTACTATTACTATTACTATTACTATTACTATTACTATTACTATTACTATTACTATTACTATTACTATTACTATTACTATTACTATTACTATTACTATTCTTTATCTTAAATAAGAGAGTACAACTCTTCTTTTACTTTTCTTTTATAAATTTTACTATATTTTTATATAAATAAAATTAAACTTTATAGTCTTTATAAGTATCATTAAAATTAAAAATAGTATTTTACTTAAGTAAAAAGAAACACGTTAAAATTAAATTAGAATTAAAAATAATATTAACTAAAAAATCTAGCCTATTAAATAAACAAGCCTACTATACTACACGAAGATAGAAGTTAAAATTGTTTTTAATATAATCTAGCTAGTTATTACTATTAATAAAAGCCTATACCGTACGCTATAAGTTACTTAGCTTAATAATTAAACGCTAGAACGCCGATATTATAAATATAATAATAATAAAAGATTTCTAAACTTTATATAGTATTTATAAAAAAGAGAGAAAGCTACTATACTAGTAATTTTAAACGCGCTATATAATTTATAGTTTTACCTAAAATAATAATAATCTATTCTCTTAATAAATAATAATAATCTACGTACGTAAGGCAACTATACTAGTAAAAGTTAATAGATTTAATAAAATAATAACAATCTATAAATACTCTATTACTATTTTATAGTTATTACTCTACTATTATTATAGCTACCGCCTAATAAGTTATTTATTAAATTATTACTCTACTAGTTATAAAATTTAAAAAATTCTATATTTAATAGGTTCTAGATTATAGTACCTCTGTTTTTACCCACCTCTATATTAAGTAAGAACGTAATATATATTAAGTCGATATAGCTTCTATAGATAAACGTAAAGAAATAATATACTTATGTAATTTTAGGGGTACTATACTAAGTACTAGTAATATATTATTTACTATTTTTTTATTAATAATTAAAAAATTAATATATTAAAATATAAAAATAATTTATATGTTAATATAATATAGTATTTCCTTTCTCCTAGAATTATTACTATAATATTACGTAATTTTATACTAGTTATTTATACTTCTATTAAATTATATTATTTATACTAACTCTTAAGAAGTTTTTTACGTAGTAATTATTATATAAAGAGAGGTAAAGTGTAGTGTCGAGACGCTAGTCGGACGTAGTAATTATAATAACTTTTTTATTAGTACTAATAGCCTATAACCTTTTTAATAGTAATTAAAATATTAAAATATAATATAATACTTTCTATAGAATCTCTTAATGTTTTTATAATAATTACTAACTCTCTAATAGTAAACTCTTATATAACTACTTATAGTATTATAGTATATTTTTTTTACTACTTACTACTTACTTTAAAGCCCTACTTTTATATATACGTATATTTCTATACTTAAATAATTTTAATTATCTTAATAAGCTTCTTTTACTACAGTTTTACTTTCTTTACTATTTTAAAAAAGTCTTTTTTATTATTATTAAAATATTATTACTATTATTATTACTACTACTACTACTACTGTTATTATTACTATTTTTTACCTTAAATAATAGAGTATAACTTTTTTTTTTACTATATCTTTATATAGGTAAAATTAAATTTTATTTTTATTAATATTATTAAGATTAAGACTTATATTCTATTTAAGTAAGAAGCGGCGCGTTAGAATTAAATTAAAATTAAAAATAATGTTAACTAAAAGATTTAGCCTATTAAATAAACTAACTAGTTATACTACGCGAAGATAAAAGTTAGAGTAGTTTTAAATATAATCTAGCTAGTTATTACTATTAGTAATAGCCTATACTATACGCTATAGGTTACTTAGTTAAATAGTTAAATACTAGAATACTAACGTTATAGATATAATAATTAAAATTTTTTTATTACATTATATATAGTATTTATAGAAAGGAAAAAAAGCTACTATACTAATAATTTTAGATATACTATACGGTCTATAGTTTTATCTAAAATAAGTATAACTTATAAAAACTTTATTACTATTTTATAGTTATTACCCCGCCGTTATTATAGCTGCCGCCTAATAAATCTATTAAGTTATTACTCTACTAGCTATAAAATTAAAAAAATTCTATATTTAATAGGCCGTAAATTATAGCTCTTTTATTTTTACGTATTTTTATATCAAGGATATACTATATACTAAGTTAATACAGCTCTTATAGATAAATATAAAGAAATACTATAAGTTTATTTTATATCTTAAATAAAAAGTTATAATAGTTTAAAGTAGGGTTCTAAAAATTTTTTATATTTACTAAACTATTTATACCCCTAAACGCCTTAGTAAGCAGCCGCTAAGTAAATAAATTAAATACGCTAGTGTTTCTCTTTAAAATAGTATTTTTTAATTTATATTTTTAGATTTACTAGTTATAAAGTTATATTATTTTAAAAATTATATTTTTTTTAATATATATTTATATACTAATTAAATAAAAAGTGTGGCTGTAGTCGCTCGGAGTAACTAAAAGGAGTTTTAAAAAAGAAGGAGTATATATATACCTTTATACTTAATATGTGAAAAAAATATATTTTTAATTAATCTTTTTATCTTTTACGCACCTATAAAAGCCTTATATACCCTCTCTAATTATACCCTAATTATATAATTAAGTTATTTAATTTCTCGCTTATTATATATAGATTTAACTATAAATAGTTTATATTCTATATAATATTAATTTACTAATTACTTAAGAAGAGATATTATTTTATTTATTATATATTTATATACTAAATGAATAAATAGTGTGGCTGTAGTGGCTCAGGGCAACTAAAGGGAGTTTTAAAAAAGGAGGAGTATGTGTATATATTTATTTATTTATTATAATTATTAGTCTAATACTATATTTTTATATTTGTATATTAATCGAACAAATAGTGTGGCTGTGGTGACTTGGGGCGACTAAAAGGGGTTTTAAAAAAGGAGGAGGATGTGTATGCCTTTATTAGTCTAATACTATAAAACTATAAAATAATATTATTTCTATATAACTTTATAATAATATATCCTTATTTTTATATACTTAAATAATTATATAATTATTATATTACTATATATAATTATTTTATAAAATATTTTTATCCTCTTTTTTAATTATATAATAGTTACCTGATTAAAATAATTTACTTAATTTTTAATAAAATTATAATAGTTTATAAGCTATTTTACCTAGTTAAATACGTATATATAGTATAAATTTTTATTATATATAAAAACATAAAAAAATTTTTAAGTTTTAATAGAGAGAATATTATCTCTATAATATAAAAAAAGAGCTATAGTATAGGGTTAAAACACTAGTCTAAAAGACGTATATACTAGTAAAAGTTATCTCCTTAAATATATTCATAAAAATTAACGTGTAGAAGAATTATAAAAATATTTTTTATTTTAGTTAGTATATAAGATTTTAATAAACAGTTATACTATTTTTATATAAAATTATTAACTATAATATTTTTTTACTTCTTATTTAAAAATTTTTTCAAAATATTAATAATACGATAATTATATAATAAAATAGAAAAAACTTTAGAAATATAAAATATAACTATAGTAGTATTTTATTTAAATAGTATAGTATAAAGTACTATTTACTAATTAGTGTATATATAATAATTATATTTAAAATTTTAAAAATTAAATAAATAAACCTATTTACGTCATAATTTTAAAACTAATAATAATTAAAACTATAAACCACGAGAAGTTAACGATCTATAAAATAATATATATATCTTAATTTAATAAAATATATACTAATATAATTTTATAAATCGTTATATAAATAAAATACTATATATTTATATACTAATTAAATAAATAGTGTGGCTGTAGTAGCTCAGGACGACTAATAGGGGTTATAAAAAAGGAGGAGTATATATATACCTTTATTTTTTTTTAGCGACGGCAGCGTTGCGCTTTTATATTTATATACTAATACTATATTTATTTTAAAAATATTAAATATAAAAAATAAAACTATAAATAGTAATATAATAAATCACATCTCTTTTATATAAAAAAAGTATATATATAAAATACTAAATATAAAAGAAAATATCACTAATTATAATTTTTAAAAGTATAAAGGTATTTATACACTTCTCCCTTTTTAAAATTTTTTTAATTATTTTGAGCAACTACTTCCACACTATCTGTTCGATTAATATATAAATATATAATTTTTAAATATAATGAAATATAGTTAATAAAATATAATATATCCTATAATTTAATAATTAAACAGCCGCTTTATAATTTTAAATAAAATTATAATTATTTTTTTTAATACTTTAGTAGTAGTTCTTAGATACTAGTTATAGAATAATTAATAATATTTATAATATTTAATTAATACACCTCCAATACTAATATAAATATTTTAAAAAAATATAAAATAAGTTTTAAGCTAAATAAAAATTAATTTATATATACTTAAAATTAGTATATAATTACTAAAAACTAAATTATTATTATTGTTTTAGGACTACTATTATTACAGAATATTTTAAAATATTACTACTTATTATATTTTAATATTAAGAAACTTTTTATAATTGTCTATATTAGTCTATATATAGTAATTTATACAAAAATACTTTTTAAAATTAAAAGTTAAATATTAATATAAAATTATAAATTAAAAAGTATTTATATTAGCTACTATTCGGTATATAATATTTATATCTCTTTAAAATATTATAAATATTTATAATACTATTTAATATAGTAGAGCTTTTATTGATTTTATTAATAATATTTTAATACCTACTTATATAATATGTAAAAAAACTAATTTAAATAAAAAGTATTGATGTTAAAATAAATATATACATAGTTATTAAAATAGATAATTAATATTTAAAATAATTTTATTATAATATAACGGATTACTATATAGTAAATTTACACTTAAATATATTATTATTATAAAAAATAAGTATTTCGTATCTAAATTATATAACGTTTTATTGCGGAGCCATATAAGTAGATATTAAATATTAATATTTAATAAAATCTATATATAGAAAGGTAACTAAGTACTCTAAAATAAAATAAAAGTAAATACTAAAACGCTAGCGTAGACTAGCGTAGAGGTATCAATTTTAGTGTTTATACCTAAATAAGGACGTATTTTTTTTATAATACTATTCCTATTTCTAAGCAGCTTCGTTCTAAAATATTTATAATTAGTTTTATACATTCTTATCATTTATATAGTGGGGTAGAGTTAGATATTTATAAATATATAATATTTTTATTAAAGTAATAGAATACGTAATTACTTATATAATAAGTTATAAAAACTATTTTTATCTATAACCTAACGATTAGGGTTATAAAGTATAATACGTAAATATAATTATTTTACTTACTACTTATAGCTTTACAAGAGTTTTTTATAGTAAAATATATTATATTTATAATATTATTATATTATTTATCTACTAATATTAACGTGTTATTTTTTAATTATTTTTTATTATTTATTAGTTATTACTAATTATTAATTAATAATTATTTATTTATTTATTATAGAGCAGATAATAGTTATTTAGATATTATAAGTTTCTAAAAAAATATATTTAGTTTTTAGAGCATCTATAAGTAATATTAATAGTACTTTATATACTATCTTTAATAGTTTATTATATTAAAATATAGTTACTAATAAAAATTACTATAATCCTCCTATGTAATAAAAAATATTAATCGACCCTTATAGCCAGAATCTAAATTAATTATATATTTATTAATTTTATAGTTAAGGATAGCTTTAATATTATATATAAATTAGCTTTTCTCTATAGTAATTAATCTTGATCGGTTTTATTACTACTCTAGTAGTAATATTATATTTTATAAATATAAAAGTTATATATAGAATTATAAGTAAACGGCTTTAAGTATAGTGTAACTGGTAAAATTAAGTTTAAAAACCTAAGTTATACTATAGTAATTATCTACCTGTTTATTATATATATTAATAATTTTAAATAGTGTAACACTTTTATTTTTAATTTTTTAAAATAGAACGTACAAATATTATACATATTAAATATAACTTAATAACTTATATAAATCTCTAGATTATATAGTTCTTTATAATTAATATTATTTTATATTTTATTTACGCCTACGTTAATACTCTATATAGTTATTATCTTATATAATATATATAAATAATAAATTTATTTATAGCTCGTATATTCCGTATTATTTTTTATCCTTTTAGTAGTATACTAAAACATTTAGTAATTAATATAGTAATTATTATTTTATAACTTTAAAAAGTATTATACTTATTAATATAATTTTACTATTTACTTTAAATATTATAATATACAATAGTTCTGTCTAGTTATTTAATTTATAGTTAGTAAAATAATATAGATAAACCTCTAATACCTAATTAGTAATTTTTATTTAACTATTAGTTTTAAAATAAAAAACTATAGATAGTTTAGACGTTATACTAATCTTTTTATATAAATATTTTTATACTAAAATATAAACTAAGTAGTATAGTTAGTAATAGATTTTAAAAAATAGTCTTTTTAATACTAGACGTATATAATAAAAGTTTAACTATAGGCTTTAGCGTTAAAAGATATTAAAAATATAATTTTTTTTGCGAGTTAGTTAACAAAAAGGTATAATAGATATATATTATTATAATTATTATAATATAATTTAGATAAGAGCGTAATAAAGTTAATTAATATCCTTATTTAATAAGTAATAAATATAAATAGTAAGTATAGTAGACTATACTTATCTTTATATTTTAATTTTATCCTAAAATAGATAAAATAGTTATATATATAATAGGCGACGCTAGTTATATAGCGTAGGTAGTTATAATACTATAAAAGTTATATATATATTTTATATTAACTATTATATCCAGTAGTGTATTTATTATAGTATAATTATATAATATATAAGCTTTTTCGACATATTAAGTATGAAGGCATAGAGATACTCCTCCTTTTTTAAAACCCCTTTCAGTCGCCCCGAGCCACCACAGCCACACTATTTGTTTGATTAATATACAAATATATATATAATATATAAATAAAGCTTATTATTATATAAAATAGGGTCCTTATTACTAATACATAATAAGTTATTATTTAGGAGATAATTTAATAGTTTAATAGAGACACCTAACTTATAATAAAGTTAGTATAATATATAGTATATACTACCTTTTGTAATATTAATTATTGTTTTAATATTATTATTATAAAGACTAACTATATTAAGTAGTCCTAATAAATCTATATTACTAGTATTCTTATAACTATTATAAAAATTTAAAATAATATTCTTATCCGAACTATTAAAAATATATAATATTTTAATAATTTTATAGATTTATTATAATAAGCTTATAATATCTAACTATATTATATTAATTAAGATTTTATCTAAATATATAGGGTAAGAGAAGCTACTATTTTAAATAATATATATATATTACTTAAATTATATAAGTAGTAATAGTACTTAGTACTAGTATATTAATTAGTTATTATAAATATTTATAAAGACGTCCCTAGTCCTTTAAATTAATATATTAGATTTTATACCCTACTTACTAGATCTATATTTAATTATACAGTTAATCTCTTATGATGACTTAACGTATTATATCTATTAATAATTTAGTTAATTTATTATTATAAAATATTTTAATATTTTATAGTTAAAATTTTGTTTTAAAGGGTTAAGTACATTTCCTCTTTTAAAAAGTTAAATAAATACCTTTTTATAATATTTAGAATATATTTTATTAATAGTCTTTTATTTTCTTTTTTTAGACTTTTAGTTAAGTCTTTATTTATAACTCTTTTATCTCTAAAAGTTAACTTTAAAACTCTATCCCTTTTAACCTATTTTATATTATAATTATTATTTCCTCTTTTTTAATTTGTTTTATAGCGTTATACAGTAAATACTTTACTATAGCTTTTTTATAGTAGTAGTAATTAAAAAACGAGAATTATTTACTTTTAAAAAAAGTTTACCTTTAAATTTAACTTTTAAAAAAGGTAACGCTGTTTTAAGAAAATAGTAGTTTAGGTTTATAAATTTAAAAATAGTGTTTAATATATTCTAATATTAATAATATATTACGTAAGTAGTAATTTTATAAGTATAAGCTAAATTTTTATAATTAATATAATTTTATTATTATATTACTAATATACTTTAAAAATCTAGTTACGTAACCTATACTAGGCCTAAAATAGTATAGTTAAAATTATAATTAAATATACTTACTGACTAAAAAGTTATATAAACCTAAAAAAGGAGTTAAAAAATTACTATATTTAGATAATTTTATTTTATTATAGGTAATAAATAATTAGTAACTAAAATTCTAGTAAAAATATCCCTAATCTTTTTTTTTGTAATAGTATTATTTACGTATTTTTATACTTAGTAATTTTAAAGATATTATATTTTAAGAAATATATCTTTTTTAATAACTCTTTCTTTATATTACCTCTCTGTATTATTTACTTAAAATACTCTACTATATTATATTTTTATAAGTCTTTTTTTTTTAAAAAAATATCTCTTACTATACTAAATTTAGCTAAATTACTACCCATTATACTAAATACTCCTAGTAGTAGTAATACTCTAAACTAAAATAAAATTTAAAGTTAACTAAAATTATTTATTTATAAACTACTTATTAATAAGTTCTATACTAACTTACGCGTATATAAAGTTTTTATAATAAATAGCCTTTTTAAGTATATTATTTATTTTTACTTTATAGACTTCTTTAGTATACTATTTTTTAAAGATATATTCTAGACTAATTAAATAATAATTATATAGATATAGATAGTTAATATAAAAGAATTAAAAATCTTAGTATTATTAAAATATGTAAAAGAAAATTTAAAGTAATTATAATGCTAAATATAGACTAATAAAATAAGATAAATTTATTAGTACGCTTATACAGGGGAGTGATATAGAAAAAGACTAATTAAAAGAGATACCTTTTTTAAAAATTTATATAAAATTTATTACTAAACCTAAAAATACGTAAATAATACCGTCTTAAAAATAAAATAATAACGATTTATATAAGGATTTTAGTTACGTTATATATATTACCTGTAATAAATTAAAATCACCTAAGTATTATAATTTTTTTAACCCCTTTTTTAGGTTCCTATAACTTTTTAGTTAGTAAATATATTTAACTAAAATTTTTACTATATCCTTTTAGGCCTAGCCTAGATCACGTAACTAGTGTTTCGAAGTATATTAGTAATCTAATTATATAATTATATTAATAATAAAATTGTAGCCTATACTTATATACTTACTGCTTACGTAATATATTATTAATATTATATTATAATAAAACATATTTCTACTTTTATAAACCTAAACTCCTATTTTCTTAAAATAGCGCTAAATTTTTTAAAACTTAAATCTAAAGTTAAACTTTTTTTAAAAGTAAATAATTCTCCTTCTTTAATTACTACAACTTTAAAAAAGCCCTAGCAAAGTATTTATAACGGTGTAAAGAGAATTAAAAATAAAGAATAAAATTATAATATAAAAAAGGTTTATAAAGGGGGTATAAAAAAGTTAACTCTAAGAAATAAAAGAATTATTAATAGAGACTTAACTAGAAGTCCTAAAAAAGAAAATAAGAGACTATTAATAGAAAATAGTGTAAATATAATAAAAAGGACTTTATAAATCTTTTTAAAAGAAGAGAACTACTCTATTAATATAAGTAAAAAAAACTAATAATAACTAACGAAAATGCTAAAAAAAGATTAAAATACGCTAAAAATAATATAATAAATATGAAAAATATACATTTAGAAAAGATTATATTTTCTAATAAATTAGTAATATAAAGGAGATAAAAGAATAAATAATATTATTGAAAAAGAGGTAATAATAGAGTTAAAAAAGAACTAGCTATTAGCTAATTACGAAGTAAGTTATTTTAACTTTTTAAATTATTAAAATATATAATATTTTATATAGTTTTAAGTTATAGTTTTAGTTATTTAGTATTAATTATATTAATTAATTTAGAGGCCGAGATATTACTCTATAGGTTTAGGGTGCAATTTAGTTAAAAGGTAAAAGTAATTTAGTATTTATTAAAATACCTAATTTTTTTACTTATTTTACTAGTAAGGACTATATAAATAAAGTTCTTATACCTAAAGTTAATCCCTTCATAAAAAGGAGTAAGTTATATAACCTTCTTTTACCGCTTTTTTTTATTAATATAAGAATATATATATAAATATATATATATTATTATATTATAATAATAATCTTTATATTAATATTAACTTAGATTAGTAATTTTAATAAAATAACGCTTCTATTTATAAAATAATAGACGTTTTAAACTAGTTTAAAAATAATAAAATTATACTATTTCCTTACCTAGCCTATAGCCTTAATTTAGCCCCTATAGAATATATATAAAGTTATTTAAAATAAGGGCTAAATAAAAATAAAAAGCCTAATTTAAGGATAAAATATAGTTTATAAAGTATAAAAGCCTTTCAAAGAGCTATTATAGAGAAGTAGAATAAAATACCGTAAAAAGTTATTAATAACTATATTTTATTACTCCCTAACTATTATAAGATAGTTATAGAAACTAAAAACTACTACACTATAAGCGCCTTTATTATCTCCCCTTTTACACGCCTCCTCGTATCCGTGTATATGGCAAAAGCACACACATCCTCATGCTGTTACTTTACTTTTAGGCTAGCCTACATCCTTTTTAACTTACTTTTAACAATTACTACTACACTAAGTATTAGTAAATTATTATTTACTAGTTTATTATTAAAAATTTAAAAAAGGGACTTTTATATATAATTAAATAATTAATATATAAATATAGAAAAATATTTTATACACTTATATACTATAGGTACTATTATATATATTTGTATATTAATCGAATAAAAAGTGTAGCTGTGGTGGCTCGGGGCGACCCAAAAGGGGGTTCGAAAAAGGAGAAGTATATATATACCTTTATACTTAATGTGTCGAAAAAGAATTTACTATTATAATATATATAAAAAAAAGTAAATTTTATAACTTAAATAAAAAGTTATACTAACTTAATGTAGGGCCTTAAAAAATTTTTATATTTATTAATTTTTTACTACCCTTTAACCGCTTATTAAGTAGTCCCTAAGTAGGTAAATAGACTATACTAGTCTTTCTTTTTAAACTAGTATTCTTTTTTATATTTTTAGGCTTACTAATTAGAAAGTTATATAACTTTATAAAAGGTATCGTTTTTAATTAGTCTTTTTTAATTTTACCCCTCTGTAAAATGTAAAATTAAGAAAAGGTCTAAGTATTATAAACTATAAAGGAGTCTACTAGGGCGTGTAGGTTAGGTAAGTATATACTCTTATTCTTATTTAGTTGGTATTACTAACTAAGTAGTAGATTTTCTTTTAATTTATATATACTGTAGGTACTAGTAATAGTAGATATAGCTTTTTTTTATCCTATAAGACTAAATAAGTTAGATATATATATAACTTACTTTAGGTAGGCTTTTATTATATTATTATTTTAGTAAAAAATTTAATAGATAATATAAATCCTTAGCATAAAAGTAAATAAAAAAAATTTTATTTTAAATTATATAATAAGTCTATAATAATATTATTAGTTTATAATATTAGTAAACGGGATAAAACGTAATAAAAGTAAAATAGACAAAAAATAAATACGCTTTTTATACTTATACTCGAGAGTAAAATTAAAAAATTAAAATAATTTTTATAAAGCAAAGGCGTAAAGGTTTCATTATAAGTTTACTGTAGAGGGACATTAGGAAAAACAAATTAAAAAAGTTACTTTTTTGAAATAATATAACTTTTTAGTTATAAGGCCTAAAAATATAAAAAAAAATACTATTTTAAAGAAAAAGATCAGCTTATTCTATTTATCTTATTAGCGGCTACTTACTAAGGAGTTTAGAGAGAAAAGATTAGTAAATATATAAAATTTTAACAGTCCTATTTTAGGCTATTATAACTTTTTATATAAGGTGTAAAATTTGCTTATTTTTATATATATTATAATAGTATCTATAATATATATATATATAAACTATTTTTATATATTTATATATAAAAGTCACTTTTTTTAATTTTTAATTATAAACTAGTAAATAATATATTACTAATAATTAGTATAGTAGTCTTTAGTTTTTATAATTATTTTATAATCGTTCGGGAGTAATAAAATATAGTTATTAATAAGTTTTTAAGGTATTTTATTCTACTTCTCTATAATAGCTCTTTGAAAGGCTTTTATACTTTATAAACTATATTTTATACTTAAATTAGATATTTTATTTTTATTTAGCCCTTATTTTAAATAACTCTATATATTTTTTATAGGGGCTAAATTAAGGCTATAGGCTAGGTAAGGAAATAGTATAATTTTATTATTTTTAAACTAGTTGAAAACGTCTATTATTTTATAAATAGAAGCGTTATTTTATTAAAATTACTAATCTAAGTTAATATTAATATAAAGATTATTATTATAATATAATAATATATATATATATCTATATATATTATTACATTAATAAAAAAAATGGATAAAAAAAACTAGAAAAAAAATTTATATAAGTTGCTCCTATTTATCTTCGATTTAACTTTAGATATAATAACTTTATTTATATAGTCTTTACTAGTAAAAGAAGTAAAACAAATTAGCTATTTTAATAAATGCTAAATTACTTTTAACTCCTATCTAAATTGCATCTTAAACTTATAGGTTAAGATCTTATCGTATAACATAATTAATATAATTAATATTAAAAAACTAAAATTATAACTTAAAAATATATAAAATATTATATATTTTAAATTTTTAAAAAGTTATAATAACTTACTTTATAATTAGCTAATAGTCAGTTTGTTTCTAACTTTATTATTATTATTTTTTTCTCATAATATTATCTATTTTTTATCTCCTTTATATTACTAACTTGTTAGAAAATATAATCTTTTTTAAGTTTATATTTTTTATATTTTTATTAGCGGATTTTAGTTATTTTTTAGCGTTCTCTTTATTTATTATTAGTTTTATATATATATATATTAATTGTATAACCTTCTTCTTTTAAAACTCTTTTTAATTATTTAGTTGTAATCTCTAGATTATTTTTTAATAGTATTTTTTTTATTTTCCTTTTTAGAACCTTTAGTTAAGTCTCTATTAATTACTCTTTTATTTCTTTTAGTTAACTTTTTTATACCCCCTATATAAACTTTTTTTATATTATAATTATCTTTCTCTTTTCTTTTTATTCCTTTTATAGCGTTATAAATACTTTATTAAGGCTTTTTTAAAATAGTAGCAATTAAAAAAGGAGAATTATTTACTTTTAAATGTAAATTAATTTTATATTTAAGTTTTAAAGGTAATAGAGCTATTTTAATAGAATAAGAGTTTAAATTTGTAAAAGTTATATAATATAATAATATACTATAATATTAATAATATATTACGTAATTAGTAATTATATAAGTAAGAACTAAATTTTTACTAATTATATAAATTTATTATTATATAATAAATTATTATTAAAAATTAGGTTACGTAACTTACGCTAGTCCTAGAATAGTATAATTAAAATTTGAGTTAAATATATTTACTAACTAAAAAGTTATAGAACCCTAAAAAAGGAATTAAAAAAATTATTATATTAAGGTAATTATAATTTATTATAGGTAATAAATATAACGTAACTAAAACTCTAATTGTAATCTCTATAATTTTCTCTTTTAATCGGTGTTATTCTTATATTTTTAGGCTTAGTAATTAATTTTATATTAATTTTTAATAATAGTAACGTTTTAGATTAGTCTTTCCTAATGTCCCTCCCCTGTATAATAACAGTAAATTTTCTTATAAAAAAAGTAAAAAAAATTTTAAATATTAAAAATATTATTAAGGTTATAAAGTTTTTATACCTGTGAATTCCTTATTATTAATATAATTTATAATAGTATTTTATTTTTTACTACTTATTATTAAGCGTAATTATAAACTTAAGAATAAAATAAAGTAAAAAGTTAAACAGTAAAATACTAAACTTTATTAGCTCCTTACTAATTCTAGTATATTTAAAATATTTAAATTACTAATTATATCTAATCGTATTAAGATTATTAATATTTATAGTATAAAATGTATTAACAATTAACGTACTTCGCGAGCTTTATAAAGCCGCGGTACAACGCAACAACGAGAACTTAATAAATACCGAACAGCTCAATACAATACTAACGAGGCCATGTGCGAGCAGTGTGAAGTATAAGCAGTATTAAAAGTCTAGTTATAAAACTATTAATATAAAAATTAGTAAAATGTTTAATAAAAAAAACATTAAAAATCTAGAAAATTTTAAAAAATTAAAATTAAAATAAGTACTATAGTAGCGTAAATAACTAACTAATAATTTTTATAATAATAAAAAAGTTTATAAAACTACTAAAAAAAATATATATAAAGGCTATAGATTAATATAAATAGTATAAAAAAGTATAACCGTAATAATAAAAAGTGAAAAAAAAGTGTAAAGATAATATTAAAAAAGTGAGTTAAAAAATTATATATAAGTACTATTTATATTACTAAATATTAACGTGTGTACTATAATTAGTTATTAATTTTAAAGCTTTAGTACTTAGTAATACTATACGTTAAAAATTACTTACTACTCTTTTATAAATAATAAAGTTTATTTTTAAATAAATTATATATCTATTATAAGTTTAAAAAAATTAATTCTTAGCTGCTTAGATAGTTAAGCTATTTTTATTAATTTAACTAGGGGATATATTATAGAAAAATATTTTTAAACTTATATTCCTAGTTTATAAACCTCTTTAAAATATAATATTTATTTCTTTTATATAAGTAGTTCTATTATTTATATTTTAGAATTTAGTAATTTTTAGTACGTTTTTCCTCTATAGTTTTTTTTAAAAAAAAATATAATTTTAGTAAAATATATTTAAAGCATAATAGCGTTTTTACGACTTTATCTACTATATATAATAGTTATTATCTTATATCTAACTATTAAATTAATCTTTTTTTAGGTATTATAAATAGTATTAAAGAGTTACTATTTATCTATACGTTATATAGTTCTCTAAATTCTCCACCTATATTTTATTAATATATAAATGTTTACTAATACTTAGGCGTATACGTAATCTAAACTTATATCTACTTATTTTTTTTTCTATTAACGCGTAGTAGCTGCTATATTTATTTTATATATTACTATCTACTACCGCTGCTATTGCTAGTAGTAGTAGATTACTTAGTATAATTTAGTAATTACTACTATATTAAATACCTCTTACACCTATACTTTATCTATTATTTTAAAAATAAAATTTATTTTTTATTCTTTTACTATTTTTATTTTATATAATCTTATTATAAGGGATTATAGCTTATTATTTTATAGTATAGCTAGGCTAGTAAGTATATTTATAATATATATTTAGATATACTATATTAGTAAGTATAACTTAATATTTTCCCCTACTATTATTATTATATTTTTATCTCTTTTATCTTTAGTAGTAAGTAGATAGTATATAGTATTATAGTATTTTTTTTTAGTACGTTAATGGCTCCTACGTATACTAGTATACTTAATAGTAAATATTTTATAACTATCTCTACTACTTATATATAAAAGTTATTATTAAATATATCTTTATAAATAGGTATATAAAACTTAATTATAGTTATATTTCTAAAAGTAATTACGATGCGTAAAGTTACTATTAGTATACTTATAAATATTAGTTAACTATATTTATAAACTACTAAAAATAAATACTATCCTAGTATTTATATTAATATACTAGATTTTATTATATAACTTTAATAATAATAATATAGGAAAGTAGGTATATTATAGTATAATAGTACTATAGCAGTCTAGTTTAAAAATAAAGTAATAGTAATAGTAGTCTTATACTAGTATACTAAATTTTAGTACGCTATACTATATACTAAACTATATACTATAGTTATAAATTTACTAACTAAAATAAAAATATTTTTTATAATTTTTATATACTCTTATTTTTTTAACTATATCTAAAAAAATAATATTTTTTAGCTTATACCTATTTTAGACTAGTATCTTAATACTATACTTTACTTTTTTATATAATACCTAAAGTACTATTATATTTATAAAACTTATTATTTTTTAAAAGAAGTAAAATAGATTTTAGAACTTTTTATTTTATTTTTTTTAAAAACGTATTATAGTAGAATATAAATTGTATATTAATAAAAATTCTAGTATAATCTATAGTTAGGATTAATTTAGTATTAAAAAACGTCCTTTTTAAAACAGCGGGTAAAACTTCTAAATTTAGTAGTAAATCTCCCGTTAACCTACATTGAGGTGTAATCTCAGTCGGATCACATCATTAAGAGATCTTAATCCCCTCAACGCTATACGGAACGCGTCGGTAACTTATCGGTAATCATATACAGACTACCGCGCTCCTCTATGCGGTTGCCAAACTGTGAGGCGTTCGAGGACCGCACCACATGTGTTCGTCACACGCTATCTGGAGGCTTCTGCATATTTACAGCCGGCACAACGCAAAGCGTATCCCACAAACACCCTTTATCACCACTTCATCGAAACAACACCCAAACCTCTACTCGCATCCTTCACGACCACCAAACTCAGACATCCAGCCACCGACCATACCAGATGCTACCTAGGTATTTCTTGCTACGAATGAGGCATGCCCTTCGCCGGAGACTACGCGCGCAGCGACCTGCCACAGCTTGAGGCGGAGGATGTGTGTGTGGATGTGTATAAGTGTGGTGGATGGGCGAAGAATCTGTGTGCGTCTCCTTATGCCCATCTTCGCCGTTAACCATAGTTCGCACCCCTAGGCTACAATCTCAACACGATATCTCGTTAGATCTATTAACTTTTACTGGCACGGTTGCCTCGCGCACGCGTATCACGCCTAGAAAGGACTGCCACAGCTTCTAAAAGGGCGCCGCAGCAGGATAACATTTCCCCCCGGACTGGAAGGATGTGAGAAAGCGTTTCCTATGTCAGACTACCGCCTGATGCATTATAGCAACGAACACGCAGAGGAGATTGCTCAGCGTCAAGCTCCAGGTGCGGAGGTTCTGTCCCGCGTAGAAGGATGGTATGGACAACCGTTCGACGTGTGCAGATTCTACACCATGGCAGAAATCAAGGACACAACATCAACAAGAGCACAACTTGATGTCCGACACGTAGAATCTCGGGATTCATGCCTTCTGGCTACTGCTCGTACTCCACGCTCCCATCCACATGCGCGCCGAGATATCACACCGCCTCGCGAATCCGTCCCACCCGTGCGCTACCCGCCGCCCGGGGTCCCACAGCTCTACCGCCTGCCACCACCAATATCCTGCCCCAGCCGATACCCACTAATCTTCTCCCACTCGATCTTCTGCCGCGTAATCGGAAGCTGCCTCCTTAGACTCTTAAACGCGCCCTCGGCTAGCCCGCCAAACGCCTTGTTCAGGTCCTCCTGGTACGCGCGCTCCGCCTGCGCAATCGCCTTGACCACGTCCGCGGCGCCGGCGCCTCCCACCTTTGTTTTTACCTCCTTCTTGGTGAGCAGCCGCACGTTGCCGTCCTCGTAGTAATGCACGTCGACGGAGATGGTGCCGGCGAGGGTGGACGAGGAGGGCGTATACAGGTACGCGGAGCGCCAGCGGCCGTTCCAGTAGTTCGCGGGCGAGTACTTGGAGGCTACTGTGAGGAGGGCGATCTGTGTGTCTTCGGCGGTGGGGTAGACGCCGATGTGGTATTTGGGATAGTGCTCGGTGCCGTGGCTTCGGAGGCTCTTGAGGAGGCCCTTGCTGTGTGGTCGTTAGCTCGCTGTATCCTGGCTCGGATGACCCTCTTCCAATTGGGAGGTATGGGGGTCGGTGGGTATTATCTCACATGAGATCCTCATGGTTGCTCTCCACCGTATAGCTCTGCGCGTCGCTCGCCGTCCCGCTCAAGCTGCCGTGATCGTACGCGAAGCTTGTCTGGCTCTCCGTGTCATAGTACCGTCCGTCGCCCAGCGAGTTGTACGCGCTCACGATCACGTCGGTGTTGTTTCCCGGGAGCTTAACCAGGGAAAACTGCTCTTCGTTGTACTTCTCGAAAGCGGGTGCAAGTTCGCTCTGAACCGAATCGTCGCCGAGGATATTCTTGATAGCTGCCGGGCGTCAGCGGGCGAGGTAGTGAAGCGAGAGTATGAGGTTTGGGGAGGACGTGGGTATGGAGGTAGGTAGGCGTACCTTTGGTTACATCGACGAGCTGTTGATTGTTAGGGGAGAGCTGGCGGGGTGGGAGAACCACGTACCTCGCCTGGCGGGGCGCTCTCTACGAACGCTGAGAGAGCTGCTGTCTTTGACATGGTGCTGTGGTAATTGTGCACGTTAAGACAGTCGCACTAGCACTGGGTGTTGTTGTAGACTAGCGATCGCGAATGGGTGCGCCGTGTCGAGGTGCATGGAAGCTGGAACGTCTTGCTTGGCGGGGTCCAGAGGCAGGGGTCAGTTTGGCCCCACCATGTTACTGGTCGCCGCATGGGGAACTTCAAAGATCATCTTTGGAAAGCATTTTAAGAATACATTCATGAGCTCAGTGGCCCTGGGTATACATTACTGGAGATGACTATGGCCGTTACAAACCGAACGTAGCTGTCCTTCACACCAGACTCCATGCTCAATGCAAGCGAATCCTAGATTATACACGGAAGATGTAGAATAGTCATCTACTCGATGCTCATCTTCATGAGACCATCACTGGTATCTGTCATGCCTTGTAGACCGACCCGCTTAGGTCCCAGCGAAGGCGTCACCGACACGCTCCCTCCGCTACTCGACCTTTCGCCGCTCACAAGGGTGGCAGTAGACTGCTCCTTGGCCAGCTTCGCCGAACCCCAGAGATCACGGTTGGCGGGTGACTGCGATAGGACGGGACTGTTGTGCACGCTAAGCCCGGGAGATACGGCGCGGCGTTTGATCGAATACTCGTCCAAGTCATCGTCCCGGCGTCGCTTGCTGGACTTCTTGAGGCCATCGGCTGCGGTCAAGGGGGCAAGAGGTTGTGGAGTCGACGACCGAGAGACCGATCCAGGGTGTATGAAACCATCCGCCACGCCAGTAGTGGCAGCGGAGGGGAGAGAAGCAGACTGTGATGAGACGGTCGGAGAATCCATGCTGATGTCTTCGCTAACAGCAGAGGACCCAGCGCGGGGGAACGAAGGCGGAGGCGGCGTCTGAGCAGGCGTATCGCGCTGCCAGAAGCTTCGACCGTTCGTGTTCTTTGGGTTTCCGAACGCAGCGAACAGCCCTTTTGTTGTGGAGCTGTCCAAGCTCATGCCACTCTCACTTCCTTCCTCGGGCACACCTTCGAGGGGTCCATCCAGGCCGGGCACAGCAGGAAGTAGGTTCGGCGACGATTGTGCTGTGACAGGGTCTGCATCGCTCTCGCGCACTTGACGAATGATTTCGGCTTCACGACGAACCTCGCTGTCAACGGGCGCGGATTCTTCGAGGAGCTCAGCGCGGATCCGTCCAAATTGTCGTGATTTGGGCTGACTTGATTAGCGGCAATAGATCACAGGAGTCCCGAATCCACTCACTAGTAGATTGCCTCTGCGTGTGACGGCTCTGCGCACGACGCCTGGCGGTTGCGGCATGTTGATGGCCTCATCCCCGCTGTCGTTGCCAGAGGAGATGTGAAGGTCGTTGGTGAAAAGCGAGAGGCTCTCTCTTCGCGAGCTCGACCCCGCCTTTCTGATTGTATTTTCCCGCGCAAAGTACCCGTCGCTCTTGCCATTCGACGGTGACGTCGGTCCAGGGCTCGCCATAGAACTGTGACCGCTGGCGGAGCTGGAACTCTTTCTACTCCGACCCTTCCGCAATCGTGCGCGTTGTATGCTCATAAACGTTGGTATGTTTCCTGGTGAAAACATGTTTGACCACATCCCAGGGCTGTTTCCTGCGGGCGGTCCGCCAAACGGTGGGTTCTTGACGGCCTGAGGGGTCATCAACATGGGGTCGTCGTTGTCGTCGTTGTCCATCGGATCTCCCTCGTCGGACGCGCTACTAGAATCGTCCGACCCGAGCATGTTGATGCTGCCAACCGAGCTCGACGCTGCAGTCCTGTCGCCATTCCCCCATATCTGCAGGCCGACATTGGGCGAGTCTAGGACCATGGAGTTCCTGCGGGGTTTGCGAGATGGGATCGTCATGCCCTTCTGGGTGATTGTGGGCGACGAATCGGGCGACGACTGGTCGGCGAGGGTCGAGTGGTGGAGGTTGGTGCAAGCTCTCGAGAACTCAGCACCGCGCGATCGACGCGGGAGGAGCGAAGCAGGCGCTGCATACGTGTTGCGGGAATCTAGCTGCGGCGAAAGAGGAACTCGCGCTGCGAAGTGCGCGGGGCTGGCCATAGGCGTCTCTTGCGGAGGCATCTGCAGCGACAGTCCTCTGGAGAGGAGCTCGGGTCGCCGGGGCGTGCGCGGGCTCGCGATAATCGTGTGGTCATCCTTGGACGCGCGGAGGGGCTCGCGAAACTTGGGCGATGGCTCGAGATGCGGCGTGCTATCCGACAGGGAGCGTGCCTTGGGCGACTTTGACTTCTGAGGTGTGCATACCGGCTGCGGCCCGGAAGTGGACTCGTCGGCGGATGATTCGAGGGTGCTCTCGCCCACCTCTGTTGGTGTCATGTCGACTTTTGACGTTTCGTGGCGAAATTGGGCTAAAACGTGAAGGATTAGGGGAAGCAAACATATCAGACAATTGGAAACAGGCAGTCGACGTCAACGTTGAAGTGGGCGATTAATTGAGCGGGGAAGGTGGCCGGGAACGCCACGTGATCCGGATTACACCAATGATCCCTACAAACGCGGTCCTACCAATCAAACCACCACGCCTTGCCAAGTTAGTCCCGTCACATCTAAGCCATCCATAATAACCACAACTACATACACACAAAATTATGCTCTTGCCCAGATCCCGGGCGTGGGTCTTCGCAGATGCCCGCCCTTTGTTAACATCGTGCCAACAAATCGCCCTCCCTTAGGTTCTTCATATAGCATCCAGCTTTCTCCACAGGGTGCACCATGGCTCTTCATGACTCAACAATGCCTTCCACCCAGTCAATGTCTTCCCACGTCGCCTCCCATATGTTGAGTACTCTCATGACCCACTCCTTGCTGTCGTTTCGCTTGATCTGCCCAATGCATCGACACATGTTGGCTTTGGACAGAAATCGCCCACTGTCGTAGTTGAAGAGCTCTACTTGCTTCCAAATGACTGCGTCGTATTCCCCCTTCAAGTACGGAGGTCGCTCGTGGAACAAATCGGAAAAAACGAAGTGTTGCTTGACTGCATCACGATCCGAAGAAAGCACTCGAGCGTAAAGTTCGAACATGATGTTCTGTCCGCTCCTGGTAGCTTGCGCAGCTTGATTGATAGCCTCGCCGATACGGAAACAGGTTCGCAACAACAAATCAGATGATAACCCGATTATGGGTGATCGGTCACGAACCGGGTCAGGAAAACGAGGCCTGACGATGGGTTTCCGATCAGTAATGCCCAGCGCTTCTTTCCGTATGAAAGCCTTGGTCTTTCGTGTGACTGGAGACTTGAACTTGCCCCAAGGGCCCTGCACGTTGCTAGAGTTAGATGGTACGGTAACGGCAGCTTCAGTTGGCCTTTTGCCGACAACTCCCAGGTTGCTTTCATGAGTGACCCCGTATGGTTGGACTGGTGGCGAGCTGAAATCGTCAGTCAGGATAGGAGCTGAAGGCAAGAAATATTCATCCCCACGAATGGTGGCGGAGCTGTTCTCAAGCTGCGAATTTCCTTTGCGACCAGGTGTACCGAGCGTGTTCTGGGTCCCTATATGCTGTGCATCAGTTGCGAGTTGGTCAATCGTGCAATTCAGATCGATGGAGTCGAATATGTCATCATCAAAGAGGTCGTCACCAATGGTATCTTGACTCTGGTTGTCGGCACATGGTGTTTCATTTGATGGAACATGCGATGAAGGCACGTTGTACGAAGAGACATTGTGGTTGGAAAGCGCCTGACTCGGTGCCGCGGAGGTTCTGGAACCCGATGAATTGGCAGGACCATATTCTATCAAAGGCTGTCGCACTTCCACATGCTCCTTATTCTCCTGGGGCGGGTCAACGCCATACCTGGTGTCATTGGGCGGAGAGGCTGAAACATTGGAAGGGATCACGTCCTCGGTTTTGCGAGGGGACCTTCTCGATGCTGGCTTTGTGACGCGGAAGTTATCAGAGACACGCCTCTGCTGTGACTTCCTTGGCTTTGTCGGGCAGTTTGCCTTCGCAGGAATGCTGGCGTCTCGCGCCTTCCGAGTTCTCTTGCGACCTTTTGGCGGCGTTGGCGGTGTTGGAGGCAGGACAGGCGCATACCTTTCCAGATGCGCTGGCTCATGATCCGCACCTAGGCCGAGGTACTGTGAAATGATGGGATTGTGCTGCTTGACGGGCTGTTTGTTTACTGTGCGTGCCTGCTCTGTGTGCAAAGACGCCGACGGATGCGGGACCAGAAGCTGCGCTCCAGGGCCGTTGATAGGCGTGAATCTGGATGATGGAACGTATGCATCAGTCTGTCGCGCCCTAGGTTTGCATTGTCAGTACCTCGGACTTCACCATTTGACGGCGAGAAGCGGAGACGGGTGACGTGCGCAGCGGGCCGGCCTACGCGTTTTCACCAGCTTCTTTCATCGCGTCTAGATCCCATCCACGGTACTCAGCCATGGCGTGGCCTATGGCTGCGTTCGTTCCGCTCTTTCACGCTTGCATGACGCATGAGGCAGCTCGACGCGTGAATGGTGTTGAGGTTGTGTGGCGCAAGGTTACCCCTCCTTAGTAAGGGGCTACTGCCCCGCCAAATGCGGGCGCATGCTTGCGGCGGCTAACTCTCCGCCTCCACTTACTCCGTCATTCACAGCCCGCCGAGGTGAACACTCCAATACTTCTATTTATTCCAGCTATCCAGCTGCACCTTTTCCTTTCTCTCGAGCTGAAGTTTCCCCAAGGCAAGTTCTCGCCCCTCTTCTGCACCTGCCAGACGTTCCGCTGGGGTCCCGCGTGCCTGTCCAACGCTTCTGCAGCATCGGCTCTCCACTGTCCTTCTCTGACCTCACCTCGAACGCCATCTGATGCCGCGCCACCACGTTTCTGTGCTCTTCCCCACTTGACCTCATCTAAATAGTGGATCGTCGCCTCGGGACGGTAGCACGGGAAGTAGCACACTCAGCTGACAGCTAAGGCTCCATCACACGAACTTGTACGCAGACATGCCGGTAAGTGTCTCTCGGTCTTTCCCTCGTATATACCGTCCCGAGCCCCCCACTACCACATCTGCCCCCTGCCACCATCATTTTCTTCAAGTCCTGTATCCCAGCCTCCGTCCCCCTATCCACAATGGCTACGACGCTATCCCGCGCCACCGAGAAGCGCCATGAAAAGGGCCAGAAAGAGGAGCCCCTTTCCAAATACATCATATGTGCGGATTGCAAAGAAATTCAAGTGCCGGAAGAGCATCCAGCCTTCAAGCATGAGCCCCAATTGCCTGCTCTCAGCAGACGTAGAAAGCTTCGTAGAGCTCTCCATCACCACAAGACTCCCAATGCTTACCGGGATGTCCCTTTTCTTGAGAACCCCTGTCCGTTATGTTTCTTCAAACGGTGTCGCAAAGTACTGAGAGAATGGATGCGCAAACAGAGGAAGCCTTTTTCGGCAGTCACGGTTCAGATCGACCGCCTAACCAGCGAACAATACGAGGAAAATGTAGGATTTCCGTGCATTTTACCAAAGGCTGCATTTTAACAGCATCTAGGATATTGGCGGACTCCCTGACCTTATCGAGGTCATCCGGATTCAGGAGTCTGGTCCCACGGAAGCGGCCCGCGCCATCCGGAAGAAGCTGTATGCTACCGGCTCGTGGATCTTGATCATTCTAACTTGGGGATTAGTAAGTATGGAAACGTCCACCGCCAGCTCCGGGCGTTGATAATTCTGGATGGCTTGATCCAAAATGCGGGCACGAGGTTCCAGAAGGGCTTCGCGGATGAACCACTACTAGAAAGGCTCAGGTTGATGGCCAAAGACGAGATGGTGGACAAGGAAGTGCGGGATAAAGTCAACGTCCTCTTCCGTCAATGGGCCGTCGCATACAAGGAAACTCCGGGTCTTGAGCGGATTGCTACTCTCTATAAAGAATTACCCCGAACCAGGCGCCCCCAACCGCATCAGTCTCGTGTCGTCCGAGAGAATGACGCAGAGGCTGAGCGTGAGAATGCTACGTCGCCTCCAGTGTCACCAACAATGCATCGACGGAACTCACCGCCTTCCCAGTTCCCGCAAGCCTCTTCTTCATCAGGACGGACAGTCGCCCTGGGCAGTGCTGCGCAACCCAGCTCTTCATTGTTCAAGCGAGACAAAAAGGATAAGAAGAACAAGGGAAAGCCTTTCAATCTGGAACGAGAGAAGGGTCGGCTGCTTGAGACGATTGCATCGGCTACCGTTGCCAGCAACAGTCTCATGAACGCACTTCAACTTATCAATCGAGAGGTGCAGCGCGTTGGCGATAACCCAGAAGTTAGCAAGCGGTTCGAGACCTGTAAGCTTATCCGACGCCAGATTCTGCGATACATACAGCTCGTGGAGTCGGAACAATACATCGGCAGTCTGTTGAACGCCAACGACGAGCTCGTGAAGGCTCTCATGGCGTACGAGATCATGGACAAGAGCATAGACGACGACAGCGATAGTGAGGATGAGGGCTCCTCGCCACCCACTTCACCCATGGCTGGCTTAAGCATGCGAGAAGTTCCACCAGCCAAACCTCCAAGGCCTACCAGTATACCTATGCCAGCGGTATCTGCTCCAAGTGAGCAGCCGCAAAGTGAATCTGAGGAGGAGGAGGACGACGATCCTTTTGGCGATTCTCATGGTAAGCTTGTTTGTACGTTTTATGTTGTGGACTTGACTGACATGTGGAAGCGGTCAAAACACCTTATGAACGCAGTGAGCCAACTTGGAGGGACGTCTAGGAGCGGCTTGCAAGTTACGGTTGTCATGATTTTGGTTTGTGCTATTTTCTCTACGATTATCATCATCGGCGATACCCTGCGCGGTCTGGTTGGGGTTCCTCCGGCATGGAGTTCGGTTATGCCCCGATTAGATCGGTATCCAATGTGAACGCTCACAATTGTCACTTCCATGGCCAAGTGTGCTCACATCCATGTGTTCGAACTAGCTCACGGTGCTCCTATCGCCGATACTGACTGCAGTTAGCGCGAACGGACGCCACAATGCACTGCCACGGCCTACGTCATCGCCAAGCTGCCGCAAGCTAGCCTACCATCATGGAAGCATGGTACGAGGCGTATTTATCGCCCTGTTACCGCAACCGCATCTCCCACCTTCAACAGCCGCTAACTGCTTCTCTAGTCCCGCCAGCTGCTCATCCAAGGTACATCCCATAAACCCTTTACGAACGGTTCAACATAGAGAGTCCCGCTCAATTGCAAATAGCGCGAAGCTGACCCACCTACCGCAGTACACTCCAACGACCTCACGTCCTTTCTCGTGGGCCAGCTCCTGACACCAACTACCTCCGATCAAACTGCTCTCTACATCACGCGCAACAATGCCTGCCTCGACTAAGGGTTCCGTTTCCTCCACCACGTCCTCGATCGTGAAGCCCGGCCCAGTCAAGCTGCCGTGCTACTGCGGCGACGACTGCGGCTTTTGCTGCATCCCCTGCACCGTCATGTAATGAACTGGTGCATGCGATGACGGAGCGACAATCGGACAACACTGCATTGGAGGCGGAACTGTGGTGGTGCACATAGGATGGGCGATGGGACAACCGTCACAGATGATCTGGAGTCTACGGGAACGGCATTGGATACCGGGGACATGATTGCGTTTGGATTGGAAGTACCATCACTGGGCGCGGTGCATATGCCGTGGTGGTGAAAATCTTTTTCTCTGGCTTCTTCTTGCACATACCTCTTTTTTTCGGGCCACAGAGAGTACGAATTCACGACCACCACTCAATTATTTGACTTTCTCCTTCAGTGTCGGAACCTTTGTCCAAATTTTGCGTTGAACTCTGGTGTTTGTTGTCGAAACGCGACCATGCAAGTATAGAGACAGCGGCCACAGCTCAACCCTCTTCGTAATGACATCCCATCCAATCTTCTAATGACCCGTTTCCTTGCCATTCTTCAAGTGCTCCTTCATACCTTGTATTTATTCCATTCGCCCCGCGGGGTGTAGCTCCGCTACCCACACCACCACCTCGACAAGACACCACGACATATAACTTCCAGGCAGCAACGACATTTACGGTGATGGAATTCCTATATGCATGCACCGCCAGATCCTCACCACCTGGTTCACGAACTACTTCCTCGCTTTTGAAATTCCCTCTCAGCGACATTCTTACCGTCTTCAGCATTGCCATTCTAGACGTATGCTTCCTGAGCGCTTCGGAGGCTGCTGCTGTGCATGCGGTGAAGGGATTTATTACGCTGCAAATACTGGCGTAGAGCTGTGTGATGGGTGCTAGGGCAAAGGCGGGGTATGCGAAAGCGATAGTAAGGGAAGATCCGGTTCAGAACGGGCGGAACTGATGAAGGAGCCGCGATACAGATGAACGGTATCATTTGGACCGTCTACACCGAGCACACGCCAGCGATTTGTATGGAGAGTCAGCGCTAAGACTCAGTAGAGAGACTACTGTTATTCGATATACCAGAATACAGCAAATAGGAAGTACCCAGGCAGAGGCAACTCTTCAAATGCGTGGGCTCGTTGTCGAGGACATCAGCAGAGACAAAGTCCGCCCAAGGCTTGTACTGCACCCGCTCGCAAAATTCTCATCCAGAGTAGCGAAAGTATGAAGAGGGAAGAGTGAGATTGGTAATGGGAAAGGGGGTTGGAAATCTAGATGGTGAGGAGTGTGAGGATGGATTCGGGTTCAGGAGCGATGTGAGAAAGGCATGGGGCAGGTGGAAGGTGTATAAGGGCGATGGGAGAAAAGAAGAGTTGGTCTCGACGAGACAGCGCAAGGCGTGCGAAGCAAAGATGCGGGTCTCGGATTAGGCAGATTTCGTGTTTGCGAAAGCAGACGGGGAAATCAACATGACATTGCGTCAATGGCTGCTACAGGACCAATACTGGTATCACGCCCCAGGATCGACGTCGCAACTTCTGGAAGCGACATGTTCCTTGCATACCGCCACATCAGCCTCGTTCAGCTTTGCTCAGTTATTGTCCTTATACCCTAACCCTTCAAGAGAGGAGTCAAGGTGATTTGCGAAGAGGTTAACTTTAGTTTCTGCGATGAGAAAGAGAGAAGCGACTGGGAGCCAGGGGACTGGCGTCCATCTTTGCCAGAGTTCAATGCGACACGGAAATGCATCGCATACAACAGATATGTTAAGCCGTGGCGTACAAGTAAGCTACTTCCTGATGGCTGAGCCTCCATATCTACATTCTGTTGCATGCACGTCGCGCTTCTGACTGGGTTTCAGGAAAGCAACTAGACTATTACCCGACAAGTCGCGCGCTGGATCCTAGCAATCGTATAAAAACTTCTATACTTTAACGCAGATCTTAAGAGGAAGACTAGAGTTATAAATAAAAATAATTAGTAATAAAAAAGACGTATAATAGTAAAAAGATATATAGTATATATACTTAAAAAAAATTTTTAAATTACTAATTTTAGCCTACAGATAGCTGCAGTAATAATTAAAAAAAAAAAATTAAAAATAGTAAGTAAGATAATTTTATTTTATAAAATATAGATCTGCGAGGAGAGCTTATAAGGTAGTATTAGTTAAGAAGATAAAGTAAAATATTATAAAAATAAAAATCTAACGTAATAGGCTTATAGAGTAGTTAAAAATTAATTAAAATTCTAAATTATAGGTATTTTAAAGACGTAGGTAGATTATAATATTAGTTAAGGTAGTTAAGGGCGCTGGTGGTTTCGGTTCTAGATAAAGCCTGGAGGATCTAGCAACTGTAAACTAGACATAGACGACGCGAAAGCATTCCTTGTCGGAGCGCTGAACGAAACTGCCCGCCCAACAGCATGCCAGTTCAGCCAATGGTACTGTTCTGGCGATATTTCATTCTGCGCAAACGCCAGCAGGATATCTTTCAACGAGACTGCGGTGAGGCAAGATCCGTATTGCAAGCACATGCTACAGGGACCGAGGGGTGAATGCGCTCCGTTCCTTCGGCAGGAACTGCTTACTGCAGGGGACCCGGATATTGCAGGACCAGGTGTAAGTTGGATACTATCTCAATGGAATGTTCTCTTTTTTCTTTAGCGACGAGCAAGCAGAACTAACACCGCGATATGCCAGGTCATGATATCTTACACGATCGAAGCTGCATTGGTTCTTCTCTACCTCATTGTCCATTACCTTCCGAAACCACCGACCCGGAACGCTGGCACGTCGAACTCACGCACACGGTATTCCAATCCTCTAGTCAAACTCCACCTCGCAACAGCATGCTCTATCCACTCCCTGTACGCCACCGCTGCCATAGTGTCATACGCAATCGTCACCGCCGCGATAACCATCTTTGTAATCAAGCAACTCACAGCCTCGCTTGTGGACATCTACATGAACGAGCTCCTCGTGCTCGCGCCGACATTTTCCGTCTTTCCTGTTCTAGCCCTGCACACGATGCTGCCGGGCTGGAAGAACAAATCCATGACAGCGGAGCAGAGAAGTACCGGATGGGAAGGAAGGAATGGGTTCCGACGCTTCCTTGGAGCTCTGCTATACGTCTTCTGCTTGACAACAGTGTGGTTCATCTTCGCGCGGGGAGTCCGGACCACGGACCCGTACTTTGCACTCGGTGGCAAGAACGAAATCAGGTTGAGCCACGATGTTTACGTGACGGCGCCGGGGTACATTAGAGGACTCGTCGTCCTGATGCTGGTGATGCCGCTCCTGGATATCCTCTCTAGGCGATGATGATACACGTGCGCGAGGCAACCGTGCTAGTAGAAGTTAATAGATTTAATAAAATAGTATTAAGGTTATTATCTAGGGGTATATATTATAGTTAATAAGAATAGATTCTTTACCTATCTACTATATACTTATTTATATATATCTTCTATCTCTATTTCTGTAATTATTATACTATTTAATAATAATAGTTATTTTAAGTATAGCTATACTACTACTTTACCTAAAAAAGTAATATATTAATAAATAGTATTATAAACTTTATACTAATATTTTATTTAATTTAAAGTTTTTTACAAAAAGTAAAGAGTAATAGATTAAGAAATTTTTTTATAAATATATATATAAAACTAAGTAAAACCTTAATAATTATTATAAACTAAAAATTAAGCTTTTTATACTAGTTTAGCTACTATACTACTATTTAAGTTTAGAATTTAATATAGGTAAGTAAATAACTACGTCTTTCTTATAATACATAACTAACCTTAATAAAACTTTTAGTATAGTATATTAAAAATAAGTTACCTAAAATTAAAAAGATTTTTAAAAAAAACTATAAAAGACGTCTTATAAAGAACTATTACGAAGACTTAAAAGTAGATATTAAATATTAATACTTAATAAGAATTTACGTATAGGAAGCTAACTAAGTATTTTAAAATAAAGTAAAAGTATATACTAAAACGCTAGCGTAGACGTATTTATTTTAGTACTTATACCTAAATAAAGACGTATTTACTTATAATATTATTCCCTCTTTTAAAAAGCTTTATTTTTAAAGCTCTATAATTAGCCCTATATATTTTTAACTTTTATATAGTAGGGTAAAGTTAAATACTTATAAAAGTAAAATATTTTTATTAAAATAGTAAAACGTATAACTATTTAAACGGTAAGGTATAAAGCTATTTTTATTATAATTTAACTATTAGAGTTATAAATATAATAAGTAAACTTAGCTCTTTTTATCTATTATTTTTACTTTTAAAAGAGTTTTTTATACTAAACTATATTGTCTTTATAATCCTATTATACTACTTATCTACTAGTTATACTTTATTATTTATTAATTATTTTTAATTTTTTTACTATTATTTATTATTAGTTAATTATTTATATATTATAAGCTAAGTAATAGCTATTTATATATTATAAGCTCAGCTTTTAATTATTGCGTACACGGTTTAGTACTTAACAGAGTTTCCTTACTATATTCGTACCCCTGGATTGTCGTCTAGGCGTACTTATTACTTTTCGGTATATTATAAGCTTCTAAGAAGAATATATTTAATTATTAAAATATTTATAGGTAATACTAGTAGTATTCTATAAAATATTTTTAATAGTCTATAATATTAAAATAAGATTACTAGTTAGAGTTATAAAAATTTTCTTATTTAATAAGAAACTTTAATAGGCCTTTACAGCTAGTATTAAAGTTAATTATATATTTATTAATTTTATAATCTAGTATTACTTTAAGATTATAAACTAGTAGACTTTTTTTTATAATAACTAATTCTTATAGTACTTACTACTACTTTAGTAATAGTATTATATTTTATAAATAAAATAATTATAGGTAAAACTATAGATTAATGTCTTTAAGCGTAATATAACTAGTAAAATTAAGTTTAAAAACCTAGCCTATATAATAGCAGTTATCTAGTTACCTATTATAAATATTTATTTTTCGACATATTGAGTATAAAGGCATACACATACTCCTCCTTTTTTAAAACCCCTTTTAGTCACCCCGAGCCACCACAGCCACACTATTCGTTCGATTAGTATATAAATATATATAAATATTTATAACCCTAAATAGTTTAAAATTTTTATTTTTTAGTCCTCTAGAGCAACGTATATATATATTATATATATTAAATATAATCTAATATATTTATATATTAATTAAACAAAACGGTATAGCTAAAGTGGCTATATAGGCGACTAAAAGGGGTTTTAAAAAAGAAAGAGTATATATATACCTTTATATAAAATATAATCTAATTACCTACGTAAATCTCTAGAGCTAGTAGTTATTAATTATTAATATATTTTTTTATTTTTACTTATACCTATATTAGTACTAAAGATTGGTCTCGACAGAGACCTAGAGATTTTAGAGTTATAATAAGATAATTAATACAGAATATTCTATTTTATTTAGTTATATACTAAGCTATTTATTTTTATTACTCTAGACCTACTAGCTATTATTTCCTAATAGTCCTTATAGTCCTTATAGCCTAATTTAAAGAATTTTTTAATATTTAGGCCTTACGTACCTACTACGCTTTTATAATACTATATACCTATAGCTTTGCGATATATCTAGAGTTATTTAGTCTACTTTTATATAGAGCCTTTAAGTTACTTTACTACTTTTATATAAAGTTCTTATTTAATTATAAAAGTTTTATAAGTTATTAGTCTTTATAGCAGACTCTTTAGGACTGTTATTATATACTATTTTATACCTTAAGTATCTAATAGGTATCTAAAAGCACTAGTAATACTAGCTTTTTATTTAATTTATAAGGCGTTCTGCCTTATTATGTATACCTTAGTTAAATTTTTAGTTTTTTAGTAATAGCTATTATAACTGTATACTATTTTTAGGTTATATTAGGTATACTATTATATAGTATTATATTAAAAGTTATATAAATACTACTATTACTTTACGTCGGTCGTAGAATATTACTTATTTTAACTTTAACTTTTTTATTATTTCTTTTATTTATTTATTTAATATATACTTTTTGTAGTACGCGCTGTAAGAGTTTATAATATAAAAGCTTATATATATATTACTAGCAGGTCGTCTATTTTATAGTTTATTAAATATATAAAAGTTTAGTACTATAGTTAATAAAACCTATTATTTTACGCGTCGCGCTACGTACCGTAAATATAATATTTTTTTTTTATAAATACCTACTTAGTATTAATTATAATAGTAAATACGCAAGTATAAGTTACTATAGGATAATAAATTATACTAAGCTACGATACTATTAAGTACTATTAAGTAGTTATTACGTGCCTATCTTAGTATTACCTTTCTTAATTAGACTTAGCGTAATACTTTTAAGAGCTAATCGTTAAGTTCTATAGTATATATAATACTTTCCTTTTTAATTAGGTAGTTACTAATAGTAGCTTTATTATATAAAAAAAAAGAAAGTACTAAATATAGTTATTATTTTATATAATCTATACGTATAAGAAGTCTATATATAGCTTATATATTATATATTACTTTCTATCTCTATAGTAGTATACTAGAAGGTTTAATATTTATATATAATAAATATTGTTTTATAGCTTTAAACAGTATTATATTTATTAATATAATATTACTATTTACTTTAAACTTTATAATAGATAATAACTCTACTTAATTATTTTACTTATAATTAATAAAATAGCGTAAATAAGCTTTTAACGCCTAATTAGTAATTTTTATTTATTTATTTATTTTTAAGTAAAAAGCTAAAAATTGTTTTAGTATTATACTAACTCTTTTATATAATTATTATTAAAACTAAAATATAAATTATATACTATAATTAGTTATAAACTCTAATAGATATCCCTTTTTATATTAAATATACTTAATAAAAGTCTAAATATAAGCTTTAGTATTAAAAGACGTTAAAGGTATAAATTTTTTTTATTTTAGATAGTTAGTTAACTAAAACTATAATATATTTATAATTATAATTATTATAGTAGCTTCTAAATAATAGTATAGTAAAATTAATAAATATTCCTACTTAATATATATTTAGTATAACTAATAAATATAATAGGCTATACTTACCCTTATATTTTAATTTTACTCTAGAATAAGTAAGGTAGTTATATATATAATAGGTAACGCTGTATATATAGTATAGTTAGTAGTAATAATATAATAATTACGTATATATTTTATACTTACTATTATACCTAGTGGCGTAGTTTTTATAATATAGTTATATAAGGTATATTTAGAGTTTATTATTATAGGGTATAAAAACCTTACTATTAATGTATAGTAGGTTATTATTTAAGTAATAATTTTATAATTTAATATAAATATTAAGATTATAATAAAACTAATATAGTATATAGGGTATACTACTCTCTATAATATTAACTATAGTCTTAATAATATTATTATAGAAACTAATTACTTTAAATAGTCCTAATAGATTTATATTATTATCGTCTTTATAACTATTATAAAGTTTTAAAATAATATTCTTATTTTAACTATTAAATATAAATCGCTCCTTACTAATTTTATAAATTTATTAAAATAAGTTTATAGTATCTAATTTTATTATATCTATTAAGATTTTTACTAAGTATATAGCGTATTGGGAGCCGCTATTATATATGGTATATATAAGTAGTATAAATTATTTAAAAAGTAATAGTACTTACCATTAGTACCATATTTCATTATTATAGGCTGGCGAATGGGTTAGGGTCACACAGACCACTTGGGGTCGTATATAAGTAAAAATAAGCGAGAAACATTAAAGTGTTTTTAAAAAAGTATTTACTAACTTTGTAAATATAATTAATTAAATAATAATATATTAATAAGCCTTTTAGCGTATAGGCTAAATCTAAATTATAAATTATAAAAAATATAGTTTATATTATTAGATATTATATAATTTAAAATCTACAGTTAAAGGCTAATATAATTTTAAATTACGTAATGTTTAATAATATAAACTATATTTTTTATAATTTATAATATTTGTATATTAATCGAATAAAAGGGTGTAGCTGTAGTGGCTATGTAGGCAACTAAAAGGGGTTTCAAAAAAGGAGGAGTATGTGTATGCCTTTATACTTAATATGTCGAAAAAGTTATAATTTATAATTTAGATTCAGCCTATACGCTAAAAGGCTTATTACTATATTAATATTTAATTAATTATATTTATAAAGTTAGTAAATAGTTTTTAAAAAACACTTTAATATTTTTATAAAATGTAGCCCTAGCTTTGTAACCCTAACCTAACTCTAACCCCGCCGAATTTATCAGCGTATATTATTATATATATTTACGGGAATATCTCTAGTTTATTATATTAATATATTAGATTTTATACTTTTTTTACTAGATCTATATTTAATTATAAAATTAAATTCTAATAAGAATTTAACCTATTAGGCTTACCGGTAATTTAACTATTTAGTTATTATAAAATATTTTAAAGCTTTATAATTAAAAAATACTTCTATAGAGTTAAACGTACTTATAAATTTAAATTACTACTCTTTAAAGGTGTAAATAATTCCTATAAACTCCTTATTATAAATAGGGTAGTTAAGCTTTATAAGTTTTATCTTTATTAAAAAGCAGGTAATAGGCTATAAAATATTATTCTTATACTAAAAAAGTATACGAGTAATAACTTAATTAGACGCGTTAGTTTCTATAATTATATATATATTGGGGTTAATATAAGTAAGTATTTAAGTATTAATAAAAGCGTTTTTAAGCTATTTGAAAACTTTTTTAATAATAAATATTAATATAACTTTTTCTATAGCGCTTACGCTAGTAAATTTAGCTAGAGTTAGGGTTAGATTATATTAACCACTTAGGATTATACGTAAGCAAGCACATGAAAATTTTAATAAAATCTTAATAAAACGAGTTATAACTTTATAACTATAATAGATTAATTAATATAAATTTAATATAATATAGACCTATATCAATACTAAATGACTAGAATTTAAAAAATAATATTATATTTATTATAGCTTACTAAAAATAGTTATTTCTATGCCTAGACTAGAGATATTCTATATTTTAATTTCTAGACTTATAGTATATATATAAATCTATATTATATTATATTTTTATTAATTAATTTATTATAGTTATAAAGTTATAGCTGGTTTTGTTAAGATTTTATTAAAATTTTAATATTCCTGCTTACGTATAATCCTAAGTGGCTAATGTAACCTAACCCTAACCCTAGTTAAATTTACCAGCGTAATAGCGCTGCGTATTAACTTAATTAGTAGTCTTATAACTTAAATAAAGTAGTATATAAATTACTAGTAAAAGTTATAAACCTATTAAACGCTTAAATATTTTTAACTATTTTAGATTACTATTACTTTATAATAGCTTTAACCTTAGCTAAATCTATTTTTAATCTATTTACTAATAGAGTTATGCTAAAATAACGAATATAGTAAATAAAAAATTTATATTTATTAATATTAAGATATAGTCCAATTTTATACAGTTTATATAATACTTAAAAGTAATACTATTTATTATTTTTATTATTTTTACTAAAAATAATAATATTATTTAAGTAATTATATAGCAATTGAGTAATATAATATTAAAAGATACTAGAAGTATTATATAACCTAAAAATATAATTATATATTTAAATAGACTATACTACGTAAAAAAAATAGGTTAATACTTATTACTTTTTTTAATTTAGATCTTATTAAATATTATAATAATATTAAATTTAATAAAAATATACGCCTTATATATAGGTAGGTATTGTTTTTTATTTTAATAGGGCGTTATAATTTTTATTTATAATTTTTTTAAAGTAATAATAGTTAACGTATATATAAATACCTTTTTTAAATATTTTAATAATTAGTAGTAAAGCGGTAAAAAAAAATTACTTTTATAAATATATCCATTTACTATCTTAGTCTATATATAGGTTTTAATTACTTTAGTTTCTTTATATAATACTTTAAAATAATGTTATATAGTTAACTAGCTGCTATTTTTTTTATAAATATATTTTATAATTAACGTCCGGTTAACGTAAAAATAGTTTAGTAACTTTTTTAAAATCCTATAAATTAGTAATAGAGTAAAATTATTTTAGTAATTTTTATTTAATTTTATATAGGATAGGGTATAGTTAATTAAGTTTTAAATAAAATTTATTAAAATTAACTTATATAGCTACGGCGGCGACCTATTTAGTTTTTATAAAAATTATATAAATATATTAGGCGATATTTATATTATTATTTATTTTATAACGTACTTAGTCTTCTAGTATTATCCAAATAATAAAATCTAAATTATAATAAGCTATCTTTAGAGTAGTTTTAGCTAGAATAATTACTATATAAATATTATTTTTATCTTTTAGTTTAATTATTTTAGTATAACTATTATTATAGTAGTTATATATTATTTTAATAAATAGAGACTAATATAAATAATTACTGTAGTAATAGTTTAACTTAAATATTATTATTATTTTATTTTACTTATATAAAGAGTTGTAGGTGTTAAGATATAGTTATTTAACTAATATATTATAACTAATAATATCTATAATTTAGTACTAGTTTTTACTAATATATTCTCTAATTACTATACATATCTTAGCTATATATATTATTTTACTTATAATAGTACTATTAGTAAGTTTTAGAATAATAAAACTCTACGCTATAATTATTTAGAGCTTATAGATATATATAAAAGTAGTACTAATAACCTGTTTAGTATACCTACTATTTAGAAAAATATATATAATAACTAATGACTTATTAAGCGTATTAACTTATACTTTTAGTTTTATCTAAGTGCTATAAGATAGCTTATCTAGTAGATTTTTATTATAATTAAATAAATAAATTATTACGCTATATACTATAGTAGTAGTAAATTATTTCTTTTATAAACTATAAGCCGTATAGTAAATATTACTTAATAAGATAAAAAATTATTATACGTTTAATTAGTTTATTAGCGTATATTGCTTTACTATAAAATAATACTAAAAAGTATTAAAAACTTTTTTTTAATACGTAGACAAGAGTCTCTAAAGGTAACTATTTTTAAAGACTATACTTTTTTTTAATACCTAATATTATAGTTACTATTATAAGCGTTATTAGTATTAGTATTTTAAGTATTTATTATTTAAAACTATTTAGTAGGTACTAACGCTATTAAACCCCTATTATAAATTTAGGCTAATTTTAGTCAAGTATATAGCTAGGCTTTAGATAATGTATATATACTTTCTTAGTTTAAATAGTATAGAACTCCTTTAACGGGTAATACTTTAAATTAATAAAAAAATTATATTTATTAATAAAGTTAAGCCTTCTACTAAAAAAAGTACTAGCTTATAAAAACTTTTTATTATCTTTACTATTTTTATTATTTTTCTTTTTAGTCTTTCTATAGGCGACGTTCTTAAAGATCTTATATTAAAATAACTATTAAATAAATTATATTTTAATTTTATTAACTAGGGCTACGCTTATCGCGGCGACTTTTAAATATAAATTAAAATTAATTATAGTTTTAAACTTTATTAAAGTAAGTTTTAGATATACTTATATTATCTTATTTTTAGAATAAGCTAACTATTTACTAAAAGACTTATTATTATATTATTATAGCTTATTAGTGTCGAATTTTATAAGTGTAATAAGTTATTAATTAAATAAACTAAATACCTTTTATAAGTTATTATACAGTTCTCTTATATTCTAATATAAGTTATTTAATATTATAATAGCGCGATTATAAATATAAATAAATATATAATTTTTATATACTTAATAAAAGTACTTAATTTTAGACTAGTTATTAAGAAAAAGCTTATATAACTACTAAAACTTTATCTCGGTCTCAACAGAGATCTAGAGATTTTAAAGTTTTAATAAAATAATTAATATTAAATATTTTATTTAATTTAGTTATATACTAAACTATTTATTTTTATTATTTTAGATCTACTAGCTATTATTATTATATTAAAAGTGTTTAGTCTAAAAAGGCTCTAAAGCTTTTTATATTCCCTATCTATTTTATACATATACTACAGGGGGGTGACTGCGAAAAGTAGTACTCTAAAAAGTTATTTTTTTTTTAAAATAATATAACTTTTTAGTTATAAGGCCTAAAAATACGAAAAAAACACTATTTTAAAGAAAAAGACTAGCTTATTCTATTTACTCTGTCAGGGGCAGCTTACTAAAGGGTTTAGGGGTAAAAAAAAAATTAGTAAATATAGAAAATTTTTAGGGCCCTATTTTAAGCTAAAATAACTTTTTATCTAAGTTGTAAAATTTGCTTATTTTTATATATATAATAATAGTATTTATAATACATAAGTATTTAAAATATTTTTATATATTTATATATTATTTATATAATTATATATAAAGTTACTTATTTAAATTTTTAATAATAAACTGATAATAATAAATTACTAGTACTTCGTATAGTAGCCCTTAGCTTCTATAACCGCCTTATAATAGTTAGAGAGAGATAAAATAGAGTTATTAATAACTTTTTATAGTATATTTTACTACTCCTTATTAATAATTCTTTTAAAGGCCTTTATACTTTGTATACTAAATTCTACACCTAAATTAGCTATATTAATATTATTTAGCCCTTGTTTTAAATAGCCTTATATATTTTCTATAGGGGCTAAATTAGGGCTATAGGCTGGGTGAGGAAATAGCGTAATTTTATTATTTTTAAACTAGTTTAAAACGTTCGTTGTTTTGTGAATAGGGACGTTATTTTATTAAAATTTCTAGCCTCAATTAATATTAGTATAAAGTTTATAATTATAATATAATATAATAATATATATATATATATATTATTATATTAATAAAAAGGACGTAAAAAAAGGTTATTTAACTTACCCCTTTTTATTAACGGTTTAACTTTAGGTTTAAGGACTTTATTTATATAGTCCTTACTAGTATAAGAAGTAAAAGAATTAGGTGTTTTAATAAATACTAAATTACTTCTACCTTCTACCTAAATTGTACCTTAAACTTATAGGGTAAGATCGTAACCTATAAAATAATTAATATAAATAATATTAAAAAACTAAAACTATAGCTTAAAAATATATAAAAAGTTATATATTTTAAGATTTTAAAAAGTTAAAATAACTTACTTTGTAATTAGCTAACAGCCAGTTCTCTTCTAACTCTATTATTTCTCCTTTTTCTATAATATTATCTATTTTATTATCCCCTTTGTATTGCTGACTTATTAGAAAATATAATCTTTTTTAAATTTATTTTTTTTATATTTTTTAATTATTCTTTAGCGTATATTACTATTTTTTTAGCGTTTTCTTAATTTATTATTAGTTTTTTTTTACTTATATTTACAGAGTAGTTTTCTTTCTTTAAAAATCTCTATAAAGACCGTTTTGTAATCTCTAAATTATTTTCTAATAATACTCTTTTATTTTACTTTTTAGGACTTCTAGTTAAGTCTCTATTAATAACTCTTTTTTTTCTCTCTGTGATCTTTGTTATCCTACTCTTATTAATTCTTTTTATATTATAATTATGTTTTTCTTTATTTTTAATACGTTGAATAGTATTATAAATAGTCTTTTTAGGCTTTTTTAAAGTAGAAATAATAGTAGAAATAGGGGTATTTACTTTTAAAAGTACGTTAACTTTAGATTTGAGTATTGAAAGATTTGGCGCCATTTTAAGAAAATAGGAGTTTAAGTTTATAAAATCTAAAAGATATTACTATATACTATAATATTAATAATAAATCACGTGACTAGTGATTATATAAGCCTTAGTAATATTTTTATAATTAATATAATTTTATTATTAGATTATTAATATACTTCGAAAATCTAATCACGTGACCTATACTATGCCTAAAAGGGTATAGTTAAAATTTTAGTTAAATATATTCACTAACTAAAAAGTTATAGGAACCTAAAAAAGGGGTTAAAAATATTGCTGTGTTTAGGTAATTTTAATTTATTATAGGTTATTAATAATTAGTACCTAAAAATCTAGTAAGAATCTATATAACTTTCTATTTAAAACGGTATTATTCACGTATTTTTTAGCTTAGTAATTAATTTTATATAAATTTTTAAAAAAGATAACTTTTTAGAGTACTCTTTTTCGCTGTCACCCCCCTGTAGTATACTCTATTATTTTTTTAATAAAGCTTAGATAGTCCTCTATATTTACCCTTATATCTAGTAAGCACTTTTATATACCTAAAATAACGTTTTTATTATACTACTAGTTCTCTTTTAACTTATTTATATTTATTAATTATTACTATTACCCCTATAAAGCAACTTATTATATACTTTTAGTACCTAGTATATATTTATAAATAATAAGCTAATTAGCTCCTATTTTTATAATATAGGCAGATTACGATATAATAGCTGCCTTATTTATAGCTTTAGGCCTTTAAAGATTTTACTTATTATGTAGTAGTTATTCTTATTTATTAGTTATATATTTATAGTACTATAGTACTATATATAGTATTAAATATTATTAATAATTATTATATCTAGCGCGGATTACGATAGTTTAGTTATAATATTAGTTTACTTTATAAATATTATATACTTTATAGTACTCTTTATAGTACCTTTTATAGTACTTTTTATAGTATTTAGCGTAAGCCTATATTATACTTTATAGCGTCCAGCGTAGGTCTATATATATACTTTTAGGTCTATTTTACAGTATTAGGAGCGCGTCCCTTAGATATATAATTATAGGAGCACTATACTATAATTAGTAAAATAATACTTTAGGCAGTATAATTTATACTATAAATATACTATTTTTTTTTCTTTATAAATACCTGCTTAGTATTAGTTATAATAGTAGATACGTAGGTATAAGTTAATATAGAGTAATAAATTACTAAGGTATAAAACTATTAAATACTATTAAGTAGTTATTACGTGCCTGTCTTAGTAGGCGTAGTACCTTTTTTAATTAAGCTTAGTATAGTATCTTTAAAAGCTAGTTGTTAGATTATATAGTATATATAGCACTTTCCTTTTTAATTAGATAGTTACTAATAGCAACTTTATTATATATAAAAAAAAAGAACTTTATTTCTATATTTTTAATTTATATAATTAAATTTTTATTAGTAGTAGTACTAAATTTATTAATATTTTTTTATTTATTATTTAAACAACGCTTTTTTTTAAAAGTAGTAGTACTAACTATTACTACTAGTATACTACTACGTTACTATTAATTTTTATAAAATATAAAGTAAATTTTATTAAATAACGTTAACTCTATATTACTATAATAATAAAAACTATTAAAACTACTAGAAACGTTACTACTATTATTGTTAAATAAGTTTAAGAATATAAAATTTTATTTTAATTTATATAGTACTATTTTTTACTTTTTATTTTTCTTATTTTTTTATACTTTTTATTTTTTTTAAAGAATTTATTATTATCTATAACGCTATAAAAAGCTTTTACTAATATTTTTAAATATTTTAGTTTATTATATAGTTTTTACACTTTTTAAATTACTTTAGTAAAATATTATTTATATTTATTACTATATTATATCGCCTTACTAAAAATTTTATTAGTAGTTAGTTAGTACTACTATTTAGTATTTAGTTTCTTTTATAAAAAATATATATTATTTCTTACGCTATTATACTTTTAATAACTATAAGTAACTAACTAAAAAGTATTATTAAGATTTTATTTATATTATTAATTCTGCAGCTATAGTTAAGCTATATTTATTTTAAAAATATAGTATAGTTTTTACGCCCTTACTGTTAACTATTTTATAAGTTTAATTATTTATTTAACTATATATAGATTACTACGCAACGTGCTCTAATAATAAAAATATTTTAAAATAGTAGTAAACTAATTTTTTAGATATTTTATAATACTTACTTAAAAGTTATTAGTAAATAAAAGTAGTAATAATATAGTTATTTATAAGTTATTTATTAAGTAGGATACGTGCTAAAATAAAATATTTATACTTAAATTTTATTTTAAGATATTTTTTTTTAGTCGTAATAGCTATTCTAATAAATAATAAAATATTAGCGTTTAAAACTTTAGTTTACTTAATAAATATTTTATAGTTAACTATAAAGCTATACTATAATTACTAGTCTATTATTTCTTTACGTTTATCCGTAGGAGCTGTATCGACTTTGTGTACGCTACGTCCTCACTTAACACAGGTGGGTAAAAACAGAGGCTCTATAACCAGGGCCTATCAAACATAGGATTATTACTAGTCTATTATAAATTAACTAGTAATAATCATTACGTTAAAATCTTTATTATTATTATTACTAATATTTAGTAAAATAGAGTAGAAAATACTAAAACTATTGTTATAGTAATTATTTTTTAAAAATTTTTTACTACTATTTACTATTAGATTCTTTTTAATCTTTTTAGTAAAAAGGCTATTTATAAACTATTTATTAAAATTATAAATAATATTTAGTAATTTAATAATTATACTCTTATAGAGCTTACTAAATTTAAGTATAAAAGTAATTTTTTTTTACTATATTAGGCGACCGCAGCGGTAATAGTAAAAGTAATTTATTTTACTAATTATATAATATATTATTAGCTAGCGTATACTAAGTTAACTTTTAAATATTATAATTTTTAGTAGTAGAATTACTAGCTAGTTTCTAAATAGTACTATTACTAGTTTATCTAGGCAAAGTCTTTATATAAAATTTTACTATTTTATCTATACTAATAGGTATTTTATTTAATATAAAGAATTAGTCTACTATAACTATATAATTAGTAAAATATAAGTTTTTAAAATTTAGTATTTAGGTAGTCTATTATAAAATATTATTTTATAAACGTTTTATTTATAGGCGTAGAGGGATATATAGATTATATTATAAAACTTAAAAATAGATATTAAATATTAATATTTAATAAAAATTTATGTATAGAGAGCTAATTAGATATTTTAAAATAAGGTAAAAATATATACTAAAACACTAGTGTAAGCTAGTGTAGGCGTACCTATTTTAGCGCTTATACCTAAGCAGGGGCGTGTTTACCTATAATAAGGACTTATAAAACCTATTTTATTATAAAATACTAATAAAAGAAAAAAAAAAGTATACTTCAACTTTTAAAAAAAGTAAAATATTTTAAAAATTAATCTACTATAATCTATAATTAGTATATTAGATATAGATAAGGAAATAACTATATAGATTATTAAAGGAAAATGATTCGACACTGGGTGGGATGCGCTGGCTCAGAAGGAGGACTGCGAGACGACGGGCGAGTTCTTCGTCAAACCAACGGCGTGGTGCGCCGTCGGCTGGACAGCAAGCGGCATCTCGCCGCTCGAAATATTTGGCTGCTCTCGCCATACAGGGGTTCAGTGTGGCCATGATGCTGATTCAGCTCACGTGGCTCTGGTATCTGCGCACGCAAGCGATGCATGATGCGGGCGGCATCGACAGGGACACGGAATGGAACTTTGGGCAGATACTAGCTGTCGCGACGTGGCTTCCTGTTCTGATGGAGTTTGTATACTTCTTCCTGTTCTCGAATCATTTGTCGAACCCCAATGTCGGTGGTGCGATCCGTTTGACAGCGGTCGCTCCTTGAAAGTCCTATGCAATCTTGTCATATGCATTGCCACGTAGAAGCTCGAAATCTGCTGCGTGTGCGTCCGCTCTGTGTTGGATCATTTCGGTTTTCTTTAGTATTCGAACATGCGTCTCTTCTTTTCTTTCCTGCTACCAAGAAGAATCATGCACAACAGCTGCCGCACACAAAGTCCTCGCTACGAGACGTTGCAACCCTTATCATCTCCGACAAAATCACGTTTTTACGTCCCCAGGCAATATATCCTGTCACTTTTTCGTAGCTGCTACATCTCTAGCCTCGCTTTACACCCCAGAATCTCAGGCCTTCTTCTTGCCCGCATTCTTCTGCAGATCTTGTAGATCCCGATACGCCTCGACAAGCGCCTTCCTCGCACCCTCATACGTCTTCCTCTTCCCCATATCAAATACCCTATAACTATACGTACACACCGGCAAATTGCTCACCGCACGATACAACTCCCTATCGTTCCACCACAGCGCCCAAGCCCTCCATCCCCAGCCCACATGCTCGTACAGGCCCGTCCCAGCCGCATCATGCATGAAGCGGCTCCACTCCCCGTTGTCGATCTCCTGATACCCGTTGCCGTTCGGGCCCGCCTTCTTCATCCTCATCCGCACCCACTGCTGATGCTTCGCGATCCAGGAGTCCATGACCGCGGGTGACGGCAGGCGCGAGCGCCCCGCCCAGATCTGCGGCAGCGCGAGCGCGGCGAGTTCGCGACCGGGGAGCTGCGGCGCCAACAGGTGCGTGAGGGAGAGGTACGCGAAGGAATCCCTGTGCTTCGGCGGAAACATATTCATATACAGCCTCGGCAGGCGGGGGCCACCGTCTCGCGCAGGCGCAAAGTCGATAGCTGCGTCCAGCATGCTCATGTCGTCGTCGTACCCCATGCACGCAATGATAGCATCCACGTCCTCCGCTACGACGCCGTTGTCGAACGCCACGGACTTCGGCCCCGTGATCCTCTTGATGCCTGGGACGGAAAGGATCCGCCCGGCTTGGATGTTCGGTACGAGGTCCTGGCTGCATACCACGACGTGCTGGCCGTGGGCTAGGCTCGGCCCCTCGAGGCCCCACTCCGGACGGTTCTCGCCCCAGCTCGCTTTGAAGTTCTGCGCTATCGCCGCGTCCATGAGCCACCCGTACGCGGCTGGCATGTTCCGCTGCAGCCACCAGGTTATGGGGACAATCGACGTGGTCAGCATGACGTCGCTCGGGACGTTGGTCTTGGGGTCCGTGGGACGCAGGATCTTTGCGCCGCGGCGGTGCGAGAGGTAGATTTTGCCGGCGCCGTGCGTGACGAGGGCGTTGGCGACGTCGGCGGCGGTGTTGCCTTTTAGCGGGTACAAAGTTAGTGTAAATCAGAATAATGGGGTTAGTAGGTAGTGTGGTGTATATCTGGGCTAAGTGAAGAGAATGTCTTTCTTTCGTTGCTATAGAAGACATATCCGACTTGTACTTGGTGAATACGTACCGATGCCGATGACGATGACGTTCTGGCCCTTGAACAAGGAGAGGTTGCGGGCTTGGGATGAGTGGAGAATCCGGCCTGCGAAGGAGGACTGGTCGGGAAGCGTGATGGATTTCGGACGGACAAATGTGCCGGTTGCCCAGACGACTTTGTCGAAAGAACGCGGACCCGAAGGCTCGCCGGAGAGGAAAATATTCCACTTCTGATTCGCCTCGTCGCGAGTGAGACTCGTGACTTCTCTTCCGAATTCAATGTTCCGGTAGAGATCGAAGTGTCTGGCGTAATCTCTCAAATACTTTCCCAGCTCGGGAGCCGCAGCCATCCATGGGAAGTCTATCTTCGGCATGAGCTCTGATGGCCACTTTACAACGCGGATAGCAGGAAGTGTATACCTTTGGGCAGCGGATAGTCACTCAAAGCAAGCTGCCCACGAGCTGATCAGTACACGTCCATCTCCCAAGGGACATCAACCCACCGAATACTTGTTATTGCACAACTTCGTCTCCTTGAGCGCCGTCGTGGCACCGGCCTCCTCGCTCCACATCCACACCCCGCCGACATCCTCTTTCTTCTCGAACACCGTCACGTCGTAGCCCAGCTCCCTAAACTCTTTCAGCGCTACCATTCCCGCAGGACCTGTACCAAACCCCATCAGTACCATATCATCTCGCTATACAAGTACCACGGACCTGCTCCTACGATTGCAATCTTCGTTGCACTGAAGTCCTCAGTCATGCTGGGCGTGTGCGGCGTGGTTCTGTGAAAGACGGAACGAAGATTCACCGCCGGCGAGAAAGGAGATGATATATATGATAAGCACGATTCAGCGGCACAACTCCGGGGCCGTTTGCTCTACTCGACAGATCCATCAAATGGTGTCTTGCATGCACCAGTGTGTGCCCTTTGCGGGTAAGCGCTATGTTGGTTTTGGAATAGCATTCATGGTCCACGGGTGCGATGACAGCACGTGATATCACATTGCCCGGGTGGACCCATTGGCCTGTGTAATCTCGAACGCCGTGCCACATGGCGACGTGGGATCTTTGAGTGGGGCCTCAGCGACGCCGCATCTTTGCGTCGCTCATCGGACGTAGCGAGCGCGGCGTTCCAGTGCGGCGGTTAGGGTTGCCTTAGCGGCTGATGATGCGACTTTTGTTTGACGTCGCGAGAGGCCAGAAATAGTAGGAGCGCCAAGTAAAACAATCGTGGGAAACACTGCGCGAGAGCCGGGATGGAACGGCGCTAAGCGGATTGTTCTATTGAGCAGGCTATGGCCTGCAAAAGCGTAAGTGGATATCAAATGCACGTCGAAAACAGCTACAGTGTTGCTGGTGAGGGTATCTACACAGACTAAACGTTCACCTTCGTGATGAACAGGGTTCTCCACCTCCGAGTCTACTCGTCCCGGCATGCTCTCGTGGCAGGGCGTGACCAGGTTAACTGCCCACGTTCGAAGACCTCAATCCGCCCCAATCGTCGAATTCCCGGGCTCGACGATGCATCTCTGACGTTTCGCATCGTCCCATACATAATACTAGCAGAACAGCAACCGTTGTCCAGCGCCTGGGCTCACTTCTTCCCCGGTAGTGTCATACCCTTCCAACCCTTCGGCGTCGGCGTATCCACATCAAACGTGCTCGTGATGTTCGTAGTCGTCTTGCCCCGCTTGGTATCTTCCGCTAATCCCTTCTCGACATCCTTATCTTGCCCGGGTCTAGCACGTCCTGGAGCAGGAGGCGAGTTCAGGCGCACACCTGTCCTCCGGTTCTGGCGCTTCGTGGCAGGCAGATTGGCGGTCGAGCGGCCAGTGAGGCGACGTGAGGCGCGGCGGAGAGACTGGCGGACGTCCCACTGACGTTTCTTTGCGAGCCAGAAGAGCACAGCGGAGGAAGCTGCGTGTTGTTTTAGTTCGAGGGCCTTGGTATGCATTCTATAAGTGCGCTCTCACCTCCAACTACGACCACGATAGAAATGACCACGATGATGGCTGCCAGGCCACCCTTGGAGAGCGTGAAGCCACCTTTCTGTGTGCCCGCTGCTCCCGCCTCGGTGGGATCCATGGGATTGTCGTCGCCGCCATTGTATCCCGTGTTCGGTGTGTGGGCGGCCGTGTCCGTGTTCTGTGTCGGCGTCGGGTCCTGCGCGACGACGCTCTGTGCAAGCGACAGTCCCGCCAACAGCCAGTACGCGGCAGCAGCCCGGGCCATGATGTAGTGCAGTGTCCTTCGTGTAAGAATTGGGTCCGGTGGTACGAGTGCACACCACAATCGCGTGCCTGCGTGCTGGAGGATCAGTCGGGTATATCGCTGTCCTCACATCAGCGAGCAGCCGTCTCTATATTTGCGCCGTACCCCGCAACGGGCGCTCGACGGGCGGTTAGCCATGCTGCCAGCGTGATGGGCCGGGGTGGCTGAACAGACACATCGCAATCTGGGTTCACAATGCTGGGGGCTTGGTGCCATGTACGATGCGGATTGGTGAGCGTGGGCGCGTAGCTAGGGCCTCGTGTTGAGGTGGGAAATCACAGTGCAGCCGACAGGGATGCGGGGCGGCCGCTGGTTGGCTGGAGGCTTGCGTGTAAGCGCTGCGAGGCTTCGAGGCCTGCCTGTATTGCCGACAGGGGCAGCGGCGAAACGCAGACGTAGAACGGGTTGAGGCGATTTTTTTTTGGGTTATCGCGTCGAAAGACACATGGCGGCGCGGTCGGCATGGTAGGTAGGCCGGACCGTCGCGATGGTTCACATGTTGTGGTAGGGGGATGAGAGGATGCACCATACCATTGGTGTTTACAGGATGATGCACATGAAGTAATACATAAACTACGGGCCTAACCCTTACTTACAGAACTATAAGAGCGTATATATAAAAATATATTTATAATTATCCTAATAAATAACCTATAAAATAGATATAATATTTTAAATTAATTTAAGTATAATAGAACAGTATTACTAAATATATAATTAAAATAGTAATAATAAAATTAGTAAGACTATAATAAGTATTTATTTATTTATGTATTAACAAAAATTAATACTTTAGTCCCCTATTCTATTTTATTAGTTTATTATTTTATATTATTATTATTATATATTACTAAACTAATTTTTTTAATACTATTATACAAAATAGTATAATACTTTATATAAATTTTAATAATTTTTTAATTTAAGACTTAGTACTTTTAAATTTTAATATTTAAACTTTTTTTTTAGTAAACTATAAATATATCTTTAAATTATTTTTTTATAGCTTAACTATATATATATATTTATATATTATTTAAATAAAAAGTGTAGCCGTAGTAGCTTAGAATAACTAAAAAAAAAATTTTTTTAAAAAAAAAGTATATATATACTTCTAAAATATATTACTAATCTAAGTAAAAGAATTAAACTACTCCTTAAGGAGGCTAGATAGTAATATAGAGATTTTATATTATAAAAAAAAAAAATTTATAAATAGTAATCTATTTATAAAAGGTAGAATCTACTTATTATTAAGTATATAAAAATCCCTAGTAAGCTATATATAGAAATCTATAAAGAATTATATATAGAGTTTATTAATAGATAAAAATAATATAAAAGCCTATAACGTTAAAAGGCTTAATAAACTAAGTATAACCTGTCTATAAATTATAATAACTACCTATAACTTTTAAACTAAACTTAAACTAGCAGTAAATATACTTACTATATTTTATATATAAATTAGTAATTAATATAAACTAATACTAGTTTAATACTTACAGCGTAATAGCTAGTATAATAGTATAAGTATACTAAAAATAATTAGTAAGCTTAGTTTACTAGCTAAAATTATATTAGCGCTAGTTACTTAAAGGATCTATATAGAAGTCTTTACTATAGAGGTATATAAGAGTGCGTAAGTAAAAGAGGAATCTAAATAAATTAAGCGCTAATAGGCCTAGTATAAAAGAATACTAAAAAGGTACTAAACTATATAGGTACTATAAATAAAATATATATTTATATACTTTAAAGTCTAATATTGTAAGTATTAGTACTAAAAAAATAAAAAAATTTAACTAGTATAACTAAGGAAAAAGAATCTATATTAGGTCTAATTAAATTAGACTAAGCGTGAGGTCTAATAGAGATTTATATTAAATAGGTATTAGAAAGATAGCTTACACCTTTAAATATAATCTAAATTAAATAATTTTTAGTAATTACTATTAAAGTCTTACTATAAGTCTACAATGCTTTACTATATTACCCCCCTTTTTTTATTTATAAATAGTCCCTTATCTACGCCGTATTAGTTCTTCTTTATAAATAAAGGGTATAAGTTATTTATTAAAAAATTATAAAGCTTATAGTTTATTAATAATTAGTTTATTATAGTAAAGGCAAAGGTAACTCTATATATAATTAGTTACTAATCCTCTTATTTTATTTATAGTAATAATATAAGTAATAATACTACGTAAGAGTAGTGTAGTAGTAAAGCTGTTTTAAAAATAAAAATAGAACTACTATACTTTATTTAAAAATAATAGTATAAAAAAATAGAGGAGTTCTTATATATAATAAAAGGCGGAATTTTATTATTTCTAATAGTTATTTTATTTCTATAAGGCGTTATAACGGCAGATATTTTAATTTATCTTTTAGTTAGAAATAGACTGTTTTAATTATATTAAAATAGTCTTAGAAAAGTTATATATTTAAAAATATTTTAAAAACTATATAATCCTATTTTATACCGTATTAAGTTAAAATTAAAAACGCTTTATCTATTTTAGACTAATAATATAGTTCTAAGTTCTAAAATCTATAATAATAAAGGGGCAGTTCCGGATAGTTTTATTATTAATTTTTATATATAAATAAATATAAAAATTAATAAGAATTTAAAGTTAGTTAGAAAATTCTTTTATTAAAATTTAGTAGGGAAGTTTTTAGATTAGTTTCTAAAGCGAGTATAAAAGAGAGTATATAATAAAAAAATTTAAAAATAGGAAATTTTAAACGCTAGTATTAATAAATATATAAAATTAAATATTATACCCCTTAAACTAACGTATAAAAATATTTTAGAAATAGAGTTCTTTTAGTAAGTATAATAAATTAATATTTAATAAATTATACATATTTATATTTAGGGCGAAGCGTTTTCCTAAGTATTAGAATTTTTTAAATATATTTTTTTATTAGTATTAATAAACTTTATATTATAAACTTCTTTAACTCTAATTTTTTTTACTTTTAGATTAGGGCAGTCGTAAATAAAATATTTAACTTATTTATAGTTATAATAGGTATCTACGGCTACCTATTTTAAGGATATTAATACTTAATATAGTTAGTTTTAGGGCTAAGTTAAAAGAGTTTCCTTTATAGAGATATAAAGTATTTTAAAATAAATAAGTACTTTTATATTAATATTTTTACTACCTATAATATTCTTCTATTTTAGTATAAATAGCTTAGTTTAAGCGTAGGTATTACTTAGCGTTAAATTAAACTAGTTATAAAGGAAAGCGTTCTATTATTTAAAATTAAAAACTATAAAATAGACTACTATTTTATTAAATAAGTTATTTTATAAAAACTTAAACCCTATAATCAGGCCTCTTAAGAATAAAGTAATTTTTTTCTATAAGAAACAAGCCTATTTATTTTAATATACTTTTTTTTTAAATAGCTATACTAATAAATTATATTTTAAAAGTAAAAAAAGTCTTAAATTTTTTTATTTTTAGGTATTAAAACTAAATTTAATATTTAGCCTCTTCAGTTCCGTATATAAAAAATATTTAAAATAAAATAATTAAGTTTTTTTTAATTTTTAACCTAAAGTCTTTGTAAAGTAGTGGAGTATTAAAATTTTAAATATTTATAAGCTATATTAAAGATATATTCCTAAACGAATACTTTATAATAGTATTTATTTTAATAGTAGTCTATATTAATTTTAAAATAGTTTTAAATAAAGGCCTACTATTATTAAAAAATAGAATTAGTTTTATTACTAAGTAGCTTAATTATAAAAGTTTTGTTAAATAATTTAGTACGTAAAGGTTTTAAATAAAGTAATAGATACTTACTATCTTAGATAGTAGATATATTATTTTTAGTTAAATATAGTTTAGTTAATAATATAGGTTAATTAAATAAGATAGATGTTTAAAATAAAAGATCTAGTTACGTTTATAATAATCTTAACTACGCTTATAATATTTTAACTAATTTTTTTTTAGACCGAGTCTAAATAATTACTTTACTTATTAGTAAATAACTTAGACTTCTCCTACTGAAAATCTAATATTATTTTTAATACTAGTAAATTAATTTTTTATTAAGTTTATATTCGTTTAGACTACTACGTCTAATAAAAATCAAAAAAATTAATAAATATTAATATTTAATTTTAAGTCTATAGGTTTTTAGTAGTTATAATTTTTTTATTTTAGTATACTCTAACGCGACTTCTCTAAAGTTAACCCGATATTAAAAAAAATTAAAAAGTTTAAACCTAAAGGTTTTAACTAATAAAATTTTTTTAGAATTCTATTTTTTAGTCTAAAAGTATACTAATATATAATTAAATAATCTAAGTAGTTATTCTATTTTCTAATAATATTCTTAAATACTATAACTAGCTAAAGCGACCTTTTTAGTATAATATATTAGCGCTAGTTACTTAAAAAATTTATATAAGAGTTTTTACTACAGAGATATATAAGAGTATATAAATAAAAATAAAACTTAAATAAATTAAGTACTAATAGGCCTAGTACAAAAGAATACTAAAAAGATACTATATTATATAGGTACTATAAATAGAATATATACTTATATACCCTAAAGTTTAATATTATAAATATTAGTGCTAAGGAAGTAAAAAGATTTAAGTAGTATAACTAAGAGAAAAGAATTTATATTGAGTCTAACTAAGTTAGACTAGACGTAGGGTCTAATAAGAATTTATATTAAATAGATATGAAAGGGATAACTCGTATCTTTAAATATAATCTATATTAGATAATTTTTAATAAATACTATTAAAGTTTTAAGTCTATAGCGCTTTATTAAAAAAATAAGTTAATATACTAAAAGGGCTAATACTAAACTAGTACTAGACTAATACTAAACTAATACTAGACTAATATTAACTATTATAGTAGTAAAAATATTATTCTATTTTATACTTATAGATAAATTAGGGAAAAGCTAACCGTTTTTTTTATTTTACTATTTAGAAGACCCTTTTTACTACTATTATTAAGTATACGTAGGTAAATTAAAAGAAAGTTAATTATTTTTACTATTTTATTATTAAGAAAACTACTTTTACTCTTACTATTAAGTATTATTTTAAGTACTATTATTTTTATTTTAGTAAGTAATATTTATAAGCTGTTCTAATAGAATAGTTAGGGATCTAAAAAGAGTAATTAAAAATATATGAAAAATAAAACTATTAATACTATATTTTTTTAATACTTATAAAATTACTTGAAAACTTTTATTAGTATATTTTATAAGTAAATCTTTATTAATAGTATTTATATTAGAATTTTACTAAGTAGTATTTAAATTAGAATTTTACTAAATAGTATTAAGAGAGCTTTTAAAAAGTATATCTAAATTTTTATTATTATATTTCTAATAAAAGGTATTACATTATTAGAAAAATAAAGAATTATATAGTTACTAAACTATTTTATCTTTATTTATAATAAAATTATCTTTAGTCTAAGAACTATTAAAAGGTAGTTATAATATAATATTTTTTTTCTTTTTTACATTTTTTTAAGTCTTATAATTAATATACTATTTTAGGCAGTATTAAAACTATAATAAAATATAAAAGAAAAGGAGACTAAGTAAATTATAATACTATTTAAGTAGTATTAAGTAAATATATACTATTATACTAGTTACTTTTAGATATTATCTTCTTCTTTTTATTATTTTTAGAAGTCTTCTTTAGTTGAAAGGTTTTAGATAATTAAGACTTAAAAATATTATTAGATAAAGTAATTAAGGTATTAGTTTATTATAATAAGGTATTAATTTTTAAAGTATCTAAAATAGTACCTACGGTTAACCTATAAATATTTTTTTAATTATTATTATTTATACCGCTTAGCCTATTAGTACTTAGTATAAAATTTTTACGTAACTATTATATATTAGGCGTAAGTCTAGATTTAGGCGCAGTCCTTACTAACTTTTTATTTACTTATATAAGCTCTTTCTTACTATAGTCTATACTTAAAAGAATATTAAAACTAGAAAAACTATATAAAGACTTATATAAGTATTAATAGTACTAAGTAAATATATATTTATTACTAAGTATAGCTAACGCTATATAGTATATAAACTAAATATCTTTTTATTAAATAGTAACGCGCTTAGCGTAGATAGTAGTTATATTTATACTTATAAATATTAGCTTATATTAATAGAGACTATTATTATACTAATACCTATACTTAAAGAGATTAATAAGGCAGGACTTAGTAGTAGTTTATAGTATTTTAATTATATTTTATTAGAAGCGTATATCCGATATTAGACTAATATTTATAATAATTTTATAAACTAACTATTAAAATAGTACGATATATATTAGAAGACTAATAAATTATTAATGATACTTAATCTTTTAAAGTATTTAAACTAGAGAATAAGTAAGTATAATACTAAACTAATACTAAACTAATACTTACTATCTAGCTTATACTAATAAGACTTATTAATTTTTATTATAAAATTAAATATACGCTTTTAACTCTATAAATTAAAATTATTATAAACTAAATAGCTTTTTATCTTAAAAATTAAAACTTCTAATTTAATATTAGTGAGGTACTAATACTTAAACTAATATTTTACTTACTATAAGGTAATTTTATTATATTTATAAATAAAGATTTACCGTGTTTACCGCCTTTAGTATAAAAGTTAGAGTAGTAATTTAGTAAAAGCGTATTTCTTGTAGTATATACTATATTATAAGTATTATAAGATATACGTAGATAAATTTAAATTAATAATAGTTACTATTAAAGCTTATATTTTAATAAAGTAGTAGCTGTATAACGTAATAAGTAAAAAGAAAAGTAAAAAAAAAAAAAAAATATAAAAGGAGAGGATAGGGTAGGGTAGTCCTTATATATTATTGTTAAGTATAGCTTGTATTTATAACTATAATAAAATCACTAAGTAAAAATAAAAGTAACTAATATATATAAAATAAATAGTGTAACTATAATATAGGCGTAAAAACTAGTATTAGTTTAATATTAGTTGTTTTACAGTCGTACATGTATAGTAAAGATAATATAACTTATAGTACTTAAGTTTACGTATTAGTTAACTAGCTATACTATTTTAAGTAATTTAATAAGTATATAAATACGGTTAAGTCCGTATATAAACCCGTAATTATATATTTTTATTAAAATAAAAGAGAGAGTAATAGTAATATATAAGAATAATATAGTTAATAGAAGTATTAGTCTAAATATTAGGTATATTTTATACTTAGCTAATAATATATTATGTAGACTACCTAATATTATAACTGCGTAGTAACTAAATAAAAATATATAAAATATAGAGTAAAAGTAGTTTACTATAAAAATATTTTCAAATAATTATATAATAAATTATATATAATATATCTATATATACAGATTTATAAATAATCCTAAATAAAAATAATAGTCTTTTATTCTTATAGCTATATCTCTTTAGCTTCTTACTACTATTATTTTATAATCTATACTTTACTAAACCTCTTTATAAATACTAATATTTTATAAGTATTAGTAACCCTCCTTAGAATACTAAATAGTAAATATTAAAGAGTTAAAGAGGTATTACGTAGATAATAAATATTTACCTAATAAATACTTTAAAAAAAATACTATAGTAAGGTAAAACCTCTTTAGTAAAGTATTACAGCGGAATTACAATAAAATAGTTAATTAAAATGCGGACTTAAATATATATACTTATAAACTACTTAGGGTAGTGTATTTAATTTTTAATAGTACTAACCTAGTAATAAAAAAATAAGTAAAAAAGTAGTTATATATATAAGCTAATAATATAACTATAGTAAAAGCTAAGTATTAGCTTAAGTATTAGTTATAATTTTAGATGCTAATAGTTACTAAATATATATAGTAAATAATCTAGCAATAAAAAGCTACAGTTTAAAAAATAATTAAAAATAATATATTATAAATACTATTTAAAAAACTACTAAAAATATAATATATTATATATAATATACTACAGTAGTATTTACTAGTATATTACTACCTTAACGGTTAATCGCCCCTTAGTAATATACTAGCTTTTACTAGTATAGCGTCCTTAGCAATAAGTAATATATCTCTTATACTTAGTATTTTCTTATACTCTAGTATATTCTCTAATATACTAGCTAATCTAGTAACTTATATTATAAACTAAAATAATATAAACTTTAGTAATACTAGAGTTAGTATTAGTATTAGTACTATAATAAATATAAAAAATAATAAAAAGGAAAATATTATAAATATTAATAGTAATAAAGAAGAATCTATAAATATTAATAATAATAAATAGAAGTAATATAATATAAAAGTAGATAAGGTGATCTATATAGCTAGATAAGTAATATTTATTAGCCTATTATATAAAAAGCTTTAATACTACTATAAGATCTATAAGTAAGTAAATCTAAAGTAGTAACTTCTAAAAAAAAGTATAAGCATACTATAGTATAGGATTAGCTATACTAATTTTAAAGTATATATATAAATATATATTAGACTAATACTAGACTCATACTTTATAGAGTTATATTTAATAGTTAGTCTTAAATACTAATCTAGTTTTAGAAGAATATAAGAAGAAATATAACTAAAAGTAAAATATACTACTATAAGTAAATAAGTTTTAATAAATAGGGTAGACTACTTTAATTTAAATATGTAGTAGACTATTATTTAGTATATAGTATTAATAAATACATACTATTTTTATACTAATAATTATAGTAGGCTTTCTATTTTATTATTTTAGCGCTTATTCTCTACTAAAGAAAAGACTATACTTAGTCTAATATATAATTACTAACTTAGCTATAGTAATTTTTTAAACTATTATACTATAAAATATTACTATTTATTAAAATATAGTTACTATATATTAAATATATATACTTTTTTAATTATATAAGCTAGACTACTAAAATAATATTTAGTTTATTACATAATATTTATACTATAAGTAAAATATTAGTATTAGTAATAGTACCTACTAATAGAGAATAAAAATAAAAATTTTCCCCTAAACCTTTATTACTAAAGTAAAATAATAAAAATACTAAGTATAATATATTTTATTAAAAATAAATAATTAATAGTTTTAAAAAATATTAAGCTTAACTACTTTCTTTAGTAAATGAATAAATAAATCCTATCTATACTCTTTTATATATAGGATATTAGGGGTTACTTTTTAGTTAATGCTTTTTTATAGGTACTATAGAGGAATAATAATATAAAAATAAAGGCATGCACATACTCCTCCTTTTTTGAAACTCCTTTTGGTCGCCCCGAGCCACCACAGCCACACTATTTGTTCGATTAATATATAAATATAATATTATAAAAATATAGAAGTATAGTAGTAGTCTTAAGTATTAGTTTTTAGTATTAGTTAAAAGAAAAATATAAATATAACCTCCTTAAGAGATTATATATATAGAGTATTTTAAATAGTTAGTAAATAAATTACTTTTTTTTTTACCTTTTTATTTAGCCTAGACATTTTTCCCTTTTTTTAATTTTTACCTCTAATAAGAGGATAGTATATTAAATACTAAATTATATAAACTATATATACGTAAAATAGCTATATATAATAGCCTAACTATAACATCCTTCTTTTTAGTTATAAGAATTTTTATAAAATAGAGACTAAGTTATTAGAATTTATAAATAGTAATAGTCTAAGCTAAGTTAAATAGAAATTTAACGTAAATTGCTATTACCTTATTATAAATAAATTTATATAAAATTAAAAATATAGGAATTACTATAGTTTTAGATTTAATATTATAAAATTTTATTCTAGTATACTATTTAAATATAGTAAAAATAGCTAAAGGAAAAATTATAATATAATTCTATATAGTTAGTAACTAAATTATATTAATAACTTTTTTAATTATTTTATTTATAAGACCGCGTTTAGTCTATATATTAATAAAAAGTATTATTTAGATATTAATAGAAAGTAAAAGCTAGTTCTCTAAATTTTTAGCCTTATTAGCTAGTATAAAGACGTAAAATAGTTTATTATACTTAGTGTTATAAACTAATATAGGCTAGTATTAGTTTTAAAATTAGTTATAGTTTATTTAGTATACCTTTATTTAGTATATATAAAAACTAAATATATTTTTTAATATACTAAGTTCGGCTAAAAAAAATATAGATATATACTTTATCTAAACAAGTTTTTAGTTAATATTAATACTCTTATTAGTTTTAAAATAAAAAAGAGTATTATAAAAAAAAGCTTTTATATTATTTTACTACTACTATATAACCTTTAAAATAATAATTTTAAGAAAATATTTATATAACTACTATACGCGGCTATAGATATCGTCTTATAAAAAAAATATTATAAAAAGGTAACTTTTTAACTAGTAGTAGCTAGTAAAAGTCTTTAATAAAAATAACGTTAAAACTAGTAAATAGTAAATAGGCTAACTTAAGTTAAATTTTTTTTTCGCGAGCACTAATTTAGGTAAGTAGATTAAGACTAACTATGGACTTTTTATTAATAATAATATATTAAATTAATATAAAAATAGTTTAAAGCTATTATAATATAGTACTACTAAAAGGCTTTATAGGGCTACTCTTATATATAACTAATATTTAAAAAAAATTATTAATAGTATAACTGTTAATAAAAAATATAGTAATACTACTAGTAGTAAATTATATAATTAGTAAAAAAGTATTAGTTTTTTAAACTAATACTTTACGTCGTGTAGATATTAATTTAATAATATAAATTTTTTTAGTACCGGCCTTACTATTTAAATTAATAAATAATTAAAAAAAAGTATATCTAGCTAAAATAGCTCTAAAATAGTTAATAATTATATTAAATAAAAATCTTTACTTTTTAAAAAAAACTTTTTCTTTTTAGCTAAAGTATTAGTATTAGTATTAGTCCCTAGAATTATTAAATACTTTTAGATATATTCTTTTTAGTATATAATACTATTAAGATTATATAAATTAATATATATCGCGGAAAGATACCTTAGAGCTTATATTATTAGCTTATAAAGCTCTTTAAAATAAAGAATTTATTCTCTTTTATGTATATATATTACGGCTTTTTAGCGATTTCTTTTATAAAAGTAGTTTTTACTTTTTAATTTTAGAATCTAGTAATTTCTAGCTTATTTTTCTTTTATAGTTATAAGTCTAGCGTTTTAGGAGTAAAAGAAGATTCTTTCTACGTACTTAATTATTAGAAATCCTATTTTCTAAAGCTCTAATTAATTCTTTAATTTTTATTCTAAAAGCTCCTAGTTCTATAAATCTAGTAAGTATTACTTTATTTATATACTAATAACGAATTTTATATCTTTAACTATTAAATACTTAATAAGTTTTGCGACTAATGATTCTTTAAGCGTTATAATAATTAAAGCTATTTTATCTTTCTTAAATAATAATATCCGTTTTACTAATTTAGCAAGCTAGCTAACTTAGTATATATAATTTAAAATATAGTATATAATTTAATACGTTTAGAATTTTATTAATTTTAACCTTAAAAGTATGAATAATTTTAATAATCTATTTTTAATACTAAAGTTTTTATATATTTTAAAAGTGTCTAAAGCTAAAATTATAAAAATTTACTATAACTATACTACTAAAATAGCTATATACTAAGCCTACTTGTCTAAATATACTACTAAAATAAACTAAGTAATAAATATTTAAAACTAGATTAGTATAATAGTAGCTCTAAAACTTATAAGCGCTATTTAAATATACTATACTATTAACGAGAATATTTTAACTTACTTAATTATTTATTTTCTTAAATAAAAGCTTTTAACTACTAATATAGTAACTAAGAATATTATATAATAAAAATACTATTCTCTTCTCTAGGGTTATTACCGTAATATTACGCGATTTTAGACTAGCTGTTTAAACTTCTACTATATTATATTATTAAGACTAACTCTTAATAAGCTTCTTATATAATAACTATAACAATTTTCTACTATTACTAATAACCTATAACCTTTTTAATAGTAATTAAAGTATTAAAACACAATATAGTACTCTTTATAAAATCTTTATAAAATTTCTTAATCTTCTTATAACAACTACTAACTCCCTAATAGTAAGCTTTTATATAATTACCTTACAGCGCTATAGCGTATTCTTTTTTTATTACCTACCCTACTTTTATACGTATATATATTCTTGCGCCCGAATAATTTTAACTACTTTAATAAGCTTTTTTTATTAGAGCTTTGCTTCCTTTACTACTTTAAGGAAGTTCTTTTTTTTTATTATTAAAATAGTACTATTACTATTACTACTACTACTATTATTACTACTATTACTACTACTATTACTACTACTACTATTACTATTACTATTACTACTGCCGCCGCCGATGCCGCTATTACTATTTTTTACTTTATATAAAAGAGTTTTATTTTTCTTATATTATTATACTATAAAGTCTACTATATTACCGTATATTCTAAAGTAGATTTTAACGTCTTTATAGGTATTATTAAGGCTAAAAATTATATTTATTTTAAGTAAAAAGAGGCGTGTTAGGATTAAATTAGAATTAAAGACGTTAACTAAAAGATCTAGCTTATTAAGTAGGCTAGCCTACCGTACTACGTAAAGATAGGAGTTAGAGTAGTTTTTAATATAATTTAGCTAGTTATTACTATTAGCGAAAGCCTATACTATACGCTAAGAGTTATTTAGTCTAATTATTAGACGCTAAAATACTAACGTAAATATAATAGAGAGAAAATAAAAGATTTAGTTTTAATTATATTAAAAAAATTTCTAAATTTTATATATAGTATTTATAGAAAGGAGAGAAAGCTATTATAGTTACTTTTTAAATACGCTGTGTTAAATATACTATATATAGTATATAATTCTGCCTATAGTTCTGCCTATAGTTTTACCTAAAATAATAATAACTTATAAATACTTTATTACTGTTTTATAATTATTACTTTATTATTATTACAGCTGCCGTTTAATAAATTATTTATTAAGTTATTGCTTTACTAGCTGTAACGGAATTTTAAAAATTTAATATTTAATAGGCTTTAGTTAGAGCGCCTTTGTTCTACCTATTTATATTAAGTAAGGACGTAGTATATACTAAGTTAATACAGCTCCTACGGATAAACGTAAAGAAATAATAATAATATTATACTTATTTAAAAAGAGTAGAGTATAGAAGAATAGCTTTTAAGCTATAGTATTATAAATAAAAAGCTCTTTATATAAAAGTAAAGATATATAAACTTAGTAATCTTTAAAATAAATTAGCTATTACTAATTTTTTTACTACTATTAGTAAGAAATTTGTATTTAATTAAATAGAGTAGATATATATAATCTAAGTTTAGAAATTAATATTTAAAAGTAAGGAGCTCTCACTAATAAAAGTAGAAAGAATCTTTTAAATAGTATTATAAGATAGAGCTACTAAAATACTTTTTAAAAGTTTTAAAAGTTTTATAATATTTAGTACATAAAACCTATATCCCTAATTAAATAGCTTATAGCTAAAAAATAAGGGTAAGTTATACTAGTACCTTTATAAATTTAAAGTATACTATTAGAAATGTACTAAGTACTAATACCTATAGTTAGTATTAATAAATATTTATACTAATTAGACTACACCGCTGTTTAAAAAGAATAAAAAAGAGCTTTTTAAATATTTTAAATTTAATAAATTTATAGCTCTTTATAATATACTTAAGTAAAAAGAATAGTTTAAGAAAAATAACTTATAGAATAAAAAATCTAATAAGCTAAAATTTTCTAGCTCTTTTATATATATAGTTATTAATCCTTCGCTATATTATAAGTAATAAATTAAAATAAAATAATAAAATATATTATATATAAAATTATAATACTTATATACTCTCTAAAAGTACTATTTTTAATAATAGTACTGTTTTAACTTAGTAAAGAATAAATTATTACTTATTTTAAAATTTTTTAAAAAAACAAATAGTATCTATACTATTAAGGCTAAAATATAAGCTTTTTTAATTTTTAGTACAGGAACCTAAGTAATTAAAAATATTTTAAATAGTCTAAATAAAAACTCTATAAAAGATTTTATATTAAAAAATATAATTATTATAAAAGAATTTTATCTAAATATAGTATCTAAAACTCGCCTATATAATTAAAGATTTTAGTATTTAAGCTTAGATAATATACTATATATATAATTTTTAAAATAAAGTTTTATACTTATAATACTAATTTATAAGTATAATTTTATATTTATTAGATATAAGCCTCTATCCTTCTATTATTTAGTTTAGAGCGTAATACTAGCATATTAAAAATTTTATTTATAGTTAATATATCCGCGTATTAACACTAAGGATATATAGTACTAAAGAGTAAAATAATTAAATTAAAGAACTTTATATATTTTAGACCCCTCCTAGGTAGGAAGTAATAAAAGGCCCTACTTAGGTAATCTAAGTATTAAAAACTGCGTTATATTTACTAAAATTAATATATAAAGTTTACTATTACTTTAATAGTTTCTATTTAATATAATTTAATCTAGTTTTATAACGTTATACCTCTTAAAGCGCTAAGACCTTTAGTATAAAATTTTTCTGCTGCTATTACTAGCAGCTTTCTCTAATACTTAATAACTTAATAATAATAACCTTTTTACTAACTCTCTCTCTATAAGAATAATTTTGCTCCTAATAAAGACTTCTAATAAAAGTTCCTAATAAAGGCTCCTAATAAAGGCTTCTAATAAAGAATCTTTAGTAAAGTACTAATTAATTTAAGCCTCTTTAAGCGCCTTTACTAGTTATAATCTAAAAAATTACGTACCTTAAAATACTATTACTACTATCGCTGCCGCCCGCTGTAAGTATCTACGCTTAGTAACCCTCTTATATTTTTATTTTTACTTAGTTTCTCTTCCTACGCGTATATAAGTATATATTTTATATTTACTTTAGCTACGGCTTAAAGTTATAGATCTTATCTTTATAATATACTACTAACTTTTTTATACTTTTAGTAATAATTACTATATACTCCTAAAGTAACCTATTAATAGTATTATATAAGGTAGTAAGAGCGTCTACTTAATATATATACTATTTATAGACAGTTATATTACTATATACCTAAATAATAATATTAATTTTAAATATAGTAAAAGCTACTATATCTAGTTAAAAAAAGTATACGCGCTACCTAAACTAAATAAAATTATCTTTATATAATTTAACGTTTTTAATTTTTAATTTAGGAATATATAAAGCGTAAAAATATAAATATTTATTTATAGCTATATAGAGGTTGTATAGAAGGCTTACTTATATTTTATTTTTTAACGCCTTATTAATTTTAATAGCAAAGTATAGATACTATTTAAACTCTTTAGTATTAAATATAATAATTAGGTAACTCTAATAATAAAAAAGTTATATAGGTTTCTATATAGTTTTTTTATTATTTATATAATACGCATAAGTAACTGTATTATATTACTTACTTTTTATAGTACCCGCTAAGTACCCGCTAATATAGACTACTAGTTTAATACTAACCACTAGCTTACTAGTATACTTATTATTTAATTAAATAGCTATTTAAATAAAGATTTTTTTTTAAATTAGCTTTTATAAATTAGCTTTTAATTATTACGTATATAGTATAGTATTTAATAGAATTCCCTTACTACGTTTATACTTCTAGATCGAGGTCTAGGCGTACTTTTACTTTTTAATTATATATTTTAGTTTATAAAGTATAAAATATTTATATTTTAGGTACTAAGTATATATATTATAAGTAATATTCTCTTATATACGCGGCTTAGGTAATTTTTTAAAAATTTTAAAAAAAATTACTATAACTATACTAGTATATTTTATAAAATTTATTTAATATATTTAAAGAAAGGCTCGAAGAGTAGTAAATATTATTAGTTAAAAATAACTATAGTAAAAAGGTTTATATATAAAATTTATAGGTAAAATTACTTTTAAAACTTATAAAAATATTTTTAAGTTTTACTATATAAATATATATCTAGTATAAACTTAAAATTATAAAAATCTTTTAAAATAATAGTTTTACTACTTATTTATAGTATAGACGATTATATTTTAAGAAATAAATAAAAAAGCTTAGTATAAGTATTAAAATATTACCTCCCTATATATATAAGCTAAACGGCGGCGCTAAACGCGTTATGTAAAAAATTATTAATAAGACTATTATTATAAAATTTAGTACAAACTTACTAAAGAAGCTTTAGTTAAAAATTATAAAACTAATTATAGTAATTTATAATATTAATTTAGTAGTTTTTAAAAGTATATAATCTTTAAATAAGGTTTTTTATAATTAGTTTAGATAGTATTTCTATAATTATAAATCTAAACTTATAAAATACTAAATAGTAGATCTATGCTTAAATTAAAATAATATATATACTTATAGTTATTATATATATCTACTAAATAGGAATTATACAGCTAGGCGTAATAGGCGTAAATTTAAAATAAATTTATAAGTCTATATTAAATATTTGGTTAGTTACGTAGCTTTTAATATATATAAAATATAAGTACTATCGCTTAACTAGGTTATTATAATATATAATATTATATTTAATAAAACTTTTTTATATAAAAGAACTAAAAATTAGCCTATTCTACAGAAAGAGGCTATAAAGTTTAAAAATATTTTATATACTATTAGGGTTATAGATATAGAGAAGGCGTTTAATAAAATTTTTAATATATAAGCCTATAACTCTAATAAGCTAAAAATTAGTAAAAATATTATATAACCTAAATAGTAACTTAAGAGTATTTTAGCGTAAGTTCTATATTATTCTTTTAGCTAGTTAGGTAAGTAAAGTTTTATAGAAGTAGTATATACGTAGGCTATTAACACGACTAACTAATAGCTATAGATTTATATATTATATAATATAAATATTAGTTTAATCTCTTCTTAGCCTACTCTAAAGTATAAAAAACTTAAGAATATAAATTCTAAAAAGAATAAAAACTTTAGTATTTTTTATAAAATATACTGTAGTAAAAAAGTAAAATTATTTAAAGTAAAAAGCTTATAGAATTCTTAAATAGTAGCTAAAAGCTTATTTAATACTATTATTTAAATTAGTAATATAGAGCTCCTTTTATTAATTAAAATAATTAATACCTCTACTTATAAAACGCAGGAACCTATAAGAGACTATAGCCTAACTACTTAATAAAGTTAAAAGCAATATTGATTAGATTTTAAAAATCCTAATAAACTAGGGGGTAGAAATAAAAACCTACTTAGTATTTATATATTATTAAGCCTTAATTTAGAGAATAAGCTATTATATAATATAAAACTTATAAGTACATTACTAAATAACGTAGATAGCTTTTTCTAATATAATTTTATAAATATATTTATTTTTAGTATAAATCTTATACAGGAAGAGTGTAGAGAGTTTATAATTATTAATATTATAGTTTAAACTACTATATAGAATAGGGCCCTAAAAAAATAATATTTTAAAATAAAATTTATATATACCGCGATGCCACACGCCGAGGCTGCAAGTTCGAGTCCTCTACTAACAAAAACAAAACAAAAACATTTTTAGTAATTCTTATACACGCTTATTTTTATAACTGTATCTGGGGGAACAACTTTTTTTTAACCTATACCTTTTTTGGACTAGTGTCTCGACGCTACACTTTACCTCTCTTTATATAATACCGCGATAAGCTTCTAAATGAGCTAGTAATATAAAAAGTAATCTTTTTATATTTACTTAGCCTGCTCTTTTACTAGACTATATATAAAGAATAGACTATACTTTTTAAAAAGTAAACTTAATAGGTAGTTATATATTTTAATAATATTAAACGGCTACTTCTATTTAAGTAGATATTTACTTATAAGTTTAATTAAGATAGTTACTTTATAAAGTATAAAACTTACTTAGTTATTAAAGGTAACTTTTAGTTAAAAAATATACTTTTATTAATATATATTATAACGCTTATAGCGTACTCCTTTTATATAGCTATAGTAATTATAGTAGAATTTAATTTAAAAATTTTATAGCCTAATATAATTAGTATGTTTTTTAATATACTAATTAACCCCTTAAACCTAATATAGTATAAACTACTTAATAGTTATATATAAAAAAATAGTTATATAAAGCTTAATTAAGTTTTATATAGCCTACGCGACTTACCTGTACTATAGTATAAAAATTTTTCTAGTATTTTAGCTAAAATTAGCCTTATCTACTTAAAAAAAAAAGTCTTACTTATTTTTTAATATAGATTATAAGATCTTTATACTTTTTTATATAAATAATATTTTACTTCTATAATATAAAATTTATAAGTAAAAAGCTTTTAAACTGCGTAATAAGTTTTTAAAAATATATAAAAAAGAGGTACGCAGAACTATAAAATAGTATTTTAAAATATTAGTAATTAATAATTAAAAAAATTAAATAATTATACTAATTTATAATTTATATATTAAAAAGATTATAAAAAATTTAGAGTAACTAATTTAACACTTTTTTTACTAACGCCTTTATTATTAGAAGAGCTAGTTAAGAATAAAAGAGAAATAATAAAAGTTAAAAGTAAAATATATTAGAAGCGTATTAGCTTTATATTTTATATTATTATTATAATATAATCGGATATAGTATTTAGTATTTTAAAATTTTTTTATTTTTTAATTAATTTAAGTAAAAAATATTATACTACAGTAGAATATATAATTATATTTCTTTATGGATTACGCTTTTAAGCAATCTAATATAGCGTATATAAAGGCCTAAAACTTATAATCTATTTAAACGCTTTATTTATAGATAATTTAAAAATTAAACAATTTTTATATAATTATATTATTATATTATTTAAGGGTATAATTATTTAGAAAGCCGTAAGATAGACTATTATTATAATATTAATAATTAAAGTAGAGCTCCTCGCGCTTAAATATATAAATAAAAAAATAATAGCTCTAAAGCGTTTCTTTAAAAAACTTATTTTATATTTTAGAGCTATATAGCGTATATTCTATAATAATTAGTAAATAATTAGGCTAGTTATAAGTAAAAATAAGTATATAACTACCCGTTTACGTTATATAAATATATAAAATATATAGCTACGTTAAAAGTATTTAAAAAAAAGTTTTAAAATTAAATACCATTAAATAAGTAATATACTAGCTAATAGGCTAACAAAGGCTTTTATAACTTAATAATTTAAAAAATTTAAAAAATAACTAAATTTTAAGAATATAAAAAAGAAAATTACTAAACTAGAATTTTAAGAAATTATATAATAATACAGCGTAAACTATATTAAATTAAATATTAAATAGTTTTTAAGCTATTATTTATGATAATAATTTAAAACTGTACTGCTTAGAAAAATTATATAATAAAACAATAAAAACATAAAAAAATAATAAAAATTATATAATAATCCTAATAAAAAAGTTTAATAGGTTAATAATTTTACTAGCTTATTAAACTTTTAAATAGCTTAAGTACAGCGTAAAGTAATTTTATTAAAAATATTATTTATAGAGTTACTGCTTAAGTTTTTATCTATTTTAATTATTTACCTAATAGTAGTTTATAATTTATTAAGTTTTACTGTCTATAAAATATACGTTAGTAAAAATTAAAAAAAGCAGATTAAAAAATTATACTTTTTTATAAGTAAGCTCTTTCACTTTCTTATTATAGAGCAGCTTATAGTAGAATAGAAAGTACTTAGGAATTTTTTATATATAGATAAAACTATAATAGTAAGTATATAATTTTTTTAAATTATTTAAATTAAAATATTAGTACGTATATTAGTTTATAGTTATATTTACTTTTATATATTTAGTAACGGGAGCTTAGCTTTTTAGTATTATAATAGCTACTATTATGTTTACTAAATAAAGTGCTATTTAAATAATAAAAGTAAAATACTAGATATTTTAATTTTATAATCTATTAATAATATTAAGCTATATAAATACTATCTAATAGTTTTTTAACTCTTTTAATCTTAATATAAAAAAATAAACAGAACTTTAGAAAACTATAAATTAAAAAGCTTAAAATATCTTTTACTAATATTATTTTTATTTTTACAGCGTAATAGAGTCTATAAAATAAATAGTTTACTATTTTTATTATTTTTAGTATTTTTAGATTTATTCTTATTTACTCTAGGGCGCAGCCTATTTCTTAAACCTAACCTAATAAAGCTTAAAAAAGCTAAATTAAAAAGGGCGCTAATAGCGCCCTATACTTAAAAAGCCTAAATAAGAGGGATATGCTAAATAGAATTAATAACTTTTAGAGTCTAATTAATTTTTTATTAGTATTAAATTTTTTATAAAGATATTATATACTTTTAGACTAGTTCTTAGATAGCTATTTAAGGGCGTAATATAAGTATTAGACTAAGAGAATTATTAAAATTACTAAATAGTAAATTAGGAAGATTATTACTTAAAACTTAAAAAGGCTATAGAGTCTATTAAACTAAAAAAGTATATATTTTATCTATTAGTAATAAAGAATAATTTTTTTAAATTTATAATAGTAAGGGGAAAATATTTTCTAAAAATAGGGGAAGTAGTAAAACTTTTTAAACTAGAGGATTAAAAACTAGAATAAATAAAAAAATTTTTAATTAAAAAATATCAGTAGATTTACTTATATTAGAAACGTAAAATTTTTTTTTTAGTTTATAGTAGTTACGTATCTTCTTATAGATAAAATAAAAAATCTTTTAAATATTATAATATAAGAATTTTTAGCTAAGTTATAGGAATTTCTTTTTTTAACTGTATCCGGAGGAATAACTTTTTTTAGCCTATACCTTTTTTGGACTAGTGTCTCAACGCTATACTTTACCTCTCTTTACATAATAGGAATTTCTAACTAGGACTAGACCGCGTTTTAGCTTTATTAAACTCTTTATTATTAGCGCGCTTTATAATTATAATTTTTTTTTTTTTACCTGCTTCTTACGGAGCGTAATTATAAATTTAAAAATAAACTAAAATAAAAAGTTAGAAGCTAGAAAATAGGATTGTATTAGCTTTTTACTAATTTTAGTATACTTAGAATATTTTAAATACTAATTACGCTTAGTTAAATTTAGATAAGTAAATTTAGTTTTATACTAAAAATTTTTATTATATTTTTAAACTATTAAGTAAAGATTAGCAGAGTTTTTAAGAGAAAAAATTAAAAATTAAAAAAAGTATTATAGCTTACTATAGTTATAGTAGTAGTAATATAAATAATTAACTTATAATACCTATAATAGTTAGGGAGCTTAAGGAGCTATTAAAAAAAAATTAAATTAGATAGAAGCGCTTAGATACGGTATAGAAAATATAAAAAAGCGTAAAAATAATAATAATAAGTATAAAAAAAGTAAAAATTATTTTAAAAAAGTTAGTAGAGAGATTATATAACTACTATTTATACTATTAAATACTAGCGTGTCTACTATAATTAGTCTTTTACTTTAAAACTTTATTACCTAGTAACGCTACTTACTAAAAATCTATTTAGAGAATTTTTTTTTAAAATTAATTCTAAAGCTGCTATAAGCTTAAAAAAATTAATTTTTATATACTTAAATAGTTAAGCTATTTCTATTAGCTTAACTAGGGGGTGTATTATAAAAGAATACTTTAGAGCTTATATTACTAGTTTATAAAACTTTTTAAAATAGAGGATTTATTTTCTTTTACGTATATATATTATAGCTCTTTAGCGCTTTCTTTTATAGAAGTAGTCTTTACTCTTTAATTTTAGAATCTAATAATTTCTAGCTTATTTTTTCTCTATAATATATTTATTAGTATTTTAGTTCTTAGTATAATTAATTCGCTAAAATTTTAAAATATTACTATTAACTAACTATTTATGTAAGGCTAGGGTGCGCGTAGAAAGCTTATTAAGTTTAAAAGAATTTTTTATACATACTTTCTTACAATTAGAATCTTTTAGCTTAGTATCCGTAACCTCTTTTTTATAATAATTAATAATAAAATATATATAATACTATTAGTAAAATATATAGGCCTTAGTATTAGTCTAAAATATAGTACTAAAAATAACCTATATATTACTAAAATTATAAAATAGATAGTAAAGTATAAATTTAATCCTATAAAATTAAATAGAATTAGTTATTAGTAAGTATGTAAAAAAATATAATAAAATTTTTAATTTTACTTAAGGGCGCTGTATAGGAACCCGCTTTATATAGTTAAAATAAAAAAAAAAGTTAATATAAAATATTACCTTCTTAGTAGCTAGACGCTTTTTATATTTTTATAGTAATAAGTAACTTAATTAGAATAGTATATTTATATTATTAAATTTATTATTTAGAATAGGCTAGCGTTAATAAAAAAAGGCTATTAACTAAACTAATTTTAAATAATAATTAACTATAATAATAATACATAACAAGTAAACGAAAAGTAACTTAAATAGTATATATAAAATTTTTTAAATAAAATAATCTTATTTATTAATAGTCTTATTTAAAAGCTTTAAGGTAATTAAAGTAAACGTATAATTATTATTAATGTAAAATAAAACTAAACTAGCTAAATTCTTATATAGTAAAGTTTTTTTTTAAGTTTAAAAGTGTTACGAAGGCTTAAAAAGTAAATATTAAATAGTAATATTTAATAAAAATCTATATATAGAAAGCTCACTAGGTATTTTAGAGTAAGATAAAAGTATATACTAAAACGCTAGCTTCGCTAGCGTAGGCGTATCTATTTTAGCACTTATACTTAAGTAAAGGACGCTTTTATACCTATAATACTATTCTCTTCTTTAAAAAGTTTATTTTTAAAACTTTATAATTAGCCCTATATATTCTTAACTTTTATATAATAGGGCGGAGTTAGACGCTTATAAAGATAAAATATTTTTATTAACGTAGTAAAACGTATAACTATTTAAATAGTAAGCTATAAAGCTATTTTTATTATAATTTAATTATTAGAGTTATAAGTATAATATATAAGTATAGTTATTTTTATTTACTACTTATACCTTTAAAAGAGCCTTTTATACTAAATTATATTATTGTTATAATTATATTATACCACTTATCTACTAACTATACTTTATTATTTATGAATTATATTTTAATTATCCGTTAGTTATCTATTAACTATTTATATATTATTTGTCTTAGTCGGTTATTTATTTATTATAAGCTAAGTAATAGCTATTTATATATTATAAGCATCTAAAAAGGATATACTTAATTATTAGAGCGTATATATTTGTATACTAATCGAACAAATAGTGTGGCTGTGGTAGCTTAGGGCGACCAAAAGGGGTTTTAAAAAAGAAAAAATATATATATACCTTTATACTTAATGTGTTGAAAAAGTTAACAATTAGTATACTTTTTTATTTTTATCTGCGCCCACGTTAGTGCTAAATATAGTTATTATTTTATATAGTTTATATATATACAAAATCTATTTATAGCTTATATATTACGTATTATTTTTTATTTTTTTTAGTAATATACTAGAAGGTTTAGTACCTATATATAGTAAATATTTTTTTATAGCTTTAAATAGTATTATATCTATTAATATAATATTACTATTTTCGTTAGCTCGAGTTATCGCTCCACCAGCTATAATATTTAAAAAATCCTATGTTTAATAGGCCCTAGTTATAGCGCTATTGTTTTTGCCTACCTCTGTATTAAGTGAGGACGTAGCGTACTAGTACTAAGTCGATACAGCTTCTACGGATAAACGTAAAGAAATAATATTACTATTTACTTTAAATTTTATAATAGGTAATAACTCTATTTAGTTATTTTGTTTATAATTAATAAAGTAGCTTAAATAAGCTTTTAATACTTAATTAGTAATCTTTATTTATTTATTTATTTTTAAGTAAAAGGCTATAGATAATTTTAGTATTATACTAACCCTTTTATATAATTATTTTTAAAACTAAGATGTAAATTACGTACCGTAATTAGTTATAAACTCTAATAAGTACTTTTTTTTATACTAAATATACTTAATAAAAGCCTAAATATAAGCTTTAGCGTTAAAGGACGTTAAGGGTATAAACTTTTTTTTGTAAATAGTTAGTTAATTAAAACTATAATATATTTATATTTACGACTATTATCGTAGCTTTTAGGTAGTAGTATAATAAAATTAATAGATACGCTTATTTAATATATATTTAGTATAAGTAGTAGGTATAGTAGGTTATACTTATTTTTATATTTTAATTTTACCTTAAAATAAGTAAAATAGTTATATATATAACGGGCGACGCTGTCTATATAGTATAGCTAGTAGTAATGTTATAATAGTTACGTATATATTTTATACTTACTATTATACTTAGTAGTATATTTATTATAATATAATTATATAAAGTGCGTTTAGAGTTTATTATTATAAAGTATAAAAACTTTACTATTAACGTATAGTAGATTATTATTTAAGTAATAATTTTATAATTTAACGCGAATACTAAGATTATAATAAAGCTAGTAGGATATATAGTATACGCCGCTTTTTATAATATTAACTATAGTTATAATAATATTATTATAAAGACTAACTATTTTAAGTAGCTCTAATAGGTTTATATTATTAGCGTCCTTGTAACTATCGTGAAATTTTAAAGTAGTATTTTTATTTTAACTATTAAAGATAAATAGTTCTTCACTAATTTTATAGTCTTATTAAAATAAGCTTATAGTGTCTAATTTTATTACATCTATTAAGATTTTAGTTAAGTATATAGTATATTAGGAGCTGCTATTATATATAGCGTACGTAGGTAGTTTAAATTATTTAAAAAATAATAGTACCTACTATTACTACTATATTTAATTATTATATATATTTATAAAAATATTTTTAGTTTATTATATTAATATATTAGGTTTTATACCTTTTTTATCGGGTCTATATTTAATTATAAAGTTAAACCTTAATAAAATCTTAGTCTATTAGGCTTATTAGTAATTTAATTATTTAGTTATTATAAAATACTCTAAAGCTTTATAATTAAAAAATACCTCTATAGAGTTAAATATACTAGTAAGCTTAAATTACTACTTGTTAAAGATATAAATAATTACTATAAGCCCCTTATTATAAATAGAGTAGTTAAGCTCTATAGATTTTATTTTTATAAAAAAAAATAATAGGTTGAAGGACGTTATCCTTATATTAAGAAAGTATATTAGTAATAATTTAATTAGATATATTAGTCTCTATAATTGTATACGCTTTAGAATTAAAGTAAATAAGTATTAGGACGTTAATAAAGGCGCGATTAAGTTATTTAAAGATTTTTTTAGTAGTAAGTATTAGTATAATTTTTCTTACTATACTATTACGCGTTAATTTAATTAGTAGTCGCGTAACCTAAAAAAAGTAGTATATAAATTATTAGTAAAAGTTTATAAATCTAATAAAAGTCTATACGTTTTTAACTATTTTAGGTTATTACTACTTTATAATAGTTTTAATATTAGCTAGATCTATTTTTAGTCTGTTTATAAAGCAAATTGTACTAAAATAGTTAATATACTATATTAAAATTTATATTTATTAATATTAAGGTATAGTCTAGGTTTATAAAGCTTATATAGTACCTAGAGATAATACTATTTATAATTTTTATTATTCTTACTAAAGATAATAATATCGTTCAATTACGTAAAATAAAAGTTATTTAAGTACTTATACAGTAGCTAATTAATATAGCGTTAAAAAATATTAAGAGTGTTATATAATCTAAAAGGTATAATTACGTATTTAAATAGACTAAATCTTATAAAAAAAAGGTATTTTATACTTATTACTTTTTTTAATTCTAAACTTATTAAACGCTATAATAATATTAAACCTAGAGAAGACGCGTATTTTATTTATATAGGTAAGAGTCTCTTTTAACTTTAATAGGGCATTATAATCTTTAATTATAATTTTATTAAGGTAATAATAATTAATATATATATAAATACTATTTTTAGGTTTTTTTAATAACTAGTAATGGAATAGTATATAGTAAGTTACTTTTATATATAAAATTTTTTACTATCTTAGTTTAGACGTAAGTCTTAATAGTCTTAGCTTTTTTACGTAATACGCTAGAGTAGTACTATACTATTAACTAACTACTCTTCTTTAAGTATATTTTATAATTAATATTTAGTTGTTAGGATAGTAATTTAGCTGCCTCTTTAGAGTTTTAAAAGTTAGTAATATAATAGAACTATTTTAGTAATCTTTATTTAATTTTATTAATAGTAGGCGGCCGCCTATTTATTTTTAAATAAAACTTATTAAAGTTAGCTTAAGTAGTTACGGTAGTAATATACTTAGTTTTTATAAAAGTTATATAAGTATATTAGACGTTATCTACGTCGTTACTTATTTTAAAGCGTATTTAGTCTTTTAGTATTATTTAGATAATAAAGTGTAGATTATAATAAGCTATTTTTATAATAGAGTTAGTTAAAATAATTATTATATTAATACTATTTTTATTTTTTAGTTTAATTATTTTAGCGTAATTATTGCTGTGCCGGTTATATATTATTTTAATAGATAGAGACTAGTATAGGCAGTTACTATAATAATAGTTTAATTTAAATACTATTATTTTTTATTTTACTTATATAAAGGATTGTAAGCCTTAAGTTATAATTATCTAATTATTATATTATAGCTAATAATATCTATAATCTAGTACTAATGTTTATTAATATATTTTTTAATTACTATACGTATTTTAGTTATATAAATTATTTTACCTACAATATTACTATTAGTTAGTTTTAAAATAATAGGACTTTACGCTGCGAGTGTTTAGAGTTTATAAATATATATAAAATTAGTACTAATAATCTATTTAGTATAGCTACTATTTAAAAATATTTTTTTATATTTATCCGTAGGTGTTGTATTAACTTAGTATACGCTACGTCCTTACTTAATATAAAAGTAGGTAAAAATTAAAGGCGCTATAACAAGGGCCTATTAAATATAGAATTTTTTAAATATTATAGCTAATAGAGTAATAACTTAATAAATAACTTATTAGGCGGTAGTTATAATAATGGTAAAATAATAACTATAGAATAGTAATAGTATTTATAAGTTATTATTATTTTAAGTAAAACTATAGGCCTCACAGAGCGTTTAAAATAGTAATTATAATAGTTTTTTCTTCTTCCTATAAATACTATATACTTAAAGTCTAAAAATCTTTTATTATTATTATTATATTTACGATATTGGCGTTTTAGTATTTAATAATTAGTTTACTAAATAACTTTTAGTATATAATATAGGCTTTTACTAATAGTAATAACTAATTAAATTATATTAAAAACTACTTCGACTTCTATCTCTGCGTAGTATAGTAGGCTAGTCTATTTAATAAACTAGATTTTTTAATTAACGTTTTTAATTCCGATTTAATCTTAAAGCGCCTTCTCTTATTTAATATAGATATAATATTTAGTCTTAATAATACCTATAAGAATAATAAAGTCTACATCTAATTATATAGCGATATAGTAGGCTTTATAGTATAATAGTATAATAAAAGTAAAACTCTTTTATTTAAAATAGAGAATAGCAGCAGCGGTAGTAGTATTTTAATAAAAAAAAAACTTTTTTAGAGTAGTAAAAGAAGTAAAGCTCTAATAGAAAAAGCTTATTAAATTAGTTAAAATTATTTAGGCGTAGGGATATACGTACGCGTAAGAGTAAAATAAATAATAAAAGAAAAATATACTATAGCGCTGTAAGACAGTTATAGAAGCTTACTATTAGAGAATTAATAGTTATTATAAAAAAATTAAAAGATTGTATAGGAAGTACTATATTATATTTTAATACTTTAATTACTATTAAAAAAGGTTATAGATTATTAATATTAGTAAAAAAGTTATTATAGTTACTACGTAAAAAGTTTATTAAGAGTTAGTTAATTATATAATATAGTAGAAGTTTAAATGGCTAGTCTAGAGTCGCGTAATATTACGGTAATAACTTTAGGGAAGAGAACTATCTAAAAATATATATATAGTAACTAATATTTTATTAGGTATATTAATTAATATATTCAGATTTATATAGGTGCTGTAAGGTAGCTTATTTAGTAAATTTTTATTATAATTAGATAGATACTTTATTACGTCGTATACTATAGTAGTAGTAAATTATTTTTTTTTATAAATTATAAGCCGTACAGTAAATATTACTTAATAAAATAAAAAATAATTATAGGCTTAATTAGCTTATTAGTATATATTACTTTACTATAAAATAATACTTAAGAGTATTAAAGATTTTTTTTATACGTAGATAAGAGTCTCTAAAAGTAACTATTTTTAAAAATTATACTTTTCTCTAATATTTAATATTATAGTTACTATTATAGGCGTTATTAGTATTAGCGTTCTAAGTATTTATTATCTAGAGCTATTTAGTTAGTACTAGGGCTATAGAATCTTTTTTATAAAAGTTAGACTAATTTTAATTAGGTATATAGCTAGGTCTTAAATAATAGATATATATTTTCTTAATTTAAACTACTTAGAATTCTCATAATAGATAATAATTTAGGTTAGAGGTAGAGTTACCTTTATTATTAAAGTCAGGTCTTTTACTAATTGGAGCGCTAGTTTATAAAAACTTTTTATTATATTTATTATTCTTACTATTTTTTTTAGACTTTTTATAGGCAACGTTTTTAAGGGTTTTATATTAGAATAACTGTTAAATAAATTATATTTAAATTTTATTAGTCGGGGCTGCGCTCGTTATAGCGGCTTTTAAATATAAATTAAAATTAGTTATAGTCTTAAACTTTATTAAAATAGGTTTTAGATATACTCACGTTGCTTTATTTTTAAAATAAGCTAACTATTTACTAAAGGGTTTATTATTACGTTACTATAACTTACCAAAATTAAACTCTATAAGTATAGTAAGTTATTAATTAATTAAACTAAAAGCCTTTTATAAGTCGTTATATAGTTTTTATATATTTTAGTATAAATTATCTAATATTATAATAGTATAGTTATAAATATAAATAAGCGCGTAATCTCTATATATTTAATAAAAATATTTAATTTTAGACTACTTATTAGAAAAAAGCTTATATAATTACCGGAACTTTATTTCTATATTTTTAACTTATATATTTAGATTCTTATTAGCGGTGCTATTATACTTATTAATATTCTTTTATCTATTATTTAAATAATGCTTTTTTTTAGAGGTAGTAGTATTAATTGCTAACACTAGTATACTACTACGTTGCTGCTAATTCTTATAAAATATAAAATAAGCTTTATTAAATAATATTAATTTTATATTACTATAATAAGAAGAACTATTAGAGCTACTAGAGCTATTACTACTATTATTATTATATAGGTTTAAGAATATAAGATTTTATAGTAATATATATAGCATTATTCTCTACTTCTTATTTTTATTTTTTTTATACTTTTTATTTTTTTTAAAAAATTTATTATTAGCTATAATACTATACAAAGCTTATACTAACGTCTTTAAATATTTTATTTTATCTTATAGCTTACGTGCTTTTTAAATTACTATAGTAAAATATTACTTATATTTATTACTACGTTAGATTACTTTACTAAGAGTCTTATTAGTAGCTAGTTAGTACTACTATTTAGTATTTAGTTTCTTTTATAGGGTATATACGTTATTTTTTACGCTATTACGCTTTTAATAAATATAGATAACTAACTAAAAAATATTTTTAAAGTTTTATTTCTACTACTAAATCTTTAACTTTAGTTATACTATATTTATTTTAATAGTATATTATAGTTTCTACGCTTTTATTTTTAACTATTTTATAAGTTTAATTATTTACTTAGCCGTATTTAGGTTACCGCGCGACGTACTTTAGTAGTAAAAGTACATTAAAATAATAATAAATTTTTTTTGGTATTTTATAATACTTACCTAAAGGTTATTAGTAGAAAAGTAGTAGTAATAATATACTTATTTATAAGTTACCAATTAAGTAGAGTACGGGCTAAAATAAGATATTTTTACTTAAGTTCTTTATTAAAATATTTCTTATTATTTATAATAGCTATTTTAATAAATAATAAAATATTAGCTTTTATAGTCTCAGCCTACTTAATAAACACTTTATAGTTAATTATAAAACTATACTATAACTACTAATCTATTATAGATTAACCGATAATAGTTATTATATTAAAATCTTTATTATTATTATTAATATTTAGTAGAATAGAGTAGAAAATACTAAAACTACTCTTATAGTAATTATTTTTTAAAGATTCTCTACTAACGTTTACTATTAGCGGGATTTTTTTATTTTTTTTAGTAAGAGGACTGTTTATAAACTATTTACTAAGGTTATAATAAGTATTTAATAATTTAGTAATTATACTCTTATAAGGTTTATTAGCCTTAAGTTTAAAGGCAACTTTTATATAGCTTTAGGCGATTCTAGTAGTAATAGTAAAAATAATTTATTTAACTAATTATATAATATATTACTAGCTAGTATATACTAAATATATTTTTAAGTATTATACTTCTTAGCGGCGCTATTACTAGTCGGTTTTTAGGTAGTACTATTACTAGTTTACCTAGGCAGAGTCTCTATATAAGATTTTACTATTTTATTTATACAAATAGGCGTTTTATATAATATAAAAAATCGGTTTACTATAGCTGTATAATTAGTAAAATATAAATTATTAAAATTTAATACTTATATAGTCTATCGCGTAGAGTATTATTTTAAAAGTACTCTATTTATAAGTGTAGAGAAATACGTAAATTATATTATAAAAACTTAAAAAGTAAATATTAAATATTAATATTTAATAAGAATCTATATATAGGGAGCTTACTAGGTGCTCTAGAGTAAGGTAAAAGTATATACTAAGACGCTAGCTTTGCTAGCGCGAGTGTACCCATTTTAGCGCTTATATTTAAGCGAGGGGCGCCTTTATATTTATAATAAAAAGTATAAATACTAATATATTATAATACCCCCGCTATACTAGTATAAATCTAAATATTAGTATTAGCCCGCTAGCCTAATACTAAGACTAAATAGTAGGGATTTAGGCGTAAGTAGTTATATACTAGTTTAAATTACTTATATCTTTTACTAAATGGTATTTTAAATATATGCTTTATTTATATAGACTATAGTACGTAGAATTAATAAACTAACTGTTTAGTATACTTATTCTTTTAAACATAGTAAAAAATAATATAATAGTAAATATAATACTACGTTAATATTAATAATAGTTTTTAATAATTAAAAGTTATTTAGTCGTATAGAGGAAATAGGGACGTTATATTATTAATAACTATTAGGGTAGTATTAGAATAAGAGGGTTTAAAATATATAGTAGATATTATATTTATTTAATATTAGACTAGATGTCTTATATTAATTTTAATTATAGATAGGCCTAATTTAATATTTAAATTAAAGGTATTACTAATCTAGTATAGGTTATAGTTATATATACTACTACAGCCTTACTACTTATATTAATTTTAAAAATCTATAATATTTAATAGTAGAGTAAAAAAATATTTTTTAAATATAATAAAGTAGGCGTAAAAATAGTAAGTAATAATATAAAAATAATTTTTTATAAAATTTTAGATAAGCTGTTAATAAATTATAGAAGTACTAGTCTATTAGTCTAAAAAATAAAAAATAAAATAAAGGAGGTTATACTAGAAGTTATTAGTTATAAAAAAAGTAATAAATAATAATAAATTTTAAAATAGTAAAACTGTACGTAATATATATTAATTAAAATATTAAACTAAAATTATAGTAATACTAACTATTATTTATAACTTTTTTCCTTTAATTTACTAGTATAGTTTTTTTTTACGTTTATCTGTAGAAGCTATATCGACTTAGTATATACTACGTCCTTACTTAATATATAAGTAGCTAAAAATTAGAAATACTATAACTAGGGCCTATTAAATATAGAATTTTTTAAATATTATAGCTAGTAGAGTAATAATTTAATAAATAACTTATTAGGCGGCAGCTGTAATAACGACGGGGCAATAATTATAAAATAGTAATAGTATTTATAGGTTATTATCGTTTTAGATAGAACTATAAGTAAAACTATAAGCTATATAGCGCGTTTAAAATAGTAATTATAATAATTTTCTCTCCTTTCTATAAATACTATATACTTAAAGTCTAGAAATTTTTTATTATTATTATTATATATATAACGTTAGTATTTTAGTATTTAATAATTAGTCTACTAGATAACCTCTAGTATATAGTATAGACTTTTACTAATAGTAATAACTAGCTAGATTATATTAAAAACTACTCTAACTTTTATCTCTGCGTAGTATAGTAGGCTAGTTTACTTAATAGGCTAAATCTTTTAGTTAATATTTTTAATTCTAATTTAATTCTAACGCGCCTCTTTTTACTTAAAATAGATATAATCTTTAGCCTTAATAATATCTATAAAGATATTACAATCTACTTCTAATTATATAGTAATATAGTAGGCTTTATAGTATAATAGTATAAAAAGGGTAAAACTCTTTTATTTAAAATAGAGAACAGCGGCGGCGGTAATAATATTTTAATAATAAAAAAATTTTTTTTTTAAAACGGTAAAGGAAGTAAAGCTTTAATAAAAAAAGTTTATTAAAATTGTTAGAATTATTTAGGTGTAGGGATATATGTACGCGTAGGAGTAAAATAAAAAATAGAAAGAGAATATACTATAGCGCTGTAAGGCAGTTGTAGAAATTTAAATCTAAAAAGCGTTATATAAGAGGATTAAAGAATTTTATAAGAAGCACTTTATTATATTTTAATACTTTAATTACTATCTATCTAAAAAAAGTTATAAGTTATTAGCGCTAGTAGAAAAGTCGTTATAGTTACTACGTAAAAAGCTTATTAAGAGTTTATTAATTACGTAGTATAGTAGAAGTTTAAATAGCTAGCCTAAAGTTGCGTAACGTTATAGCAATAACTCTAGAGAAGGGGTTACTAGCATAGTTTTATTTTTTAAAGATTTAAACTTATCTAAACTACTATATTAATAAAAAATATACTTTAGTTAGAGCTATTAAACTATATCTAAATATTTTCTATATTTATTATATTCCTATTATTATTTTAGTAAACTAAAAATTTAACGCGTATAATAGAGGCTTTACGTATAATATAATTAAAAATAGTATAGTAAAATTATAGATAATAACTAAATTATCTATTTTTATAATATATTATATAATATATTTAAGTAATAAAGTTAATCTCTTATAGATAAGGCTTATTATAATTAGTAAAACTATAAGGGAAAAAAATAAAAAAGTAAGATTAAGGTATTATATAATATACTTAAACTTAGTAATAGGGGATTAATAAATTATATTTATAAAAAAATAGATCTACTATATACGTACTTAAATTTAGTTATAAAGGAACTTAAACTTAAAAACTAAAAGGCTAAGATTAGGGATAGAAAATATATTTACTAGTTTAAAAATAGGATCTTTAGAAGTCTAGTTAGCGTTTTTATATAATAATTCTTTTAGATCTTATAGAAAATTATTAAATTTATTTAAATAATTATAAAACTCGTTATCTAGAGTACTATAGTTTAAATTATAATAAAATAAAATATTAGTTTAGGTATTAGTTTAAGTATTAGTTTAATTTTTAAACTTTATAAAATTATCCCCTATATTTAGGTACATAACTTTTAATTACTCTTTAACTAATCCGTTAAAAGAGATCATTGTAATAATAGTCGAATCTATTAATATATTACTATAGTTAAAATAATATAAAATTAAAAAATATAACTATTACGATATAACTAAGTAGCGAATCTAATAATTTTTTTTAAATTAGTAATTAATTAACTTTAAATTATTACTATTAACGTAGGCCGGTATTAGAATAAGAATTTTAATATTTTAAAAAAGTCTAAATAGCTAATTAAAAACTTATATAGTATTTATAGAGAAATAATAAATATAATTCTAATAGTAATATTAGGTTTTTTAGTAGGTATAGACTTCTATTATAACTTAAATATAAATAATTTAATACTCCTCTATATTAGTAAGGGGAGATAAAAATACTAGTATAGTTTTAAAATTTATATTATTAGTAGTACTATAGGCGGGGTAGCACAGTAGGCATATGCCTAGAAATACTAAGATTTCTTAAATATTTAAGGTCTTCTTACGTATTAGGGGTTTAAATCCTCTCTTTATTATAGCGTTCTTTAAACGCGCCTACTTTACAGGGGGGGGACATTGGGAAAAGAGTAATCTAAAAATTGCCTTTTTTAATATAATATAACTTTTTAGTTATAAGGCCTAAAAATACGCAAAAAATACCGTTTTAAAGAGAAAGACTAGCAGATACTATTCACCTATTCAGGGGCTGCTTACTAAGGGGTTCAGGGGTAAAAAAAATTCAGTGAACATAGACAATTTTTAGAGTCCTACTTTAGGCTATTATAACTTTTTATTTAACGTATAAAATTGGCTAGTTTTTATATATATTATACTAGTTTCTATAATATATAAGTATGTAAAGTATTTTTATATATTTATATATTATTTATAGAACTATATATAAAAGTCACTTTTTTAAATTTCTAATAATAAACTGGTAATAATAAATTACTAATACTTAGTATAGTAGCCCTTAGCTTCTATAACCGCCTTATAACGGTTAGGAAGAGATAAAATACAGTTATTAATAACTTCTTGTGGTATATTCCACCACTCTTTATTAATAACTCTTTTAAAAGCCTCTATACTTTGTATACTAGATCCTACCCCTAAAGTAGCCTTTTTATTTTTATTTAGTCCTTGTTTTAAATAACCCCATATATTTTCTATAGGGGCTAAATCAGGACTATAGGCTGGGTGAGGAAATAGTTTAATTTTATTATTTTTAAACCAGTTTAAAACGTCCGTTGTTTTATGAATAGGGACGTTATCTTGTTGGAATTGCCAACCTAAATTAATATTAATATAAAGATTATAATTATAATATAATATAATAATATATATATATATATATTGTTATATTATTAAAAAAAGGGGTAAAAAAGTATTATAAAACTTACCCCTTTTTATATAGGGTTTAAGCTCAGGTATAAGGACTTTATTTATATAGTCCTTATTAGTATAAGAAGTAGAAGAATTAGGTGTTTTAATAAACACTAAATTACTTCTACCTCCTACCCAAATTGCACCCCAAACTTGTAGGGTAAGGTCTCGGCCTATAAAATAATTAATATAAATAATATTAAAAAACTAAAACCATAGCTTAAAAATATATAAAAAGTTATATATTTTAATATTTTAAAAAGTTAAAATAACTTACTTCGTAATTAGCTAACAGCCAGTTCTCTTCCAACTCTATTATTACCCCTTTTTCTATAATATTGTCTATTCTCTTAACCCCTTTTTATTGCTGACTCATCAGAAAATATTATTTTTTTAAAGTTTATATTTTTAATATTTTTTAATTGTTCTTTAGCGTATTTTACTCTTTTTTTAGCGCTTTCTTTGTTTATTATTGGTTTTTTTTTACTTATATTAATTGTATATCCCTCCTCTTTTAAAACTCTTCGTAATTGTCTAGTTGTAATCTCTAAATCATTTTCTAATAGTATTCTTTTATTTTCTTTTTTAGGACTTCTAGTTAAGTCTCTATTAATAACTCTTTTATCTCTTTTAGTTAACTTTTTTATACCCCCTGTATGAACTTTTTTTATATTATAATTCTTTTCTTTATTTTTTTCTTTATTCTTAATACGTTGGATAGTATTATAAATAGTCTTTTTAGGCTTTTTTAAAGTAGAACTAATTGTAGAAATAGAAGTATTTGCTTTTAAAAGCAAATTAACGTCGTATTCGAGTTTTGAAAGATTTGGTGCCATTTTAAGAGAATAGGAGTTTAAGTTTATAAAAGTCAAAAGATATTACTATATACTATAATATTAATAATATATCACGTGATTTGTAATTATATAAGCCTTGGCACTATTTTTATAATTAATATAATTATATTATTAGATTACTAATATACTTCGAAAATCTAGTCACGTGACCTAGACTAGGCCTAAAAGGGTATAGTTAAAATTTTAGTTAAATATATTCACTAACTAAAAAGTTATAGTAACCTAAAAAAGCGGTTAAAAAAATTGCTATATTTAGATAATTTTAATTTATTACAGGTAATTAATAATTAGTAACTAAAATTCTAGTAATAATCTCTGTAATTTTCTCTTTAAAACAGTATTATTTTCGTATTTATAGGCCTTATAACTAAAAAGTTATATTATTTTAAAAAAGGTAATTTTTAGATTACTCTTTTCCCAATGTCCCCCCCCTGTACTAGTAAAAAATAAAAATTTTAGAAGTATAAGGTATTGCTAAAAAAATAATATAAGACTATAGGGAAGCTAAAATCCCTATTTAAAATATATTATATTCTTAGGCATATCTTACTATCTAAGGTTAGAAAATAAAAGTCTATACCTAAATAGGACTAGCGTAGCGAACTAGGCCTAATTAGGTGTAGCTTAGTAATTTAATAACTATTTAGTAATATATTAATTTAGGAATTAAAGAGTTAGTTGTTAGTTTACTTAAAAGATAAAGCACTTTTCTTAAATAGTTAGGTAGCCTTAATATAAAAGGCTTATTTTTTTTTTTTAAAAAAAAGTAGTACTATAAAGAAGAATATAATCTAAACTAAAATTTTTAATATAATTCTGCTAATAATCCTTATACTTACCCCTATAAATATTTAAATAGAACTAATATTAATTATATATTTTATATTTTTCTATTTAAATCTTATTTAGTGCTTTATGAAACTATATAATGTATACCTTTTTATTAAATAGTAGTATAGGCTCCTAAAAGTAGTCTATACTATTTTTATCTATAAGAGGTCTTACTTGGACTTTTTACTAGTTTACTCTTCTTTTTATAATTATAAAGTCGTTTAAATTAAAAAAATTATTATCTAACTTATAACTATCTAACTTTTTTTTATATAACTTTTAATTATCCCTTATAGTTATAAAGACTAATATTTTATTTAATATTTAAGGTTAGCTAGAGGAGATACCTTTTAAGTTTAGTATATACTTAGTAGAGGTTAAATATATTCTTCTCTATAATAATGTATAAAGAGGTTTTATAACTATATAATCTAGCGATAACTTATATATAAGCAATAATAAAAGTAAAAGATTAAAATTTTTATAATATTAGCTATGCGTAAAACTTAATTATTATAATAATAAAAAGATAAAAATATTAAATGTATATTGAAATAATAAAAATATAGATAAGTAGTAAGAAAATATATTTTTATATATATTATAGTATAGTAAACAGCGCGTAGGCGTATTTATAATATTAGTAAGTATATAACGTTTTAAAGATAGTAGTTATAACTATAAATAAATATTATTATAGTAATTAGTATACTAGTTTTTTTTTAATTTTTATTAGTAAATACGTCGTTTAATAAATTAAGTATTTAATTATACTTTATATAAATATAAGTACTGCGTTAGCCGGCTATATTAGAAATTAAAAGTAAAAAGTAATTAGGATAATAGATGTGTACGTAATACGTTAAAATATTAGTTAAAATATTAGTTTAGGTATTAGTTTTAGCGCCCTTAAGAGTTATAATAAAACTTATATAATAACTATAAAACTAGAAATATAGTTTTAATAAAAATATATTTATTATAATCTAAGTACTAAATATTAATTTTTTTTTAAAAAATATAGTTTTTTTTTAAGTTTATTTATTTAATTAGAGTTATAAAGCTTCTATATAATTTATTTTTAAAATTTAAAAGTTTAATAGGTAAGCTTCCTATTTTACATTAGGGATTTAAAGTAAATATTTTTTTAAAACTACTTTTTTTTATTATACTATAATACTATAGTACTCTAAAAAAATATATAAAATATAATTATTATAGTCTATTAATAGTTTAACCTAATTAAAACTAAAATAATAAAATTTAAGAGTAGCTAAATAATTAAAAATAAACCAAAGTTTTTTATAAAGTATTAATATAGTATTAAAAATATATAAAACACTTTTTACTAAAGTTAGTCTAATATTTCTATAATATTTTTAAAAATAATTATTTTAGAATTATTAACTATTAAAATACTTATCCTTAAAGGTCTTATAAACGGTATTAAAAAAAAAAATATTAAAAAAAAAGCTATAATAGAGGAGGAGAAAATATTATATTAGTTATTTTAAACTATTACGCTTTATATATTTATTAGTATACGTATAAGTTATAGGTATAAAAATAGTAAATAAAAAGAGAAAGAATAGAGTTTTTAAAAAAATAGAGTATTTACAGATATTATATTAAATAGTATTAGTTTAAGACTAATAAAATAGTTTTAAAATTTTATAACTAATAAATAGCTAATACTGTATAGTAATATTATTAAACATATTAGTATATAGAGAAATAATATTATATTATATTTTATTAACTAATAAAAAACGTAAAACGTAATAAATCTAACTAATAGTAATATTTTATTTTTGTCCTAATTAGGTCCGAAGTTTCGCCGCTGTTAATTAATTTTAATATATAAGCTCCTTTCGTCGTTTCTTCTCAAGGAGTAATAATTATTTTCTATCTATAATATATATACTAGGGGTAGTAAGCTCTATAGCTTTTATAATAGTTTTATCTAGCTTCTGCCTTACTTATATATTATAATGAATTCTAGTTTAAACTTTTTTAATATACCTAAAATAGTAAAGGTCTTTTTATAAATTAAGATTAATTATTTGAAGCGCCTATAGTTAGTACTAAAGTAGTTTTCTAGAATAATAAAAAAGTATAAAAAAGATTAAAATGTAATAAGGGAGCCCTTAAAAGGGCTAAAAGTATATAAAATCTAGCTTTATAAAAGGTTTTACTAATTTTAGTAATCTAATAGTAAATTTAAGTTTATATTAGTTAATCTTTTCTAAACTTTTTTATGGTTATAGAAAACTATTATAGTTAAAACTCTTATCTTATAGTATTTGGTAGTAAAAATTTTATATAATATATATAAATATATCCCCTATTTCAATACTGAAATATTAAACTAAATATTAAATATATATATATAATCTTTATAATAGAGGATCTGCTTTAAGTTTTTTTACTTTATATTTAAATATAACGTATAAATAAGTCTACTACTAGTTCTTAAAGTATAGATTTCTAAATATATAAAAATCTAATTATATATAGGGAATAATCTAATCTATAAAATATAGATCTATAATCTAGTAGCTTTTTAAATAAATATTTATTACTATTTTAATTTAGTATTATCTATAAAGATATTCTAATTAAAAGCTAACTAAAAAATTTAGTTTTAGATAGTTACGTAAATCTACTACTTACTTTATAAATATTTCTAAAACTATAATAGTATTTTTTAACTAACGCTAATTAATAATAGTAGGAATATAACTTTAAAATTATAAAATATTTTATTAATTTCTTATCTTTAATAACGTTGTAAGTTTTTTAGTATATTTATTATTTATATCTCTTAAATTTTTAGGGTTACGTAGAAAATATAATACTTTAATTTTTACTTACGTAGTACTTTTAAGCTTTAGAATCCTCTTTACTATAATTTTTAACTCTTATTTAATAAATTATAACCAAGGCATATTAAGGCAACTATTAGAAATATATAATACTAGTAAAAAAGTAATTTATTTTATCTATTATTACGGTACTAAATTCGTTACTATAATTATATAATTTATAACTTCTAAGAACTAATTATAGATCTAGTTATATATATTACTTTTTCTTTTAAGTAAAATTATAAGAGTTAATATTTTTTTATATATATTTTTAAACTAAAAATAACTATAAATCTACACCTTTATTATACACTACTTAAAATAAGTTCTATATAAAATAAGCGCTACACCTAAATTAATTTTAATATACTTAGTAGGCACGAGCGTTAATTTATAAATATAAATAATATTAATTATAAATATATAATCTCTAAGTATAATAGAATAAAAGCCTTAGATAAAAAATAATTTAATACTCTAATTAAAGAAACTAAGAACCCTAAAACTTGTTTAAAAGATTTAACACGTATTAGGGCTACTAAAGCTAGAATTAGAGTATATAAATATAAAAAAATAAAATACTATTCTCCCTAAATAGACTATAAAAAATTCTAGAATCTCTAATTTAGTATTTAAGACTAGATTACTATAGCTAAACGTAGGGTGGCCTAATCTAATACTATTATAATAAAAAATTAGTATAATAACCTACTATTAAAGCTTATTTTAGTAAAAAGGTTTATAGGGCTAAATATTAAAAAAAATCTCTATAAAGTGTAGTAGCTATAGTACACTAATATTATATTTACTTTAAATATATTTAGGTTTAAGGGAACTTTCTATATTATTTTTAAATATAGAGCCTATTCTATTTTTTATATTACTAGTAATTTCTATTTTAATAAAATTTAATTAGTTATAATACTTAGACAGGTATTATTTAGTAGTAATACTTTAAATAATTATACTAACAATAGTAAATACTTACTAAGTTTATTTATCTTATAAAAAAAGGGTTTAGATATAGCTTACTTATTTACTTAAATATTTTTATTTATCCGTATAGAGATATAAAAATTTATAAATAAATATTTTTAGCGTATTAGATTTCTAGTACTAATAAAGCGTTTAGTAAGTCTAGAAAATTCTTATACTAGTATATTTAACGGCGCTTTTTAGTATACTATAGTACTAAGCTCTATTATTATAAAACTTATAAATAGATATATTAAAGAGAATAGAGCTGTTAGTATTAATAATTTATATTATTAGCTTTCTAGCTTTAATACTATTAGTTTTTTTTAATACTACTCTTACTCCTTTAGTATTTAAGATAATAAAAGTATATTAGAAATTAATTTCCTACACTATAATCTAATATTCCCTAGTATTTATTATTACAGCTTTCTTAGTAAATTAATATACTTATAGAGTTAGTATCCTTTACTACTATTAAAACTCGTATAGGTTATAAGTATTTACTAAGCTAGTTTAATATTTATAAATAGTTTCTATTTTATAAGTATATTTTATAACTAGATTATCTCTATTAGTACCTACTAGAGAAGTAATATTTTACGCCGAACTGATTTTAGTACCTAAAATTCTAGTTCCGGGCCTATTATAAAATTAGTTTTAGAATTCTTACTATATTTCTAGTTTTAGCCCTCTACTCTATCTAATTCTAACTCCTTTTTATTTTAATATTTATTTATTTCTTACATATAAAATAAATCTATACTCTAACTCCTTTTTATAGGTTAATCTACTATATTTTTCTATACTTTTTATAATACTTATTTATACTACTATAAAAATTACGTAATTATATACTATTATTATAGGTAGTATTTTTTTTAATACTTATTAACTTCTATTCTTATATAAAAATATTATTAAGGGCCGTTATTCTTTTAGCATCTAGATATTTTACTTACTTATAAATAATCTACTACTATTAATACTTAGGTCCCTAGAGTTAAGCCGACGTTATTTTATAGTTATTATATATTATAGTAAATATATTCTATATTAGCTTTAAAGGGCTAAATATTTTAACAGCTAGATTATAAACCGTAAATTTCTTATTAGTTAATATAGTTCTAAATTTTACTAGTTTTTACTTAAGCTGTTTTATAAATATTCTTACTATAATAGAAAGCTAAATCCTTTTTTTTTATAAGTAACTAAAAATGTATAGGGTTTTATAGTAAACTATTTTTTTATTTTAAATTTTAAATAAATTACGAACTGTGTCTAATATTATATTAGAAGGAGTTTTTACTATTACTTTTTTTTTTACTCTCTAACCCTCTTCTCTATAAGTTTTTATATAAAGTATTTATCTATATCTATTAACTATTAGCGATTATTTTTATATATTCTATTTAGTAATACTTAAAATTAAAACTACTTAGTTTATAAATTTATACTTATATCTTTATAGTAATATTCTTTTTTATACTCTTATTTTAAGAATTCTTTATTTATAAATCTTAAGCCTATATTACTTACTTTAAGGATACTATTAAGATTAACTTAACTTTATCTTAACTACTAAAAGTTAAAGTAAAGTAGTATATTAACCTCTAGATTTTATTATTAAGCTTTTAGTTTATTTTTTAAAGTTACCCCTTTATTATAGCGTCCTAGTTAGATAGGAAGTAAAATTTTTTAAATTTATTTATTAAGCCTCGTAGAGCTATAATATAGAAATTTTTAAACTACCTTAAACCTAGCCCTAATAGTTTATAGTCTTACCTTAATAGTTTACTACTTAGTCTAGCTCTATTTAGTAAACTATATAGGATTAGTACGCTAGTAGGTAACTATAAGACTATTCTTATAATAGTAAATAGTTTTAGTATAGTTATATAGCTACTATATTTAAAATAGTTAATATATAAGTATAATACTTATAAATCTCGTACTCCCCGGGTCTATTTAGTATAGTAATTAGAGATAAGAGGTAAGAACCTAATTATAAGTTATTAAGTTAAAACTTATAATATTTAAAAACTAGAATTACGGTATAATTTATGATTAACTAAGTTTTATAAAATAATACGTTTTATATTAGTATACTAATCCTAATACTACTATTATAGTACGCTAATATAAAGTAATTTTTTAGTATTTTATTATATATTAAATTAGGGGAGACGTATTTAGTAATAATAATAAGAGAGGCCGATAAAGAGAGTTAATATATTTATTTAAATAACGGGTCTACAGATCTTAAGAAGATTATAAAAAAAAGTAAATATAGTAGTGTCCTGCTCACTTATTAATATATAAAATAAGTTTATAGATCTTAAAATAATACTCTAATAAAAGAAAAAGAAAAAATATATAAAAAGGCTATAAAAGATAGAAGAATAAGGGGAAATTTTAGTAATAGGTAAGATCTTATACGTTATATTATTGTTATACTACTAATTATTTATAGTATTAGAAACTAATAAGTTATAAAACTAACTATAGAATCTTATATATTTTTATTTAGATTATTAAGTAAAACTTTTTAAATTAAAGAATTAACTGGAGTAACTATGAGATTATAAAAAAAAAGATATTTATTTTAAAGTAATTTTAAAAATACTTTTTATATAGTTAGAAATTTGTTTTATACTTATAAACGATATTAATATTAATATTTATTTAGCCTATTCTAGAGTACCGTTAATTAATAAAATTATAGCTAAATATTTAAAAATTAAAATCATACTTTTTGAAAATACGTTAATATTAATTAATACTTTAACCTATCTTTAAAATAAAGCGTAGAAATATTTTATTTTATACTTATTATATTTATTTATAGATACCTAAGGATATATTAACTAATATAATAAAAAATTAGTTAAAATATATTTACGTTGTACTTTTTTAATTTCTAAAAGCCTTAGGGTCTCTAAAATAACTTTTTAAGAATATAAGCGTCCTAGAATAATTGTCCTAGAAAAATTAGTATTTTAAAAAAATTTGTGTCCCTAAAAAATACGTCTAAATACTCTCTTCTCTTAGTTAATTAGTTCTAAGAAAATAGTATATTAAAAAATAAGAGTTTCATAAAATATTCTCCTAAAAATATTACTCGTAGGACTAATTAACTAAGTGATAAAGGCGTCTAGGTAAATTTTCCTAAAAATTATTTTTTTAGAACTAACCTACTAAAAGAAAGCTTAGTCTAGGAGTATTTTCCTAGTACTTACTTTATTTTAATAATATTTTTTTAGTATATTTAGTCTCCTAAAATACAGTTTTACTTAAAAACCTTTTTTTTAGTATAATATTTTAAGAAACTACTTAATTAGATTTATATAACTTTATTTTAGTAGAGTATCTAATTCTAGATATATTTAAGGTATTATTTAGGTTTTTAAGTAGATTTTAAAGTACTATCTAAAATATTAATACCTATATCTTTTTATCTATTATACTACCTTCCCTTTAAGTCTACTTAGTCTAAACTATATTTTTATTATAATATACTCCGTTCTTTCTTAATAATTAATACTAGAAGTTAGAATCTACTGGGATAGTAGGTAAAAGTAATAATATTAGCTAAGCGGGAATAGAAACGGGTTCTTTATAGCTAAGTAAATTATAATAGTATTTAATATTTTAAAAAGTTTTATAAAATTTCCTATTAGCTTATTTTATAAATAGAAATATACCTATTTAGGTAACTAGATATTATAATATTATATTATAGAAAAGTTTAAAACTAGTTTTTAGTTTAATTAATAACTATAATAGTTTTATGTATTTTAAAAGTTCTAAATCTAAAAAGTAGAGAGGTAAAAATAAATTTTTAATAAAGCTACTTTAGCGTATATTATTAAAAGCACCCGTTTAATAACTATTAGGCTAGCGAACTAAGAGGTATTTTAATTTAATTCCTATTTTGTATTTAATTTTTTAATATATTTTTTTTATAAGGACCTTAAAACTGCAACTTTTTATATACTTTAATAAAATTTTATAGAAATAGTATTACTAATCCCTTAAAAATAAATAGCGCCCACGTATTATATACTATTATAAAAAAATAAATAATAATTTAAAAAAGCTATAAGACTGACAGAACTTCTTAAAAAAAAATAAACTAAATAGATAAATTAAAAAAGCTACTAGAAAGAAGTAAAAAGAGTTATACTTAATATTATTACTAGTTTCTATTAAAAAGGCTCCTAAATATTCTAAAAATAGAAACGATCGTAGGATTATATATTTAGTATAATATAAGTTACGCTTAATAGTCTATAAATACTTATATAATTCTTTAAAGAGAAAGCTTAGATATAGAAGTCTATTACTAAAGAAATAGCACTTCTTTAGTATATAGTAGAAAGTATATACTAGTAAATTTAAAGAGAATAACCCGCCTTTCTTAAAGAGAAATAGAGAAAATAGAAAACTAAGTTATTTAATCTAAAAATTTAAAAAGACCTTAGGTTTATATTATTAGGTTTATATAGCGTATTAAAAAAGATATCTTAACTACTACGAAGAGAATAAATTACTATTATTTTAGACTCTAATAAAATCTATAAATAAAAATAATAAACAGTAGCTTTCTAAAATAAAATTAAAGAAGTAGAGTTTAGTAATAATAAATACTATATCGTAGATAATAAATTTTAAATATTTTTACAAAAATTATTATATAAACACTATAAAAGCAACTATTATATAGTATTTTTTAATTTTATAAAAATACTTAATAGGGAATCGTTTACGTATCTAAATAGATAATAGTATAATTATATAATATTTAATATTTAGTAGATAGGATTTACGAAACGCTCGTTCTATTATTAAAAAATATATTATTAATCTTCTTAACACATAAAGAGCATCGGGTATATAAAATAAATATTATATAGATTATATTATATAATATAAAAAACTTTTAGATTTTTATATATTACTATAACACTTTTAAATTAGATATAAACGTAAAAGAATATTATAAAAAAATTTACTAAAGTAGTTTTAATATACAGAATAATAAACTTTAAAATAATAAATATAAGTTTTCCGTTTTAGTATCTATATATAAATATAAATCTTACATTCTACTAAATTAGTAATAGAAATTTTAATTCCCTACTATAACTTTTTACTAATTATATTTTTAAGATCGGACTAGTACTATATAAGGGTATTATAGTAGCTAAGTTACTAATATAATAAAAGATCTCTTTAATAGTTTAATAATTAAAACTATATTATAAATAGTAATTGTTTTAAAAAGACTTTTTAAAGGTCCCTAAATAGGAACCCCCTAATAATATATAGCTTAGCTATACTTTTAGTAACTATTTTTACCATAATTTATATTCTCTAAACCTAAGCTAGTACTTAAATTAATAATAAATAATACTAAGACGCCTATATCTTAAGAGATTATCTTTAGGACTTATTAGTATATATAAAAGGTAACCTTTTTTAATTTTATTATAGTATATTTTACTCTTACTATTACTAACTCTATTATTTTAGATAATAGCTGATTATTAATTACTACCCTTACGCCCTAAATATTAGGCGGATAAGCTAATACTAAAGTTTTTTTTAAATATCTATAATACTATTATACGCCTGTAAGAGTATTTTAAGACTATTACTTTTAATATCTATAATAGTATATAAGGCTTATACTCCTTTTTAGCCTAGACTTTATGTAACTTTAGCTATAGTACCTTCCCTTTTTATATTATTATTAGTATCTAAACTAATATTCGTATAAGCTATAATTAAAAATTATCTATTGCTTTTTATTCCTAATAGGTAGCTATTATACATTACTTAGAGGAGTAGTACTATAAAACTATTATCTTTTTACTTAGACTAATCCTCCATAATTACCTAGCTTCTTTTTATAAAAATTTAATTATATAATATTATATAGAAAATACTCTATATAACTAAAAGTTTTTATTTAGAGGTAGTTTAAAACTATAATTACCTATTAGCTAATACGTTCAGCTAGACTATAGTAAATAATAATTTACTTTTAGCTTTTTATAAATACTTAAAAAAGTGCTCTGAACTATTAACGAAAAATATATTAATAAAAACACAGCTATAATATATTAATATATAAGTTAATTATTAAACTAATAAAAGTGTATATCTATAACTAACTATAAAAATTAAACTTTTAGCTTAATTAGTATACGCTAAAGAATAAATAGATATAATATTTTTTAAAAAATCTTATACGCCGATTTTATAAAAAAAGCTAAATTAAGTCTATAAGTTTAAACTCTAATCCTACTACCTCTATAATAGATATAATAGTAATATAACTTAAGCTAAAAAACTTTTTATTACCTTATTCTCCTAAGGGTTAGATATAATCTAGATATAAAATAAGACTATAATAGATACTAAAGCTTATAAAGATATTAAGAAAACTTCTTTATTAAAATCAATAGTCTTATTTTTATAATAATAAAAGATTTTAATACTACTTTTAAAATTACTTAAATTTACGTTTCTATCTAAGTAATAAATAATTTCTTATTATATATACTTTCAAAAGGAGCTGTTATTTATTTTTCCCTATAAGCTAATATAGGTTCTTAAGTTTAAAGAACATATATTTAAACTTTAAAATCTCCTTAAACGCCTAGAGAAAGTAGATAACCTTAATCTTTTTTTTTTTACTTATTAATATTACTACTATAAATTTTATTATAAAGCGCCTTAGCTGCGTACTTTATTTAGTACAGAGTATATAGATAAAGTTTAATAATATTAAATATTTAGTATAATTAGAGTTTTTAAAATTTATATAAATTTTACAGGGGGGTGAAAAAAAAAAGCGTAATTAAAAAAGATACCCTTTCTAAAAATTTATATAAAATTAATTACTAAGCCTAAAAACACGTGAATAATACGGTTTTAAAAAGAAAAATACAGATAATTTAATAAGGATTTTACTTCCTAGTTATTAATTACGTGTAATATATTAAAATTACCTAAATATAGCAATTTATTAAACCCCTTTTTTAGGTTCTTATAACTTTTTAGTTCGTAAATATATTTAACTATAATATTAACTATACCCTTATAGACCTAGTATATATCACGTAACTAGATTTTTAAAGTATATTAGTAATCTAATAATAAAATTATATTAGCTATAAAAATATTACTAAGACTTATATAATCACTAATTACGTAATATATTATTAATATTATAGTATATTATAATATCTTTTAACTTTTATAAACTTAAACTCCTATTTCCTTAAAATAGAGCCAAAATTATTAAAACTCGAATCTAAAGTTAATCTTCTTTTAAAAGTAAATCATTTACCTACTTTAATTATTACTACTTTAAATAAATCACTAAGTACTATTTATAACGCTATAAGGCGTATTAAAAATAAAAATAATAAAAATGATAATAATAATAATAATAATATAAAAAAGGTTAAATAAGAGAGAGTAAAAAAGTTAATTTTAAAAAAAATAGTTATTAATAAAAACTTAACTAGAAGTCCTAAAAAAGAAAATAAAAGACTATTAATAGAAAATAGTCTTAATATTATAAAAAAGACTTCATAATTATTTTTAAAAGAAAAGGACTACTCTATTAATATAAGTAAAAAAAAACTAATAATTAACAAAGAAAAGGCTAAAAAAAGATTGAAATACGCGAAAGAATAATTAAAAAATTTAGAAAAATATAAATTTAAAAAAAATAATATTTTCTAATAAGTCAGTAATACAAAGGGGTAAAGCTAAAAGGGAATAGTATAAAAAAAGGAGTAAGAATAGAGTTAGAAGAGAATTAGTTATTAGCTAATTATAAAATAAGTTATTTTAACTTTTTAAAATATTAAAATATATAACTTTTTATGTATTTTTAAGTTATAGTTTTAGTTTTTTAATATTAATTATATTAATTATTTTATAGGCCGAGATCTTACACTATAAATTTAGGGTGCAATTTAGGTAAAAGGTAAAAATAATTTAGTATTTATTAAAATACCTAATTTTTTATTTCTTATACTAGTAAGGACTGTATAAATAAAGTTATTATACCTAAGATTAAACTAAGTATAAAAAAGGGTAAGTTTTATAATTCTTTTTTATCGCTTTATTTAATAATATATTAATATATATATATATATATTATTATATTATATTATAATTATAATCTTTATATTAATATTAATTTAGGTTAGTAATTTTAAAAAAATAACGTCCCTATTTATGAAACTACGGACGTTTTAACTTAGTTTAAAAATAATAAAATTAAACTATTTTCTTACCTAGTCTATAGTCCTAATTTAGTCCCTATAAAAAATATATAGGATTTATTAAAATTAGGGCTAATTAAAAATAAAGAGGCTAATTTAGGTATAGGAAATAGTTTAAATAGTATAAAGACCTTTAAAAGAGCTATTATAGAGAAGTGGAATAAAATACCTTATAGGGGAGTGAAAAAAAAAAGACCAATTAAAAAAGATATCTTTTTTAAAAATTTATATAAAATTAATTATTAAGCCTAAAAATACGTAAATAATACCCTTTAAAGAAGAAAATTATAGATATTATTATTAGAATTTTAGTTACGTAATATATATTACCTGTAATATACTAAAATTACTTAAATATAGTAATTTTTTTAACCCCTTATTTAGGTTCCTATAACTTTTTAGTCAGTAAATATATTTAACTAAAATTTTAACTATACCCTTTTAGGCCTAGTCTAAGTTATATAACTAGATCTTTAACGTATATTAGTAATCTAATTATATAATTATATTAATTATAAAAATATTACTAAGGCTTATATAATTACTAATTACGTAATATATTACTGATATTATAATATATTATAATATCTTTTTACTTTTATAAACTTAAACTTATATTTCCTTAAAATAGAGCTAAAATTCTTAAAACTTAAATCTAAAGTTAAACTTTATTTAAAAGTAAATAATTCTCCTTTTTTAATTGCTACTACTCTAGAAAAGCCTTAATAATTTATTTATAACGCTATAAAAAGAATAAAAAAAAGATAATTATAATAATAATAATATAAAAAAGATTAAAAGGGGTACAGTTTTAAAGTTAACTACAAAAGATAAAAGCGTTATTAATAAAAACTTAACTAGCAGTTTTAAAAAAAAAATAAAAGATTATTAATAAAAAATAGTCTAAATATTTAAAAAAGGACTTTATAATTTTTTTTAAAAGAAGAGGCCTACTCTATTAATATAAGTAAAAAAAACTAATAATTAATAAAGAAAATACTAAAAAAATAGTAATATACGCTAAAAAATACTTAAAAAATATAAAAAAGATTATATTTTTTTTAATAAGATAGTAATACTAAGGGGATAATAAAATAGATAATATTATAGAAGAAGGGGTAATAATAAAGTTAAAAAAGAACTAGCTGTTAGCTAATTATAAAATAAGTTATTTTAACTTTTTAAAATATTAAAATATATGACTTTTTATATATTTTTAAGTTCTAGTTTTAATTTTTTTAATATTAATTATATTAATTATTATATAAGATAAGATTTTAAACTATAACTTTAGGGTGTAATTTAAATAGAAGATAAAAGTAATTTAGTATTTACTAAAATACTTAATTATTTTACTTTTTTTACTAGTAAGGACTATATAAATAAAGTTTTTATACCTAAGGTTAAACCCTCTATAAAAAGGGGTAAGTTTTATAGTCTTTTTTTACCCCTTTTTTTAATAATATATTAATATATATATATATATATATTATTATATTATATTATAATTATAATTTTTATATTAATATTAATTTAGGTTAGTAATTCTAATAAGATAACGTCCCTATTTATAAAATAACGGACGTTTTAAACTAATTTAAAAATAATAAAATTAAACTATTTCCTTACCTAGCCTATAGTCCTGATTTAGCCCCTATAGAAAATATATAGAGTTATTTAAAATATAGGCTAAATAATAATAAAGAGACTAGTTTAGGTGTAGGATCTAATATATAAAGTATAGAGGCCTTTAAAAAGTTATTAATAAAGAGTAGTAGAATATACTATAAAAAGTTATTAATAACTATATTTTATCTCTTCTTAACTATTATAAGGCGGTTATAGAAGCTAAAGGCTACTATACTAAGTACTAGTAATTTATTATTACTAGTTTATTATTAAAAATTTAAAAAAGTAACTTTTATATATAATTATATAAATAATATATAAATATATAACATTATTATATATACTTATATATTATAGTTATTATTATAATATATATAAAAATAAGCAAATTTTACACTTTAAATAAAAAGTTATAATAGTCTAAAGTTAGACTCTAAAAATTTTTTATATTTACTAATTTTTTTTTACCTCTAAACCCCTTAGTAAGCAGCCCCTAATAGGGTAAATAGAATTTACTAGTCTTTCCCTTTATAATAGTATTTATTTCGTATTTTTAGGCTTACTAATTAAGAAGTTATATTATTTTAAAAAACGTATCTTTTATAATTAATCTTTTTTAATTGCACCCCCCTGTATATAACGCTTCTTACTATAAGATACGCGCTGCTATCTTAAAAGAAAAAATTAATTAAACCTTAGTATTAATGTATAAATAAGTTATTAGTATTAATAAATAGCGTTATATACTATTAGGACGCGATATATACTGCTATAAGTTAATTAAATTATAGTATTAATATCGCTTAGGCCTATATACTAAGACTTATAAACTAGATTTAAAGACGTAAATAGATTATACTAAGTTTTAAATTAAATCTACTAACAGAGAAGTTTTATTCTATTTTAATTTAATAATAGTATTACTACTACGCTATAATACGTAAAGTATTATTAGTAGTCTAGACGTATTATATATATAAATATTTTTATATTTACTTATAATTATAGTTTTATAAATATATATTATTATCTTTTATACTTTCTATCTACTTCTTATTTTAGTTTATGCTCTTTTTTACTCTATAGAATAAAGACGCGAGAATAACCTAATAAAGAAACTTAGTCTAGTTCTAGCCCTCTACTTAGTAGAAATCTAGCAAACATTTAGATAGTTAAAAAGTAATTATATATATTTAAGTTAAGTGATAAGGAGATACTATATATTATAAAATATAATTATTACTTGAAAGTAGTACTACTATTTCTATAGGAGTATATAGTCTAGTTATAGTATAGCATTTAATAATATTCCTATTTTTTTTAGGCCTAATATATAACAACGATTATATATAAATAATAATATAAATAGCTATTTATCTATATAAATATATAAAACTAATAATAGTACTATAATAGTTATAACCTATTACTACCTAAAAGATAGTTTAAGCTACTTAAACTTTTAGAGGAAATCTAAAATTAAATTTATAAATATGCCTTTTTTTTATTTTTAGGGCTCTTTTTTTAATAGAGACTTAAAGAAAATAGTATTGAACTTTTTATAGTTAATAAATAGGTCTATAAAAAAGTTATAAGTCTAATATATAATATAAAGCTGCATAGGCTTAAATATAAAAAAAATAACTTAAGTTTTAATAATAATTTTTATAATTAGAACGGCTAGAGTTACTATATTAAAAGCTACTTAGGATAAAGTTATAATATATCTATACTTCTCTAATTTCTTAGTAGAAATACGCTTTAATATTTTACTAATATTACAGTGGGGTAAAAAAAAAGCGTAATTAAAAAAGATACCTTTTCTATAGTTATATAACTTTATAATTAGTAAGCTAAAAAATACGAGAAAAATAGTATTTTTTTTTTTAAAAAAAAGTAGATTCTATTTACCCTGTTAGGAGCTGCTTCCTAAGGGGTTTAGAGATAAATAAAATTAGTAAATATAGAAAATTTTTAGAGTCCTACTTTAGGCTATTATAACTTTTTATTTAAGGTGTAAAATTTGCTTATTTTTATATATATTATAATAGTATCTATAATATATAAATTTATAAAATATTTTTATATATTTATATATTAATTATATTATTATATATAAAAGTCACTTTTTTAAATTTTTAATAATAAACTAGTAAATAATATATTACTACTACTTAGTATAATAGCCTTTAGCTTCTATAATTACCTTATAACGGTTAGGGAGTAATAAAATATAATTATTAATAGCTTTTTACAGGGGGGTAAAAAAAAAACTAATTAAAAAAAATAGCTTTTTTAAAATAATATAACTTTGTAATTAGTAACCCTAAAAATATAAAAAAAAAACTATTTTAAAGAGAAAGACTAGTCGACTCTATTTACCCTGTTAGGGGCTGCTTATTAAGGGGTTTAGGGGTAAAAAAAAAATTAGTAAATATAGAAAATTTTTAGAATTATATATTAAGTTAGTATAACTATTTAATTAATGTATAAAATTAGCTTATTTTTATATATATAATAATATATACTAAGTTTTTTTAGTATGTTAAATATTTTTATATTTTTATATATTAATTATATAACTATATATAAAAGTCACTTTTTTATATTTTTAATAATAAACTAGTAAATAATAAATTACTAATACTTAGTATAGTAGCCTTTAGCTTCTATAACTACCTTATAATAGTTAAGAAGAGATAAAATACAGTTATTAATAACTTCTTATAGTATATTTTACTACTTTTTATTAATAACTCTTTTAAAGGCCTTTATACTTTATATACTAGATCCTATATTTAAACTAGCCTCTTTATTATTATTTAGCCCTTATTTTAAATAACCCTATATATTTTCTATAGGGGCTAAATTAGGGCTATAGGCTAGGTAAGAAAATAGTTTAATTTTATTATTTTTAAACTAGTTCAAAACGTCTTTTATTTTATAAATAGGGACGTCATTTTATTAAAATTACTAATATAAATTAATATTAGTATAAAATTTATAATTATAATATAATATAATAATATATATATATATATATATATATTATTATATTAAAAAAAGTACTAAAAAACCTATTAAGTTACTTAACCTTTTTTATAGAGGGTTTAACCTTAAGTATAAGAACTTTATTTATATAGTCCTTACTAATAAAAGAAGTAAAAAAATTAAATATTTTAGTAAATACTAAATTACTTCTACCTTTTATCTAAATCACACCCTAAACTTATAGTTTAATATCTTATCCTATAAAATTATTAATATAATTAATATTAAAAAACTAAAACTAAAACTTAAAAATATATAAAAAGTTATATATTTTAATATTTTAAAAAGTTAAAATAACTTATTTTATACTTAGCTAACAGCTAGTTCTTTTTTAACTTTATTATTACCCCTTTTTCTATAATATTATCTATTTTATTATCCCCTTAGTATTACTAACTTATTAAAAAATATAATCTTTTTTAAATTTATCTTTTTTATATTTTTTAAGTATTTTTTAGCGTATTTTACTCTTTTTATAGTATTTTCTTTATTAATGATTAGTTTTTTTTTACTTATATTAATAGAGTAGGCCTCTTCTTTTAAAAAAAATTATAAAATCCTTTTTTTAATATTTAGACTATTTTTTATTAATAATCTTTTATTTTCTTTTTTAGGACTGCTAGTTAAATTTTTATTAAAAACCCTTTTATGTCTTATAGTTAACTTTAAAACTCTACCCCTTTTAATCTTTTTTATATTATTATTATTATAATTCTCTTTTTTTTATTCTTTTTATAGTATTATAAATAAATTATTAAGGCTTTTTTAGAGTAGTAGCAATAAAAAAAATTAATTACTTTTAAAAGAAGTTTAACTTTAGATTTAAGTTTTAAGAATTTTAGCTCTATTTTAAGGAAATATAAGTTTAAGTTTATAAAAGTAAAAAGATATTATAATATACTATAATATTAGTAATATATTACGTAATTAGTAATTATATAAGCCTTAGTAAAATTTTTATAATTAATATAATTATATAATTAGATTACTAATATACTTTAAAAATCTAGTTATGTGACCTAGACTAGGCCTAAAAGGGTATAGTTAAAATTTTAGTTAAATATATTTAGTAAATAAAAAGTTATAGGAACCTAAATAAGGGGTTAAAAAAATAGCTATATTTAGGTAATTTTAATTTATTATAGGTAATATATATAACGTAACTAAAATTCTTATATAGATCTCTACTATTTTCCTTTTAAAACCGCATTATTCGAGTATTTTTAGGCTTAGTAATTAATTTTATATAATTTTTTAAAAAAGATATCTTTTTTAATTAGTCTTTTTTTGTTGCACCCCCCTGTAATATTGAATATTAACTTTTATAGCACTGCTACTGCTGTTAAAAAATAAGATATAACTATAAAGCTTACTATTTAAATTAGAGATTTATATCTACCTTATATAATAGAGAAAAAGAAAGAAGTATAAAATAAGTAAATATATATCTACAGTTTAAAACTAATACTTTTTAGTAAACACTCTATCTATAGTAGAGGCGTAGATAGTGTAGGTAGTTATATATTATAAATTTTATATTAGTAATAGCTGTTATCTAAAACTAAATTATAAATTTTAGAAATATTTAATAGTCTTATTTTATAATATATTATACTTTACTCTATACCTTTATAGTAAGCTACACTAACTAGAAAAATATAATATTTATTTTTACTTTAATACAAAGCGAGATAAGCGTATATATAATTAAAATAATATAGTATTCTATATTATATAGTACTACTTACCTACTTTTATCTAAAAAGTAGTAGTATATACCTAATAATAAAAAATAATATATAAAATTATATTAAGGACTATAGTATTTACGCCTATTAAAAATTCTATTATTATAAAAGCGCTAGGCTCTAGTAATTAACTAATATTGAAAAAAATAAAAGTTTAAGTTTACTTTATACAGTAATAGCGTAGATAGATAACTTATATAAAAAAGTATAAAAAAGCAGCGTAGATCTATATAAATTCTTTTTTTAAAAAAATAGGCTTCTGCCCACTATAGAAACGCGAATAAAAATAATAATTATAAATTTTATATTATATCTCCCTAACTAGTAGAAGGTAGTGAGAAAATATATATTAAAGAATAATATACTATAACGCCGAGGCCGTTAAAATCTATTTTATTTTTTATTAGCTAAGCTAAAAGAAAAAATATATAAGAGCTTTATATCTTAAGTAAATTTTAGACTCTTTAATTTACTTATTAAACTCTTTTATACCTTTTTTATACTTTTTTTACTAGAATACGACTACTGACTATACTCTTTTATTAATATATTTAGTAACGCTTCTACTTACTTTATTTTATTTTAGATTTTTTATAGTATTATAATTATAGCCCTTTTAGTTATTTACTTTACTAGTTTTTAGTTTTATTTAACTTTATTATTATTTTAGAAATCTCTCTTACATAACTATAAAATATATATATATTTTATTATATCTAATATACTTACTATTTTAGATAGGGCTAGAGACTAACTCTTTTATATTTTATAATAAAACTAAGTTTATTGTATTTTATATATTATTAGTTAATTAAAATACTAAAAAAGAAGTAAGTATAGTACGCTTATAGTACTAATAATTACTAACTTATTTAAATTAAAGTTATATTACTAAAATAGTTTATCCCGATCTATTTAGAATTTTTAAAAAGTAACGCTTAAGTAGATAAACGACGATTAGAAGTTTTGTAATAAATAAGAGTAAGTTAAACTATTTATTAATTATTTAAGTAATTAGTAACTAATAAACTCTTTCTACTATAAAAGGCCTATTACTTAAAAATTTAATTCTTACTATAATTACTCTTAACCTTACTAAATTAAATTAATAGACTAACTTTTTTTACCTCTAGTTCTTATCCCTTTTTCTCTAGTCTTATAATAGGTAGGTTTTAAGTTTAAATTAAAGATAATTAGGCATAGATTTCCTATATTAAAGGTTTTCAGTTAATTTCTGTATTTTAAAAATAATATAAAAGTGTATAGGTACTCTCTATTATTATATATATTAAGTAAATATCTCTTCCGCTTCTTTTACTTAATTTTATATTCTTATACTATATTTATCTAGATATAGATGCTACTACTTAAAACAATTAGCGTAAATATTTAAAACTCTATAATTTTAGATATATAAGTTATAAATTAGTTAATATTTTTTTAAAAAAAATATTATTTAACTCTTTACTATAGTTTTTAGCGTTATGAATAAACACAGAACTAAAGATACTATATAAAAAAAACTTATTATAAAATTTTACTATTCTATCTCTATAATAGGAATCTATAAGTAATAAAAAAGTAGTTAGTAAAAGAATTTCTAAGTACACTACTCTATAGTATAAATTACTAAAATATTATAAAAGAAAAATATTTTAAAATAGTAAATAAGAGCGACAAAGATATAATAATATAAATTACTAAAAACTACTTAATTTAAAGTATAATATATAATATTAAGAATACTCTAAAGTTTAGAAATTACTTTTACTTACACTAGTAGAGTAAGAGAATTAAGTTAAAAGATTTTAAAAATTAAAGTTACGCGTATGCCTATTAATAAATACTTTTAAATAAGTTATATTAGATACGGGCTAAATAGTTTAAAAAATATAAAATAAAGTTATAGTAAATATAAAGGTATACTATAAAAATTACTTTTAGTTTAGTATTTAGCGTATTTAATAGAGTTAAAATTTAAAAATCTTATTAGAACTATTAAGAGCGGGCCTATTATAGTAAAATAGAAATAATATTTAAATTTTTATTAATATCTAAGATAAAATTCTGTATTAGTACTAGGTTAGTTAAAATAAAAATCCTATTCTACCTTAAGTAAAGTATTTTTTCTTTATACCTCCTAGCCTTCTCAACCTATTCTTCTCCTTTATCTTTTCTATCTATCTTTTTATTTTATATAGAATTTCCTTTCCGTTCTTTTATTCTTTTAACTTATTAAGTCGTACCCCTGTATTGTCGTCTAGGCGTACTTATTACTTTTTGGATTAACTTATTAAGCTAATTATATATCTCTTTTAAATAGACTATAATCTAAAAGTACTATTTTTTAAAATAGTTTATACTTTTTTTTAAGATAGTTATACTTTTCTTTAAAATAGCTATACGGAGCCGGTTATTACTTAAGTTTTTTATATCCCCTACTTTTAAATAATAAATTTTATTTTAAAGTCTCTAAATAGTATTTATAATTTTATTATATTTACTTTTTAATTTATTAAATTAATCGTCTAATTTCTCAAAATTTTTATAATATAGGAATTATATTCTTTAAGAATTCTAAGTTTATAATTATAATAAATAACTAAAATAACTATTCTATTTATTATACTAAATAACGTAAGCTAGATTTAAAAATACTTTAGAATAACTTACTAAATAGGCTATATAAGTTAACCGCTTTAAGAGGACTCTTTAAGTCGCCTTTATATAATATATTTTAATCGTAGTTAGTAGTGACTTAAAAAAATAATAATATTTATATATACTCTATTTTCATATAAAATATAAAAATTTCCAATAGTAGTACTAGAGTTACTTATTATTAAAAAGATACTAATAGAATCTAGGACTTCTTAAATAAATAAATAATTTAAAAAATATTATTTAGGAAGTATAAAACTTTTTTATATTTTACTCTCTATTACTTAGCTAATAGAAAAGCTTAAAATAGACTTCTACGCCTTAAATATAATATATACCTATAGTTAGAAAGACGTAAGTTAAATTAATATTATATTTTAATACTACTATAATAGGTGTATAACCCGTTTCTTATACGTTCTAAAGTAAAAATATATATAGCTAGTCTAAATTACTTTATATAAATAATATTTACCTAACTATAAGAATATATCTATACTCTAGTTTATATCTTAATATCTTACTCTAGTAGTATAAGGCTTAGAGTATATATAGCTAAAATTATATTCTTATACTATAAGCTCTAAATTAATTAGAATAAGTATAAAACTATATAAAAGTCTTAGCCAGGGCCTATAAGTAATTATATATTTTACAAACCCCCTTTTAAGTAATCTATAAATCTAATTTTACTAGTTTATATTTTACTAATAATTATGCCTTAATACTATATTTTAGGGTATATTTATATAGATTCTCCGATAGTAAAGTTATTAATTATTTAAAATTATAGGCTAAGGGATATAGTTAAATTAATTTATAACTTTAGTTTATTTTTAATATTAATAATACCGTACTATAATTAATATAAAAAATAGTAAGTCTCTATACCTATAAAAATATAAACTCCCTAATTAGTTAAAATTAAAACCTAAATACTTAAAGTCCTTTATTTATATAATAATAACGTTTTTACTGTTACCCCTTACAGTTTTATAAATAAAAGAATAAGTCTTTTTACCTTTTAGTACGGTATACCTTTAGGCGTAATAAATATACTATAAGGCTATAATAGCCCTAATTCGTTTCTGCTAGCTAACGCTATATTTAGTTATACTAAAAAACTACTATTAATAGTTATAAATACTACGCTAAAGTAGTAGTAAAGATATTATTTATATAGCGTATCTATTATAGATACACCTTAAAATAAATTAAATAAACTAGTTAAGTACGTAAGGCGGCTAAGCTAAACTTAGTATTTAATACTATAGCTATTAAAGGACTAAGTCTATTATAAAAGTATGTTTATTTTTAAAACTTATTTTCGCCGGCTTAGCCTATTATTTTATAAATATTAAGTTAAATAAATCCGTTAAAACGCTACAGCCTTAAGCTATTTAGTCAAAACTTAATCTTATACGTAGCCTATATAAAAATAGTATATTATATATAAATAAGTGTATAACTATATTTAAATTACTACCCTAGTCTATTATATATGTTTAGGGCATAAATTAAGGCTTCTCTTATTTTATACTATATATTCTTTTCTATTCTTACAACTTTTCTTTTATTATTTTACGTAATACTATCTCTAATATTAAAATAATAAAATAATTATATTTAGAATAATACTAATAGAAAAATTTACGGGTTTAAAAAGTTAAAAAAAATAAACTTAGCTATATTTTAAATATTTTAATTAAAGACTTATTATACATAGAGCAACTAAAGAATTATCTAAATATAAAAAAAATATTATTATTATTAGTAGAGCCGGAATTTTTACTAATATAGGTAGTAAAGTTTAAAACTATTTATTTTTACTAAAAGAGTATTATAGTTTAGTTATAGTAGATAATTTCCGTAATTTTTTAAGCACTAAAATATTAAGCCAAAACCTATTTTATTTATTTCCGTACTATATCCCTAAAAAAGCTACTCAGTTATATAACTAGCTATTAATTATATTTAAATTAGCTTTAACCTCTAGTATTATATTATTTAATAGCCTTATAGAAGTATTAACTAAGTATAGTTATATATAATAATATTATACCTAAAATATTAACTATTACAGCGATAGGCTTTTTTTACTATGTTAAAAAATGGTAATACTTTACAGTTAAATTAATACTCGTAAATATAGAGTTTATTTTTAGTATACTTTTTATATTACGCTAGAGTTATTCCCTTAACTAGTAAATAAGCGCTGCCTAATTTATAAAAAAGAGTAGAAGTAGTAAAAGCTAGAAAGTAAATAATAACGCTTTACTAGTAGTTTTTAATTAAAAATACTATTTTGTAAAGAAGGTAGGTCAAAAAAAGTAAAAATCTTAGCGGCTTTTAATAATAATCTATATTAGCCTATTAACGTAGTTATTATTATAAAATTAAAATTAAAAATTAGTAATTTAAGAAACTTTATAGAGAAGTTCTATAATAAAATAAAATTAGGTAATAAGAAATACATAATAGTATAGATTAACTAGTAGCCTTTAAAACTTAGTAAAGATTTTAAAATAAACTATTAATTTCTGAGTAATTATAATAAATTTACGTTAACTATTTTAGTATAGGAATTGAGTATTATTAATTTCTAATAGCAGTATACTTATTTATTTTATTGATTAATATTATAGGAATTTTCTCTATACTTTAATAGTGTATAATAAGATATTTTATATTATTATATATATTAATAGATTAATATATTTAAAGCTATAAATTATAATCTTTACTATTTACTAGTTATATTTTATTACCTTTTTAGATAATAGTTAGTATAATAGTAGTTAAAAACGTTATAAAAATAGTATAGTAAAGAATTCTAATATATAACCTATTAACTTCTTCTTTCTCTCCTTTAATGTAAAATAGTAATGCCTTAGTCTTTACCTAAAAAATCCCTAAAATAATAGTAGTTATAAAAAGAAAAACGTAATATACTAAGTCTAAGACTATTACTACTCTTAATTTAATAGTAAGTCTTAAAAAAATACTTAAAATACTAAATAATCTGCTAAAAATTACGTAAGTAAATAAAATAGTAATAATTACTAAAAGGACTAATTCTATAACTGAGTAATTTTAGTTATATAGAGTAGTAACTTATATTATAATACATTCTAAATACTAAATCTTTTCTTAATCCTTTTTTCAAAATTTTTTTCATTAATTTTAAAAAGGTTTTTTAAGAGGATCTAGCAGGATTTTAACACTATTTAATAACTTTTTAGTAATATTTAGTATTAGATCTAAGAGAGTTAGTAGTAACTTTATATACGCTATATTATACTTAATACTAATATAAAACTTTTCTATATATAGTAAATGATTTTTAGAAATATATTTTTTAATCTTTTAAATAGAAGCTATAATAGTACCCGGAAGGCTAGTCGTAACAATATCTTTAATACTATTAACTTTACTTTAGATATTTTAAATAGGAGTTATAATAGTACCTAAAAGGCTAATTATAGTTATATTCTTAATACTATTTATTTTATTTTAAATATTTTAGAATATATCGCGATTTTAAATAGTACACGACTTTAAGAATAGACTATCCTAAAGTATATTAGTAAAATTAAACTATAGTTTTACTTTTCTTAGGTAAGCTATTTGTATAAGAGCAGAAAATATAGCCTTATACTTAAAATTAAAATACTAGTTTTATTATTATTGTTGTATAAAATTTACCCTATTAAAATAATAAAAACTATAGGAATAATAAAAGTTATTAATAATAATTTTATTTTCAGTATTTTTATAGTAGATATATTTAATAAAAAATACTAGTAAAATATAATTTATATTAGATAGTCCCTATAAATAGCCTTTTTAAATTAATAATAGACTTATTACCTATTAACCTAGATTAAATAAAATATAGAGTTCTATTTCTAGTCCTATAATTATATTTAAAATTACTTATATATTATATCTTAGCTACTATTACTCTAGATATCTCTATCTTAGCTAAAGAGTTTTATATTATAGTATAATAGCTAGCAAAAATACTTTAGGGGGGACTTATAGACTAGGCGGTTATAAAAATTAATAAAAAAATTTATTAGATTACGTAAAACTATAATATATAATCTGATTAATAGTAAAAGAGTATATAGTTTAGGTACTAGGGGTAAATTTAAAACTAGCCTTAAATACTCTAATTAGGAAATACTTATTTTAGATATTTTAACCTAAAAAAGTTAAATAAAAATATAAATCTAAAGCTACTTCGTACTTTATATTATAATCTTACTACTCTCTATTACTATATATACTAATAGTATTTATTTAAAAGTATATTTATAATATATCGGTTTAGCCTATACTAATTAAAAAATGAATAAGAGTTATTCCTAAGTAAATATAAAATATATAAGTATAAATACTCTAACCCTCTTAGTAATAGTAAAGTTATAAATATTACTATTACTATTATTATAGTGTCTATAATAATTGTAGCTATATATATATATTTTTATAAAAAAAAGTCCCTAGCGCGTATTAGGAAACATAAAATTTAGTATAATATAATTACTTAGTGTAAGTATAATAGAATATTAGTTAATAGTAAAATAATAATATAATATTAAAATACTCCTTTAAATATTACGTAACTATTTTTTTAATATATATAAATATAATACTGGTAATAGATCTTATATATAAGTGTATTAACCTATATAGGTATAAGTGTAGAATTTAAGCTTAAAGGTAGTCCTAGGCTTATATATAATATATATCTATTAACTATTATTTAACTAAGAGTAGATAATATTATATAAGATTAAAGTTATTATAAAATACGCTATATACCGTAATTTATAAAATTTATATTTAATATAACTTAAATAAGGTACTATAGATTCTACTTATCTAATATAAAATAAACTTTAATTATAAGAAAACTAGACTATCTCGCTAAAATAAGGATATAGCTACTAGCCTAGGTAAGGTTATAAAAGCTAGATTATTTATATTATTTAATTACTAAATAGTTACTATTATAAACCCGACTCCGTTTAGACCCTATAGTATATTTATAGTCTTTTTCCCCTTTATTATTATATTTAGAGGTGTATACACTAGTTTATTAAACTAACTAATCTATTTAATAAGTAATTATTTACTAGCTTTAATAATAAATTGTATTTACATAGGATTCTATATAAACTCTCTCTAATTATTAATTCTTATACTATTTATATACGACGTACTAGGAGGCTTAGAGATATTTAATCTTCAAAAAATTAGTATTAGAAGTTTAATTAAATATAATGTAGATTAAATAAATAAAAATATAAAATTATATATTTATATATTACTAATACGAGTATTAAATAGTGCTAGATGTAGTACTATACCCCGAATATATTAAAAGAATATATTATACTATAATTTAACCGTTAGTATTAATAATATTAATTATATAAGTAAAGAATTTATAATTATAATGTACTTATTAAGTATAATAGTAGCGCTAATACTAACTAAAGTAATAGTATAAGTAAGTTTAAAAAATATCTTAGTTATATTTACTAGGAAGAAGTAGTTATAAAAAGGACTTAATATTTTATTATAGAGTTTAAGGACGTTCGCTATAGTAAAAAGATATACTTCTTTTTATTATAAATATATTATAAGATAGTATAATACTCTAGAAAGTAAATATACTTATAGTAGTAATCTTACTAATAACTTTAATAGTATTATTAAAAAGTCTACTTATACCCTACTCTATTAGATTTATTAAAGTCGTATTAAGGAAATAAGCTTCTATATTTTTAAAAAGGTACGCTAGTTAAAGCTTTTTAATAGTATTAGTAGATATTACTATTAGTATTTTACTATTTAGTAGCCTACTACTAGCTATATTAATAGTTTTAAAATAAAGAGAAACTATGATAGTAATAACTTCTATAATAAAAAATAATATATAGAGAAGGGCACTGATATTTATAAAAAAGTATATAGCTATAGTAACTAGAGTTATATATATTTGACTTTTAGGTACGCCTATATATATATATAAAATAATTATAAGATATATTTATACTATATTTATATATTAATCGAATAAAAAGTGTGGCTGTGGTAGCTTAGGGCGACCTAAAAGGGGGTTTAAAAAATGAGGAGTATGTGTATACCTTTATATATATTTATACTAAGTATAGCCCTTTAGGAGACTGTTTTAAACTATTATTATTTATAATAAATAGGGCTATATTTAGCCCCTATATAGCTCTAAACCTTAATTAATTATAGCTTATATATAATAAAGTCCTACAAACTCGAGACGTTAATAATATTTACTAGAAATTATTTAATTTAGATTATATTTAGAGGTAGGAACTATTTTTTTAATACTTATTTAATATAAATCCCTAATATATCCCACACGTAGTTTAACTTAGTTAGATCTAATATAGATCCTTTTTATTTAGTTATACTAGTTTAATTCTTTTACTTCTTTAGTACTAATACTTATAATATTAGACCTTAAAGTATATAAATATATATTTTATTTATAGTACTAATATAGTCTAGTACCTTTTTAGTACCCTTTGATATTAGGCCAATTAGCGCTTAATTTATTTAAATTCTTTTTTTACTTACGTACTCCTATATGCCTTTATAGTAAAAACTTTTATATAAATTTTTTAAATAACTAAAACTAATATATTATACTAAAAAAATCGTTCTAACTAGTAGTAGTATTTAAGAATATTACTATAAAATAAAATAACTACTAAAATTATTTAATTACGTATCAGCATACTTCCGGACTAAAAAATAAAATTTTAAAATTTTTTTATTAGCTAAAGCGTTTAAATTTAGAACTCCTAATTCTCTATTATATTAAATTAACTTTAGAGAAGTCGCGTTAAAATATACTAAAATAAAAAAATTATAACTACTAAAAACTTATAGATTTAAAATTAAATATTAATATTTACTAATTTTTTAGGTTTCTATTAGACGCGGTAGTCTAAATAAATATAAACTTAATAAAAAAACTAATTTATTGATATTAGAAATTATACTAAATTTTTAATAAAAAGAGTCTAGATTATCTACTAATAAGTAAAGTAATTACCTAGACTTAATCTAAAAAAAAAATTAGTTAAACCGTCATAAACGTAGTTAAAACTATTATTAATATAATTAAATCTTTTATGCTAAAAATCCGCCTTACCTAATTAATCTATATTATTAACTAAACTATATTTAACTAAAAATAATATACCTACTATCTAAAATAATAAATACTTATTATTTCTTTTAAAACGACTATATACTAAACTATTTAAGAAAACTCTTATAATTAAGTAACTTAGGAATAGAACTAATGTTACTTTTTAATAATAATAGGCCTTTATATAAAATTATCTTATAATTAATATAGACTACTATTAGAGTAAATAGTATTATAAAATAATAATTTAATAATATATATTTAGTATAGCTTATAAATATTTAAAATCTTAATACTTAATTATTTCCCTAACACTTTAGTTTAAAAATATAAAAGAAATAATTATTTTATTTTAAATCTTTCTTATATTTAAATCTAGAAAGACTAAGTATTAGATCTAGTTCTAACGCCTAAAAATAAAAAAATTTATAATTTTTTTTACCTTTAAAGTATAATTTATTAGTATAGCTATTTAAGAAAGAATATATTAAAATAAATAAACTTTTTTCTTATAAAAATAAATTATTTTATGCTTAAGGGCTTTAAATATAGAGTTTAAGTTTTTATAAAATAATTTATTTGATAAAATAGTAGCCTACTTTATAGTTTTAAAATTTAAATAATAAAATACTCTCTTTTACAGCTAGTCTAACTTAATACTAAATAATACTTACGCTTAAACTAAACTATTTATACTAAAATAAAAAATACTATAAATAGTAAAACTACTAATATAAAAATACCTATTTATTTTAAAATATTTTATATTTCTATAAAGGAAACCCCTCTAATTTAGTCTTAAACCTAATTATATTATATATTAATATTCCTAAAATAGGTAGCCGTAAATATCTATGATAATTATAAATAAACTAAATATTTTACGCGTAATTACCCTAATCTAAAGAGAGAAAAATTAGAATTAAGAAAATCTATAATAAAAAGTTTATTAATACTAATAAAGATATATATGTAATAAATCCTAATATTTAAAAAAATACTCTACCCTAAATATAAGTACGTATAATTTATTAAATATTAATTTATTATTTTTACTAAGAGGTCTCTATTTCTAAAACTTTTTTATATTTTAATTTAAAAGATACAGGATCCAATATTACGTACTTATTAATACTAGTATTTACAATTTTATTTTTTTTATTTTTTTTTATTATATACTTTTTTTTATAATTACTGTAAAAACTAATTTAAAGACTCCCCTACTAAATTCTAGTAATAAAAATTTTTAACTAATTTTAAATTTTTATTAATTCTTATATCTACTTATATATAAATATTAATAATAGAACTATTTAGAACTGTCTTATTATTATTATAAATTTTAGAACTTAGAACTATATTATTAGTGTAAATAAATAAAGTATTTTTAATTCTAATTTAATATTATATAAAATAGAATTAGATAGTTTTTAAAATACTTTTAAATATATAACCCTTGTAAGATTATTTTAATATAATTAAAATAGCTTATCTCTAATTAAAAAATAAAATAAAATATTCACTATATAGTACCGCCTATTATTCTAAATAAGTATTAAATAGTCTAAAAAGAGTTAGTAACTATTTTAAAAAACTCTCTTCCCTCTATATAAACTTTAGTATACGATTTTAAAGTAAATCTATTATTAATTTTACTACACTATAGCCCAGCCGTAGAAGTATATATAAATATACTAAATTATTACGTACTACCTGCTTATATAGACTTACTAAGACCTAATTATTTTATTATTAGACTTTAAATACTACAGAATAAAATTAACAGTAAACTTAACTACCTTAAAAAAAAGTATACTAAAATAAAAAAGTAAAAGATAAGACTTTATAGCTAGAATTACCAGATAAAGAGAAAAATAGAGTAAAAATAAGATTAGACGAACTATAATATAGTATTTAAAAAGCTTAAAAAAATTTTTATACCTTAAGTAAATTATATTAATCGGTTTTTATTACTAGAAATAGAATTAATATTCTTTCCTACGTATTAAAAAACCTACTATACTAAAAAATAGAAGGAGTACGCTAACTTTAAGTAACTATAACTTAGTAAATATAGGGCTTTATTATATTTCTTTATTAGTTATATACTATACTACAGCTAATTTAAAATATTTAAAATATTTCTATCTTCTAAATTATATTTATATCGTCGCCTACGGGCCTAAGTTATAAAGAGCTTTCTTTTATAATATAATAAAATACCTTCCTTATAGCACTATTATTAAGCTTTTACTACTCCTAATACTTATAAAAGAGCCTTATTTAAGCCTTAAAACCTTACTTTAATACAACCAGCTATATAGGGAATTTTTAAAAATTTACTAATAATTATATTATAAATTAGTTTATATTATAAGGTAGTAAAATTTAGCGCTATAACGTACTATATATTTAATTACTTATATTTAGAGATTATAAGATAGTGCGCTAATAAAAGTAGTTAATAAATATATTTTTAATATATCTCTATACCTAACTAAAACTTAAATTCTAAATATTAGATATATATAGTATTTTTAAGTCATTATTTTAATAAAACCTAATACCTCTTAAAGAGTTTCGTTTCTTTTCTTAGTAGTTTTAAGAGTCCCCTATTATATACTATATATAAAGTCCCCTAATATTTCTAATTATAGTATACTAATTAATAACCCTTTATTAAGCCTATATTAGCCTACAGCCCTACTAATAAGTAAAAACTAAAATACGGGCCGGCGTATTAGTAAGTATTAACTTAAGAATATAAATAACACAAGGCAACCCCTTAGTATAATAGTAATAGGCTAAATCCTTACTCCTTATTAAGCCCTTAGCTGTCCTTAGCTAGCCGGCCTAACTAACTAGCAGGTACTAATAAATTGCTACTAATAGCCTTTTCGCTATAACTAATTTTTCTTATCTTTGAGCGTAAGAATAACTACGGCTATAAATTAAGCTATAGAATAGGTATAGACTATATTTACTAAGTATAGTAGTAAGCTAAACCCTCTTAATAGTACTAGACTCTATTTACTATCTCTTAACAGCAGTAGCGTACGCGGTCTCTTAATACTTTATATTTTAAAAAGTATTATAGATTAACTAAACTATAAATAAAAAAAAATAAACTCCCTCTAGTAAAACTATATAAGGTATTTAACCTTATCGGCAGCACTAGCACTAGTAGGTAAGTAGTTTTACTCTTTAATAAGTATAACTAACGCGTATTATTATAACAGGCTAATTATAATTATACTTAGCTATCTTAAAATAGGCGTAGATAAATATATTACTATATATATAATAACCTTACGGTAGCTATTTTTAGTAAAAAACTAAACTATATTCTAATTAATATTATAGGTAAAGTTAAGCCGTAATTCGATTCTATAAGACTAGAGAGTATAATAAAAAAAGTAGTAACGTAGAGCAGTACGCCCAAAATAAAACTACTTAATAATAAGACTAAGCGTAAATACTAAATATAAGTGCTTAACTACTGTAATAAGTCTAAATTCTAACAGAAATAGCTTTATATATTTTATTAATTATAATATAAAAAATATAGTCCGTCCTTAAAGCTATAGTCTTTTAAATAAACTAAGTATTTATATAATAATTTATAAAGCCGTACTAACTACGTCTACTATTATAACCTTTTTTAATTCTATTAGTATTAGAGACTATACTTTTACTAATAGTAGCTTTAGCGTAAATAATCGAGTAGATAAAGTAAAAGAAGAAGTAACTAATATTTAGTACTTAAAAATAAAAGACTTAAAACTACTAGTTAAATACTTTATTTTAATCGGAACGGGAAACCTAGATAAAAAAGTATTTAAAAATAGTATATTTAAGTTCCTAAGTAAAATAGTAGTATAGATTATAATAAAAATAAAAATAATAATAAAAAGTTTATTACTAGATAGACTAAATATTTTAATAAGCGGTACTTCTACTTTAATATAAAGTAGAGGCTATAAAGTATTAGGCTTAAAAAATATAAAAAAAAAAGAGCGCTATTAAAGCGGCTTTAAAAGAATATTTTACGTATATAGTATAAAAGTTTTAGATATAAAACTATATTTAAAATTACCGAATAAGTCGCGCGCTAAATTCTAGTAATTATATAAAAACTTCTACACTTTAACGCGGATCTTAAAAGAAAGACTAGAGTTATAAATAAAAATAACTAGTAGTAGAGAAAACGTATAATAGTAAAAAAATATATAGTATATATACTTAAAGAGGTTTTTTAAGTTAGTAATTTTAGCCTATAGATAGCTACAGGAATAATTAAAAAACAATTAAAAATAGTAGAAAATATAATTTTATTTTATATATCGTAAATCTATAAAGAGAGCCTATAAGACAGTATTAGCTAAAAAAAATAAAGTAAAATATTATAAAAATAACAATCTAATGTAATAGGCTTATAAAGTAGTTTAAAATTAATTAGAATTCTAAATTCTAAATATTTTAAAAACGTAGGTAGGCCGTAATATTAGTTAAGGTAGTTAAGAGTACTGGTAGTTTCGATTCTAGATAAAGCCTAAAAAATTTAGTAACTTAAGACTTAAGTAGAGTATATATATTAAAGACTTCGCGTAGCTATATTAAATATTTAATACTTAATAGGTATAGTAGTAACTAATCTCTTATACCTTATTACTATAAGAGATATAATTTTATATAAGAGCTATATTAATATTATATAAAAATATAATTTTTGAAACCCCTTTTGGTCGCCCCGAGCCACCACAGCCACACTATTTGTTCGATTAATATACAAATATAAAAATATAATATATAGTGTATAATAGAGCTTTATATTAGTATAACTATCTTTAGTCTTTAAAAGATAAAGCTAAATACCGTATAGTATTATAAACTAAAGTATTATAAATTATTTCTTTTTAAAAAAACCCGTATTTTATAAGTTAAAATATAAAAATTACCTAAATTAATACTATACTCTTTAGTAAAACTTACTATAAGTAAACTACTATTATTAGATTTAGCGGCATTAAAAAGACCTAAATTATACTTAAATTTGCCTATTAACTATAAGAGAAATAGCTAGACTACTCGGTATTCTAAATATTAGTAATAAATATAAAGAGTATACTAGAGATATATTTAAAAATTAACCGATAGCTCCGTATCTCTAATATTAACTAAAAGAAGATAGATATATAAAAGCTTATCTAATATTAGCTAAGTTAGGAAAGCTCTAAAAGATAGTTACTAGTATTTAATAATACTAATAATATTAATATTTATATAGATAAAGTAGAAAAGATAGCTAGTCTAAACCGTTAAATTAATTGTCTACTAAAAAGTAAGCGCGGATTTATTCTATTTATAATATAAAATTAAAAGATAGTAATAAAACTAGCCAGTAAGAATATAGTCTTAATTATTAAAATAAATAAGATTATAGTAAAGGACTTACTAAAAAAATTATTAATTAATAAAAAACTATTAGCTAATAATATCGCTATAGCAGATCTATTTTAAAAACTTACTTATTTTTCTTTTATAATTATCTAAGCCGCTATATATATTAATAAAAACGAAATTACGCTAGCCGAATATACGGCGCTTTTTAATAATATAAAGTAAAATAAAATTAATCTTTTTAGTAAATAGTTTAAGGATAAAGGATAATATAGAGATAATAAAAACCTAATTATAATAATATAGCTTATTTTATTTAAGTAGATCTAAACTCGCGATTTATTAGTAATAGAGTATTTATTATTTATATTATATATTAACGTAAAGGACGTTCTACAGTTAGTTCTTTTACTAGTAAAATTAATAAAAAAAAACTATTAATACTATTAGAATACTTATTACTTACTCTTTTTTTACTAAATATAAGATGGATTAACTCTTAAACCTTTATTAGCTTATATATTATATAATAAGGAACTGGCTATAAACAGAGAGCTTTCTTAAAGAATAGGTAACTAAGACCTTAAAATAACTAGAGGAGGTATTTTTAAATAATAACTATAGGAATAAAAGCGTATAAAGGATATACCTACTGTATATATAATATACTTTTAAAATAGAATATAATATTTTAGCAGGAAAATAGACAAAATTATTATAAAAATTTAGAATATGTACCTATAGTAATAAAAGATATAAGAAGTTAAAGAAGGCTTTTATATAAGTAATAGAGACTTTTAAAAAAAAGCTTAGAGTAGACTATTCTAATATACTAATTAGTAGAGCTAACCTAGCGTTAACGTATAATAATTAAGACTAGTAAAATACTACTAAATGACTAGAGGTATAAGTAATTAAAATTTATAAAATAAAGCTTAGAGCAGACTATCTAGATACACTAACTAGTATAAGTAATTTAGTATTAATATACTAAAAGTAAGACTAGTAATATACTACTAAGGAACTATTTATATAAGTAATAGAAATTTGTAAGACGAAGCTTAAAGTAGACTATATTAATATATTAACTAATATAACTAATTTAGCGTTAACGTATAATAATTAAAACTAGTAAAATACTACTAAAAAGATAAATATATAAGTAATAGAGATTTATAAAATAAAACTTAGAATAGACTATCCTAATATATTAATTAGTATAACTAACCTAGTAACATCGTATAGTAAATAAAACTAATAGAACGCTACTAAAGGAATAAATATATAAGTAATAAAAATTTATAAAATAGAGTTTAGAGTAGACTATCCTAATATACTAATTAGTATAACTAATCTAGTATTAATATATAGTAATTAAAGTTGGTAAAATACTACTAAAAGACTAGAAGTATAAATAATAAAAATTTATAAAACAGAGTTTAGAATAGACTATTTTAATATACTAATTAGTATAACTAACCTAACGATAATATATAGTAATTAAGACTAGGAAAATACTACTAAAGGGCTAAAAGTATAAGTAATAAAGATTTATAAGACAAAGCTTAAAATAAACTATTTTAATACGCTAATTAGTATAGGTAATCTAGTATTAATATACTAAAAGTAAAGCTGATAAGATACTACTAAAGGGCTAAAAGTATAAGTAATAAAGACTTATAAGATAAAACTTAAAGTAGACTATTCTAATACGCTAATTAGTATAGCTAATCTAGTATTAATATATAATAATTAAAGCTAGTAAAACACTACAAAAAAAAATTTACGTATAAGTAATAGAGACTTATAAAATAAAACTTAAAATAGACTATTTTAATACGCTAACTAGTATAGCTAATTTAATATTAATATACTAAAATCAAGACCGGTAGAACACTACTAATAAAATATATATATAAGTAATAAAGACTTATAAAATAAAGCTTAAAGTAGACTATTCTAATACACTAATTAATATAACTAACTTAGTATTAACGTACTAGAATTAAGGCTAATAGAATACAATTAAAGAGCTATTTATATAAGTAATAATAACTTATAAGATAAAGCTTAAAGTAAACTATTCTAATATACTAACTAGTATACCTAATTTAGTGTTAATATATAGTAATTAAAATTAGTAAAACGCTGCCGAAGGGCTAAAGGTATAAATAATAAAAACTTAAAAAATAAAACTTAGAGTAGACTATTCTAATACGCAAATTAGTATAGCTAATTTAGTATTAATATATAGTAATTAAAACTAGTAAAACGCTACTAAAGAACTAAAAATATAAGTAATAGAGACTTAAAAGATAAAACTTAAAATAAACTATTTTAATACGCTAACTAGTATAACTAACTTAGTATTAATATATAGTAATTAAGGCTAGTAGGATACTACTAAAGGACTAAAAGTATAAATAATAGAAACTTAAAAGACGAAACTTAGAGTAGACTATTTAAATATACTAACTAATATAGCTAATTTAGCGTTAATATACTAAAAGTAAAACTATTAGAACGCTACTAAAGAGCTATTTATATAAATAATAAAGACTTATAAAATAAAGCTTAAAACAGACTATCTAAATACGCTAACTAGTATAGGTAATCTAGTATTAATATACTAAAAGTAAGACTAATAGAACGCTACTAAAGAGCTATAAGTATAAGTAATAAAAACTTAAAAGATAAAGTTTAGAGTAGACTATCTATATATATTAATTAGTATAGCTAATCTAGTATTAATATACGGTAATTAAAGTTAATAAAATACTACTAAAGCGCTAGAAGTATAAGTAATAAAAATTTATAAAATAAAGCTTAGAGTAAACTATTCTAATATACTAATTAGTATAGGTAATCTAGCGTTAATATACTAAAATTAAAGCTAATAGAATACTACTAAAGGGCTAAAAATATAAGTAATAGAAACTTATAAAATAAAGCTCGGAGCAGACTATCTTAATATATTAATTAGTATAAATAACTTTACCTCTATATAAAAGGGATAGGGACAAGATATAAAAGCTATAAGCCTAATAAGAAAATATACACGACTTAGGTAAAGTATTTTTAAAATAGACTATCCCTATTTTATATCTATTTTAAAGGCTTTAGCTAAATAAAAAATAGACTAAATAGATGCCGGTGCTCCGCCGATAGTATTATAATTAAAAATAAATATACCCTAAGTTAGTTAGATATAATATATTAAATTTATATAAAAAAATATTTATTAAGCCCGTACAAACTTCTGTATAATTTTAAAAAGTAAAATAGTTATATATAAATATATAGTTATAAAGCGGAATCGGTTTTTAATTTTTTACTTTTAATCTATTTTTAGTATACGGTCTATAAAATAGGGGGTTTTCCTTATTTATACTGATATATAAAACGCCCGCACAGCTATATATCTAGTAGCTATTATAGTAGATTATATAAAAATAATTAAATAAAAGCTATAAAAATTATTTTATATTAGCTAAAATTAGTAATTATATTTACTAAAAGTACTAATCGGCGTAGTAATTTTATATAAAATTACGCGCTATACTATATATAAGACTAATTATAATTAGAGTAATGTACTAAAGCTTAAATAAGACTATTTTATAAAAATTTAAAGTAGTAAGGGCTTAACGGTAGTATTTTAGGAAAAAAAGTTTATTATACTATAAAAAAAGGCTTTCTATAAATTAGGCTTAAAGGCGACGATATAAACGTAATATAAAAGTAAAAAGTATCTTAAATATTTTAAATTAGCTATAGTATATAACTTATAAAAAAATATAGTAAAGCTTAATATATATACTAAATTATAGTTACTTAAAGTTAAAGTACTCTTTATATTTTTTAGTACAGTAGGATTTTCGGTATATAAAAAAAAATATTAAAAAGTATAATAAATCTATAAGGTAATTAATTATTTAAGTTACTTTTAGTATCCACTACTATACTAAGTACTCTAGACTAGCTAATAAACGCTATATACTAATAAAATAGGTATAGGTATAAAACGCCTAGTACACCTTTATAAAATTACTCTACTAATATCTAATATAGTAATAGAGCCTTAAATAGATTTAAATACGGTAATAGAACTATTAGTACTACTTTCTTATATAATTATCTAAATTAGCCTTCTATCAGCATTTTAAAAAAAAAATTATATTTTCTCTTTTAACTAAAAGAGGCTAAGAGTATAACCTTAAGTAAGAGTCTTTAGTGTAGAAACGAACTCTTTTATTACCTATAATATATAGCGGCTAAAGGTCTTTAATTTATATATCTTAAAAGAAAAAATATTATAATCGTAGCTATCTTTTATAAAATAAAAAAATTTATTTTAGCCTTTTTTTATTTAACCTAAGAAACTTACCCAATATATATAAGTTTAAGTTTTAAAAACGTTTAATATAATTCCCTATAAAAATTTAATCTCCTTTTTTTTATTATATTAATACTCTTCTCATAGATATCAAAAAAAAAGAGTTCCTTATAATAATTAATTTTACCGCTTATTTTACTTAAGTAAAGTACTATATAAAGACTCTTAGGTTCCTTCGGCGTGCCTAGAAAGTAAAAATTATAAATATTAATACTAATAAAGACTAGATTAGCCTCTAGTTTTTTTGTTATTTTAATAAGCTATTAATTCTTTTTAAAATCGCACGATACAAAGCTCTAAGTTAGTTATTATTATTTTTTAGTTTAAAATTAAGTACTAGAGTTATATTAACGGCTGTTACTAAAGGAGAGTAATAGAATACCTAATTAATAAGTTCTTATAGGAGATTAGAGATCTTAAATATTATATATAAGTAAGTAATAGCAACTTTTTATAATTTAACTTATGTTTAATCTTTTAGATATTTATTAGATAATATTTAGCTTATACATTAGTTATAAAAAAAATTACTAAGGTACTATTAGTACGTACGAGCTTTCTATACTACTAATCTTTTTAAAGGTACTTTAAGGGGCCTAAATTAAGGAACCTATACTATAAATATTTTAAAACCGGAAACTAGTCCCCTTAAAAATTAATATTAAGAATTATAAATATAATTAGACTCTATACGGGGATACTCTATATATTATAAGTCTTATATATTATTAGAGTTGCAAATATTAAACACAAAATTTTTATATTTTAATTATAGCTATATACTTTTTTACGCATATTAATATTCTTCTTTATACGTTCTATACTATAAAAGGTTTTATTACTACCGCACTACCTTATTCTAAAACTATTAATATAGTAAAAGATAGTCTACTAAATAAAAAAATTTTAATCGTAATATTTATAGGTATAATTAGAGAACTTTAGTTAGTATAATTTCTTAAAAATTTAAAAATTTTATTTTTTAATACTAGCCTAACAGATATTATAAGATAGGGTATAAATAAATATTCTACTAATACTATTAAAGTAGTTAGTAAAATTACTACTATAAGTATATTACCTTTTAAAAGTCAAAAACGATATCTAATACCCTTATAGTAAAAAGAGGTCTATTTTATAAGCTTTACTAATATTTTTAAGGTATATAACGCTGCGCTAATTTCTTAGTGTAATTATTTCTTTCTAATAAATTTAACAAAGGGATTTTTTAAACTTATATACCTAATAACCTTGGTAGGAATTAGCGCTACTATTAGACTTACTAAATACCTTATAACTATAAATCCTCTGCTTATAGAATTAGTATTATTAATACTTATAGTTAAATCCTAATATAATATATTCTTCTGTTATATATAGAGTAAAGTGCCTAATTTAGCTCTATTTAATACTATAATTAGTAATATATAGCCGTATAATTTTACTCTTTTATTTATTATTCCCGGGTCTTATTTTATTAAAATTCTACTACCTATTCTACAAAAACTAAGTATTATAAAACCGGCAGCTATAATATATTTAAATAGCACTAATAGACTAGTATATTTAAAATTTATATAAAACCTTATATAGATACCGTTCGTTAATAAAGTAAATAAGTAATTATTAATTAAATAGATTAATCGGCTTAATATACTAGTATATACGTCTTTAAATATTACTACTAGTAGGAAAGAGACTATATATATACTATAAGAAATAAACGGAGTAGCTTTCGCTATAGTAATAGTATAGTAACTTAATAATATTTATAATCTAGCTTTTATAATAATAGTAGGGCCTATTATTATACCGCTGTCGTAGGAGAATAATATAAAAGACTTAGGTAAGATATTATATAAAGCGTTATTATTATTAAAACGTATTCTTTAATAGAGTAAGTATATTTAACTTATATAGGTGCAGATTAATTTAATTCTTTTACTTATCTATAATATATCTTATTAAAATTATAACTCTATTAATTTATAGTGAATCTAAATACTAGTTTAGTAGTTAAGAGTTTTTAAAAATATTATAATTAGAGGTATAAATAACTCTATAATTAATCTTTTATTAGTATTAATATAACTATTAAAAAAATTAAATTAACGTTAGAGGACCTAAGTTACTAATAGTAGCTAAATATAATCTTATTAGAGAAGGGCTATATAGATAGTGCAAAGGGTAGGAGAATCTAAATAATATAAACTATAACTAATTTAAACTTTACTAATAAGGCGTATAACTAAATTAGCTATTTATTTATATTTTAATTAATTTGCCGCCGTAGATACGATTAATATAGACTAGAGAGTAAAGGCTAAAGATTTTTTAGTATCTTTAGTGAGTTACTCTAATATTTTACCTATATTACCTAAACCCCTTTTTTATACTACTTAGCTAATCTAGTATAGAAAGTATATTATTATAAATATAATATACCCTAAAGTTTTTAAATATAAGTTATACACCCCGCTTTACTCTACTTTAATCTAAAATAGGCACCCCTTAGTCTTTAACTTAAAAATACTTAAAATAATAATAGGTATAGAAAAGAAGATATAGTATACTAGACCTAATACTAAATATATTACTACTCTTAATTAAACCCTAAGTCTTAGAATAATATTTATAATACTAAGTAATTAACCGAAATTTAAATAGATAAATATTATAGCTAAAATAATTATTAAAGTAATAATTAGCACTAGTCAAGTAATTAAACAGTCTTAGATATATACCTAGATTATTTTTAATAAAAATCTCTTAAGAGGTTTAAAATTATTAAGTTAGTTTCTAAGATAGCTTTTAGTATCCCCTTATATTATATTAAAAAGACTTAGTAATAAGTTATTATATATTATTTTATAACTAAAGCCGATACAGAATTATCTCGTACCTAAATAGTAATTTTTAAAAATTAATAATTTAATTATATTTAAAATAATTATAGTAATACTAAAAGCGGCCATCGCAACTCTATTTATAATACTTTTAATTTTATTTTAAAGAGGTTAGAAGATATCGCACTTATTTTAAGTATATTATATAGTAAAAAGGTTATTGGAAATCTTAATTATAAAATTAAACTAGATTTAAGGATATATTAGCTAAAAGAACTAGTATAATATAAAATATAGGAGGTCTTATACTTAAGATTATAATACTCGCCTTTTAATTACTTTTATTATATAATATCTGGAGCACCAGAACCGTATCGTATATAATAATAAATATAAATATTACTAAAATACTTTATTTAAGCTATATACGCTATATACGTCTTTTCCTATTATTAGGTATATAGTACGTAGGGGTAAAACTACTAAATAGCGCGTAGGGGTTATTTAGGTTATTACTTTTTAGATCTAAATCTTTTAGTATATTAAAAAGGTATTTAAATTTTTAAAAAAATATAAATAAAGCTAATTCTATTAAAAGAATAGATTAGTTTCCTAAGTACGTTTATTCTAAAAATTATATAGGAAAGAGCTGTATAGGGACCTAAAAATCGTTCTTAATAAAATATTAGCCTATAGAGATACAGGCCAGGTCTCCATTCTAGACCCTAGTAAGTTATTTTTAAAATTTAATATTATTAGACGGTTTAAGAAATATACGTAAAAAACTTTTACTAGTATTTTACTTTCTAATATCTTAACTCCTAACTATATATATTTTTATTATTATTAAACGCCTACCGTAGACTATAGCCTTTTCTAAACCTTAGCCTACTTGCCGGTACTATTTAAAAAGCTACATCTCTTATTTTTCTTTTATTATAATAACTAAGTTAAGAACTAAGAAAATTTAGTATCTTAATCTAGGACTACCCTAATATTTAATATTTAATAATAGGTATATTTTAAACTTCGTTTACCCGGCACCTTAAGTATTAATATAATAATATAATTTAAGTAACATTAGTAATTATTAATTCTATCCTATAATATTACTATTTATAAGAGGAAGTTTCTTCTAGTTATTAAGCTATAGTATTATTCTCTATTATTCTTAGTTAATAAATATATTATATAATTAGAATATAGATAGTAGTAATATAAAAAGAATTTAGTATTATATACGTTAATATATACTAATCCATTATTAAAATCTTTATATTTCTTTAGTCTCTTTATCTAGAAATAGAAATAATAATTTAATATTCTTAATATTTATACTACTTCTTTATTCTTGCCGCTCCTTCTCTTAACCTTTTAATAAAATTCCTCCTATTACCGATAGTACTTAATTTAGATATGAATACTAGTAATAATTATATAAATTGTATATACCTATACGGCGGCAGTATATTAGAGCCCTAAAAAAATTAACGTCTTTAAAACTAACTTAAATATTCCTATAACTTAGAGGTAACTTAAATAGTAATATCTAATAAATAAGTATTTTATAGAATATATTACGGGCTCCTCTTACTATCTTTTAGAAGCTATTTACTTACACCTCCTCTAGAGAGAACTTAATAATAATAAACCTTATATTTTCTTTAATTTTAAATAATGAATTAGAAAGTAAGAAGAAGAAAGCCAGTATATATAGAAATATATAAATACTAATCTTACTATTTTTTAAGTAGCCTAAAAGTAGGCACTATTATAGAGAATTATAAAAATAATTATAGCTATATAATTAAACTACAGTCGCTTATAAAACCGGCTTTACCCCTTTATATAAAAAAATTCTTTAAAACCTTTATTATACTAGGATATCCTTATTATAGTTTAGCTAATTATCTATTATTAAGTTTTAGAGGTCCCGGGATCCTTAGGGCTTAATAGTATATAATTAGTTAGACTATAGTAAAGAGATTTTAGTATAATAAAAGTCTTAAAAATCTTTATATATATAAAAGTACAGTTAGTTTTATAAGCGACTATATTATAAAAATTTTAAAAAGTCTTATTAATCTAGTTCTAGGTTCTAATTTCGTAAAATAAAATAGCTAAAAGAAAAAAAGACAAAAAGTAAGGCTATATTATTCTTAGTAAAGTAGGCGGAAATTAGGTTATAATATATAAAAGTTTCTCGTTTTAAGAACCTACTCTATTCTATTTAGTATTCGGCCGGGCACCTTAACTTAATAAAAGTAGTTAGCCTAAAAAATAGGAATATCATCCTTTCTATTTCTAATACTATAAATATAAATAAAGTTATCTAAAATAATTTGTTTAACTTAAGAAAGCTATTTTCTACTTAAAAACTTAGAGGTAGAGGCTAAGATTAATAATAACTCTAACTAACTAATTAGCTTTAGCTGCCTCCTTTCCGCCCCTTAAACTTTATTTATATATTATAGTTCCTACATATACAAATTTATAAAAATATAAACCTTACTAATAGTACCTAACTAATAAAGAAACCTTAATAATATTTATAATATTTCTATTATTATAAAGTAGAGCGGACCGGAGATATAATAAAAAAGTAAAAAAAAAAAAGTAAAGAGGAACTAAATAGCAAAAATTATTAATAGTAAATAAAAATCCTTATTAAAAAAATAAACTAGATAGTAATATTTTTTAGTATAAATATATTTATATACGTATACTAAAAAAGTAAATAAAAAATTTATACTTCCTATAAGAACTTATTATAGTTTACTAGAATAAAGAATATTACTATAAGTTTAAAATTAGCCCTACCTTCTTTTCACTTCGCTAATCCTATTAAGGCTAACTATTATCTACTACTAGTTATAATAACACCTATAAGTCTTAAGATAGATATAATAAAAGGTAAGAAAAAGAGGAAATAGGTAAAATATAATTATCTTAAGTTTTTAGCAAAGTCTTTATAGCTTAAGAATAAATAGATTTAAATTATATAATAAGATAGGAAAGGTATAAGATAAGATTAAGTAGGCGGCCTTAGGCATAGTAGTCAGTAAACGGTAGTATAATACTAAAATTAAAGTCTACGCTTTAGTAGGTAGGTTAAGTATTATTAGTAAAATAATTATTTATATTTATAAGGGCTATATATAGTAAGTAGAGAGGTAATAATAGTTCTATTAAATAGAGTACTAATATTTTTTTCTACGTATCGAAAAACCCGCTGTACTAAAAAATATAAAGAGTATTTTAATTTTAAGTAACTATAACTTAGCGCCTATATTAAGTTTTATTATATTTCTTTCTAAATTATATACTATAGCTAATTTTAAAAATTTAGGATACTTTTTATTTTTAAATTATATTTATATCGTCGCCTTTAAGTCTAGTTTATAAAAAGCCACCTTTTATAGTATAATAAACTTTTTTTTATAGTACTACTATTAAGCTTTTACTACTTTTAATACTTATAATAAAGTCTTATCTAAGTTTTAAGACCTTACTCTAATATTAAAAAATTATTATTAGCTTTATATTTATTATAGTACGTAATTTTATATAAAGTTACTATATCTAATTAGTACTTCTAATAAAAGTAATTACTAATTCTAGCTACTATAAAATAATTTATATATTTTACCTAATTATTTTTATATAATCTACTATAATACTTTTTCGACATATTAAGTATAAAGGCATACATATACTCCTCCTTTTTCGAACCCCCTTTTGGGTCGCCCCGAGCTACCACAGCCACACTTTTTATTTAATTAATATATAAATATATATATCTACTATAATAATTACTAAATTTATAATTATATAATATCTTTACTAAGTACTCTAGAATATTATAAAATCTAAACTCTAAATTAAAAGTATAATTAAAGTACTAAAAGCCGTACTAAAGGCCCTAGTATTTATTTAGTTAACTTATATATTTTTAGTATTAAAATATAATCCGCTTTTTATATAGCTATTATATAACTTTAAAATATAGTCTAACGGATAATTATATCTACCTTAATAGCTTTTATAAAATAGCTATATACTATTATATTACTTTTAAGTTTTATAAATCTGCCGTTAGTACTGCTACTAACTAAATAAAATAAATACCTAAGCCTACTATATTTTTATACTTTTTAAGCCTATTATAGCTAATTTTTATACTAAGTAGTAGTTAAAATTCTAGTCTTAGCTTATTAAAGGGGAATATAATAAAATATAAGAGTATAAAATAAAATAAAGTAGGTAGCCTTAGGTATAGGAGGTATAGTAGTAGATAGTAATATAATTCTAAAATTAAAACTTACGCTTTAGTAAGTAGGTTAAATATTACTAATAAAACGCTATTATTATAAATATATTAACAAGTAAGAAGACTTTATATATTTTAGTAATATAACTATAATATAATTAAATAATATATAAATTTTTTATATTAGTACTATAATAGTTAAAGTTATAAAAAGGTAAAGAGTTCTAATTATTTATATTTATAAGGGCTAAGTATAGTAGAGTAATAGTATAATAGTAGCTATATTTAATAAAGTACTACGCTATCTAGGACTATATATAGTTTTTAGTTATTAATAATAATTTTTATATCTCTTTATAATACTATTTATTTTAAAAGTTACTTTAGTTACTATTTAATATTACTTATAAGTATATTTATAAAGTAAAACTACTTTATATTTATATAACTTTTAGTACTACTACTTTATGAGAAATAAATTAACTAGACTATTACTAGCTCTACTTATAAACTTTAATACCCTAAAATATTTTTTTATTAATCTTTTAGTTTTTAAATAATATAAACCTTTCTAGAATATAACTAATAATAATTCTTTTAAATATTTAGTATTCTTCTAAGTATTAAACATAATAACTAGTATATAGTATTTTTATCTATTATTTAATTAACTACTCTCCCTTCTAATAATAGTAACTTAAAATATTTATAAACTTACGCTATCTTTTTTATTATATTTTAACTACTATTTTTTAGTACTAACTATTTTATTTTATATAATATATCTTCTATCCTTTTATTTTAACTAAAACTCTTTTACCTAAGCCTCTAAAACATTACCCCTAAGTTAGACGGCTTTATACTATTTAACGTATAGTATACTACTAAGTATATCTAGTAAATATTAAGAAATTATATTTAAAGGCTTTTATTATAAGTACTTTAAGTAAGGCGCTAATAATTTTATATAAAATACGTTAGTAAAAAGTAAATAAGGTATATTAACAGAAAGTAGAGGGGAAAAGATATAAATATTACTTTATAAACTAGTATATTAATTAGTATATTTAATTTGAGTAAATACTAGCAAGACCCTCTAGCCGTTTATTAATAATAGATAAAACCTTCGGTCGGGTATTATAGTAAACAGTAACTTAAGATATATTATATAATATAGAGAGTAAGCTCTAATTATTTACTAAATAACCCTTATAGTAAAAATATCTATTAGGTAACTATCATTTTATTATTAGAACGGTATTTCCTAAAACCCTACCTAAAAACGTATAATTAGATAAGTTATACTAAAGCCGAATAATATATAAATATATAAATAATATAATAACTTTTAGAACTTCGCTTACTTAATACTAGCTATCTTAGTAGTACGGCCTTATAGTCTATTATATAGTAGCCTTTTTAGTAAATAATTAGTTTTTTTCTGTATACAACTGCCTAATTATAGAAAAGTGGCTAGTATAATAGAGACTAATATATTTTTAAATAATAATAACTATTTTTAGGTAATCTTAGCAAAGGTCTAGGGTTATAATATTATTTTTAATTATATTATTATTTTAGGAAGTAAGTCGAGCCATATATTTAGGATAAAGTAATAGTTACTAATACAGTTCTCTTTTATTACTATTAGTTAATAAGTTAAGCTATATATTTAAGATAGAGTAATAGTTACTAATATAGTCCTCTTTTATTACTATTAGATAGTAAGTTAAGCTATATATTTAAGATAAAGTAATAATTACTAATATAGCCCTCTTTTATTGCTATTAGTAAGTAAGTTAAGCTATATATTTAAGACGGAGCGAGAGTTACTAATATAGCTCTCTTTTATTACTATTAGCAAGTAAGTTAAGCTATACATTTAAGACAGAGCAATCGTTACTAATATAATTTTTATTATTATTATTAGTAAGCAAGTTAAGCTATATATTTAAGACGAAGCGATAGTTACTAATAAAGTCTTCTTTTATTACTATTAGTTTATAAGTTAAGCTATATATTTAAAATAGAGTAATAGTTACTAATACAGTCCTCTTTTATTACTATTAGTTAGTAAGTTAAACTATATATTTAAGATAGAGTAATATAACTATTAATCTTATTTTCCTAATTATTATAGTAGGTAAGCTAAACTATAAAAGATTTTCTTACTTAGCATTAATCGGAACAAAATAAGAATATAAAAAATAATTAAAAATTTTTTAAAAATAATCTATTTACTATTTAGTTTATAAAAAATTAATAAGATCTAGTATACTCTTTAAGTATAGATAATCTCTAAACTTATATAAACGCTATAGTAAAATTAATTTTAGTAACCTAATTTATTAATTTAAGGTATAGGCCGGAGCGAAAAGTTACAACTTATATAATATACTATTTCTCTACCTTAAACGGTATAGTATAAGCGAGTAATAAAAAATTTAGCTTTTTAAGAGCTAGTATATTATAAGAAGTTATACTCTTTAATATTAATTTCTATTATATTACTTCCCGATATATATTAGATTAATTAATTACTTTATAAGAGCAAAACTATAGTAACTAAATATCTAAATTAGATTTTTAGTATTACTAGAAATATAAGGTCTAATTTATTTTAAACTCCTTTATAAGTGACTATAATTCTATAATTATAACAAAGACTATAAGGGCTTAAAATATAGTTATAAGTTTAATACTATACTACCTACCCGGGTTATTAATATATTAAATAATAATAGCTCCGGTTTCCTGAGTCTTTATTACTTAAAAAAACCTAAAAAAGAAAAATATATTGCCTTATCCTACTACTAGGGCAAGCTAAAGAGGAAAGATAAAGCTAAATTCTATACCTCTCTTAAGAATTTCTATAATAGATATTAAGGATTTAGTATAAATAACTTACTGTAGATATTTAAAGATACAGTTATAGTAACTTAAAATTTTAAAAAATAGTACCTCTAGATTAACTTACTTTATATTATTTAAAACGACTTAAATAACTAGGCTATTAACTCTAAGCAAATAGAGACTATTTTTAGTAATACTTATTATATAATTACTGTAAATTCGGCGGCAGATTCTACTTTTAGATTTTTTAATAAGTAGTAACTATAATAGTATATTAAAGTCCCGAACTTTACGTATAGTTAAATCTTTATTTATAAACTAATTAATAATTTCTATCGCGACGTAAAAGAAGGTATCTTAAGTTAATAAGTATAGACGCTATATTAAAGGGCCTTATTATAATAAATAATTTATTTTACTATAAGCTAATTATATTAGAAATATAGTAACGGAGTACGCTATAAAACTCTTACCTATATATATAAGTAAGTTCTTAATAATTTTACTTCTATTTACTTAAACTATTTACTTTAATTTAAGGGTTTAATTATCTCTAATCTTAAATATTAGTTTAAAATCGCGCTTTTTAAGTAATCTAAAATTTTTAAAGTCTCTTAAAGACGGTTTTAAGCGTACTAAAATTAATCTTTTTTAGACTCTATTTATAAGATACTTATAGCTTAGTTTTATAAAAAGTATAAATAGGTCTATTACAATTTTTAGACTAAAAAAGCGGCTAGTAAATATATTTTAAATATAGGGTAAGTATAGCGTTTTTAAATATTATCTCTATAAAAGTCTTTTATAGAAGTAGTCTAAAAAGACTAGAATAAAGCGGATACTATACCTAACAGATTAGAAAATACTATCTTAGTTTTAAATAGTATATAAAAGACTAATTAGTTATATTAATATTTTATTTTTTTATGTTAAATAGTATAAAGCCATCCGACTTAAGAATAACGTCTTAAAGACTTAAGTAAAAGAGTTTTAGCTAGAATAAAAGGATAAAAGATATATTATATAAAATAGAATAGTTAGTACTAAAAAATAGTAGTTAAAATATAATAAAAAAGATAGTATAAATGTATAAATATTTTAAGTTACTATTATTAAAAAAGAAAGTAGTTAATTAGGCAATAGATAAAAATATTATATACTAGTTATTATACTATAATACTTAAAAGAATACTAAATATTTATTTTTCGATATATTAAGTATAAAGGTATACATATACTCCTCCTTCTTTAAAACCCCTTTTAGTCGCCCCGAGCTACTACAGCCACACTATTTATTTAATTAATATATAAATATATATACTACATATTTAAAAGAGTTACTATTAGCTATATTCTAAAACGGTTTATATTATTTAAAAGCTAAGAGATTTATAAAAAGATATTTTAGGGTAATAGGGTTTATAAATAAAACTAGTAATAGTTTAGTTAATTTATTTCTCTTAAAGTAGTAGTATTAAAAGTTATATAAATATAAAATAGTTTTATTTTATAAGTATACTTATAAATAATACTAAACAGTAACTAAAGTAATTTTTAAAATAAATAGTATTATAAAAAAATATAAAAATTATTATTAATAACTAAAAACTATATACAGGCCTAAATAGCGTAGTATTTTACTAAGTATAATTACTATTATACCTCTACTCTACCGTACTTAGCCCTTATAAATATAAATAATTAAAACTCTTTACTTCTCTATAACTCTAACTATTATAGTACTAATATAACAAATTTATTTGTTATTTAACTATATTACAGCTATATTACTAAAATATATAAAGATTTTTTACTTTTATATATATTTATAATAATAGTATTCTACTAATAATATTTAATCTACTAATTAAAGTATAAACTTTTATTTTAGTATTATACTACTATTTACTACTATATTTATTATACCTAAGGCTATCTACTCTATTTTATCTTATATTTTTATATTTTATTATATTCCCCTTTAATAAGCTAAGACTAGAACTCTAACTACTACTTAGTATAAAAATTAGCTATAATAGGCTTAAAAAGTATAAAAATATAGTAGGCTTAGGTATTTATTTTATTTAGTTAGTAGCAGTACTAACGGCAGATTTATAAAACTTAAAAATAATATAATAGTATATAGCTATTTTATAAAAATTATTAAAATAGATATAACTATACGGTAAATTATATTTTAAAATTATATAATAGCTATATAAAGAGTAAATTATATTTTAATACTAAAATTGTATAAGTTAACTAAATAAGCGCTAGAGTCTTTAGTACAGTCTTTAGTATTTTAATTATACTTTTAATTTATATATATATATATTTATATATTAATCGAATAAATAGTGTAGCTGTAGTGGCTTAGGGCGACTAAAAGGGATTTTAAAAAAGGAGAAGTATATATATATCTTTATACTTAATATATCGAAAAAGCTAGGTAAAGTAATACTAAAAAGAGTATAGTATTTTATACTAGCGCGCTTAGCATACCCCCCTAAAAAAACGTTAAGTTAAAAAAGTTAAAAAGTCTAATTTAAAAAGTCTGGTACGGACACTATATTTAGTAAAAAAGATATATAGGTAGTAGTAGCTGCTGCTACCTATATATCTCTCTATCCTTACAGTTAATATAGTTAAACTTAAATATTTTAAACTATTTATTAAAGAAAATATACTCTCTAAAATATTTTTTAATAATAAAGGTATATACCGAAGCTTTACGTATAGTTATACTTACTTATAATATATAACTCCTATTTTTACTACTTTTTTTTTAGTAGATACCGTATTTATATAAATTTATTTTAATACGCCTACTGCGCTAACTATACTAAATATATAAGCTATCTTTGCCGTGTTCTACCTAGATAGTAATATATAATAAGTTTTTAATAATACCGCTAAGTACACCACTACTATATATAATATAATCGCCTATTAGTTTTATAAAATTAGTATTTGTTAATACCGGAAAATCCTAGATAATAAGAAGATAGATAGTAATAAAATAGATAGTAATAAGATAGATATAATTATAACACTATTAATAGCAGAGGTAATAGAGTTTAAAAACCTAGAGTTAGTTACGCTAGTCTATATAAAGATAATAATAATAGGAAAGATAGTAGACGCAGTACCGCACTAGTTATAAAAAATAAAATAAAAAATTACGCGTTAATATTAGTTTTATAATAGAGATATACAGCCTAAGGTATAAGGCGTAGCTATATAAGATACTACTAGAAGTACTAGCGATAAAGGTAAAAATAGCATAAAAGTAATAAAAAATTTAGAGTATTTTTATATATTAATATTTAAAAGTTTGGGGGGGG